>JADMNL010000030.1:118407500-119090000 GCA_016271365.2 Neoceratodus forsteri | reverse complement strand
GGAATAATAAATATTGTGAAGAATTTTGAACTGCATCAACCTTAATCGATCCTGCAAAAAGAACTTATGACAGTTCATCCACAAAGCCTTCCAATTAAGCGCCAAGTCAGGAAAGAGAAGCCCAATACAACCCCTGAGCTGGACTTGAGGAGTATGCCCATTCAAATAACACTGAGTATATTTTGGAAATTGCGTGCGATAGACCCACCAGCGGCCCTAGTGAATCATAAAACTCCAACCTAGGACTCTGGATTGTCCCACTACCCAGCTGGGCAACCAAAAGGTGCCTAATCTGGTATATCTTAAAAATTGTCATAGTAGGCAACCCAAATTTATTCAAAATCTCAACAGAGGAGACTATCTCCCCATCGGGCGAGAGAAGGTCTTTCACATGGCACTCCTCAGGTAAGGGCAGCCAGGACTGACCAAGAGTTTTATTACCTATTACAAAGCGTGGGTTACCCCAAATTGGTTGCACCCAGTCATTAAAGTGATCGTATTTCAAAAAACAAGAAAGCTGTGCGTGGGCTCTCTCAGAGATCCCAATTGGGGAGTTACGCAACTGGAAGGGCAACAATTTTGGTGTAAGGTGAAGCAAGGCCTCAGGCCTCAAACCAAATTTCCGAGTCAGGGCTAGCTCAATTTGCAGCCAAAGCTAGCGATAGGAGTGCTGTCCTGAAACATCTCTGCCCTTCACCCACCTCAGATACTTACTGGCGTGAGCTGCCCAAAATATAGGGCAAAATGTGGAAGCCTGAGTCCCCTCAACCATTTGGCGCTGCTAACTTTTGATAGGCTATACAGATTTCCTATAGCCCCACACAAAATTAGCTATCATATTGTGTACCTTCCTAAACCAGGCAAGTGGTATCCAAATATTCAACATGCTCAAGGGTAAAACAATCTAGGAAAACGTTCATTTTAACTAGATTAATCCTCCCCATAAAATTGGCAATTTCACCCATCTCTCAAATCCAGCTCAATGACCCCACCAGGATCTAAGTTCAACGAGTATCTTAGCCCTACCTCTGGTCAAGTTCAGCCCAAGATACCTTATAAAATCCGACTTCCAGGATAGGCCCCACCTCCCTTCATGTTTAAAAACATAATTGTTAAGGGAAATACAACTGACTTGTCTAAATTTAACCTATAATTGGCCAGCTTACTGAACACCGAATAACCTCTAAAAGAGCAGGAACGGAGACCCCGGATTGGAAACATAAATCAACAGGTCATCTGCATATGCTGTAATTTTTCACAGTATAGTCCAGAATTCTAATACCCTCAATGTCTCGTTTATGTATAATTGTCCTAATGAGAGGTTCTAGGTATAGATTAAAGAGGAGAGGGGACAAGGGACATCCTTGCCTGGTACCCACATAAAGACTGAAAGGATCCGAGGTAGCACCATTACAGCTGACCCTCGCAGTGGGATTAGAATAAAGGGAACTAATCCATCCCAAGAAAGGCTCAGGAAACCCGAATTTCCCCATGGTAGTCAACAAGAACCCCCAATGAACCCTATCGAAAGTCTTCTCGGCATCCAAAGACAGCAGAGCCATGGCGGTACCGCTATCCTCAGACACCGAGAAGGCGTGAGCCAGGGTCCGCAGATGGTCAGCAGACGACTGACCCTTCACTATAAACCAACCTGCTCTGGGCCAATGAGACGAGGTAAGACCCGACTTACACGCTCTGCCAACAATTTGGCCAAAATCTTAACATCATAGTTAAGCAGGGATATAGGCCTATAGCTAGATGGTTGTTCTGGCGGTTTATCTTGCTTAGGAATTAAAACAATCAGTGCCTCAAATAAAGAATGATCCTGTACCTGATGACATAAAATATGTCTAAATAAGCTGAGAAGTAGAGGGGATAACAGCTTAGAAAACTTTTTATAGAAATTAGACGAAAATCCATCCGGCCCCGGCGTTCTATCCAAAGGGAGACTCTGTATAGCCAATTTAATTTCACTCTGAGTGATGTCAGCCACTAACTGTGCCTGTTTGGAGTCGGACAACAAAGGGAGGTCCAGCCCCTCAAAAAAGGCAAGCATCTCCTTCTCAGTAGGGGAGTTATGCATTTTACTATACAGAGATTTAAAATAGCATCTAAATTCCTGCACTATCTCCCCAGGGGTAGTTTTAACCTGGCCATCTGTTTCAGACAGAATCCCTGGGATTATACGAGACGATTCCAATTGTTTAACCCTCCTAGCCAAAAGTGACCCCGCCTTTTCACCCTGATCAAGGTAACTCGCCTTGGTCTTAATTAAGGCCAATTCCGCTTGCTCCCCCAACAACTTTAAATAAAGATCCCTCAGCCTCACCAGCTCCAATTTTTCGTCCTCAGTCGACTGCGAGGACATAGTAGCTTCCTTATTTCTTATTCGACTCAACAACTCGGATAGAACTTGAACCCGCTCCTTCTTCCTTTTGGATGCCTAGCCAATTAGAATCTCTCTTATAAATGCTTTAAACGCACCCCAAACCATATCAGGGCAAATATTATCCCCTACATTATTAGCTAAATTCCTCTATTTGCTTAGCAATAAACTCCACAATTTTGGGGCTGCGCAGCATCTGATTATTAATCCTCCACCTACTGCCCCTCTTAGGAAGAGTAGAAAGGGAAATAGACGCCACTACCATAGCATGATTGGAAAGCGGCCCCGGCATAATTTCCGATTCCAATACTCCGGGAAGAAGAGTACCAGAAAATAGCAGGTAATCTATGCGGGACGCCGAGCCGTGAGCTGCCAAAGTAAACGTATACTCCCTGTCTTTCGGGTGAACAACTCTCCATACATCCACTAAACCATTCTGATCCAACACCTCACCAAGGGCCCGCTGAGCTGGAGAAAAACATCCAGTATTTCTCCTAGTCCTGTCCATCAGTGGGTCCAATACAAGATTCAAATCCCCCCCTAAGATCATGGGAATCTGTACAAAGGGGGCCAGGATCTCCAGAAGCTTAACAAAAAACTCCTGGGAATCCGAATTGGGGCCATAAATAGACCCAAGAAGTACTTCCACATTCTGAAACTTGCCCCTAACAAGCACACATCTACCCTCATCATCCTGAATAACCTGAAGCGGCACAAAGGGTACAGACCTACGCAGAAGAATCATCACACCTCTGCTCTGCGTGCTACCTTGCGAGGCAAAAACTAACCCCATCTGCAGGCTCCTCATAGAGTTACACTCTGTTTGAAGTAGATGCGTCTCCTGCAGAAACACAATGTCCGCCCTTAGTACCTCTAGGTGCTTTAGAATACTGTACTGCTTAACCTTCTGGCGTGCTCCCTTTATGTTCCAGGTTACCACTTTAAAAGCCCCAAACAGTGCCATCATCCAAGATTTCTGACTCGAACCATGGTATGCACCCAATTAAATGGCGTACCCTGTTGCCCAGATTAAGAACTTGTGCACCATCTACCCCCCCAAGCAAACCCTACAACCACAACGATACCAAGGTAACCTAAGCCCACCACTATCCCCCATCTCCACGACCCTTAATAAGAACTTGCATCACTATATCCTCACTCTTGCTGCCCCACCCCTGCCCCGCATCCCCATCCTATAGACAGCCATCCCCAACGTTTAGCATTTACCCCGATCCAAAACGCCCCGCACCCAGACAACCCCACCCACACTCTATTGGTCCGTGACATCAGCCCACACAGCTTCGCTCACCCCCCACACACCCTCCTCCGGGCCATTACCTCAGCACCCCCCTATTACTCACCCATTCGTCTACTGTACTATCGACCTTCCATGAACCAATTACTAAACCTTCCAAAAATCACTAACAGGGTCTTAATAGAACCCGCAGACCCAGGTCCCCCCTTATCCTATAACATGTATGTGTGTATGTGTATATATATATATATATATATATATATATACACTAATTGCCATTAAAGCTGCTAACATCATAAATTCAGCTTCTAAAAGCTAATAATTCTATCGCTACCAACTACAAGTAATCCAGAAATTCCCACACATAAATGCGTAACAAAATCACACAGCATACTTCCAGCTCCCTCTTGAGGAGACTCGCTCTAAATACATTATCTTCTGATCCGAAGGAGGGGAGGGGGAGGGGAGGGAGGGGAGGAGGAGGAGGAGGAGAGGACAACCAGGGACCACTATCTCCCTGCTCAGCCAAGGGCAGTCCAAACTGATTCATCGTCATTGTCCAATTATTAAGTCCCAAACAAAACATGATCAGGGCTAAATGAACACCGAATTAGACCCCACATATTCAAAATACTCTATATGCTTCCATGTACATGCAGTAGAAGTCCCAAACAAGACACCGAGCAGCCTCCAAGCCCTCCGGCAAAAGAACCTTGCAGCATGGCATCTTCACTTCCTCAGTAAGCCGAAAGCATTCACCCTATAATGCCACATGGCTCTCACTGCAGGCTTCAAGAGTCCTTAAATAAGTTGGGGAAAGCTGCTTGCAATACCGACCGAGCGATCTCCACCGATTCAACATGCTTCCACTCTCCCTCTATCAGAACTTGAAATCTAGCCGGATATCCCATTTTGAATTGAACACCAGCCACAATCAACTTATTAATCAGGGGATTGAAAGCCGCTCTCTTTTGCCGGACCGTAACAGGAATATCCTGCACAACCCTGATCTTCACTCCTTCCCAGTACAGATCCTTGTTTTCTTTGGCTTTCGTTAGAAAAAGTTGCCGCTCCTGATAGTTTAAAAAACGGAAAATCAAGGTGCGCGGTGGAGCATTAGGCGGGGGCAACGGCCGCAAAGTGCGATGAGCCCTTTCTATTGTATAAGTAGAGCCATATGGTGAGGGACCCGCTATTTTCTCCACAAATTTCTGCACAAATTTAATCGGGTCTGGTCCTTCCTCTTTCTCCGGCAGACCCACAATCACTGTGTTGTTGCGTGGCTTCTTCCTTCTAGGTCCTCAACCTTCAACTCCAACTTAGCCACTCGTTGTTTCAGCAGATTCACCCCTGCATCCATCTTCTCGGTATTCCCCTCCAAGGACCGAATTCTAGCTTCACTATCTGTGGTCCTCCGGGTCAGGTCCTCCAATGCTCCAGAAATACTTTTAGTTTCACTGGCCATCTCTTTCATTTCCTGTTTAAAGGGCCGAAATTCTTCCAAGAATCTCGCTACCATTAGGAGCTCACTTTCCGTCTCCCCTAGCGCAGCGCCCTGAGACTGCTGCACACTCAAGGCCCTGGCCTTCTCCGGCGCTGGCCGGACGAGTGTCGGAGGGATTTACGATTTCAACTTCCATCAAGGCCCTACACCTCAATGCAGCCTTCCCCTGCTATGGCACAGAAGGATTCCTCTAAGGCGAGCTGAAACCCAGACAATAGCTTTATTTGGAGGGAAGGTGATCGCAGCTAACAGGGAACGCAGCTATACTGTGCTCTGCATCACGTGACTCCCGTTAATGCTAGTGCATTTTCTGATTTACAACCTTACAAATACACACTTGCTGTAATAGAAAGTAGATAAACAAACTGCAGCTAACCGTAATGTTAAAAATATAGAATTGCCACTTCCCTCATGTACTACCCAGACCACCACAAAATGTGTTTAAAAACATAGATCTACTATATGAAACCTTCAACCGTATACTGATAATGACATGCTTTTTACAAGTTTCTTTTCTCTTAAATGTCTTGAAGTAAGATACTTTATTGTACAGTTTCTAATGGTAGACCCATTTCTGGCCTAAGGAGAAGAAATTCATATGTACAACTTTCAGACTACTAAGTACATATTAGATAATTTCTAAGAGCACGTATATGATACATACAATGGGTGTGGAAAGGTATCCCTGTATCCAAATGGGAATTCCACTGATTTTGTTTCAGCTATTAAGTTTATGGTAACAGGAAAGAGACGGATTCACTCTTGACTAATATTTGGTCTGGAATGAAGCGTGTCCATGTTGGGGGTCGTGTCCCAACACAAAAGCTGCCACTCCTTCAGTGGGTTATAGGTTACCTAACATAGAAATTGACTGCAGAGAAGGACTGCTGGGCCCATCCAGTTTGCCCATTTTCCCTACCTGCTGCAAAAGCCGCAGACCCTACTTGATCTCTGGCTTTACCTTCTCGTTCCTATCACTAGGGTTCCCCTATGCCCAGGGACAGCGTTAACATGCACCAAAAGGTAAAAAATTGCATCCTGCCCAAAAATGACCCCCTCTTCTCTTTGCCGCTGGGTCCAAACTGATGCACCTACTGTATAACAATATCTAAAGGAAGGGAACTGGAACAGTTTAAAATCTGCCATTATGTTTTGACCCAGTAGGTTCCTCTTTAGACCCAAATTTTTTATATCAGTAAGTCTAATTTGACCCATATTTTAAACTTCCCAGTACTGCCTATGCCAGTCCCGTGCATTTTTGAATTCCTCCACTATGTTTGTCCCCACCATCTCCTGAGAGTCTGTTCCATGCATCTGCCACCCTTTCCGTGAAGAAATACATCCTCACGTTACCCCTTAGTCTACCCCCTTCCAACCTCACGTCATGCCCTCTCGATCTTCCTGGACTAAAAGTCTTCACCATTCATTAACACTAATGGCGCTAGGACCCAGCAGGAGCCAAAAACCTTCAGGAAGGCTGGCACCAAGATGGCACTGCGAGGCTGGCTCACACCTGTATGGGCTATCTCGGCGTTGACCCTCCAAATGCCTCCGTTCCTTTTCTCCTGCTTTCGAGTGCGCTTCAGTGATAACATCGCTTACACACCAGGAGTCACATTTCTTGTCTGTATGACAGCAACTTTGATATTCAGTTTGTTAATTTTAAAGTCGTTTCTTGTTGATTGTTTAAAAAAAAAAAGAAAGAAAGAAGATTTTCTCTCAGCCCTGCTCATCGACAGAGTCAACCATGTACGGTCTCGGTGACGGTAGGGATTCTTCTTCGGAAGGCTGCTCTGGCTATGGGGCTGTGTCCTGTCCACTGCGCTCTCACCGAGATAGCCCATACAGGTGTGAGCCAGCCTCGCAGTTGAGGTCATCCTCTGGTATGTCTGTCAGGGAGTCTCTGGTAGGTGACAGCCCTTCGGGTTTCCTAGTGTCTTTGGCTCTTGACAGCCTGGACTGTCATCTCTGGGGCCCTTTTCTGTCCCTTGTGGGGGTTCTGGTGGACAGTTTCATTTCTGGGCAGCCCTTTAGAGCAGTGGGTTCATTGTTGATTCATTTGCCCTTGTCGGTGGTTCTGGTGCTGAGGCCTTCGGACTTTGACGCCGCTGGGCTACGGCCAGAATCTGCATTCAGTGCCTTCTCCGGTGCCGACGCTGTCTTCGCTGATCCCATGTGCCTGCTCCACTCCCTCTTCCCCACAGGGGCAGGCACAGGTACCTCTCCTCCATCTCCTTCCAGGGATGGCCGTCTCCGAGCCACTCTGTGACGTTGGAGTTCCTGGCGCTGTGTGTGGCACTGCCTGTCTGGTGCCATGTGCTCTGATGCCGTTTGTGGCACCATCGACTTCAGTGCCGCCTGTGGCGCCGTTGACTCTGGTGCCGCGTGTGGTGCCATCGACTTTGGTGCCGTATGTGATGCCGTTGACTTTGGTGCCGCGTGCGGTGCCGTTGACTTTGGTGCTGTGTGCAGTGTTAGGGTCTTGGGGGCCGGACTAGTTTCCGGACCCAGGTGCCCTGCGGTCTATCCCTTGCCCAGGTTGGCCTTGCTATCAAGACCTCCTCATTCTGACAATGGTAAGATGACTTGTTTTACAGCCTGGATGTGAATTCCTCGTCCCAGCTGAACCCTGGTTGAAGCCATATCTTTCAATATCTCCTTAGGACATGGGTTCTGCCCTGGCTCTGCAGACCTCCGATGTAGACTTGGGGGTTTGCGTCTCAAGCTTCACCATGTTCAAAGAGAGGAGTTTTAAATTTTATGTTCAAGAGGAGTTTGTAGAGTTGGGGAGGGCCTTAGACCAGTAGCACGTATGGTAACCTTCTCAGAGGTGCTGCCTGTTCATGGCAAGGTGATGTTAGGCACCTCACCAGGGAATTCAATGAGTGGGTTGAAAACTGGTGTGGAGCCTGAGTTTGGCTTCATTGGGGACAGGGAGCCACTCTGAGGGATGCAGACCTATACTGGTGCGATGGTCTGCATCTGTCCGGGGAACCAGGATCCTAGGTGAGAGGTTTAAATGCTTCATTGGCAAGCATTTAAACTAGCCAAGGGGGGAGGCACTGAAAAGGAGCAGGGAAATCCCAGCCTCCGGCCACAAAACATGGTAATTAGTGAGGTAAACACCAAGGTAGAGAAGTTATTAGGGAGCAGGACAGAGGTAAATGTAAAAAAAGGCAAAGGCAGTAAGGACAGGAATGGGGCTAAAAGCGGTAAGGCTATCAAAAAGTGGAGGGTGATGAGTACCAACGCCCGTAGTCTTGTGTAACAAGCTCCCTGAACTAGTTGCCTTGATGGAAGAGGGTTGCCTGGATATTGTGGCAGTCACAGAAACATGGTACACAGAGAACCATGACTGGGATGTCAACATACCAGGATACACAATCTACAGGAGGGACATGGAGGGTAAAAGAGGAGGAGGAGGAGTAGCTCTCTATGTAAAGGAAGGGATCAAAGCAACAGAACTAAAGAGTAAACAGGGAGCAGATGAAGCACTCTGGGTCACCCTGGAGACAGGAAATGGCACCACAATCCACATCAGGGTTGTATACAGACCGCCATCTCAGGGGGAGGGAATGGACAAGGAAATGATAGGCTTCCTTAGAATGGCAGAAAAAGGGGAGATATTGTTGATGGGGGACCTGAATATGCCAGATGTTAACTGGAGCACCTTTGCTGCAGGCACATCCAAGAGCAGGGTCATTCTTGATGCCCTACAGGGGGCATGCCTCAGACAGCTAGTGTTGGAACCCACTCGGGAGGGAGCAATCTTAGACCTGGTACTCTCAAATGGGGACGGAGAAAGAATCTCAGATTTAGAGGTGGGTAGCCATCTGGGAACAAGCGACCACCAAACAGTGTGGTTCACGATAAACACAGCCATACAATCAAGACATACAAAAGCAAGAGTATTGGACTTTAGGAGGGCTGACTTTGGGAAAATGAGAGAGTGCCTCAGAAAAGCACTAGCAAACAGGCAAGAAGGAGGGGTGGAGGAACAATGGGGAGTGATCAAAACAGCCATCACAGAGGCAACAAGCCTTTGTGTAAAGCAAATCAATAAAACACAACGAAAGAAAAAACCGCTGTGGTTCTCAAAAGAGGTGGCAGGGAAGGTTAAGGAGAAAATGATAGCATTCAGGAAATATAAGGAAACACAGAAGGAACAGGACAGATAACTTTAACAGTTAAAGCAGAAAGAGGCTGGGAATGCAGTCAGAATAGCAAAGGCCCAAACCGAGGAAAGGATAGCCAATTCTGTTAAGAAGGGGGATAAGACCTTTTATAGGTATATTAGGGAGCGAAGAAAGACCAAAGGAGGGATACTGAGGCTTAATAAAGGGGAGGGAATGTGGGTAGGGGGGACAGTGAAAAAGCAGGGATACTGAATCAATATTTCTGCTCAGTATTCACAGAAGGAAGAGGAGGGGAGGTACCTAAACCAAACAAGAGAAACTCTGAAGACGGGGGTCGATACCAGTCCATTTACAGAAGAAAGGGTTCTGAAAGAACTAATAAAATTGAAGGTGGACAAAGCAATGGGGCCTGATGGGATTCACCCAAGAATTCTAAAAGAACTAAGAGTAGAACTAGTGACACCGCTGACTACTCTCTTTAACAAATCATGGGAGGATGGGATGGTACCTGAAGACTGGAGGAGGGCAGATGTGATTCCTTTTCACAAAAGTGGGAGCAGGACAGAGGCAGGAAACTACAGACCAGTTAGTTTGACCTCAGTGGTAGGGAAAATGATGGAATCACTTCTGAAGGAAAGAATTGTTGAGTACCTAGAGGCCAGTGGGACACAGGACCCAAGGCAGCATGGATTCATGATGGGAAGCTCGTGTCAGACGCATCTAATAGATTTCTTTGACTGGGTGACCAAAGTAGTAGACCAGGGAGGGGCTGTGGACATGGCCTACCTAGATTTTAGCAAGGCATTTGATACAGTCCCACACAAAAGATTAATACACAAGTTAGCCAGCTTTGGAGTGGGCCCCAAGGTGGTAGCCTGGATAAAAAATTGGCTAGACAACAGGACGCAAAGGGTAGTAGTAAATGGAGTACACAGTGAAGAAAGGAGGGTTACTAGTGGGGTACCGCAGGGTTTAGTACTGGGACCGGTCCTTTTTAATGTCTTTATAAGTGACATTGCAGAGGAACTGGAAGGAAAAGTATGTCTCTTTGCAGACGACACAAAGATCTGCAACAGGGTTGATACACAAGATGGAGTGGAAAGGATGAGAAGGGACTTGGCAAGGTTGGAGGAATGGTCAGATGTATGGCAGCTCAGATTCAATGCAAGGAAGTGCAAGGTAATGCACATGAGAAACAAAAACCCAGGGGAAGAGTACACAATGGGGGGTGAGATACTGACAACAGTAAAAATGGAAAGGGACCTGGGGGGTGATTATATCAGATGACCTAAAGGTGGGCAAGCAATGTGAGAAGGCAGTAAGGAAGGCTGGGGGGATACTGGGATGCATAGGAAGAGGCATCAATAGTAGAAAACAGGAAGTTGTTATCCCTCTGTACAGACAGTTGGTGAGACCCCATCTGGAGTACTGTGTGCAGTTCTGGATACCCCATCTCTGCAAAGATGTAGACAGAGTGGAGGCTGTCCAGAGGAGGGCAACCAAAATGGTGCAGGGTCTGCACCAGAAGACATACGAAGAAAGACTAAAGGAGCTTAATATGTATACCCTTGAGGAAAGAAGGGAGAGAGGGGACATGATAGAAACTTTCAAGTACCTCAAGGGAATCAACAAAATCCAAGAGGGTAGCATCTTTCAGAAAAAGAGATGTGCAAGAACAAGGGGGCACAATTTGAAGATAGAGGGGGGATAGCTCAGAGGTATTGTGAGGAAGTATTTTTTCACGGAGAGGGTTGTGGATGCATGGAACAGCCTCCCTGAGGAGGTCGTGGAGTCAAGAACAGTGGGGGAATTCAAGAATGCATGGGACAGACATAAGGCAGTCCTAGTAGGGGGTAGGAGAAAGTAAGCTGTTGGTTAACTAGGATCTGCAGTTTATCTGTTAGGTAGGAAAATGGGCAGACTTGGTGGGCCAAGCGGTCCTTATCTGCCATCAAATTCTGTGTTTCTATGTTATGTAAAGAACATTACGCCCTCTGTCCACCCTCCCTGACATCTTGTTGCATGCGGTGTGGGAAAGGCCAGCTCTGATTGATTTGATGTCCCTCCCAAGGATGATACTTTTTAGTTTCCCAACCCTTTGCAGAAGCTGTGGTTGTTCGAGCAGAAAATGATGAGGCTGTTTTCCCTCAGGGGTCCACAGATCGTCCTATCAATAGGGAATCTTGCAAGACTGACACCTTGGGGAAATGAGCAGTCGCTGCCACAAAGCTCTGTGGAGGCATACGACTCTGCCTCCAATGTAGCTACCGCTGGGATCTGTGTCAGGCGACTCTCCTGACTTGGGACATCAGGATTTTCTAATGATTCTCACCTGTTCGGCACTCAAGTAGAGCATGTTCTAGACGCTGCTCAGAAACCGGGACTACCTTCAAAAGAGCTGTCTGCTCCTTCTGCCCCTCAAAGGGGCTGGAACCATCATCAGTTTTGCAACAAGCAGTCCTTCGAGGTGGGGACCGAGGGGCCTCACCAGAGATCAACCCCTTCAGCAGCGAAGAAAATGCAGGTCAAGGCACAGGGCCCGAAAGCGCCAAGTGGCACTCTCTAAGATATTAGTTTGGCTCCCATCTCAACTGCCTGAGGTAGAACTTCACCCTGCGATGAGAGGATGTCTAACTCACTTTACAGCCTATGGCAGTCTGTAACAATAGACAAGTGAATCCTCCGGATATTCTGGAATGGGTACTCCCTCAACATATCTGAGACTCCCCCGACTGTCCTTCCAAGTGGCAGCACAGTCAGGCATTCTTACTTCAGAGATTCAGGGCCTTTTTTGTAGTCTTCTGGTTCCTAAGAGAACAGGCGGCATGCACCCTATTCTTGACCTCAGAAACAGAATAGGTCTTTGTTCAGGGGTGGGATGGTCTCCGTGGAGATTCTCCTACATCCTCTCCAGCGGCACGGCTGGTTTGCATCCATGGACATACAGGGCGCTTCCACAAGGGTACTGCTGACCCTACTAAAGTCACAGCTTCAAGCCTCTCAGCTTCTCTTTGTAGGCCATCCCCCCCCCCCCCGGCCGCCTCCTAACGAGGACCTTCCTCCCAGGGGTCAGGGGGACAGATTTTGTCTGGCTCATTCCTCAAAGAGAGTAACCTTGTACAAGCCCAATCCGTGTTGCGGATGCTGGCCTCTGCCATTTTCATAAGGACCACACAGTGGATGGTAAGCATACGGTGTTCTCCGACCATGCACCCACAGTTCTTCCATATTAAAGTGATGGAACCCCTGATAAGATCTGAAATCTCAGATCACCATCACCACGGATGCATCTCTGATCGTTGAGGGAGCTCACTGTCAAGTCCTCCGCACTCAGAGTGTGGAGCCGGGAGGAGTCTTATCTACACATAAATATATTAGAGATGAGAGCTGTCCTATACACTTCCGAGCCCTGAAGGATGTCCACTACCACAAGGTAATTCTCTTTGAGATCTACAATAAAGCCATGATGTTTTACATCAACAAGCAGGGTGGAGCGTGCTCCTACCCTCTATGCTGGAAGGCCATGAGGGGGTGGGAGTGATGTCTTGAGCATGATACCCTAATTCAGACAGTCTACCTGCCAGAAATTCGGAGCACCTTAGCTGATCACATCAGCAGGTTGGAGGCGGGTTCCCTCCAATGGTTGCTCACTCCAGTGGTGCGCAGTTACTATTCGAGCGGGGCAGTCCAGATCTGGATCTTTTTGCATCCCCTCGCAACACAAACTGCCTCTTTTCTGCTCCAGAAATCCAGAACCTGACGCCTTCTGTCAGAATGCATTCAGACTGCGGTGGACAAGACACTTTCTGTACACATTTCCTCCTCTTCCTTTAGTTCAGAGGGTGCTGCATGCTGCTCAAGTTGGAGGCACAGGCAGGGGGGCAGGATGATCCTTATTGCCCCCCATTGGCCTCATCAGATATGGTGTCCAATAATCAACAAGTTGTCAGAAGTTCCCATGAGGCAGCTGCCAACTGACCTCCTGACACAGGAACTCCTGGTCCATCCCAGCCTGCGCTCCCTTCATCTCCATGCCTGGCTCCTGAGGAGATAGAAGTGTATAGGTCTGAGGACTCTCAAAAGATCTTGGAAATCCTTTTAGCGGTATGTAAGCCCTCCACTAGGAAACCTTGCATGGCTAGTGGAAGCAGTTTTCCATTTAGGGTGCAGAGTCCATGCTGGACACATCTTGTTGCCCACCTAACAAAGTGTTGGAGTATCTCTTAGACCTATCGAATGCAGGACTGCAATACTCGACAGTGAAGGTACACCTCTGCATGATTTCTGCCTACCATGAGCCAGTGCAGAACATGATGCTGGCTCAGTTACTGCTAGTCAAGAGATTCCTCAAGGGTATCCTACACACTAGACCCCGGTCAGAAACCGGTGGCCGTGTGGGATATCAACTTCGTGCTAGATATGCTCACCTATAACCTTTGAGCCTCTAGCCACCTGTGACTTAAAGTTTCTGACCTGGAAGACTGCCTTCTTAGTGACCGTTTACTTCCATTCGCAGAGTCTGAAATTCATGCCTTGGTCGCAGACCTTCCATATATTGTCTTTCACAAGGACAAGGTGTACTTCGTCCTAACCCTAAATTTCTGCCCAAGGTAGTTTTGGAATTTCACCTTAACCAGACCCTGGTTCTTCCCTCTTTATTTTGCCAACTTCCAGAATGAAGGGGAACGCACCCTTCACCCTCTGGATGTTGAGAGGGTTCTGCGATTCTACATCGACTGAACTATGAGATTTGGGTTGCCGGCCTGGTGGTGCTGAGGGTTGAGGCGCTGGACGCCACGCCGCGACCCGGGTTCGGAATGAGCCTGGGCCGCTGGGTCGGCAGGAGAGGGGAAGGATTGAGCGACCGGAGGACAGCCTCCTTCCTCGGGGGGGGGGGGGATGGATCCAGGGACTAGAGGGCTGCGGAGCCAGGGCGGGAGGGTGTAACGAGGAAAAATCCCTGCTCCCAGAGATGGGCAACGGCACCACCCCAGCAGCCACACTTCATTGGCCGGACTCATCCAGCCCCTGGGCTGGGCTAAGACTGAACCGGATTAGTAGATAGATAGAGCGCCCTGGGAGGATAGGGCGGCCCCACCTCGGGAGGGCTCAGAGCCGAGGGGATAGCTGGGCTGGTGCCAGGGTCGCTGGTGAGTTTCGGGCCCGGAGGTAGAGCTGGGGCAAGTGGATGCTCGAGAGAGTTCTCCAGGGCTCATGCGGAGCCAGAAACAGAGCTGGGGGAAAAAAAACCCCAAAAAACTAAGATTTGCAAATCTAAGCAACTTTTTGTATCTTTCAGAATGGCCCGGCTGGGTCAGCCTGTTGCCATTAGATGCATTTCTGCATGGTTGGTGGCATGTTTTCGTCACTGCTACTCGATGGTGCAGTGCAGGCCAGGTTGAAAGGCCGGGTTTACGCCCACTCTACCAGCGTGGTTGTGGCATCCCTGGCAGAAATTCATAATGTACCCATTGCAGATGTTTGCAAGTGGCTACTTGGAGCTCTGTGCACTCCTGTGTGAAGCACTACGGTCTGGATGTCCATGTCAGACAGCACATCCTTCGGCAGGGCAATCCTTAATGCACTTGTCATCAGTGAGTTCTGTCTCCCGTCATCCTACTCTGGTGGGGGTTAGCTCGGTACTCTCCCATTAGTGTGAATGAATGGTGAAGACTTTTAGTCTAGGAAGATATGGAAATTACATACCTACTGTAATTCTTGCATACAAAGAAGCCAGCAGAAGAATGCCATTTGGTCCATCAAGTCTGCTTGTATTGCAGGGTCCACAGCTTGAGCTAATGTTCCTGCCTTCCCTCCCCACTCCTCCCATCCTCCCTACCCATGATCCTTACCTTCCCCCTGTGCCTGTTCCAGCCTCTCTTAAAGCTGCCCACTGTCCTCAACAAGATGACCTCTTCTGGCAGCAGATTCCAAGTGTCCACCACCCTCTCTGTGAAGAAGTGCTTCCTGATCTCCCTCCTAAACTTCCCATCCTCCAGGTTAATACTGTGCCCCCTCGTGTTATGGTTGCCACTCAACTTAAAGAGACTCTCGTTATCAACCTTATTTATTCTTTTCAAGTACTTGAAGGTCTCAATCATGTCCCTGCTCTCTCTCTCCTGTCTTCCAGGGAGTACACGTTAAGTGCCCTCAATCTCTCCTTGTATGCCTTACCCTGCTGACCTGCCATCATCTTTGTAGCCCTCCTCTGGACCTTCTCCAGCAGGTTAATGTCCTTTTTGAGGTGTGGGCACCAGTACTGAACTCCATACTCTAGATGCGGCCTTACCAGTGACCTGTACAAGGGCAGTATAACCTCCTCTCTCCTACTACTGATCCCCCTAGATATGCATCCCAGCATCTTGTTTGCCTTTGCTGCTGCTTTTTTGCACTGCATGGAGTGTTTCAGGTCACTAGTGATCATCACTCCCAGGCCCTTCTCCTCCTCCTCTGATGCAGATACTTGGACTCCACCCAGGTAGTACTCTGTCCTGGGATTCTTGGCTCAAATATGTATAACTTTGCATCTCTTGGCATTGAAGCCAAGCTGCCAGATGTTGGACCACTTCCCCAGCTTTTCCAGATCTTTCTGTAGGGCTTGTATCCCTTCAGATGTGTCCACTCTCCCGCAGAGCTTGGTGTCATCCACAAATAGGTACATTTTGCCCTTAATGCCATCTCCAATGTCCTTGATGAAGACATTGAACAACACCGGTCCCAGCACCAAGCCCTGCGGGACCTCACTAGTTACCTCTCTAGTGCCAGATAACTCGCCCCCCAACCACTCTCTGGATTCTGTCATTCAGCCAGTTTTCAAGCCATCTGGCCATCTTCCCCAACCCCAAGATCCACCAACTTCCTGATCAACCTTTTGTGGGGCACACAGTCAAAGGCCTTGCTGAAATCAAGATCGAGGATGTCTACTGCTTGGCCCCCGTCTGCTGTCTTAGTGACGCAGTCAAGTCAATCAGTTTTGTTTGACATGATCTCCCCCCCCCCCCATGAACCCATGCTGCTTCACATCCTGAAGACCATGCTCCTCTAGATATTCCACCAACCTTTCCTTTGGTATGGTCTCCATGAGCTTGCCCACAATGGAGGTCAGACTGACTGGTCTGTAATTCCCTTGGTCATCCTTGGAACCGCTTTTGTGGAGGGGCACTACATGTGCTGTTCTCCAGTCCTGCGGTACCACTCCTGACTCTAGTGAACTGTTACATAGGTCTGTCAGTGGCCCTGCCAGCTCCTCAGCCAGTTCCTTTAGTACCCTTGGATGTACTCTGTCCGTGCCTAGTGATTTGTCCGCCTTCAATGCCAGCAGCCCCTTCTCACGCTATCCTCCTCTATCACTATATCTGTGTTCCCCTTCCCCTGCTCCTCTTTTCCCTCCTGAAGGCACTGGTTCACCCTTCCCCCTGGTGAAGACGAAACAGAAATATTCATTAAGTAACTCTGCTTTCCCCCCATTATCCTCCACCTACTCCATCCCTTTCTTGAGCCTAACAGTCCCTTCCTTCCTTCCTTCTTGTCACTTTTCTCACTTATATATCAAAAGGAAGCCTTATCCTCCTTAATTCCTTCAGCTGTCTGCAGCTCCTTCTGTGCCTCTGCTCTCCAGACTTTCTTATTTGACTCACTAGCCAACCTTAGGTAATTTTCCCTATCCACCTCTCTTGATCTTCCTGAATTTTCTATAGGCCAACCTCTTTTCCCTTACTGCCTGAGCAACCCCAGAACTGAACCAACTGGGTGCTTTGGCCCTTGTGTTCTTCCCCCTGAGCCTAACTCATTCATCTGTGGCAACCAGTATCCCTTCCTTAACGATGGGCCACCTTTGGTCCACCCCCATATCTGCTCTGATGCCTGCCAGATGGCTCCTTAGCACTTCCCCAGTTTTTCTGAAGTCCGCCCTCTTGAAATCCAAGATTTTACTCCATCAGAATGCTTTCCCTGCCCATATCCAACTGGAACCACGCACTGCAATGGTCACTTCCACCCAGTGGCTTCCTGACCATTATTTCCTGTACATGCTTCCCATTTGTGAGCACCAGATCAAGAATTGCCTCAGCTCTTCTTGGTTCAGAGATGCCCTGAGTCAGGAACGCACTCTGCAGTCCTTCTAGTTTCGCCTGACTCCTAGCACATGTTGTGGATGGTATGCTCCAGTCCTCCTTGGGCAGGTTGAAGTGTCTCGTGTAACTGATCAAACAAATTCCTTAAGCCACCTCCCCGCTTCACCTTTAGTAGAGTACTAAAGCATGGACATTTTGAGTCCCTGAAACATGATCTTGCCAACACCAACTGGTCGCAAATTGACCGCGCTACTGACGTCAATACTAACATACTAAAAGCCAGCAGAATAGGCCTAATGGTCTTTCGTGTCTCCTCTGTAACCAGCCCCTATTGGGCGTTAGCTCCTCCCCCCCCTTGCCCCTGAGAGGGTCAGCCTCGGCTTCAGTATACCCATGCATCTGTCCCAACCCCTCTTAAAGCCCTCCACTGTGCCCTGCTCGACTAGACTCCCGGGTAATGCATTCCATGGTTCCACCACCCTCTGTGAAGTAAGGCCTTCTGTGTTCTCTCCTGTAGGTTCCCCCCTCCAACTTCCACTCATGCTCCCTGGTTGTGCCCCCTTTCCTTAGCCTGAACATTTCTTTGGCTCTGCCCCTGTTAATCCCTTTCATATATCTGAATACCTCAATCATGTCACCCCTGTCTCTCCTCCAGCGAGTACAGCCCAAGGACTTCCAGCCTTTCCTCATAGGTCCTTTTACTCATGCCCCAGATCACCCTGGTTGCCCTCCTCTGAACCCTCTCCAACAATAATATGTCCTTCCTAAGGTGAGGTCTCCAGAACTGCACACAGTACTCAAGATGCAGCCTGACCAAGGCATTATACCGAGGCAGGATCACCTCCCTCCTTCTGGATGTTTCTGCCTGGGCTATGCAGCCCAGAATCCTGTTTGGCTTTGCTGCCGATCTTCTGCAGTTCTCAGTGTTGTTTATTCTGGTGTCTACCACAACCCCAAAGGTCCCTTTCACTCGTTGTGGCTTGCAGTGAGACCCCTCCAAGGGTGTATACATGACCTGGGTTTCTGACCCCCAGATGCAACACCCTACACTTCCCCGGATTAAACCTCAGTCCCCACCTCCTTGACCAACCCTCCAGGGTATCTAGATCCCTCTGGACTGTCTCTTTCGCCAGTCAGCCAGTGCTCCCAGTTTTGAGTCATCTGTGAAGAGGCTCATCCTACTCCTAACCCACCTCCCTATATCTGAGGCATAGGCATTGAACAGGAATGGCCCCAGTACCGAACCTTGGGGAACTCCACTGAAGACCTTCCATGGGGAGGAGACTATCCCACCAACCACTACCCTTTGTGTTCTATCTGTAAGCCAGTCTTCTACCCATCTAAGCAACTGTCTCCCCCCACCCCCCAACTTTGTCAACAACCCGATGTGGGGTACTGAGTCAAATGCCTTACTGAAATCCAGATATAGGATGTCCACCAGTCTTTGTCGGTCCAGGGCCCCTGTCACCCAGTCATAAAAATCTGTGAGGCTGGTCTGGCACGATTTCCCCGGGACAAAACCATACTGTTTGTTATCCATGTGCCCCAGCCTTTCCAGTTGCCCCCTAAGCTTCCCTTTGATGAAGCCCTCCATTAGTTTGCCTACCACCGACATTAGGCTAACAGGCCTATAATTTCCCATCTTCTCGTTGGACCCCCCCTCCCCTGTGGATAGGTACCACATGGGCCACCTTCCAGTCCTGACGCACCCATCCTGTCTGCAGAGAGGTGTTGAAAAGCGCAGCTAGTGGAGCTACTAGTTTGTCCATCTGTTCCTTCAGAACTCTCGGATGCAGCCCATCCGGTCCCGGTGCCTTGTCAGTTTTCAGCACCTGTAGGGCCTCCCTCACGCTGTCCTCCGTGATTTCTCCCTCCCTAACCCCCCCCCAAAAAACAAAGCACCAGTCCTCTTCTAGGCCTGGCCCACCCAGAGCCCCAGCCTCTTCTGGTCCTCTCATCTCCATCTGTCCTCTCCTCTCAGCTGCCCCCGGCTGAATGGATCCCATGTCTCCTTCCATAAATACTGAGGCAAAGTACTTGTTTAGTACCTCTGCCTGCTCCCACCTCCTGAGCCCATCCCTCCCCAGTCTTAATCCTGGAGATCTGTGCTCTCCCTTTCCTCTTTCCCTATGTATCTATAAAATCCCTTTCCACCCCTCCGGATATCCCTAGCCAGGTTTTGCTCCATCCTCGCATTGGCTCCCCTCACCACTCTTGTGACCCTTCTAGCTGTCACCTCGTACTCACCTCTCTCCCTGTCCCCCCTGGAGCACTTAAAATGTGCGTAGGCAGCTTTATCCCTCACCGCCTCTTGCACCTCCCTGGTCCACCAGCACGGCTTGTTGGCCCTACCATTTTTACGCCTTACCCTTGTACATGAGCTAGTAGCCTCCTGCACCCCTTGTTTAATGGTCTCCCACAAGCTACCAACATCCATGTCTGGCCTAATCTTGTTCAAGCTCCCCCTCAGAATCCTGTCCATGCCCACGAAGTCTGCCCCCCCTGAAGTCCACTACTACTGTGCTTGAGCAGTTGTCCCCCCGACACAACAGAAACCAGACTGTGGCATGGTCTCCTCCTGCCAGCGGGCTACACACCTCAGACCCCTTATCTGGTCGCTGTCTGCAAGGACAACTTCCAGTATTCCCCAGTAGGTTCCCCACCTGTTGGACCAGAAGGCGTCCTGAAACACATCCATCAGTCTCTGCTCCCTGGCCGCCACTGATGTCATAGTGTCCTAGTCTGCCCCGGCACATTTAGGTCCCTCATGACCACCACCCTACTCTTTCCACAGTCACAGTGCCCCTTGATGTTCTCAACCAGTTTTCCCTCCAGGTCTTCATCCATTGTGGGCGGTCTGTACACCACCCCTACTTTTAGTCTTTTGCTTCCCCTCGATTGCAGGGTTACCCAGATCGCTTCCACCCCCCCCCCCCATCTGCCTCCTCCACTCCACCCCAACCATTATGCCATTCTTGACTATCAGTGCTACGCCCCCTCCTCTATCCTCTTCTCCATCCCTCCTGAAAATTGTGTAGCCCTCTAAGTTTAGGTCCCAATCATTCTTCTGGGTGACCCATGTTTCTGTAATAGCTGCCACATCCGTTGATCCCTCTGCCAGCTTTGCCTGGAGCTTGGGTGTTTTGTTGCCTATGCTCCTGGCGTTGATCAGAACCGTCCTCCACCCCATCCCCTACCTAATTTACTTGGCCCTGCGCACTCCCTATTTGCCCTTTCCTGCACAGCTCTTGCTTTGTGATATTGCAGTCACCTGTCCTCATTTGCTGCCCTAGACCTGGGACCTTGGGCAGCCCTCCTGACTCCATTCCTTCATTGCCTTGGATTATTTTATAAAACAGTTCACAAAAGTCTGTGATGTGCATGCACCCCACAAAAAGGTCAAAGCATGGGGATCAGTTAACCCATGGTTATCATTTGACCTTATAGGCAAGCTGAAGAAGCGCGATCACCTATGGCACCTTGCCAGAGAGTCGGGTAAACTCTCAGCCGTACTAGCCTACAAGCAAGTCAGAAATGCCTGCACCCAGGAAATATGCCAGGCTAAGTCATAACATCACAAGGAGTCGCTCACTGCCTCCTGGGGCGATGGAAAAACGTTTGGACCAACTTGAAGGAAGTCTTGGGGAAGGATGTGAAATCGGAACCAAACCTAATCAATATACAGGGAATCCCTACACAGGACCCCCTAACTTTAGCCAGTGCCTTCAATTAAGCGTTCTTGGACCTCTCTGGGATACTCCCACCAGACTTCTTTGAGGACCCTCCACACTCCCTACACCTGTACTACTGATGCTCGCCTTCAGTCTGCCCCTTCTTTTTACTTCAAGAAACTTACCCCCTCACTAAGAAAATACCTTCCAAAGTGCTCAGGAAATCGTGACAAAGTGCAGACACACTGGACCTCAAACTTGTTGCTCTCACTATTGAAGAAGTTCTCCTTCCCATAACTAAGATCCTGAACATGTCACTCTGCCATTCACAGTTCCCACAGCTGTGGAAATTGGCCATTGTGACTCTTGTGTACAAAAATGGAGACATGGCATCGCTGTCAAACTACCGGCCCATCTCAATTCTGCCACCGCTCTCCAAAGCACTAGAATGCATAGTGGCTGACCAGATGGTCGAATACCTTATAAAATACTCAATCCAATGCCCAGAGCACCATGGCTTCTGTAAAGGCCGTAGTACCTCCACAGCACTACTTGAACTCACTGGGTTTATTCACTGGTCTCCGGACCAAGGAACCTTAGCTGGGGCAGTATTCATTGACCTCTCAAAGGTCTTCGATACTGTCCACCACCCTCCTCTTAAACCAATTAACCTCCATTGGCCTCTCTGAAAAATCATCCCTCTGGTTCAAAGGCTACCTAGGACAACGTACACAGAGTGAAAATCAACAATGTCCTCTCCGAACATCTGCCTGTAAAGTCTGGGGTCCCCCAAGGCTCCATATTGGGACCGCTCCTTTTCAGCATTTTTCTCAACAATCTTCCATGCCGCTGCCCACAGCAGATGCTACTCTATGCAGATGATGCAGTAATCTTCTCCAGCTGCCCAGACCCAGAGAAACTTGAGTGCAAGCTGCAACATAGCTTCAGGATTGTTGAGGAATGGTTCCAAAACAACAAACTTATCCTAAACAGCAAAAAAACCCAAAATCACGATGTTCTGCAGCACTCGAAGCAAGTACAAGTCACATGTTCTCAACATCAGTCCCCGATCTGGAGCTCTGCTCGAACATACCCAGCACTTTAAATATCTTGGGGTCACACTTGACAGCAGTCTGGCCTGTGGCCATCAGCAATGTGGCTAGGACTGTCAACTACAAAATCGGTCTCCTCCACAGGCACAAGCACTGTCTCAACTCTGACGCTCTTAGACTAGCCATCAACAGCTCCGTCCTTTTCGTCATGGACTACGGCTTGGTCATCTATGGTGCTGCTAGCCCCATCGCCCTCCGCAGAATATCGGTTGCACTGAACAAGGCCTGCAGGCTGCTCACAGGAGCTGAGAGTCTCACCCATACCTGTGACCTCTATGCTTAAATGGGCTGGCTCCAACTCAGTGGGAGGTTACACTACCAAACCCGCTTGCTGGCCAAAAAGGAGCTACTTGGTATTCTTCCCCATGGCACAGCAAACCTACTTCAGCCACACAGCAGCGACTCACAACAGACAAGAAGTGCCAGCACTCACCTCTTCCATGTTCCTCGTCTTCGAATGACGCAAGGTCAACACTCCTTTGCCTACAGAGAACCCCTCTGGTTTAATGCCCTCAGCCAGGTCATCTCCACTCAACCTACTCTGGGCCCCTTCAAGAGACTGCTTCACCAGCAGCTTTCCGCATCCAGCACCTGTGACTGTTTCCACTAGTCCCCCTGCCATTTGACTCTGACCTACCTCTTTGTGGCTCCCAGTAATGGCATGATCCCGTGCCACCTCTGCCCTCCCCCTCCCTCCCTCCCCTACTACCTTACCACAAGGTGGCTCTTAACTGTGGCTTGGCCCTCGCTGCCTCCTCCCCCCACCCTCTCCCTTGCCAAGGTCCATGACTGCTGCTCCTCTCACCTTACCGCCTCCCCACCCACCATCATTTTAGTCCTCTCTTCCTACTACCTACTCTTCTCTCTGCTAACTTTCTCCCTACCTTCAACTATCCTGTCCGCTAACTTACTCTGTACACAAACCGAGGGTATCTTACCCTCTTGTTTTGTCTTGTATGTATAAACCTGCTTGTATAAACCACTGTAATTATTGTACATGTCTGATACTCTATGTTGTTTAATCCTTTGTAATACTGTCTTCCCTCCCACTGACGTGGAACCTTTGTAAAAGAGCTCTCAGCTCAAAGGTGTTTAATCCTAGATCTTAATAAATAAATAAAGAAGTCCCCTACAATTACCATCTCTCCTTGTGAGTTCAGTTCCCTGTTCCTCACCTCATCCTGATGGGGTGGTCTGTAAACCACCCCCAGCCTCACCTTTCTCCCTCTGTTGGACCTTAACTGAACTCATAATGCCTGCACTTCTTGATCTTCTTGAACTAAGTCTTCACCATTCATTCACACACACACACACACACACACACACACCCCATCCCCCAAGCTCACTCATTCTGCTTCTGGTCTTCATTCCCTCGTTGTCTTGGGTTGTGAAGATGCTGTTGAGTTAGACCCTCTTACTTGGGTCATCCAGGCTCTCTTATCCTATGTTAGTTTTCACTGCACCTCCTCGGTCGAAAAGGAACTGAGGTAGTTGGAGGGTCGACACCGAGATAGCCTATACAGGCTCGAGCTAGCCTCCCAGTGTCCCGCATGCGCGGTCTTGCCTCCGCGCCGGCCCTCCTGAAGATTTTTGGCTGATTTGTGTGAATGAATGGTGAAGACTTTGTCCAAGAAGGTCAAGAATTACAATAGGTACGTAATTTCCATTTCCTGAACATCTTCTTTTCTAAAAGATGCTACCCTCTGGTACCCTATTTATACCTTTTTGATATTTGTAGGTTTCTATCATATCTCCTCTGTCTGTCCTCTAGGGTATATGTATTGAGATCTCTGTCTCTCCTCATATGACTTTTGGTGCAGGCCCTGCGCCATCTTTTTTTTGCTCTTTTTTGAACTGCCTCCACCTTGTCTATGTCCTTATGGAGATGAAATCTCCAGAACTAGACACAGTACTCCAAATGAGGTCTCACCAATTATGTGTACAGTGGCATCACCAACTCTTTTCTTCTGCTGGTGATATCCATGGCATCACCAACTCTTTTCTTCTGCTGGTGATATCTGTTCCCTGTGCACCCCAGCATTCCACTGGCTCTTCTCACAGCCTTGGCACATTGTTTGTTTGGCCACCTTTAGGTCATCAGATATGATTACCTCAAAATCCCTTTCCTGCTTGGTGACAGTCTGTATCTTCCCCATCATGTAATTCTCCCATGGGCTGTTGCACCCCAAATGCATGATTTTGCACTTTTTCGCATTGAATTTCAGCTACCACACTCTAGACCATTCTTCCAATTTACCTAGGTCCCTCCTCATTTTTTCCACCCCTACCGGAGTGTCCACCCTGTTGCAGATCTTAGTGTCATCTGCAGAGAGGCACACTTTCCCTTCTAGACCCTCTGCAATGTCACTTATGAAGACATTAAACAGGACTAGCCCCAGAACTGATCCCTTTGGCACCCTGCTGGTCACCCAGTTTTCTTCAGCTTGAGCTCCGTTTACCACCACCCTCTGTTTTCTATCATGCAACCAGTTTCTAACCCAGTTTACCACATTGTGACCCACTCCCAGGCTGCCCAGCTTGTTTACACATCATCTGTGTGGAACGGTATCGAAGGCCTTACTGAAATCCAGGTAGGCCATGTCCACCGCTCCCCCGATACACTACCCTTGACACCCAGTTAAAGAAATCAGTTAGATTTGTTTGACAGGATAGATTGACAGGTTTGTTTGGCGGGATAGTCTTATCCCCAAGAAGGGTCATTAGTGGGATCGGTCAGGGATTAGTCCTTGGGCCCTTCCTGTTCAATGCCTACGTCTCTGACATAAGGAAAGGTATCAGGAGTGAGATGAGTCTCTTTGCGGATGACTCAAAACTGAGGGCGTTGGTGGATGGGGAGGAGGGGAGGGTGGCCCTACAGGGGGACCTGGAGACTCTGGAAAGGTGGTCTAGAAAGTGGAAGCTGAGGTTTAATGCAATCTGAGTACTGCATCTGGAGCCAGAAACCACAGGCAAGTACACCTGGGGGGCAATGCTACAAGTCTCAATGGCTGAGAGGGACTTGGGGGTGGTGGTGGATGTCAAGATGAACAACTCTGAGACTTGTAGGAGGGCAGTGGCCAAGGCTAACAGGATGCTGGGATGCATCGCTAGGGGGATCACCTCCAGAAGGAGGGAAGCGATACTTCCCCTGTATAACTGCTTGGTGAGGCCACACCTCGAGTACTGCGTGCAGTTTTGGAGGCCACACTTAAAGAGGGACATTGAACTCCTGAAGAGGGTCAGAGGAGGGCAGCCAAAATTATCTGGGGCTTAGGGGACAGGACCTGTAGGGAGAGGTTAGAAGAGCTAAATATGTACACATTGGAAGAGAGAAGGGACGGGGGACATGATAAGTTCAAATACATGAAGGGTTAAATAGGGAGGAGGCGGTCGGGGTGCTCCGAAGGAAGGGGGGAACAACTAGAGGGCATGGGTGGAAGCTGGAGGGGGGGGAGATTCAGGAGAGAAAGGAGGAGGTGCTACTTCACTGAGAGGGTGGTGGAGCCATGGCATGCGCTGCCCAGGGGGCTGGTGGAGGCAGAGACAGTGGAGGGGTTCAAGAGGGGGTGGGACAGGTCAATCAATCAGTTTTTATTTAACCAGGCGATCACCGTTGAGCAAGCTCATCTTCGAGGTGGACCTGGGTTTAACAAGGGACAATATACATGGGATGCAACACACAAGAACATAGTAATAATACAAATAAAGTGAGATACAATAATACAGTACAGTATATACAAAGTATCAGCAGGTAGCATTGACAGTAGTATATGTTTGGAACAGAAGATACAGCTAGTTTTGGGGAGGACACAATTTTTCATAAAAGTAAAGAAATATACATATCAGGTGCACCGAACACAAATAAAGCCTAATATAAAAACATATATAGTGATACGGTATGGAGAAGTTAGAGCTGGAACCAGGGTCAAAGGAATGTGGAAGGACAGATATGGGGTAGAAAAGGGAGAGGGAAGAGTCGATTATAGATGTGATCAGTCTTTTAACAGTAGTAATTAGAGTGTATCGGACTTATAGAGTCACTATTTAGGGTAGACAAGCACAGGACTCCTTATTATGATGCAGATATAGAGATTTAAAGCTGCTAGGCTGATAGGGTGAGTTAATTTCAAAGTTTTTTGCAGCTTGTTCCACAGTTGAGGGAGCACGAAGCTGATGGCTGCTCTGCCAATGCGAGATTTTGCTTTGTAAACATAAAGGTAGATATATGAGGTGCTTCTCAGGGCATACTTCCCCAGAGTGCACAAAGGTAAACAGACAGAGATACTGGGGCAGTTTATTTGAGATAGCTTTGTATGTCCAAACCGTAGCATTTTTTTGCCATCTGTAAGCAAGGGATGGCCAGGTACAGGGGAAGGGTTCTGGAAGCAAAGTCCTGTGCAGTTTTAATACTATCTGAGCACTCAGAATGGCCCAAAAACTGAACTACATTTAATCAAAACTGGATGACCTGATATGGACCCTGAAAACCGGATTATCCAGTCTACAACTGGACAGGTGGCAACCCTAGAACTGTGCTGCTCCTGGACACAGTCACAAATCCTCCTGCCATGAGTACTGAGCTAAACAAGGAAAGGAAAAGGAGAAAGGATATTTACCAGCAAAAAATAAAAGCAGTAGTTAGTATAAAATGAAACAGTTTGTAAATGCACTACACACATCTATTTTTTTCATTTCACTAATGCTAAGGCAGCACATAGTTAAACCTCCATGAAAAGGACCTGGCTTTAAATTAAACAACAGTTGTATTTATGGATTTGTTTGTTTGTTTATTTATTTGATGCCTGGGTTGAGAATGGAACTGCAGCTTTCCACAGGAGGAATTGCACTAGCCCAGCCAGGCAAGTAACAGAGATTCTGCACTAGCCCGTGGCAATCTGCACTAGTAGCCGGGCTAGTAAATGAATGTTAAGGTCGACCCCTGCTCCTCCCTCCCTCCCTGGCCCCCAGGAGGGTCAACCTTGGCTTCAGTACTCTCATACATCTGCCCCACCCCCTCTTGAAGCCCTCCACAGTGCCTTGCTCGACTAGACTCCCGGGCAATGCATTCCATGGCTCCACTATCCTCTCAGTGAAGTAATGCCTTCTACGCTCTCCCCTGTAGGTTCCTCCCTCCAGCTTCCATACATGGCTCCTGGTTGTGCCCCCTTGCTTTAGCCTGAACATTTGTTTGGCTCTGCCCCTGTTAATCCCTTTCACATATTTGAATACCTCAATCATGTCCCCCCTGTCTCTCCTCTCCTCTCCTCCAGTGAATGCAGCCCAAGGGCTTCCAGCCTCTCCTCATAGGTCCTGTCACTCATGCCCCGGATCATCCTGGTAGCTCTCCTCTGGACCCTCTCCAACAGTACTATGTCCTTCTTAAGGTGAGGTCTCCAGAACTGCACACATAACTCAAGATGTGGCCTGACCAAGACATTATATCAGAGGTAGGATCACCTTGCTCCTCCTGGATGTAATTCCCCGGGCTATACAGCCCAGTATTTTGTTTGCCTTTGCCGCTGCTCTTCTGCAGTTCTCACTGTTGTTCATTTCTGCCACGGACATTTGTGCAGCAGCCACTTGGAGCTCTCTCCACACCTTTACCAAACACTACAGTCTGGACATTGCCTCTAGATGCAGGACGGGCTTTGGACTAGCTGTCCTACAGGGCCTCCTGTCTTAACCTGGTACCTACTGCAGACCTTTCCTGCCTCCCGTGCTTCAGCCTTTGTCTGAATTTTCACTGCTTGGGACACAGTCTTAATGGTTATTACCTACTGCAAGAGCCCTCTCGAAGTAAGGTAGTATGGTTACTTTAGAACTTACCATAACAGTAGATCTTCGAGAGAGGCTCTTGCAGTAGGTACCTTTTTCCCTCCTACCTTCCCCCTGCTTCTGCCTTTCTTTTGGCTCCAGGAGCCCGCTCCTTTCCCCTGTTGCAGCTTCTTAGGTCTCCGGCGTGGTCCTAGTGTCTGACAGCTCTAGTCCTAATGGTTATTATCTACTGCAAGAGCCTCTCTCAGAAGATCTACTGTTACGGTAAGTTCTTGCGTAACTGTACTTTCTGCATGTTCGTTTCAGCCTCAGGAAGCATGGCTTGTGGATCCAGTGAAACCATTTGGGACTCTGTTTGGGGCAGAGAGTCTAGGGATTTCTTAATGGTCATTCAGCTTCCAGGCACAAGAAGAGTAAGCCAGGTTTTGACTGACACAGTACTATAAAGGGTGTGTGTAATTGGTTTTAAGTTACTGTAATGTTCAGTTTTTTCAGTTGTACCCCAAGCACTCTTTTAAAAGATATGTTTATCTAACGTGATTTTTTTTTTTTTTTTAATCCAGTTAAAATATAGGACAGGAAACTTCTGCATCAGGGATTCGGAGGCAAGGGTTGTTCAGAGTGCCAATGCATGTACATTATGTTTATTTTTTCCATAAAACTTTTTTTTACCTGGTTGGTGCAGGCAGGCTCTCAGTCCTGTGCCTGCTTCCCTCAACGAGTGTCCACCTCCAGGGGCTGACTCCCTCATGGATTATTGCCCCCCTCCCACACTAGGAAGGTGGGAGGGACAGTGCCTCCAGTACACAAATACAGATGCCCCGGGCAGGCAAGGCTTCATGAAGCCCAAATGTTCCATTTTCTGGCCCTGGTCCCATAAAATCAGCAGGCAGGGAGTGTGGTCCAGGCAGCCAAGGCTGTGAAAGAACCAAGACTGGCGCAGGGGATTAAGGAAGGGGACAAGGACGACTTCTGGTATGTAAAGGAGAGAAGAAGCAGAAGGGATGGGATTGTTAGGATAAAGAAGAAAGGACGATAGGCAGAAAATGGTGGGGATTGGCAGAGGCACTAAATGAATACTTTTGCTCTGTCTTCACTAGGGAAGAGGACGGCCCTATGCTGCAGGGGATGGCTGGGGGGGAGACATGGAGGTTGGGAGGAATACAATAGGGAAATTGGGGTTGACAGGGTCTTTAGGGCCCTGTGGGAACTGCGGGTGGACAAGGCCCCAGGCCCAGCTGGAGTGCACCCTAGGGTCCTGAGAGAGCTGGCAGAGGTACTAGCAGCCCCCCGATGGACCTGTTTAACTCTTCGCTGGAGAAGGGGTGTGTGCCAAAGGACTGGAGGACAGCACATGTGGTACCGCTCCACAAGAGTGGTCCCGGGGTGAGCCGGGTAACTACATGCTGGTCAGCCTAACCTCCATAGTGGGCAAGTTAATGGAGACCATTCTAAAGGAAAGGCTTGTGTCTTTCCTTGAGGTAAATGGTCTCCACGATCACAGGCAGCGTGGGATTGTCATGGGGAGATCCTGCCAAATAAACATGAGAGACTACTTCAACTGGGTTACAAGGTCGTTGGACAGGGGCTGACGGTGGATGTCCTGTATGTGGACTTCAGCAAGGCGTCTGATTCAGTGCCACATGGGAGACTGATCAGCAGGTTGGGGGGCCTGGGAATAGGGGACATGTTGCTGGGGTGGGTCAAGAGCTGGCTGCACGACAGGAACCAGAGAGTGGTGGCAGGGGGGAACTATCCAAACCTAGACCTGTAACCAGCGGAGTCCCACAGGGCTCAGTACTCAGACCTGTGCTGTTCAACATATTTATTGGTGACATAGCGGAAGGGGTCAGAAGTAAAATCTGCCTATTTGCAGATGATACTAAGCTCTGTGGGAGGGTGGACACAGTGGATGGGAGACAGGAATTAAGGGAAGGTCTGGCTAGACTAGAGAAATGGTCGGACATCTGGCAGTTGGGATTCAAAGCTAAGAAATGCAAGATCATGCACTTGGGAGTTAGGAATCCAGAGGCCTGTTACTAGCTGGGGGGGCATTAAGGTGACCATCTCAGAGGAGGAAAAGGATCTTGAAGTGTTGGTCAGGGGTGACATGAAACACTCTGTGCAGTGCCATAAAGATGCAGCCAAGGCAAATAAAATGCTGGGCTACATCGCCAGAGGACTTTTAAATCCCTATTAAAAAACTATTTATTTGAAAAAGCTTTTGGGGATAATGTTTAGATCTGGGATTGCTCCCCTTATTTTATATTTTTATTAGAATTGATGTTTTATATTGTATATGTGCTTTGGTCTGTGGAAAAGCGCTTTAAAAATAAAATTTGACATGAGGAATCGCCTCCAAGAGGGAGGAAGTTATTCTGCCACTGTACTTGTCTCTGGTGAGACCACACCTGGAATACTGTGTTCAGTTCTGGCACCCTTATCTGAAGAAGGATATCAAGCTACTGGAGGGGGTCCAGCGGAGGGCAACCAAAATGATCCAGGGCGTGGGGGATAAAACATATGAGCAGAGGCTGAGGGAGCTCAACATGTACATCCTCGAAGACAGAAGAGAAAGGGGGGACATGATATAAACCTTCAAGTACCTTAAAGGCATAAACGGGGTCAGATCGGAGGTCATCTTCAGTTTAAGAAGGGAAGGTAAAATAAGGGGACATAGCGTGAAACTAGTGGGAGGTAGATTTAAAGAAGGAAATTGGGTGCTTTTTCACTGAAAGGGTGGTGATGGGGTGGAATAAGTTGCCAAAGGAGGTAGTTGTGACGAATACGGTGGCCAGTTTCAAGGGGGGGATGGGATAGGGTGAAAAAGAAAATTAGAATGGGAGGAATCAATACTGAGAAGTGGAGGGAGGAAAGAAATGGGGCGAGGATGGATGACTCCAGGAGGAGTGGGGGTAAGGGGGCAGCTCTAGGGAACTAGACTGAGCTGCACACTGGAGCAGACTTGATAGATCAATAAGTCCCGATTCTGCTGGCAAATTCATATGTTCATATATATGGTACACCAAGGAGCAATAGGTCATTGATTGCAGTTTGATTGGGTTACGTGATATTTACAGAGGTAGACCAATAAAGCAGCAGGTATTAATAGATATGAGCCAGCAGGGCAGCTAGAGGAAGCAGTTAGGCAAGGCAGTTAAGTAAATCAGGGGCTGAAATTGGCGACTGCCCTCTAGCCAAATGCAAGTAGATTTTGTATTGGGCTAGTAAGATTTCTTTTTAACTAGCACTGGGAGCTTGAACTAGAGAAGGTGACATTTCAGTAAGTACACCAGTTGGGCCAGTGGAGAAGTCTGTGGGACTAGTGTATTTTCCCAGTCTCTAGCACTGCTGGCTAGTGGCTGCCAAATGTAATTTTGACCCCTGAAAGGAGCTACCAGCTCAATAATCTGTCAGCATTTGACTGGTGGGTTGGGGTCAGTTTTAGACACCACACATTCCTTGTGTTCAGTTTTGCTGTGATCTATGTTTTAACCACCACTAAAAGATAATTGTCTCTGTGAATGTGGACAAGTGTCTGGGTGTGCATATGTGTGTGTTTGTCTAGGCCTGAGTTTATCTGTAGGTATTTAGGTCTCTGTATGTGAGTGTTCAGATTTGTGTGCGAGTACATATGTTTGTGACAGACTGCGTATGTGTGTGTACCTGTTGAATGTATTAGATCAGTGTGGTTATTTGTTGGCAAAGGGATGAAAGCTAACCGTCCTATGTTTTATCATTAGGTTTGTTCTGTCTGGAAATCTGCATGGTGGCACTGTGGTAGCAAGCTACCCATTTGATGACTCCCCATCTCACCAGACAACAGGGAAATACAGCATGTCCTCGGACGATGCAGTGTTTCGGTACCTTGCGAGGAGCTATGCTGCTCAGCACCCTGTGATGAAAACTGGCCATCCCAATTGTCCTGACAGCGTGGCGGAGACATTTAAAGATGGTATCACCAACGGAGCCGAATGGTACGACGTGCCAGGTGAGTGTTTAGCTGTTAGTCCGAGCCAACTCACAAAATTGCTTCAGGGGAAGAGCTAAAGAACATAAAGGAGAGAGATATATGGGTTACGAGACAGGAAATGCAACTCACTGGCAGGGGTGTGCAAATCCTTTGCCCCCCTGTCTGGGGCAAATAAATTTCTTTGAAGGGCAAGTACAAAATTGAGCTAATTTCATTGTAATGAATAGGGGCAAGTGGAAATTCAGCTGCAGTCATGGCTGGGCAAATCCTAAAAGTTTTGATTTGAACACCTCTGCTCACTGGCCAAAAGAGGGAGATGCAGGTCCAGGGCTGGTCTCTTACAGGACAGACTCCAGCCAATCCACATACGAACATACGACATACGAAATTTGCCAGCAGATAAAGGCCTAGAGGTCTATCAAGTCTGCTTGAATGTGCAGCTAGCACCCTTTATTCTGCAGCTGCCCCTTCCTTCCACCCTTCCCCTTCATTGACCCTCCCCCTTGTCCTGTCCCATCCCCTTTTGAAGCAGTCCACTGTTCTACTGGATACCACTTTTGCAGGTAATGCATTCCACCCAGCCACCACCCTCAATTCCCCCCCCCCCAGCAACCTGCTCCTGCCTATACTGCAACCTGTGATTACCCATGTGGGTGTCTCACAGTGGAGAGCCCCCAACCCAGAGAGGTGAGGAGCACCCTGTGGGACACTGTATCCTCCCCGTCCAATCCTCCAACGACCGGGGCTCGTTCCCGAACCTGCTGCACCATAGGGTTGGATCAGCTGCAGCCCCTCTGTTACTTGTACAGGGGGAAGCCCAACAAGAAGGGGAAGGTTCTGAGAAGCACATGGAATAACTCGATCCTGTTGGGCCAATATTCACTACCTCAGCTAGTAAAACAGGTACTATTGCTGTTGTCCACTGCTCTGCTTAGGGTATTGCTGACATATAATCACTGCTGTGTTTGAGTGCACACAGTCCCTTCACTACATATACTGTATCTGTTTTATTGCTCTGCAAACTTCAGCATAAATTAGAGGGATTGTATAAATGCGAGTTTTTTTTATTTTTTTGCTTATTTATTTGTAGGACCTCCTCGTCTGGGGGGGTGTACCTTTGGTTCCTCCTATCCAGCACGGCTCTTTGGCCTCCACCCTGGCCATAGTCAGAGCTCAAACCCCCTTACTCTGCCATCCCCAGGCTGCTTCACAGCGGGTACTTAGATACATAGATACATAGACAGTGTCGGCAGATAAGGGCCTATGGCCCACCCAGTCTGCCCATTTGAGCTTGTAAGTTCAGTTTGTTTTCCTAGAAGTCTGTTGCCCCGTACCCCTGACCTCCAGAATTCCTTTATGTCTATCCCATGCATTCTTAAATCCCGTGATTGTTTCAGCCCCCACCACTTCCTCTGGCAGGGTGTTCCACTTGTCCACCACCCGTTCTGTGAAGAAATTCTTTCTCATGTTTCCTCTGAATCGTCCTCCCTCCAACTTCATCCCATGCCCTCTAGTCCTGGAACATCTTTTTCGCTTAAAAATAGTGTTTTCCTGCACCCTGTTCCTCCCTGTAAGATACTTGTATGTCTCTATCATATCCCTCTCCCTCCTCTCCTCCAGGGAGTACATGTTCAGTTCCTTCAACCTGTCCTCATAGGACTTGTGATGCAATCCATGCACCATCTTTGTTGCCCTCCTCTGAACCTTTTCTACCCTGTCTATGTCCTACGTAGGTATGGTCTCCAGAACTGTACACTGTACTCCAGGTGGGGCCTCACTAGTGTCTTGCATAGCGGAATTATGACCTCCCTTTTCCTGCTGGTGATGCCCCTGCCTATACATCCCAGCATCCTATTTGCTTTACCTGCTGCCTTGTCACACTGTTTCCCTACCTTGAGGTCATCAGAGATGACAACCCCAAGATCCCTTTCCTGCTTGGTGCATGCTATATCCTCACCCCCCAACTGATATATTGTGCCAGGGTTTTTGTGCCCCATATGCATTATCTTGCACTTCTTTGCATTGAATTTCAACTGCCAAACCCCTGACCATTCTTCAAGTTTCTGCAGGTCGCTTCTCATTCTGTCTACACCCTCTGGTGTCTACTCTATTACAGAGCTTTGTGTCATCAGCGAACAGTGAAATTCTGCCTTCTAGGTCCTGCGCAATGTCACTGATGAAGATGTTGAATAGGACCGGTCCCAGCACTGTACTTACCCACTCTGCGGAGACTGGGCGGGCTTCAGGAGGGAGCTGGCAGGTGTGTCAGTTGCGGCCCTTGGCGCCAGTCTTCATGACTCGCACTGGAGGATTCTTTTCTAGATTGCCTCCCGAGGCGCATGTGCAAGGATGCTGCCGCACACGCTTCTGTGCGCTGCACGTCCAACTTCGGCCAATGCTGACCCACAGATTGGACCCTGAGTGTGCACTGACCCCAGGTTGTCGGCGTGGTAAGAAGTAAGGCGCCACGCCTCAGCCCTCCACACCACCGGGTCAGCTAAATGTGAGATCTTCCTGGACTTGGTCTCCACTACTCATTCACACTAGTAGGACTATGCTGGAGGTGCTAGGACCCAGTGGGAGCCAAAAATCTTTAGGAGGGCCGGCGCCAAGGTAGGACTGTGCATGCGCGCGCCACGAGGCTGACTTGCGCCGTATAGGCTATCTTGGCGTCGACCCCCCCCCAACCGCCTCACTTCCTTATTTCCCGCCGTTGAGTGCGCTTCAGTGACGACGTTGCTCACTCACTGGGAGTCAAATCTTCACATCTATACGACAACAGCATTAGTCGTTAAGTATTTAATTTTATTTAGTTCTTTTGTTAGATTATTTAAACAAAAAAAAAGGTTTTTTTCTATTTTACTTATTTTTGTCTGAAGTAACGAAGAAAGGAAGTAGTCTCCAGCCAGCCATTGATGGAGTCAATCATGAATGGTGATGGTAGGGAGACTTCACTTGAAAGCTGTTTTAGCAGCAGGACTGGGTCCGGTCCGCCGTTCTCTTTGAGGGGGGAGGGGGTTCTGACAATGGCAATCCAGTTCTTGGGAGAAAGGGCGGTCCTCCTGATAGCACAAAAAGAAGTGGTCCCTTTCCCGATCGCAGTTGGGGACCTGGCACTGCTAGAGCTCTTCTTCATCCCACCAGTCGTAGAAGAAGCGGTACTGCTTGAGGTCACCCTCTGGTACATCTGCACAGAGATCGTCGGTAGTGGGGGACATGAGACCAATGCCAGCTCTGCCAGGATTACCTGTGGCCTCAGTTCCTAGTGGCTTTGGAGTCCCTCTCCACCCCCCCGGGGGGGTCCTTTGGTGAGCAGTTTCATCATTGGGTCGATCTTATGGAGCAGTGGGTCCGGTGGTTGTCCCGGCTGCCCTTGGCTGCGGACCCGACCCCAGGGCCTTCAGGCCTAGGGGCCATGGACCTGTGGGTGGAGTGGTTGGGTCTTCCTGGTTGTGCGACACCTTTTTTCGGTGCTGCCGCTCCCTTGTGCCTTTCCCCCTCTCATAGTTGTGGCGCAGGGGCCGGCACAGGTACTGCTTTTTCCTTCTACTCCTCTTCATACTTTCAGGTCTCCAGCTTCTGGTGTCCTGGGGTTGGGGACTCCTGGCGCTCGACTGGTGCTGATTGCGGTGCTGCCCACAGCTCTGGCCTTGACGACGCCATCGTCTGTGCCGTCTTCAGCGCCAGTGCCATCTCGGGAGTCGGGGTTTTGACTCCGATTCGAAGTGGCAGCCCTGCCCTTCTTTCTCCCTTTTCATATCTACACTACCCCTTCAGGGGTAGGAGAAGACTATGTTGAGTCTGATCCTGATCTGCGTTTAGGGGACGATCTGGATGAGGATTCATATTTTGGAGTGGAGAGTAAGGCCTCCACTTCAGCAGAGCCTGTGGTTGAAGACCTCTCTCTTAAACCTCTACTGAAGAATATGAAGTCCACCCTCTCTCTTCAGACTTCTGAGGTGGATCCTGGGAAGCTTTTGCTCCATCAGTATCTGCATGTTCCTGAAATCCCTGTGGAACCAACACCACTAGTGCAACCCTCTTTTGAGACTCTTTCACAAATGGTGTGGGACAGACCGGTGCTCATTCCTTCCGTGGCTAAGTCCATAGACAGGAAGTATGCTCTCCCTAAGGAAAGACCGATCCTTGCTTCTCAAGCCTTTGCAGATGCCCTAGTGGTTCTGGTGGAAAATGACAAAGCCGTGCCCTCCCAGGAATCCATGGCTCACCTGGTGAATAAAGAATCCAATAAAATAGACACTCTGGGGAAGCGAGTGTTCACTGCGGTTACTGTAGGTGTGCATATTGTTAGTTATCAGGGATATTTCTCTCAGTATGAGTACACCCTCTGGCATTCGCTCAAAGAAACGGTTGAAGCTCTTCCGGAATCAGATGTTAACTCGCAGCTTCTTCAAACAATTACTAGGGGCATTGAGTCCAACAGACAACAACTTAAGGCTGCTATGGATGCCTTTGACACTGCCTCTAGAGCAGCAGTAGCTGGGATCTGCACCTGGCGTCACTTATGGCTAAGGACTTTAGGCTGCACTAATGATGTTCAGCAGAGAGTCATGAATTTTTCCTTTGATCGGATTTATCTGTTTGGCCCACTGGTAGAGCAAGCACTGGAGGCCACTCAGAAAACCAGGGCTGCTATTAAGACGGCTAGACCGGTCCCTGCCGCCCCTTAGCACAGCGGAGACTGCCGGCAGTTACATAACCGACAGTCATTTCGTGGTAAAGGCCGAAGGGCTTTAACAAGAACCAAAGCCGTTGGCCGCAAAAGAAAATGCAGCAGAAGGCACAGGCCCGAGGGTGCCCAGTGCCACCCTCTGAAGAACCGGCCCATGTCCCACCTCAACTGCCCAAGGGGGATTCCTCTTTGGTGGTAGGGGGATGTCTGACTCAATTTTACAACCAGTGGAAGTCCATCACAATGGACAAATGGGTACTCAGGATAATTCGAGAGGGATACTCTCTAAATTTCTCAGAGACCCCTCCAGATCATCCACACAACAGCCCAAGCTGTCTGCCACTCAGTCAGACCTCTTTGCTTCCGAGATTCGGGGCCTTCTGAGCAACAGGGCAGTAGAAGTGGTTCCGCAAGCAGAATAGGACACAGGTTTCTTCTCCCACTGCTTCCTAGTTCCAAAGAAGATGGGCAATATGCACCCTATTCTAGACCTAAGGAAGTTAAACAAATTCCTGTTCAAGGAGAAATTCAAGATATTGCTAGGAACGCTTCTACCTCTGATTCATTAAAATGATTGGCTGGTGTCTCTTGACATGCAGGATGCCTACCAACACGTCCCAGTACACCCAAGCCACCACAAGTACCTAAGCTTTGTGGCTATGGGGCAGCTCTACCAATTCAGAGTCCTGCCCTTTGGGCTGTCCTTGGCGCTACAAGTCTTAACAAAATGCTTTGCAGTACTCACGGCGCATCTCAGAAAACTCAGAATTCAAGTGTTCCCATACCTGGACGATTGGCTCCTAGCGAGCTCCTCCAGGCAAGGGACACAGGAAGCGGTTTCCACATCTTCCAAGTTCCTCACATCCATGGGAGTTCTACTGAACCTGGAAAAATTGCAGCTTCAATCTTCCCAGCAGCTTCTCTTCATAGGAGCTCTCCTGGACACCTCCAGGGCAAGAGCCTTCCTCCCAGAAGACAGGAGGAACAACATTCTACAGATAACTTGCTTCGTCAAAGAGAATAACTCAGTTCGGGCTCTCTCGATGCAGCGAATGCCGGGTCTCATGGCGTCGTCCGTGTTCATGGTGCCCCTGTCCTACTTGCACATGAGAACCACACAATGGATGCTTAGCACTCAGTGGTCTCTGACCATGCATGCGAAATCCTTCCACATCAAGGTGAAGGAGCCTCTAACGAGGTCACTCACCTGGTGGACTCAGGAAGATAACCTTCTCCAAAGTTTTCCCTTTGCCCCACTGGAGACGCTGATCACCATCGCCGCAGGTGCATCTCTGACCGATTGAGGGGCTCACTGTCAAGATCTCCACACCCAGGGCCTGTGGAGTCAGGACGAGTCCTAGCTGCACATAAACGTCCTAGAGATGAGAGCTGTTCTGTATGCTGGCTGAGCCCTGAAGGATTTCCTCTGCCACAAAGTAATTCTCCTTCAGACGGACAACAAGGTGGTAGTGTACTACATCAACAAATAGGGTGGAGCACACTCACCCTCTGTGCAGAGAAGCCATGAGAGTGTGGGAATGGTGTCCAGGTGGTCTATCTGCCAGAAATCTAGAACAGTCTGGCAGATCGTCTCAGCAGGACGAGGCAGATCCACACGAACGGTCACTCGACTCAAACGTCATGCAATCGCTATTCAAAGAGTGAGCACTCCGGACCTGGACCTTTTTGCATCCCCACTCAATGCAAAACTGCCTCTATTCTGCTCCAGAAATCCAGAACCTGGTGCTGTCTGTCAGGATGCATTCAGACTGCGGTGGACAAGACGCTTTCTGTACGCATTTCCTCCTCTTCCCTTAATTCAGAGGGTGGTAAAGTTAGAGGCACAGAGGGGCAACATGATTCTCATCGCCCCATGCTGGCCTCGTCGGATATGGTTTCCGTTAATCAATGGATTATTGGAGGTTCTGCCAAGACAACTTCTACTTCAGCCAGACCTCCTGACACAGGGTCCGACGGTTCATCCCAACCTGTGGTCCCTTCATCTCCATCCCTGGCTCCTGAAGAGATAGAAGTGGGTAGGTTCAACGTCTTTTGGAGAATCTCAGCCATCCACTAGGAAGACTTACACGGCAAAGTGGAAATGATTTTCCATTTGGTGTGCAAAGTCCGCCCTGGACCCCTTTGCTTGCTCACCAGACAAGGAGTTAGAGTACTTTTCTAGACCTGTCAAACATAGGACTGCAATACTCTACAGTAAAGGTGCACCTTTGCATGATTTTGGCCTAACACAAGCCTATCCACAATATGTCAGTGGCTCAGGTACCCTTGGTTAAGAGATTCCTTAAAGGTATCCTACACACCAGACCACCAGTCAGAAGACCGGTAGCCGCATGGTATATCAGTCTTGTGCTAGACATGCTCACCCATAAGCCAGTTGAGCCTCTAGCAACCTGTGACTTGAAGTGTCTGACCTGGAAGGTAGCCTTCCTTGAGGCCATTACCTGCGCTCGCAGGGTGTCTGAAATACATGCCCTGGTCAGACCCCCCCAACTATACACAGTATTTCGCAAGGACATGGTGGTTCTCAGACCTCACCTAAATTCCTTTCCAGAGTAGTCTCGGAATTCCACTTGAACCAGCCCTTGGTCCTTCCGACCTACTTTGTGAATTTTCAGAATGAAGGGAAACATACCCTACATTCTCTGGATGTAAAAAGGGTTTTGTTGTTCTACATCAACAGAATGAAAGAGATTCGCAAATCCAAGCAACTCTTTGTCTCATTCAGCATGGCCCTGCTGGGTCAGCCTATTGCCATCAGATGCATTTCGGCATGACTGGTAGCGTATCTCCGCCATTGCTGTTTGATGGCGCAGGTCAAGCTGGAAGACAGGGTGTACGCCCACTCTACTAGAGTGGTTGCAACATCTCTGGCAGAGTTTCGGAAACATGCCCATTGCAGACATCTGCGACGCGACCACTTGGAGCTCTGGGCACACTTTTGTGAAGCACTATGCCCTAGATGTCCATACCAGACAGCATCCTTCCTTTGGCATGATAATCCTTAATGGACTTCTGTCCTGAGTGAGCTGTTCTCTCCTGACGCCCCTTTTCGAGAGATTATTTTAGCTTGGCACTCTCCCACTAGTGTGAATGAGTGGTGGAGACTTTTATGTCCAGGACGATATGAAAATTACGTGCCTACTGTAATTCTTGATTTTCTTGGATGAAATCTCCACCACTCATTCACATGCCCACCCTCCATCCCCTGAGCTCACTCATCTCGTTTTTGGTCTTCACTCCCTCGTTGGCTGGGCTGTGAAGACACTGTTGAGTTGACCCTTCTTACACGGGTCATACGGACAATCTTATGTCTGGAATAGGTTAGTTTTCTAGGTTAGTTTACCCTACACCTCCTCGGTAACAAAGGTACTTGGGCGGTTGGAGGGTCAACGCTGAGATAGCCTATATGGCAGCCTTGCATCGCCGCACATGCACGGTCCTACTTCAGCGCCGGCCCTCCTGAAGATTTTTGGTTCCTGCTGGATCCTAGCGCCTCTGGTGTAGTCTCACTAGTGTGAATGAGTCGTGGAGACTTCAACCAAGAAGATCAAGAATTACGGTGGGTACGTAATTTTCATTTTTAGTTAGTGACCAATATTGGGTGAGAGCCTGGTTTGTGCTGGGAGGAGTGTAGTGCTAGGTTTGGGATGAAAATTCTCAAACAGCCCTAGGCAGGGGGCTAGCTACAGGCAGAAGCACTGATCAGATTTCGTTGCACTAGTTTGTTCTGGTGTCGGCCTGCATTTCATTACAAGTGATCCCTGATCAGATCTCTCTCATGGAAGTGGGTCTGTTTGCTGTAATGTCAGCCCCCATTGCATTACAGGTGACTCCTGATCTAATCATTTATGTCAGGACAGAATTACGGAATTTACACAGTTACTCAACAAAGCTGAAAGTGTAAAGAAATATTAGACTGAGAACTGTCATTGCTAATAATTTCTCTGTACATTTACTTTGAAACAGGTGGGCCACCTTTTGTCCTATAGTAAGCACAGTAAACATACATAGTGCACCCTATTAGCATGCCATTGTAGGTTAATGATTTGCAAATAGACTCTGCCGTACAAATGATTCCATTTCCGGATATCACATCACATTAGCCATGCACAGTGTGGTTTGACAACATCGAGCTTATTTATTAGCCAGCCTCCATAATGCAGGAAAACTTGCCAAAATAACTAGAACTAGGATAAATAGGAAACCATGGATTTCAGACTGTTAACGAGTCTGTCAGCAAGAACAACATAAATGCTTACATTTTGGTAAAGCTCATAGTTTGATAGGAAGCATCTGTGGGTTTATATTGTTTTTTTCCTTCATAATTTTTATTGATATTTCAAAGAAACATTACTGAAGTATTAGTTAAGAACACAACAAGTTGTGTGTTGCAAGAATGAATGTCAATCAAGTTTTTAAAAATTGTGTAAATCATGCAAGAAAAGAGAATAATAAATAGTATGTCAATTGCTAGTACTCCTGTGTTATTCATGTGGGTTAATATCTAAATGAAACATAGTTGCATCTGCCCGAGTGCAGTGAGCATTCCCGGGTAACAAACGTGAACAGTAGCTGTATCTGGACATCAAAGTCAGTCGTGTCCTAGTCGAGTGTCTGAATCAGATAATCAGCGCGGCATGGTCCCCAAACAAGTTAGCTGTGCCTCCATTTGTAATCCTCTGCTTGGCAGGGAGCTGCATGGCACGATTAACTCCCAACTTTCTTAGCTCTCCCCGCTTAAAGTCAAAAGGCTTTCTGCTCTGTGTCTGAAAACACCTTCCCAGTTTTGCTCTTATCCAGCTTGGAGCTGGTCCATGTTCCTGTTGGGATCTGAACAGGTGGTGGTTTTGAGGATTTTTTGTTTCCGGTAACGGTTTTTGTCTTGTATCGTTCATATCTAGGAGGGTTGTGGGTCAAGATAGAATACAGTAGGCAGGCACAGCCCTCACCCTTTATTTTATTAAAATTTTGTTTACTGGGTAGACCTACTGAGACCAAGAAGTCTCTCTTTCCGGTGTGACCCGGGGTTAATTACATACAGATGGTTCCACTGTACATAGGATTTACATTAGGATTACAGAGTACATAGGTTTAAATAGGGAAGTGTAGGCAGGGTAAACAGAGGTACTTAATTCACAAATTTGTGTAGAAGCGCAAGACATATATAATTACATACACAGGCGAGTTGTAAGTTACATACATTTATGATCACAATGGTAGTTAATATAGCTGATAAGTGCCAGTGAGATTTACAGGTACGGTTCAGGAGGGAAGAGTAATTTACTCAGTGGTTATAATTGCAGATACTTAATTTGAGTAGGTGGGTTTTTAGGCCTATTTTGAAAAAGCCATACATTTAAACCGTTTCACTGAGCTCCCAGTCTGAAATCTCCTGTTCATTGGGATGCTGCATTTAGGAATTCCCATCTTTGAGGACACATTTAAAAACTGTGTGAGCATGCAGCAGTTAGGAGGTCTCTCTGGAATTCTGCCTTAGAGCAACACGTAGGAATTCTCTCACTGAGGACACGCTGTTTAGGAATTCTTTAGCAGCCCTCAAGTCAGAGCTCCAACTTGTTCCACAGGTTCTGTGAGCACCACAGGGATTGGAGGGTCGCTGAGATGACAGCACTGTGACTTTCCATGCTCCTAGCAGGATGTCCTGTTTTCATCAGGAAGTAGGAGACTCCTGTTTACTCAGCGGTTCTTAAGGGCATTTATGAGCACTTCAGACACAGTTAACCCTTTCTTGCTTACAGCTGCTCAGACCCAGTAACCTATCTAACTGAGAAGGTCCACTTTCGTGGATGAAGGATAATTATCAGTTTAAAGAGCCCCCCGACACCATTAGAAAATCTTGGGGAAAAAAAGCTGAGATTCAGATACAGTTCAGTTTATATTTTGTATAATGTTTTCCCTTTTTTATTACTGAGGAAAGTTGTATGAAAGAGGATTACTGTCCCTTAGACTTTATCTGCACTTTCTTTTTGCTTACACCTGCCCTCATAATCCTCTGTTTATGGCATCATAATGATCTCCACAGCACCAGATTGTGATGTCATAACGGTGATGTCAGGTGTAGGCAAGCAGCCAGAATAGGTATGGCAGCGATCCTGTTCGCACGAAAATGTCCTTAGTAATAAAGAAGTAAGGGTGAAATGTACAGAAAAAGCTAGATTAAATCTAAGCTAAATTATGTTTAAATATTACATTTTTTTCAGAGGTGTTACAGCGGCATCAGGGGCTTTTTAATGTTTTTCGCCAGTAAGTCTGATACCCAGAATCTGTTGGCAGAAAAGACCATTTGCCCATTCCTACCCAACTAATGTTGAATGAGAGCGCCCTAGAAGCTTTCACTGTCACCTTCCACTCCCAATTTCTGCTGTGGGCTTTACCAAGCCCTTGTATCTGTGTCACCCTCGTTTGATTCACCCTCCACTGATTTTGCACAGACCACCTCCTCTTGCAGCCTGTTCTACCCTTCCACCACCTTCAGTGTGAAAACGTACTTCCTGGTATCTCTCTTACACTCATTCCCTCTCCCCCCGCCAGCTCCATGGAGTTACCGATGGTATTTGTGTTGCCACTCAGTCTGAACAGTTCATCGCTGTCTACTTTGCTTAACTTGTGTGTGTGGGGGGTATTTGTATGTTTCAGTCATGTCCCCCCCCCTTTCATCTGACCTGAAGCATCTGCTAACCTCTCCTCATACGTCACTTTCTGCTGTCCCTGTTGGTTACCAGACTCCAAAACTGCAGACCGTACTCCAGCTGAGGAAGAACTAGTGACCTTTGGTGACCGTTCTGTCAGTCCCTGTTTTTGTAGTGTTGATAATGTATTAACATTTCCTAATGGCTTCTTTTATCTGCTGCTTGCTCTGCTCTGCCATGCCTTCTGGCCAGCTGTGCAGCATTGTGGTTGCTATGAGGCTTCTGGGTCCTTCATAGAGGCCTCTGATTAGCACAATCTGTGGTCCACTGCCAAGCATGTGAATGTGGTGTATTTCAGCAAGCACCGCTTTCATGGAAACATGGAATCTGACTTTTCATACGCCTCACACTTGTTAAAAAACACATCATTTCTTTTTTTTTTTTAACTTTACATTTATTGCTTATGTCAACAAAACATATACATAATACACTCACAAGGGACTAAGGCATAGCAATAACAAAATGTCTATAATCAGGATAGTGTCTCTTGTCTCCCTCTGTTACTCATGCAGGGGTATTTCATACAGTCCCTACAGAGTTAACATATATTTCTGTCTGAAAATATCCTGAAATGGCCGTTTGGGCCATGACCATGAGCTTGTATCCAAAAAATGATTTGCTGACAAGTCCTCGAGTGAGTCACTCTTGAATGGGTCTTAGCAAGACGTTTCAGAAGTCCAGGTTGTTGGTAATATATCCCGTATGTGCAGTATACGGTCCTTCACCTCCAACTTAGATAGTAAGTCAAACTTTTAAATAATGCAATCTGTTAACTGTAACCTGTTGGAAATAAACATACCTGCCCTGGTTAATAGCCCCCTAATATATATGATTTTTATTTAAATTAAAATATGACTTCTTTCCTTTTTGTATTTTTTTAGTCAGACCTGCCATAAAAACTACATAACACCTATCATTTAACTTCTGTGTAATTGAACATCAAAACATTTGCAAACAGATGCTTCTGTATCACTTCGTTTTGAAACTGCTTTAAAACAGGATGGACTGCAAGCAGTATTGACAAAAGGGTTAGGGAGATACACTGTTTTACCGACTTGTTATTTAGGTATCTTTTCCTTAAAAGGAATTGGATTTAAGCTATGTACCCGGTGAAAAAACAAACGGTGAGAAATATGATGACAGAACATGTAGTGCTGGAGACATGGGTTTAGAAAAGCATTCCAGTGGGGATGGACAGCTGGAGAGGGGTGGGGGGAAGAAATCCCTGCAAACTGTGGTTTATCTCATTATTGTCTCAAACCATGGTAATTGAGGAATTCCAGACTTTGGTTTTAATCTAATTTCCCCACAATAGTTAGTGAAACAGATAATTACTGGGTATCACTTTAAAGCTCGTATTGCTGGTTTTAAACAGACACCCAGCAACTGTTCCTAACTGGAAGGGTTCTAGGGACACTGATGTCGAGACATAGGTTGGGAATTGCTGACCTACTGTAACTCTGTTTGGAAAGCAGACAGTGACATGCTGTGGTGGTGAAGAGAGGTGAGAGCCAGCCACCAAAGTGTAGAGGAGCTGGAAACAGAAATGAGGGGCCCAGTAGTCCATGAAACAAATCAAATCCTTGATTTGTGGAATTAGTCTTGGGCAGGCCAGAGGGGTAAAAACAACGGAGTGCCAGTGGGGGAGATGAGAGCAGCCCCAAAAGTCAAGTAGCAAATGGCCAGCTTCTTTTTTTTTTCGATATGTATTTTAAGTTTTTTATCCTAATTTTTTCCCACCCCTGTCTCTGGCATGCGTGCGCGTGTGGAGATGCGTGCACGGCATTCATTGAGATTCCGTCCCTTTGTGTCATCCTCTCCGCTAACACCAGACCTCCACCCAGTGGTGGTGGGACTACAGGAGGGTGACCACCTCCCCCAGGAGAGGAGAGCTGCCATAGGGCAGCTCGATCCTGCCCCCCCCCCGTGCCAGCACCCAGACGTCCCGAGGTAGTTCACGAACCCGGGTCACCGGCATAGTGTGAGGGAAGGTGTCCAGCACCTTAGCAGTCTGCGCTACCAGGCTGGCCCAAATGGCCAGCTTCCAACAGTTATTAGAGAACTTTACACGGCAGTCCCAGGAAACCTAAAAGAGAAAATTGGGCTCACCTGTTTGCTCAGAGAATATTTCTATTTTATTTTTATTTTTTTGGCCCGGACACCCCGGCACCAAGTGCCCTAGGAGAAAAACGCACTTCAGCCCGTCGCGCTGCCACCCCAAGCCTGGGCTACCTCCCACAGGTGGGGCTGCCAGCGGGCACCCCTCCCAGGAGATACTGTCGTGAGCCCTGGCTTTCCCCAGGATGGGGCCACGAGCTGGCCCCCGGCTGACTGCTGTCTCTAATGGGTGGTGACGGAGGCAGAAGCTTCATTCGTGGGGCCGGAGTTTTTTGTGGATGCTGACCCCAGAGGTGGGACATGCACTGACTTCAACAGACATGCGCCCGATGTCTGTTCCAACCTCCCATGACGTGCGAGTTCGGTACTTGTGGCTCCCCAGCCGGAGTGTCCGGGCTAAAAAAATAAAAGTAAAATAGAAATATTCTTTGAGCAAACAGGTGAGCCCAAGTTTCTCTTTTAGGCTTCCTGGGACTGCCGTGTAAGGTTCTCTAATAACTGTCGGAAGCTGGCGCCAGGGGCCGCTACAGTACCGAGAGCTCTTCCACCCCCTCCCGAGGAGAGTCGCCAGAAGGTACTCTATTCTTCTCTTCCTTGGCCGGCCCTCTGACTCCTGGGTCCATTCCCAAACTTGGGTTGTCGGCATCACGAGTGGACGCCTTGCCGGCAGGCCGGCTTGCCCAAAGAATATTTCTTATGAATCTTTTTTGCCGTTTGTGAATTCTGAATCCTACAGTACAAATCAGAAAAAACAACTGCTATAACCAAAGTAATAGGATCATGCATATCTAGGGTTTTAATGCATGGTCAGGTGATGCTTTTTAACTAATAAAGTTTCTAGAATTTGTTCTGTGATTAAAAGCCATTTTACAAAATAAAACATTGGAGCATGAAAGCAGCTCCCAGCTAGAAATGTCAACTACTCTAAGCTGAGCTTGTCTCGGGGTAGTTTGCATGTTTTACGGTATCTCTGGGGATAGTGGGGTGCAGGGCACGGCTCCTGGTGAAACCTCACAGTTTTGTCTGCATGAGTGATTGTGCTCCATCTCTTCATGTTGAAGACTGCCACATTCCTACTGCTGTTAGAGGCTCCAGCGGCTGTAGGGGCGTGGGAATCTTCAACATGAAGAGCATGCTTGGACTCGATCAGATTATGGGATTTGGAAGGATTGGCTTTTGGTGATGCAAGGTTGGTGAGTTGCACAGACTTCTCTGCTTTTGTGTATTAGTGCGGAACGTGAGTTGCAGGAACTCGTCCTGCTTCTTACATAGGAGATAAAATACAGTGCCCAGCATGTGGCTCTGGACAGCAGGAGATGGATGTGATACTTTGAGGTGGTGACCAACACTGCCCTCCTCATCAGCAGGAGGTGAGCATGGCTGGTGGTGCCCCATACACTGTCTTTATGGTCAGTAGGAGATGGCTATGTGGCTGGGCAGCAGAGAGCAACACATTGTCCTCCTGAACAGCAGGAGATGGGCATGATTTGGAGCTTTCGGGGATGCATGGCCCTGTGTCCTGGATACTTGCCCAACAGTATAGAGGGTCCTTGGGAGGGCAATATGCTGGCATCTCAGGAAAACAGTCTGCTGCCATCTGCACTAATGTAGAGGGGGTGGGATCTCATAGAGCCCTCAGTCGCCATTTTCTGCTTTTTCTGTGCCCTTCTGGTACACAAGGCATAGTGCGCGCGTGTGGGGGCACATGCACGCCACGCCTGCTGGCTACTGGTCTCCCTGCCTGCATCGCCCCCCCCAGTAGAGGGCGATCGATGGACGGGATGATGATCCCTCCCTTCCTGAGAAAGGAGAGCAGTCCTCCGGACGCTCAATCCTCTCTTGCCTCTGTAGATCCCATGACGGCCCTGGCTCGTTCCCAGATCCGGGTCGCCAGTGAGGTGTGGTGTTCCACTGCCTCAACCCTCAGCACCACTGGACCGGGTCTCTCCTTCCTCTTTTTAATTGAGATTTGAATAGGTTTGAATATTGTAGTGCAGTTTGAGGGAAGTTGTACCAGCTGGCTTTGGGAATGAGTTTGCATGGCTGAGGAGATGATAGTTAAAGTAGCATTGACTGCTGTATTTTGAATAGATTAGTGTGCCCGAGATGGAACAATGGATAGCTTTGTTGTGACACACAAGAATAGGTATTTAATTCATGATGCTACCTTACAGTCTACTCTTCAGATACATATGAAACTATGAAGAGGCCCATTTGGTCTATCAAGTCTGCTTGTCATGCAGGGTCTGCAGCTTGAGCTAATGTCCCTGCCCTCCCTCCCTACCCATGATCCTTACCTTCCCCCGATGTCTATCCCAGCCTCTCTTAAAGCTGCCCACTGTCTTGAACGAGATGATTTCTTCCGGCAGTGCATTCCAAGTGTCCACCACCCTCTCTTTGAAGAAGTGTTGCCTGACCTCCCTCCTAAACCTCCCACCCTTCAGCTTAAGACTGTGCCTCCTCATGTTATGGTTGCCACTCAGCTTAAAGAGATTCTCCTTATCAACCTTATTTATCCCCTGCAAGTACTTGAAAGTCCCAATCATGTCCCCCCCTCTGTCTCTCTCTCTCCTGTCTTCCAGGGAGTACATGTTCAGTGCCCTCAACCTCTCCTCTTATGCCTTGCCCTGCTGACCCGCTGTCATCTTTGTAGCCCTCCTCTGGACCTTCTCCAGCAGGTTAATGTCCATTTTGAGGTGTGGGCACCAGTACTGAACTCCATACTTTAGATGCGGCCTTACCAGTGACCTGTACAAGGGCAGTATAACCTCCTCTCTCCTACTACTGAGCCCCCTAGATATGCATCCCCGCTCTTTCCACTCCACCTCCCCGCACCTATTGCTGCTGCTTTCTTGCACTGCGTGGAGTGCTTCAGGTCACTAGTGATCATCACTCCCAGATCCTTCTCCTCCTCTGATGCAGATACTTGGACTCCACCGAGGTAGTACTCTGTCCTGGAATTCTTGACTCCAATATGCATAACTTTGCATGTCTTGGCACTGAAGCTAAGCTGCCAGATCCTGGACCACCTCCCTAGCTTTTCCAGGTCTTCCTGTAGGTACTGTATCCCTTTAGCTGTGTCCACTCTCCCGCAGAGCTTGGTATCATTTACGAATAGGCACATTTTGCCCTTAATGCCATCCCCAGTGTCATTGATGAAGACATTGAACAGCACCGGCACCAGCACTGAGCCATGCGGGACCCCACTGGTTAACTCTCTGGTGCCAGACAACTCTTCCCCCCCCACAACCACCCTCTGGATTCTGTCCTTCAGCCAGTTTTCCACCCATCTGGTCATCTTTTCCCCAACCCCGAGATCCACCAACTCCCTGATCAACCTTTTGTGGGGCAGAGAGTCAGAGGCCTTGCTGAAATCATGATAGAGGATGTCTACCGCTTGGCCCCTGTCTACTATCTTAGTGACACAGTCAAAGAAGTCAGTCAGATTCGTCTGACACGATCTCCCTTCCATGAACCTGTGCTGCCTTGCATCCTGGAGACCATGCTCCTCTAGATATTCCACCAACCTTTCCTTTAGTATGGTCTCCATGAGCTTGCCCACAGTGGAGGTCAAGCTGTAATTCCCTGGGTCATCCTTGGGACAGCTTTTGTGGAGGGGCACTACATGTGCTGGTTTCCAGTCCTGTGGTACCACTCCTGACTCTAGTGAACTATTAAATAGGTCTACCAATGGCCCTGCCAGCTCCTCATCCAGTTCCTTTAGTAACCTTGGATGTAATCTGCCTGGGCCTGGTGATGTGTCCACCTTTAATGCCAGCAGCCCCTCCCTCACTCTATCCTTCTCTATCACTACATTTGTGTTTCCCTCACCCCGCTCTTCTTTTCCCTCCTGAAGGCACTGGTCCGCCCTTCTCCCTGGTGAAGACGGAATAGAAGTATTCATTTAGAATTTCTGCTTTTCCCCCATTATCCTCCACCCGCTCCACCCTTTCTTAAGCCTAACAGTCCCTTCCTTCTTGTCCCTTTTCTCACTTATATAGTGAAAGAAAGCCTTCTCCCCCTTCTTAATTCCTTCAGCTATCTGCAGCTCCTTCTGTGCCTTTGCTCGCTGGACCTCCTTACTTGCCTCACTAGCCAACCTTAGGTAATTTTCCCGATCCACCTCTCTCGGTCTTCCTGAATTTTCTGTAGGCCAACTTTTTTTCCCTTACTGCCTGGAAAACCCCAGAACTGAACCAGCTGGACGCTTTTGCCCTTGTGTTCTTCCCCCTGAGCCTAACTCACTCATCTGTGGCAACCAGTATTCCTTTCTTAATGATGGACCACCTTTGGTCCACCCCCATATCTGCTCTGATGCCTGCCAGATGGCTGCTTAGCACTTCGCCCATTTTCCTGAAGTCCGCCCTCCTGAAATACAAGATTTTGGTCTTTGTTGGGATGTTGAGGCACTCAGTTTAGGGGACCTGGGAACTGGGTGGGACAGATCAGTTTGTGAGCTGGAGGTCAATTGGGCCACTGGCTTTCGAAATCTGAAAGCCAAATCAGTATTTGTTAGTGGCCATCATTTTGGGCTGGCAGTATAGCCTAGGGGTTAGAGGAACGAGGTGTGACCGAGCTTGATACATCCAGCAGACCAGACCTGAGTTTGATTCTCACAACCTCCACTTGTATACTGTGTGACTCTGAGCAAGTCACTTAACTGCCCAGTGCTCCCAGGTCGCCCCTGGAAATAGGCACTTGTGCCTAGTGGGCCTTACCCGGTTACCAAAGACTAAAATAAAATAAAAAAATAAAAAACCTTTAAGGACTTAAAAATCACTTTGTGGGCAGGTAGCCAGTTGGCTGCTAACTTTCAAAATGTGCTAGCCAGACCAGATTTTTTAATTGATCACATGGTTACGTGATTTGTCCCACCCTGAGGGAACAGATGTCTCACAAAACCTTGGGGGTAGGGGAGGAAGATCGTCATGAGGGCAGAACATAAATGTGTAACATTGAAAGGGACTGAAGCCCTTTACCAATCCACTTAATGATATGAAAAGCTGAGTACCAGCTGTTTACCAGGTCATTAACAACTGTGAAATTGGCATTTACCTTTTTTCTGAGTCAGTCACGTACTTAAAGTAATGGGAAAGCCTTGTAGATCAGAACATGGTTTTTAATGTAAGAGTAAGGCATACAATGGAGAGTAGGGTCAGTAGTTACCATACAGGTGATGTTGAAAGGGCGCTTATTACTAAAATGGATGCATTCATTCTACCCCTCCCCCGTGTGTTTTGCAGGTGGAATGCAGGACTTTAATTACTTGTATGGTAACTGTTTCGAGGTGACCATTGAACTGAGCTGTTGTAAATACCCTCTTGCTTCGGAACTTCAGAAAGAGTGGGAGAATAACCGGGAATCGCTGCTGACATTCATGGAGAAGGTGAGTGATGGGAAGTTATAGACTCAATCCTTCTCATTAAATTGAACTCCTCTAAGGAGACGTAATAAACAACTTGAGATCAAGAGATTTAGGACAAACCTTAGGCAGAATTTCTTTACACTACGTGCACCATGTCTTTGGAACATCTTGCCCCAAGAATTAGTTAATTCCAATAACTTCACTGCATTCAAAAAGGGACTTGATATCTGGCTTCTGTCAAACCAGAATCCTCACTGATTGGCCCACATAGTGTGGGGGAAAATCTTGATGGGCCTCTGCCTACTTTTTTCTTGACAAACCTAGTAGTAAATCAGTTTGGAAAAGCAAAAGTGGATTTCTGGTCAGAGGTGTTGGTATATTTTAAGGGAAATGTAATGTGTTCATTTAAAGTTATTTTAATTATTCAAGAAATATTAGAATATTTACTTTCTTGTGACCAACTTTAAGACATACTTTGGATGGTCACAGAGAATCTACATCGTTTATGCACATCTGGTATTCACCATTGAACATTACTCTTTCAGTGTTTTTTTTAATTAACCAGGTAAGGCCCACTAGGCATATTTGCCCGTTTTCAGGGCAATCCAGGAGCTGTGGGGAGGTTTAGTGACTTGCTTAGAGTCACAAAATATGCAAGTGGAGGTTGTGGGAATCAAATCCAGATCTTCTGGATGTACCAAGCTCATTTTCACTCAGCTTGTTGCCCTTAAGTCTAGGCAATATTGTCAGCCCATCATCGGAGATTGTCGGAGATGACGGATGCTTTTCATGAGTGCTTGTTGTCGTTGAAGTGTAGTTTCTAGAAATAATTATTACAAGAGCAAGTTCTTAGTAAGGATGTGTCTAAATGAATGAAGGATTGGGATCTTCAGATGCCTCTAATATTTTTTTCTTTACATTTGTTTCCTTAATTACCTTTTCATAATTTTATTTGTATTTTGCCAACTACTTGCAAAAAAATTAAAATCCACTGGAATTCTTGTATTGCAATGTCAGGAGAGTTTTACTGGCAAGACTGGCAGTGTATTTCTGTGGGAAACTGCAAACCTGTTTTTAGAATTTTATAGAGAAGTGACACTTTTCCACTGCCAAAATATTATATGATTACTAAAAATATGCGATTTTTGATAACAACCTATGATGTTTTGTTATAATTTAGCAGGTGACATGTTCTTCATAACCAGATGTTACTTGGGAAGAAGAAGAAAAGAGAAGCCAATTGCTGCTTTAAAAATTGTAAAATCAGCTGGCCTGGTGGTGCAGAGGTGCTGGATGCCTTACCTCACGCTATGCCAGCGACCCAGGTTCGGGAACGACCTCGGGGGGGGGGGGCAGGATTGAGCAGTGGTTCTTCTCTCCCGGCAAGGGGGGGGGTCATCCGACAATAGTCCTGCCATCACCGGATGGAGGTCCCGTGATGGGCACAGATGGTACCGGAGTGACCTATAGGGTGGGGCGTCCCGTAGGGCATGCGTATGCATGCATCCACATGCGTGCATCAAATTGGGGACACGAAGGAGTGGGTCTGCGGAGAAAAATACGAAAAGTATAAAATACTTATGGAAAGAAAAAATCTGTAAAATCATGCAGATGTGCCACAGTAGTGCAGAAAAGCAATTGCTGAAAGAAGAAAATTTATTTTGAACAAGAAAAATATATTTAGTTTCTCACACTGAAATACATTGGGCTCCTGAGTGGTTGACAGATTTTTACATCACAATACCAGAATTCTTTTTCACTAGCAACGTGAAAAGCATAGGTGAAAATCCTCTTTTTTACTGCACAAATGTTGTATTGTAATAGAAAGTAATTACTAACACATCCGAACACAATTGTGTATTTATTCGGAGTAAACACCTGGGGCTAGACTTTCAAAGCTTGTGAAAGTCTCGCAGCTGCGGGGGGATAATTGGCACAGTGTGTCCCCATTTACGGAACCGCAGTTTTTCCCGCAGCTGTCATATTTTCAAAGGTGGAGCTAGTTTCGACCCGGCTTCATGATTTATGGCAGCTTACAGCCTTTTTTTAGGCGCGCTGTGCGAAATGTTACGCAGTGGGCCAGGCGTAACATCTCCTTCAGCTGCGCCTACTGCATATAAAAAGCTCCGCAGGTGCGGAGATTTTGGCACGCAGCAGTGGCTGTAGAGTGGGACTTAGTCCCTGGCGGGCAGAAAATCCAACCCCTGCTGTTTAAAGAGCACCTTTCTTGGTGCTTTCAACAGTGAACAGGGGGCTCCCTTACCTGAATTGGAGCTCCTCTGTGGTGGTCAATTGTTTGTTGGGCCCCCAAAGGATGGGAAGGATCTTAATTTGCCCCCAAGCGGATGGCAGCAAGATCCCTTTCCCCTTCGTACTAGGCCATTCCAGCCCTGCGCTCCAAGATTTTATGACTTCTCTATAGGGAGAGTGCCGGGGGGGAGGGGGGCACTTCATTCACTTATATGAAGCATCATTTCTAAGGCAGATTCACCAATTGTAGATCAGGTTTTGGTAAAGATAGATGCCAACTAATAAGGTTCTTGTTAGTTGAACCCTGGCATTGATGTTTACGAAAACCCGATTTAAAAAATCTGTAAAACTACTTCAGAAATGATGCTCCATAGAAATGAATGGAGCATGCCACTGCGTGTTCCTGATTGAGACATCATAAAATTTGGATCGCAGGGGTGGAGCGGGCTAGTAGGAAGTGGAAAGGGATTGTGCCACCAGCCCCTCTGGGGCAAATTATGATCCCTTCCCATCCTTTGGGGCAGGGGTCAAACTTAACCTTTTTTTGCACTAGCCAGCTGGGCAAGTCGATTCAAAATTGCACTAGCCCTCAATTATGTTAAATTTTGATCACTTTTACAGGAAACAATGCAAGCCAAGAAATACTCTTATTATTGCACATTTATCCTGCTCCCACATTACTTCCAGCTCCCCAGCAGAAACAAAGACTGCAATGCTATCACACAAAGTGAGCCCCCCCCCCCATTGTTTTGTACCATGGCCTCCTCTCTTCCTCTTTCTGCCCCCTCCCAACCAAACCAAAGGACATCACAACAGCAAATGTTCAATCAAACAGTCCTAGCTCTGCACACACAATAGCTGACCTCATGCACTTCACCACACTGACACCACCACCCACAGGGCAATGAACAGAGTCAGGCAGAGAAAGACACACTCATCCCCATCCTATAGTCAACTAGAGTCTGGCACTTCTGGAAGTTTTTGTACAGTCTCGAATGAGCCAGGAGCACATCTAAGATTTCTTTGGTGGTGGGGGCTACACAAACCTAAGGGGCTTGGGAAATAGAAAACTATGGCATTTTTGTTTTTAAAAGCATTTATTTCAATATGCTGTGCCCCAACAACAGATTTTTCGTTAGCATTGTCCTTTCAAGGAAAACAGTACACGTGCATAATGCTGTACTATCTTTATTTCTATATAGGATGATCTACGTACCCCAGGAATGTCTGGTTTTAAGCTTTCAAATTATGTATTTTATTAAGGTTTATTTTTGTACCATATATGATCCAAAACTTTGTTTTTGGGATGAAGGGACATGTTGGGTGGGATGGGGATGGGACTGTATGGATGGTGATGGCTGGCATGGTCCATTTAGAAGAGCTGGGGACCCCCTACTCTTGCCAGTAATGACAGCTATGGATCTGTGGATGGTCATTTCAGAGTCTTGTCTGCAGTGGTGTCCAGGGAAAGACAGAGTTAAGAGATTTGGAGGGGAAGGGGAAGTTATGATGAGGTTGGTATAAAACCCACCACCTGCAGAGCCGACCCTGTATACCTCCTTGCATTTTGTCACAGAAATGTTCATTACAGACACTCAAAATGTAGGGAAATGAGGGGCACTGGTCTTAATAATATGGGACAAATTGTTAGACAGAGACATTCAGAAAACTAGAAGCTAGTGCCTTAACACCACTCTACTCTTGATCACACCCTGGACACTAGCTGAAAGTCCTAACTGTGGAGTGGTAATGACTCACATTGAGTCTTTTGTGGGATCCCCCTCTCGAACTGCTAAATAATTGCAGCTCTTAATGAGCTGTTAATCACACTAGGTCATCTGGAACATTGAGATAGATTAGCATGAGAACTAGAGCCTGCTAAAGTAAAGACTTTTTTAACTTCATTAACAGCCATGAAAACCTGCACTAGCCAAGATGGACAAGTAGAGAGTTAGCTGCAGTAGAGTTTGGGCTAGTAAAACAATGTTAAGATCGACTCCTGCTTTGGGGGCTAAACAAAACAATTATTGAACACCATAGAGAAGCTCCCATTTAGACAAGGGAGTTCTTTACATTGTTGAAGGCACTGAGAATTTTGAAGAAAGGTGCTCTTCAGGCTCATCTTCTGGGCTGCAGATTTCCCACATCGTCAAACAAAGCTTCTGATGTTGGAGGAAACCAAACAAAAATTGTAACAGAAACTAAAAAAGTAAAGTTACGATCAGTGGTATAACTGAAGTCTTTAGGAATGCTCTATAAAGGAGAAGGTCCACACATCCATACATTACATTCCTCTAGATGACCATGGTTGAAAAGTTTCAAACTTTTATTTTCCGCTTTTGAGTGGCTTTATGATGACTGTTCTATTCCCTGCCACCACACGTTGACACAGTACCCCCCTTTATTATGTTCCTTGCCACCACATACTGACAGCATTCCCTTTGTTCTGTACTCTGCCTCATACACTGCACCTCCTTTGCTCTGATCTCTGCCCTACACGCTGACAGAGTGGCCCATTTTGTTGTGTGTGTTTCTCCCACACACTTACACAGTACCCCCTTTTGGTGTATGTGTTGCCCCTGAATAATTACACAGGGCTCCCTTTTGTTCTTTGTGTTACTTCCACACCCTAACACAATACAGTGCCCTCTTTTGTTTGTTGCTCCCACACGCTGACACAGCACTCCTCTCTGTTCTCCCACACACTGACACAATGCTCCCTTTTTTCTATGTGGTGTTCTCGCATGCTGACACGACGCCCCTTTTTGTTGTATTCCCATATGCTGACACAGCGCCCCTTTTGTTCTGTTTTCCCATAGGCTAACATGGCGCTTGTTTTGTTTTTTTTCCACACGCTAACACAGCGCCCCTTTTGTTCTGTTTTCACACACTCTGACATAGCGCCCCTTTTGTTCTGTTTTCCCACACACTGACACAGTGCCCCTTTCGTTCTGTTTTCCCACACACTGCGCTCACTTGTTCGTTGTTTCCACACGCTGACACAGCACCCCACGTGGACACAGCGCCACCTTTTGTTCTGTGTGTTGCTGCCATATGCTGACACAGCACCACCTTTTGTTCTGTTACTCCCACCCGTTGACACAGTACCCCTTTTTTGTTCTCTATTCCCACACACAGACACAACACCCCTTTTGTTTTGTGTAGTGCTTCTAGACATTGACACGGTGCCCTCTTTTGTTCTGTGTGTGTTGTTCTGACACAGTGTACCCTTTTTCTTGTGTGTTGCTCCCACACCGACACAGCGCCCCTTTTTTCCTTTGTTGCATGTTGCTCCTACATTTTGACACAGCTCCCCCTTTTTGTTGCTTGATTTTAAAAGCTGGCTATCTGATGTTTACCATTGCAGGTTCACATAGGAGTGAAAGGGTTTGTGATTGATTCTGTCTCTCAGTCTGGGATTCCGAACTCTACCATCTCAGTGGCCGGCATTGACCACATCATCCTGGCGGGGAAATTTGGAGACTACCACAGGCTGCTAGTCCCTGGGACCTATAACATCACTGCCAGTGCAATGGGGTAAGGACCTGGAGCTAACCAGCTCTGCTCTCCTTTAATGAGTTGACAGTTCTGATGTGTTGCTTTTCTTTTTGGCATTGGCCCCTTGTGTGGGACTCTGATTTGATATACTTCACAGTACTTATATCACACCCAGTCAGTTTGTTTTTCTGACTGAGCACGTGAAACCTCAGCCTATTTCTTTGCAAACCTGTGTTCCAGCCCCCCACCGTTTCATTGTAGAATGTACCAAGAGCAGCAGATGGAGGGATTCTATAAAAGATAGCAGAGTTTTAGCTTCCAGAAACTAGTTTCATGTGATCTGTCATGCACATGCATTAGAGGAATGATGACCAGGGATAGAAATGTATTTTTATTTACATATTAATCACTTCTCGACATGGCTTCCCAATTGCTGTTATCTGGCCCAGTCCCTCTGCATCTCCAGCACTTGCCTCTGCCTCCTGCCCAGACATAGCCTCATACTCTACCATTCCAGCTAACCCAGTGTGGGAGCCAACCTCTGCCGTTTTGGAGTGGCTGGTAGTGAAGGGGCCCTGGATGTGCCAGTTATCATGCTGCTCCCTCCAGTGATTTTCTGTTTTGAGGCTCTGCCAGTGCCCTGGAATGCAGCCAGTGAGTGCCTATGGCACCAGCATGAAGGGAAACTGCTGATGCTGTGTGGTTACCCACAGTGCCAAGGCAGTCCCACTTCCTACCTGCAGGTAATGCTCATAGTAGAACTCTGCTCCCTCTCCCTGGACTTGGCACACAGTGCAGATGCATTGTGCTCCAGACCCTACTGTCCTAGGCAAGGAAGTCGGGATCATATTGGGCCTGGTTCTCTAATGTAGTGGAACACAGGTTCACCAACCAGCATCACGGGGATCGGGCCTTACTTTTAAATTTAGTGTTAAGACAGAATAACAAAATAATAATGTTGGTATTCTTTCCAGAAGCCTGGTAAACTGTCTTGGGTTTAATAAGTTTTACTATGTTTTTACATAATATTGCGCCGCCCCCCCCCCCAAAAAAGAAAACACATCTGGAACCTAGTATTTGAAACGAAGTGTCAACAGCTAAAAACTGGTATTTCACTCCAATATTTGGTGTCCTAGAATACTGAATGAATGTAAAAAAGGTATGCCCTGAGAGTAGTTAAATATACATTATACTGTGTATCACAACAATGCATGCTTCTGGATTTTCTTAGAACTTTACCTTAGACAAATTTAACACTGCATCCATATTAAAGAACACTCAACAAGGCTCTGTCCTTAATTGGGGCACTTATGGGTCAAGGTGTGCCTCTCTAATGGTTCAAGGAAATGCCTTGTTGCACAGATGATTCCTCTTGATAAAGGAGACTATTAGTAAAACATATCTTGCCAGGTATGACGCCATCTACAGCTCACTTTGTTGCTACAACTAGACCACACCCACCACTGCCACAACACTGTTCCTTGCACTTGCCCTCCCTGTATTCCAGATGTTCTTACCATACTGCTGCTTTTGACTAAATGCTGATTTGGTAAACTTCTCTCCTCCCCTAAGCTCCTTGTGACTTCCATCCTGTAACCATGCTTGCCTCCTTAGATGTGAAGTGGGCAATGGGCTCCACCACCCCCTGCTGCAGTAACAGCTTTAGGCAAAGTGCCCACACGTTTGGATTCCCACATCTCTGGAACAGCCTGCCAGCAGTTATTACCACATCATGCAGTCTGTATGGGTTAAAACACAAGTTTAAACTTCATTCTCTGCAAGTCTGTAACTGCATAGGCTGATCTGGTTTGCATAAGTCTAGTCTTTATTACTTCTGTTTTGTCTGTGTAATTTGTAAATTTTTTTTTGAAATTCTGTTTATTCTGCTTCCCCCAACTGACCTGTTTGGACGAGCTCCCATTTCCCAACCTACCAAGACCCCCTTATTTGAATCACTGGGCTCTGGTCCACCCATGACACATTACTGGGACGTTCCCCCCTTAGCTAGCACCCTGATGCAGGGTTGCCTTCTTTTCCATGAGTGCTGCTCCTTGCATCCAGTCGTCCTGGCAGGGTGAAGGCCAGGGGACTGGAGAGGTCTGGAGATGGATGTGGGGGACCTAGTACGGCATCACCCTCCCTGTCTTAGGCTTTTTCCTGCTTAATTTGCAGTCCCAGGAGGAACAGACGTACAGTAAAGTCATGGACTTCACTGCGCGCCAGGGCTAGAAATAATTTCTTGTGGATGGCTGTCCAAGGGACAGGTGCACTATTTATTTTAACTGCCCCGAAGAATTTTTAACTGTCCTGCTGATTTTTGTTTACTAATTTTACATTTCTGTTGAAATCTCATAATACTGTTTCTTTAAATTTATATTCATTTTATTCCCATCCTCTTCTTCTGAAAGCGCTCATATCATTTAACTTTTTATTACATTTCAGGACTTGGATGTCCCTGCATCAGATAAAAAATGAGCTGCAAAATACATTTCTTTCCTAGTATATCTGTGGAGAAAAAATAAATCAAAAATATTTATTTTGTACATGCTTCCTGTTCCTGTACTTTTAATTCGCTTATTATTAATCCAGTCTTAATGGAAAAGTCAAGTCTAAGGTGGGAACACACCTGTACTTCTAGGGTACTTTTTATGTCTTATGGATGTTTTTTCTTAGGGTTAGCATCAGTTCAAGTTCACCTAAATAATAAACTTCAATAACGACTCTCAAATTCCTCCTGGGGAGAGTGCAAAAAAAGGGAGGGGGGGGGACTGGAACATTTTTTGAGGTCCAAATCCACTATTTACAGTATTCATATCTTGGGAACTCTTAAGTTACTGAATGATTCTTTTCAACACCAGTGATTGATTTGGAATCTACCTCCTATTCTGGAAGGTCAAGTTTAAATGCTCGAGGTCATCTTATGATACCATTGCCCTAAGTGAAAACCTTATTTGACTGTGGTCTCATAATTTACTGTGGACTAAAGGGGAATACTAAAAATATGAGTGTGAAGCAATACTTCTTCTAGGAATTACTTTCTGGTACTCTGAATTACCATCTTTGTTTCTCTTTTTTCAAATTATCGGCTATATGTTTTCGTTATTTATAAACCATATTTTTCTTTAATCTTATCATTTTCCTTCACTAACTTTATTTTTAGTTTCTTCTATCCATCTTCCCTTTACTTGAATGTTGTCCACACCAAATTTTCATTAAGCCCATATTTGCTTTTATATGTTTGTAATGTAAAAATCCACCAAGCCTCTCTTCTTAGTAAACACATGTCTATTCCCCCCCATTGGTTCTAATACTTTCTCAAGTCCAAAGAATTTGATTGACGAAATCTGATGTTTATATTCCTTAAAGTATTTTGCAAGAGGTTATCTCTCCTCATCTTTTCTCATATTGCTCTTTTGCTCTGTTATGTGTACTTTTAGTGGTGTTGTGGTTTGTCCCACATAGTACAAGGAGCAAGGACATACTGTGCAATATACCACATAGTCACTATTACAGGTTATTAAGCTCCTTGTTTTGTATTTTTTATGCATGTACTGTGTACATATTTTGTTTTGAGTCCATTGTTGCAGTGAGTACTATTTCCACAGGGAAAGAACCCTTAATGTCCCTTTGTAGCCATGTTCTAGGTGTCCAGTGTTGTGTTCTGACCAGAAGGTTCTTTATAATAGTTGTCTTTTTCACAGTAATCCATGGTTTATTTTGAAAAGTATTATTCTCTTGTAGTGTTGCTCTTAATAGGTTCCAGTTACCTAAAATGGCATTTTTGATTCTTTCAAAGACCTGTGAATATTGCATTGACATTGTAATCTTCTCTGGTTTGCTGGTCAGTAGTGTTTTGTCTTTCAAAGTCTCATATCAGTCTGTGGAGTTGCATCTATCTTCTGCCTTTTGTAATGTTTCCTGATGATATCCCCTTTGTTGGAATCTCGTTTTCATGTCCTGCATATTTCTTTTATGCCTAGTTTCTGTTCCACTGTTCCTTTTGACACGCAACATTTGACTATAGGGAATGCTATCTTTCAGTTGTTTCGGGTGAAAACTTTGTGCATGTAGTAACGTGTTTTTGTCAGATTCTTTTCTGTATAGATCTGTTGTGATTTTTGTGCCCTCTTTAATTAATAAAAGGTCAAGAAAAGGAATTTCAGCCTGGCTCTATGTCATAGTGAATTCCAAATAGGTTGTAGCAATATTTATGTAATTGTGAAACATTACCAATTCCTCTTCATTTCTATTCCATAAAATAAGTATATCAATGAATCATTTGTATAGCTTTAGATTCCTTTTATATGGATTTTTCTCAGAATAAACATGTATATTTTCAAATTCTGCCATAAATATATTGGCCCCGTTGCTGTACCTGTTTTTTGGAGGAACTTCTGATTTTCAAACTGGAAATAATTATTTTTTAAAACTATTTCTGTCAGTGTTGGCAGAAATTCCATGTCTGGTTTGTTATTTTCTCTCCTGTGTAATCCCATTTTCAAGGCCATCAGTCCTTCCTGATGGGGAATAGAGGTATATTGATATTTTTACATCCAATGTTACTAATACAAGGTGTTATATGTTTGTTTGTTTGTTTATTCGCTTAACGGGTAAGCACACTGGAAACAAGTTCCTTTTACAGGTGCGACCCACATATATTGCATACAGACAATACATAATCAAACATACATATACAATGCAGCAAATTGCAGACAAAAATGTCTTTGTTACGTATAAAATTCATAAAAAAAATTCATAAAAAACAGTTACAATTAAATTGAGATTCGAAATACATCCTTAATGCATCGGCAAACTTTTTGACAGAACACAACCACCTAATATCTTGAGGAATTTCATTCCAAATAAATGGAGCAATATAAGCAAAGGATCTTTGTCCACTTTTAGATTTCATAAAAGGAATCTCGAGAAACCTACTGTCTGACCTATGTCTAGAATAATGACCATCAATATATGGTCTCAAAAACTTTGAAATACTATGTGGAATTCCAGAGTCCATGACTTTATATATGAACTTGGCCACACAGTATTGGAAATTTAATGAAACCGGTAACCAGCCCATTTCTTTCAAAATCACGCAATGATGAGATGACTTGGAACAATTTAAAGCAAACTTAGCTATCAAGTGAAGTAAAGTGGATTTCTTTGAAATCACTGTCGCAGAAGCAGTGTCAGTAATCACAGCTGCATAGTTCACAATAGGAAGTAAGCAGTAATTTGAAATAACCAGCCTAGACTCAGGAATAAGAAATTAGCAGTTCTGTACAAAGAACCTAATCTACAATGTATTCTTGAGGTAACCCTCAAAAATGAGATTCATAACTTAGATGAGAATCTAGTAATACCCCAAGATATTGAAATGTATCAACATAGTCAAACAGTAATCCATCAAGAGATTTAACTTCCAAGTACCAACCTCAGATCTCAGTCTAGGTGGGGTACCAAAACCATCACCTTTGTCTTAGATTTGTTTAAGAGTAATTTACAGGCCATAAGTGAAGACTGAAATTGCACATTTCCTCTGTTAAAGAAACACCTAGATCTCCAAATGACAAACCCTATGATAAATTACTGCATCACAGTGAAGTGTTAGAGAAGCATTATTAATCACACTTACTAGTTGATCAAAAACAAAGAAAACAAAAGTGGCCCCAAAATAGAACCTTGTGGAACCTCACACTTAACCATTACAGAGTCTGATACAGCACCCCTATATTTAACCCTTTGAAACCTATTTGTTAAATAATCCCTCGTCCAGTCCAAGAAAGACTCACTAACTCCCAATGACTCAAGTCTAGAAATCAACAATTGGTGATCAACTGAGTCGGATGCCTTGGTCAAGTCCACGAACATGGCACCCGTCAGACACCCTTTATCCATGCCATTAAGTACCGCGTTCGTGAACTCGACCCAGGCAGTCTCAGTACTCCTTCCCTTTCTAAACCATGTTGGTTCTGAGACAATAATCCAAAGCGATCCACATACCCAATCAACTGATTATAAACTATTCTTTCCTGAACTTTAGCTAAAGCAGACAAGATAGAAATAGGTCTGTAGTTACAAAACTCATGTTGTGAACCAGATTTAAATATAGGAGTGACCAAAGTATGTTTCCATATATTAGGTATAGTACCTGTAACAAAAGACAAGTTGAAAATAATACTAACTGGAAGTGCTATAACGAGGCAGCATCCGCCAATAAACTAGGACATAAGCCATCAGAACCAGCTGAGCTGTCCTCTTAATACAACGAACAACTTCTCTACTCTCCTTCGGAGTAGTAGTCCTATACAGTTTAGGATTAACTGTAAAATCTTCAGTCAATCCCAAGTAGTTCACCTTGGACTGGTCACTAAAGGAATCAGGCAATGCAGTAAATTTCAAATTAAACTCGTTAGCTATCTTCAGTGGACAAGACAACAGGTCACCTGCTCAACCTCATTGAACCTGGTTGACAAACATTAGGCCTTATGAAATTATTAATTGTTTTCCAAAAAGTAGTAGCGTTAGATAACCCTTCACATTGTTTATGACTTAATATAGTCTGTTTTAGCCTTCCTTATCTTAGCCTTACATTGGTTCCTTAAAGTCCTATACGCATGATAAATCCAGAAGCAGAATGGTTCATTTTATACGCTTTTCCAGGCCTTGTCTCGTTGTCTCATAAGTTTAATCAAAGGAGGTGTTAACCACCCATAAGTTTTCCTCGGACCCTTCTTTTAACAAGGAGCTAACTGGTCCAAAACATGTGTAAACTCAGTAATGAAAATGCAATGCAGAATCCACATCAGGGATAGAATATAAAAAGACCAATCTATTTTACCCAACTCTGTACAAAAGAATGTACATCAAATTTAGAAAAGATCTCGAAATCCTTATAATTGGCTTAGACTTCTTCAGTCCCCCATGTTTCCAAATACAGAAGACTGGATGATGATCACTTAACAAATCAGAGGTCAAATCACATTTTATCATATTAATAGGTCTATTTGTTAATATCCAGTTCAGCAATGTGTGATTTCCTGATCTATTATTGTGTCGAGTGGGCAAAGTAATAATTTGTTGTAAACCAGACTGAGACAAGACCGTATTTAACTTTGTTATATCTGAACCCATCCAATTTAAATTAAAATCCCCCAGTAGTATTAACTCTGTAGAAACCCCAGTATTCAAAGCATTTACAAGTTCTTGTAAGCCTGATTTGCTACCATTAGGTGGAAGATATACACAACAAATGGTTAATTTTTGACAAATCCCAACAATAACTGAATAGTAATATGTTCACAATATTCCAAATTACTGTTAAATATAGTGGTCTCATTTACCATTAAATATTCCTTAACATAAAACAAAACCCCACCCCTCTACCAGTGACACGATCCTTTCTAAAAGTTTATAAGCAGGTATACAAAGTTCAGTATCAAGAACAGGTAAGGTTAACCAGGTTTCAGTCAGTGCCAGAACATCCGGATTATATAAACTAATCCATGACTCCACCTCATGAAATTTAGATGTTAAGCTTAATACATTAAAATGCATAATTTTGAGGCCATATGAATGCTGCAAAAAATCACTATCTGGCTATATCGCTTGCTAAAGGATTCAGGGTTGCTTTCAACATTGCCAGATCGAACTAGCAAGAGAAAGCAATGTAACCAGGTTCTTATGCAAACAGGCAGAACACATTTCCGTGTCTTATATTTCCTAACACTGTAACCCAAATTATAACACATGTATTTAACTCTTACACCAAATAAATGACTATAATTAGGAATAAACAGTTGAGTCTGGAACTCCAGAATCTGATTATTTTCATACGCTCTGAAGTCATTATTAAACACACAGAACAAAATAACCCATCAGTACACAAAACACAAAGTGTATAGGCTACACACAACAATATCCCTCTGTTAATCATAACTAATCTATAGGTACAAACCCAAAAGAAATGATTAACTCTAAGTAAGATATTACAAACTCTAGTAGCCCAGTCCGTCCCCGGTCTGACTCCGGTCAGACTCCTCTCTTCACTTTGCTGTCCCACTTAGCTGCTGCCGCTGTGTAGAAGGCAGCCTTTATATTGAAATCGCCCCCTCTCCACTTCCCAGAGCTGCCACCATCTGGAAAAATGTGGAGACCAGTACAGAATTCAATGAAAGCAGGTGATGGCAATAATGCTGCAAGCAGGTCAGGTACTGTGCTATTACCTAGCAACCCAAATCAGTCACAGCTCCACAGAACTTTAGCATATACAGTTCTCAACAACAGATGACTCGTGCAGACTCAAACAGCAGTCTATGCAGCACACTTCAGGTCCTGTAGCAGCTTCAATGTGATTAAAGCTAAAATCAGTCTACGAGTTAAGGGGGAGGGGGGTAAAACAGGTCAAACACAGCAATTCAGGTTTCACTCACAGGCTTGCAGGCTGTGAAATTGTAATTCACAGCAGTCGTTGGTAACTCACAGATGGCAACACTGACAGATAGAGTGTTATCAGCAAAAGATGAGGATATGTTCTCGTTAGTATTCATTTTTTCTAATATCTGTATACAGTGTTTGCTGTCTTTGACATATGAAGTAGGGGTCGAAATTGGCACCGGCCCGCTAGCCAAATGCTGGTAGATTTTGTATCTGGCTAGTAAGATTTTCATTTAACTAGCCCTGCAGGCTTGTACTGGAGAAGGCAACACTTCAATATGTACACCAGTTGGGCCAGTGGAAATGTCTGTGGGGCCAGTGGATTTTTCCAGTCCCTAGCTCTGCTAGCTATTGGTTGCAAAATTTAATTTCAACCCCTGATGAAGGGGCTTGTGGTACTAGTTCTTTACAATAGTGATCTGCAAATATGGACAGTGGTTCTGTAATAGAATCTTGGTCAGATATTATTGGCCTCCCTGGTGGTCGTTCTGCATTTTTATGTATCTTCAGCAGGCAATAGAAAAGTGGAATTTCAGGAAAATTGTTCACAAGTTCATGTCCTACCAATTCTTCTATTATTTTTCTATCTATTGCTTCTTCCAATTTCTCCCTTATCATGGCTTTCAGTGTTTCTAAAGGTATCCCTCCAATGTTTTCATATGTTTCTTCATCATTTAATTGTTTTAAACATTCTGTTTGATAATTTTCATTGTCTTGTATTACTATTGCTCCTCTCTTGTCTGCTGGTTTTATTATTATAATTATATCTTCTGCCAGTGTGTCCAGGGCTTCTTTTTCTTCTTTTGTTAAATTGTAGTAGGTTTTACTTTTTCGCTATCCTTTTTATGGATTCCACCTCTCTATTCACTTTTTCAATATAAGTTGCTATGGGGAGACCTGTGGTCAAATGAGGAGGTCATGCCCAGAGCCAGTCTTAGTTCATATCTGTCGTTCTTCTTTTGTTGGTCTGTTGTTGGAGTGTCTTTTGTGGAGAAGAAATGTTTTAGTCTAAGCTTATGATATCATTTCTCCAGATCAAGCTTAAGTTCAAATGCTTTAATCTTTTCTGTCAGACTGAAGGATAAGGCTTTATTCAATACCCCTCAGTTCTATAGGTGTCATATCTCTTTCAGAAAGATTATATACTACTGATTCTGTCCTGTTCTTGATCTGGTTTCATGTATTTTGTCCCTTACATTTACATTTCCTGAATCTGTTTCTCTTTTGTTCTTGTGCCAGACAATGAGGCATCTGATTGATGTAGTGACCTGTGAAAATCCTGATCATATGCTTCATCTCTGGGGTTCCACCCCCGTTGGTATGGTCTGTAGCAATCCTCTCTACAGTAGCCTTGACTATATCTGTTTCTATATGGTGTATATTGTCTTGGGTAGGACCTGAAACCTTGAAACCTCCTAGAGTTTCTGGTGTACTGTTGCCTGTAACAGTTGCTTCTATTGTATCTAGTATCCTGAGTATTTGAGTCTGATGTATTGGCCGAGGTTTCTGTGTACACAGGCAGTGCTAGGCTATCCCCTCACAGCCCTGTGCACAGGCAGTGCTGGCTAGCCCCTCACAGCCCTGTGCCAGAGGCACTGCATAGCTATCCCCTCACAGCCCTATACACTGGCAGTGCTGGACTATCCCCTCACAGTCCTGTACACAGGCAGTGCTGGGCTATCCCCTGACAATCCTGTGTACTGGGACCAAGTGGTGGATATCTTTTATCTGGATTTCAGTAAGGCCTTTGACTCTGTTCCCCGCAGATTAATCAGGAAGCTGGAGGACCTGGGAGTAGAGGCAAAACTGGTCATCTGGGTTAGAAACTGTCTGCAGAGCAGAAGTCAGAGGGTAATGGTCCGGGGGGTGTTCTTGGAGGCACTGGTGGGGCCCTTCAGGGCTCAGTGCTCCATCTGGTGGTATTCAATACCCTTATCAGAGATATTGCAGACAGGATAACGGGTAACATGCCCATTTGTGGTCGACACAAAGCCTTGTAGGAGAGTAGACATGGAGGAGGGGAGATAAGACCGCAGGGAAGACTTTCCCATGTTAGAAAAATGGGCAGGTATTTGGCAACTGGGATTCAGTGCCAAAAATGTTAGGCAGTGCACTTTTGGGGGGTGGGGAGAAGAAAAACCTCAAGACCAAATAGTAGCTTGGGTAGTGTGCACTTTACCAGGTGAGAGAAGTTGAAGGACTTGGAGTGATCATCTCGAGGGACCTGAAGCACTCGGCACACTGTAGGGAAGCAGCAGCCAAAAAGAATCAGAAGCTGGGCTGCATAGCCTGGGGTATAACCAGCAGGAAAGCGGAGGTAATTCCGCTGCTGTACAGATTCCTAGTTTGACCACATCTTGATCACAGTGTGCAGTATTGGAGCCCTCATGTAAAGAAAGCAATCAGCCTGCTGGAAACAGTCCAGAGAAGGGCAGCCAGAATGATCCAGGGTCAGCAAGGCAGAACAAATATGAGGGGAGACTCACTTCCATCCTACAGGGAGTGCATGTCAAGATCTCTGAGAGGGCTGACATGGTCGAAATCTTCAGGTACATTAAAAGTTTCAGAAGGATGAGCTTTGAGGGTCTCTTCAACTTTAGCAGGATCATTGCCACTAGGGGAGCACTGCCTTAAGCTGGTGTGGGGGGGATTCAAGAGGGAAATTAGACACTTTTACTGCGAGCGTAGTGGCTAAGTGGAATGAGTTGCTGGAGGAAGTAGTCTTCCTGAAGACAGCAGATACCTTCAAGAGAGGTTGGGGCAGAGTAAGGGAGGGTTGTATGGGGGAGGTGTGGGGGCATTGGTGGGGAAGGAGGAGTGGGTAAAGGGAAGGGGTGGATCTCTCAGTAAACACTGAAGTGTCTGCGAACTCGAGCAGACATGATAGACTACAAGGCCTTTTTCTGCTGGCTCAGTTTGTACGTATGCAGGCAGTGCTGAGCTATCTCTTCACAGCCCTTTGCAGAGACAGTGCTGAGCTGTCCCCTCACAGCCATATACAGGGGCAGTGCTGGGCTATCCCTTCACAGCCATATACAGAGGCAGTGCTGGGCTGTTCCCTCACAGCCATGCACAGAGGCAGTGCTGGGCCATCCCCTCACAGCCACGTACAGAGGCAGTGCTGAGCCATCCCCCCCTTAGCCATATACAGGGGCAGTGCTGGGCCATCCTCCCTCAGCCATATACAGGGGCATTGCTTGGCCATCCCCACAGCCATATGCAGGGGCAGTTCTGGGCTATCCCTCCACAGCCATACACAGGCAGTGCCGGGCCATCCCCTCACAGCCATACACCGAGGCAGTTCTGGGCTGTTCCCCCACAATACCCAATCTACAAGCTCTGCCTCCAGTACCCCACCCAGAAGCTCTGCCTCCAATGCTGCACCTAGAATACCCCACTTAGAAGCTCCGCCTCCTATACCCCACTTAGAAACTTCTGTCCAATCCCACACCTAGAAGCTCTGCCTCCAATCCCACACCTTGAAGCACCGCCTCCAATACCCCACCTAGAAGCTCCACCTCCAGTACCCCACCTAGAAACCCTGCCTCCAATTCCACACCCAGAAACTCTGCCTCCAATCCCACACCCAGAAGCCCTGTCTCCAATCCCACACCAAGCTCCGCCTCCAATACCTCACCTAGAAGCTCCGCCTCCAATACCCCACCTAGAAGTTCCGCCTCCAATCCCACACCTAAAAGCCCTGCATCCAATCTCCACCTAGAAGCCTGCATGCAATCCCCCACATTGAATCCCCACACATACACGTTCTGCCTCCATCTCCCCACTGAAGCCTTGCCTGCAATCCAATAGCCCACCTAGAAGCTCCACCTCCAATACCCCACCTAGAAGCTCAGTCTCCAGTACCCCACCTAGAAGCTCCGCCTCCAAAACCCCACCACCTAGAAGCTCTGCCTCCAAAACGCTACCTAGAAGCTCTGCATCCAATACCCCACCTACAATGCCACACCTAGAAGCTCTGCCTCCAATACCCCACTTAGCAGCTCCGCCTCCAATACCCCACCTAGAAGCTCTGCCTCCAATACCCCACCTAGAAGCTCTGCCAATACCCCACCCAGAAGCTCTGCCTCCAATACCCCACCCAGAAGCTCCGCCTCCAATACCCACACCTAGAAGCTCCACCTCCAGTACCTCACTTAGAAGCTCCACCTCCAGAACCCCACCTAGAAGCTCCGCCTCCAATCCCACACCTAAAAGCCCTGCATCCCATCTCCACCTAGAAGCCTGCATGCAATCCCCCACATTGAATCCCCACACATATAAGTTCTGCCTCCATCCCCCCGCTGAGAGGCCCTGCCTGCAATCCCCAAATGGAAGCCCCACTCACCCATGGAATTTTTTCATCCACTCCCTCAACATATGATTCCTGCTCTATTTCCCCCAGGTATAAATAAATCCATCTCCTATGCTCTATACAGAAGCCATGCTGCCATTCCTACTTGTGCTGCTTTCAAGAGAAAGGGTTGAAGGAGAGTGAGCTTGGGTAGAAGACTCCTGATGTTTAGATGGGCAATTTTTAACCCATTTGGAAGATTTCTTGAGAGAAAAAGGACTGGGCCTGGATTGTCTTTAAGATCGCCAGATATGAATAGCAGTCAGGCTATCAGGATTTATTGTGGCAAGAACAGAGAATTTTGTGATAAGCTAGTAGGATGTGGAATTTTTGATGGTCTAAGGGGCGGTGCAAGGGTGAAAGTCGGCAGATTTATATAGAAACTAGGGCGAAGGATTGTTGGACCCAGAGTCCAGGTATTGTTGGTCATGATAGTAGATAGGGTGAGGGGGAGGATGGGGTAGGGGTTAATGGAGACACATAGACAGGTGTCATAAGAGACGTAGGAAAGCAAAAGGAGAGTTGGGAGGAATGGCAGATAGTGAGATGAGGAGGGTGAGGGTTTTATAAAACAGAGTGCAAAGTATACCAAAATGGAGTGAACCAGGTAAAAGTTGAGATTCTAGTAGAGAGAAAAGAGCTGTAGAACTAGTGCCCTCCAGTGGTAGAAATGTATAAACTGTAAATGGGAAAATGGGGAGAGAAAAAAACTGTGGAGCACACAGAATTCCCCTTCTAACACGCTGTGTACAAATAGCCATCAAAAGGCTTCAAATCAGTTAATGATTTTGTAAGCAGCCAAATTAATTTGCAGCTGAACGTGTCTTGGCTTTAAAGGGTTTCATTCTCAATGAAAATATATACTTACGGTTTTATGAACACAATCCAAGAATTATGCATTAGCCACACTCGTACTTTTCACATTCTTATCCCATTATGAGTTGCTATGGGCTGCAACTATTAGTCCAAAAAAAAAAACAGCTAGTCACCTGTGCAGACCATGTGGCCTAGTGGTTAAGGCATTGACCTACGAATCGAAAGACCTTTTAGTCGTGTGTTTGAATTCCGTCTCCACCAGGTGCACATTTACCTTGAAACAATCGCTGCACACATTTTGAGCATGGACTTATTATTGCAAATAATTACTTATTCTTCCACGTGAAGAGAGAATCATTAAAATAGTGGTGAAAGTGAAGTTATTTTAGGAAAACAGTGTTTTTAACAGCTACCAGTTCTTTTTCCTTAGTACTTCTGACACTGTGTATAGTTTGTCCTGAACTACACGTTCTAAAAGACTAGGACAGCTGTAGAGTAAAGGGCTTCAGGTTGCACACTGAATGTGTATTGGCTCTGAAAGGTTTCATTCTGGAACTTTTCCCATACTCCTCCCCTTCTTGCATCCTGTGGGATACAACTTTAAGATAACCAAAAATCTACTAATGACCTATGCAGGTAGTATAGCCTTGTGGTTACAGCACTGAGCTACGAACCGAACAACACTGTAGTCATGGGTTTGAGTCCCCCGTCCACCACTTGCACACAGACATTGACCCGAGTCACTATACCCACAGATCACCTAAAGCTCCGCCTCCAATACCCCACTAAGAAGCCTCGCCCAATCTCACACCCAGAAGCTCCGCCCGTCACTCCACCTCTAGCGCCCGCCCCAATCCCCCACTCAAGCTCTGCCTCCAATCCCACGCCTAGAAGCTGCGCCTCCAATCCCACACCCAGCTCTGCCTCCAATCCCACACTCGGCTCCACCTCCAATCCTACACCTAGAAGCTCCACCTCCAGTCCCACACCTAGAAGCTCCACCTCCAGTCCCACACCTAGAAGCTCCACCTCCAGTCCCACACCCAGAAGCTCCACCTCCAGTACCCCACACCCAGAAGCTCTGCCTCAATCCAACACTCAGAAGCTCTGCCTCCAATCCCACACCTAGAAGCTCCTCCAATCCCACACCTAGAAGCTCCACCTCCAATCCCAAACCCAGAAGCTCTGCCTCCAATCCCACACCCAGAAGCTCTGCCTCCAGTACCACACTTAGAAGCTCTGCCTTCAATCCCCCACTTAGAAGCTCCACCTCCAAAACCTGACCTAGAAGTGCTGCCTTCAACCCCCACTTCGGAGCTCTGCCTCCAGTCCCACACCCAGAAGCTCCGCCTCCAAAACCCTTTAAAGCTCCGCCTCCAATCCCACACCTAGAATCTCCGCCTCCAATCCCGCACCCAGAAGCTCCATCTCCAGTCCCACACCCAGAATCTCTGCCTCCAATACCCCACTTAGAAGCTCTGCCTCCAGTCCCACACCTAGAAGCTCCACACCAATCCCACAACTAGAAGCTCCTCCTCCAGTCCCACACGCAGAAGCTCTGCCTCCAAACCCTTCAAAGCTCCGCCTCCAATCCCACACCTAGAAGCTCCGCCTCCAATCCCACACCCAGAATCTCCACCTCCAATACCCCACTTAGAAGCTCTGCCTCCAAAACCTCACCTTGAAGCGCCGCCTCCAATCCCCCACATCAAAGCTCCACCTTCAATCACCCACTTTGAAGCTCTGCCTCCAGTCCCAGATTCAGAAGCTCTGCCTCCAGTCCCACACCTACAAGCTCTGCCTCCAATCCCCCACTTCCAAGCTCCACCTCCAATCCCACATTCAGAAACTCTGCCTCCAATCCCACAGATAGAAGCTCCGCCTCCAATCCCACACCTAGAAGCTCTGCCTCCAATCCCACACCCAGAAGCTCTGCCTCCAATACCCCACTTAGAAGTGCCGCCTCCAATCCCCCACATCAAAGCTCCGCCTCCAATCCCACACCTACAAGCTCCACCTCCAATCCCCCACTTCGAAGCTCCACCTCCAATCCCACATTCAGAAGCTCTGCCTCCAATTCCCCACTTCAAAGCTCTGCCTCCAATTCCACATTCAGAAGCTCCACCTCCAATCCCACACCTAGCTCTGCCTCCATTCCCCCACTTTGAAGCTCTGCCTCCAATCCCACACCTACAAGCTCCATCTCCAGTCCCCCACTTCGAAGCTCCGCCTCCAATCCCACATTCAGAAGCTCCACCTCCAATCCCAGACCTAGAAGCTCCGCTTCCAATCCCACACCTAGAAGCGCTGCCTCCAGACCCCCATTTAGAAGCGCCGCCTCCAATCCCCCACATCAAAGCTCCACCCTCAATCCCCCACTTTGAAGCTCTGCCTCCAATCCCACACTTACAAGTCTGCCTCCAATCCCACACTTACAAGCTCTGCCTCCAATCCCCTACTTCGAAGCTCTGCCTTCAATCCCACACACAGAAGCTCCACCTCCAATCCCACACCTAGAAGCTCAGCCTCCAATCCCACACCCAGAAGCTCTGCCTCCAATACCCCACTTAGAAGCTCCACCTCCAATCCCACACCTAGAAGCTCTGCCTCCAATCCCACGCCTAGAAGCACCACCTCCAATAACCCATATAAATCCACCACTTCGAAGCTCTGCCTCCAATCCCACACCTACAAGCTCCGCCTCCAATCCCCCACTTTGAAGCTCTGCCTCCAATCCCACATTCAGAAGCTCCGCCTCCAATCCCACACCTAGCTCTGTCTCCAATCCCACACCTAGCTCTGCCTCCAATCCCACACCTAGAAGCTCTGCCTCCAATACCCCACTTAGAAGCTCTGCCTCCAATCCCACACCTAGTTCTGCCTCCAATTTTTCTCTTACAAGCGCTGCGTCCAATCCCCCACTTAGAAGTGCCGCCTCCAATCCCCCACATCAAAGCTCCGCCTCCAATCCCACACCTAGAAGCTCCACCTCCAATCCCCCACTTTGAAGCTCTGCCTCCAATCCCACATCTAGAAGCTCCACCTCCAGTCCCCCACTTTGAAGCTCTGCCTCCAATCCCACACCTACAAGCTCCACCTCCAATCCCCCACTTCGAAGCTCCGCCTCCAATCCCACATTCAGAAGCTCTGCCTCCAATCCTACATTTAGCTCTGCCTCCAATTCCACATCTAGAAGCTCCGCCTCCAATCCCACACCCAGAAGCTCTGCCTCCAATACCCGACTTAGAAGCTCTGCCTCCAATCCCCCACTTAGAAGCGCCGCCTCCAATTCCCCACTTTGAAGCTCCGCCTCCAATCCCACACCTAGAAGCTCTGTCTCCAATCCCACACTCAGAAGCTCTGCCTCTAATCCCACACCTAGAAGCTCCATTTCCAACCCCACACCTGGAAGCTCAATCTCCTCATCTAGAAGCGCCGCCTCCAATCTCCCACTTCGAAGCTCCGTCTCCAGTATCCCACTTCGAAGCTCTGCTTCCAGTCCCACACCTAGAAGTTCCACCTCCAATCCCACACTCAAAGGCTCTGCCTCCAAAACACTACTTCGAAGCTCTGCCTCCAGTCCCACACCCAGAAGCTCTGTCTTCAATATCCCAGTTAGAAGTTCCATCTCCTATCCTACACCTAGAAGCTCCGCCTCCAATCTCCCACTTCAAAGCTTCTCCAATCTCCCACTTCGAAGCTCTGCTTCCAATCCCACACCTAGAAGTTCCGCCTCCAATCCCACATTCAGAAGCTCTGCCTCCAATCCTACACCCAGAAGCTCTGCTTCCAAAACCTTACCTAGAAGCACCACTTCCAATCCCCCCACTTCAAAGTTCCGTCTCCGATCCCACACCTAGAAGCTCCGCCTCCAGTCCCCCACTTAGAAGCTCTGTCACCAATTCCTCACTTAGAAGGTCTGCCTCCAAAACCTCACCTAGGGGCGCCGCCTCCAATCCCCCACTTTGAAACTCTGCCTCTAATCCCAAATCTAGAAGCTCCACCTCAGTCCCACACCCAGAAGCGCCACCTCCATTCCCACATCTAGAAGCTCTATCTCTAATACCCCACTCAGATGCTCCACCTCCAATCCCAAGCGTAGAAAGTTCCGCTTACAATCCCCCACTTAGAAGCTTTGCCTCCAATCCCCCACTTAGAAGCTTTGCCTCCAATCCCCCACTTCGAAGCTCCACCTCCGGTCCCCCACTTCGAAGCGCTGCCTCCAATTGCACAACTAGAAGCTCTGCTTCCAGTCCCACACCCAGAAGCTCTGCCTCCCATACCCCACTTAGCTCTGCCTCCAATCCCACACCCAGAAGCTCCGCCTTCAATCTCCCACTTAGAAGCTCGCCTCCAATCCCCCACTTCGAAGCTCAGCCTCCAATACCCCACTTACAAGCTCTGCCTCCAATTCTACATTCTGCCTCCAATCCTAAACCTACAAGCTCCGCTTCTAATCCCACACCCAGAAGCTCCATCTCCATTCCCACGCCTAGAAGCTGCGGTCTCTAATACCCCACTTAGATGCTCTGCTTCCAATCCCAAGCCTAGAAGTTCTGCTTCCAATCCCCCATTTATAAAGCTCTGCTTCCAATCCCACACCTCGAAGTTCTGCTTCCAATACCACACCTAGAAGCGCCACCTCCAATCCCCCATTTAGAAGTGCCGTCTCCAATCCCCCACATCAAAGCTCCGCCTCCAATCCCACACCTACAAGCTCTACCTCCAATCCCCCACTTTGAAGCTCCGCCTCCAATCCCACATTCCGAAGCTCTGCCTCCAATCCCACATTGAGAAGCTCTGCCTCCAATCCCCCACTTCGAAGCTCTGCCTCCACTCCCACACCTGCAAGCTCATCTCCAGTCTCCCACTTCAAAGCTCTGCCTCCAATCCCACATTCAGAAGCTCCTCCTCCAATTCCACACCTAGCTCTGCCTCCAATCCCCCACTTCGGAGCTCTGCCTCCACTCCCACACTTACAAGCTCTGCCTCCACTCCCACACTTACAAGCTCCATCTCCAATCTCCCACTTCAAAGCTCCGCATCCAATCCCACATTCAGAAGCTCCGCCCTCAATCCCACATCTAGCTCTGCCTCCAATCTCACACCTAGAAGCTTCTCCAATCCCACACCCAGAAGCGCCGCCTGCAATCCCCCATTTAGAAGCGCCGCATCCAATCCCCCACATCAAAACTCCACCTTCAATCTCTCACTTCCAAGCTCTGCCTCCAATCCAAAACCCACAAGCTCCACCTCCAATTTTCTACTGAAGCCTGCCCAATCCCACACACAGAAGCTCCGCTTCCAATCCCACACACACAAGCTCCGCTTCCAATCCCACATCTAGAAGCTCTGCCTCAATCCCACACCCAGAAGCTCTGCCTCCAATCCCACACCCAGAAGCTCTGCCTCCAATTTCTGACCTAGAAGCTCTGCCTCCAATCCCACACCTAGAAGCACTGCCTCCAATCCCCCATTTAGAAGCGCCGCGCCCAATCCCCCATATCAATCCCCACTTCCAAGCTGTGCCTCCAATCCCCCACCTACAAGCTCTGCCTCCAGTCCCCCACTTCGAAGCTCCACCTCCAATCCCACATTCAGAAGCTCCGCCTCCAATCCCACACCTAGAAGCTGTCTTCAATTCCACACCTAGAAGTTCTACTTCTAATCTCACATCCAGAAGCTGTCTCCATTATCTCACTTAGAAGCTTCTCCAATCCCCCACTTAGAAGCGCCGCCTTCAATCCCCCACTTAGAAGTGCCACCTCCAATCCCCCACATCAAAGCTCCACTTCCAATCCCACATCTACGAGCTCCACCTCCAATCCCCCACTTCCAAGCTCCGCCTCCAATCCCACACCCAGAAGCTTTGCCTCCGATACCCCCTTAGAAGCTCCACTTCCTATCTCAGATCCGGAAGCTTCTCCAATCGGACACTTAGATCTGTCTCCAATCCCACACCCAGAAGCTCCGCCTCCAATTCTACACTCTGCTTCCAATCACAAACCTTCAAGCTCCGCCTCCAATCCTACACCCACAAGCTCCACCTCCATTCCCACACTTAGAAGCTCCACCTTTAATACTCTACTTAGATGTTCTGTTTCCAATTCCAGGTCTAGAAACTCCACTTCCAATCCCCCACTTAGAAGCTTTGCTTCCAGTCCCACACCTAGAAGTTTTGTCTCCAATACCATACTTAGAAGTGTCACCTCCAGTTCCCCACATCAAAGCTCCACCTCCAATCCCACTTCGAAGCTCTGCCTCCATTCCCACACCTAGAAGCGCTGCCTGCAATCCCCCATTTAGAAGCACCGCTTCCAATCCCCCATATCAATCCCCCACTTCGAAGCTCTGCCAATTCCCCACCTACAAGCTCTGCCTCCAGTCCCCCACTTCGAAGCTCCGCCTCCAATCCCACATTCAGAAGCTCCGCCTCCAATCCCACACCTAGCTCTGCCTCCAATCCCACACCCAGAAGCTGTGCCTCCAATACCCCACTTAGAAGTGCCGCCTCCAATCCCCCACATCAAAGCTCTGCCTCCAATCCCACACCTACAAGCTCCGTCTCCAATCCCACATTCAGAAGCTCTGCTTCCAGTCCCCCACTTTGAAACTGTGCCTCCAATCCCACACCTATAAGCTCCACCTCCAATCCCCCACTTCCAAGCTCCACCTCCAATCCCACACCTAGCTCTGCCTTCAATCCCACACCCAGAAGTTCTGCCTCCAATACCCCATTTAGAAGCTCTGCTTCTAATCTCACATCTAGAAGCTGTCTCCAATACCCCATTTAGAAGCTCCGCCTCCAATCCCACACCTACAAGCTCTGTCTCCAATCCCACATTCAGAAGCTCTGCTTCCAATCCCCCACTTTGAAACTGTGCCTCCAATCCCACACCTATAAGCTCCACCTCCAATCCCCCACTTCGAAGCTCCGCCTCCAATCCCACACCTAGCTCTGCCTTCAATCCCACACCCAGAAGTTCTGCCTCCAATACCCCATTTAGAAGCTCTGCTTCTAATCTCACACCTAGAAGCTCTGCCTCCAATACCCCATTTAGAAGCTCCGCCTCCAATCCCACACCTAGAAGCTCTGCCTCCTATCCCACACCTAGAAGTGCTGCCTCCAATCCCCCATTTAGAAGTGCCGCTTCCAATCCCCCATATCAGTCCCCCACTTTGAAGGTCTGCCTCCAATCCCACATCTACAAGCTCTGCCTTCAGTCCCCCACTTCCAAGCTCCGCCTCCAGTCCCACATTCCAAAGCTGTGCCTCCAATCCCACACCTAGAAGCTCTGTCTCCAGTCCCACACCTAGAAGCTCTGCTTCCAATCTCACACCCAGAAGCTGTGCCTCCAATACCTCACTTAGAGGCTCCTCTTCCAGTCCCACACTTAGAAGCGCTGCTTCCAATCCCCCACTTAGAAGTGCCGCCCTCAATCCCCCACATCAAAGCTCCGCCTCCAATCCCACATCTATGAGCTCCACCGCCAATCCCCCACTTCGAAGCTCTGCCTCCAATCCCACACCCAGAAGCTTTATCTCCAATACCCCCCTTAGAAGCTCCACTTCCTATCACAACCAGAAGCTCCACTTCTTGTCACAACTGGAAGCTCTTCCAATCTGACACCTAGATCTGTCTCCAATCTCACACCCAGAAGCTCTGCCTCCAATTCCACACCCAGAAGCTCCACTTGCATTCCCACACTTAGAAGCTCCACCTCTAATACTCTACTTAGATGCTCTGTTTCCAATCCCAAGTCTAGAAGTTCCGTTTCCAATTCCCCAGTTAGAAGTTTTGCCTCCAATCCCACACCTAGAAGTTTTGTCTCCAATACCACACCTAGAAGCGCTGCCTCCAATCCCTCACTTAGAAGTGCCGCTTCCAATCCCCCACTTCAAAGCTTTGCCTCCAATCCCACACCTACAAGCTCCGTCTCCAATCCCACATTCAGAAGCTCTGCCTCCAACCCCCCACTTTGAAGCTATGTCTTCAATCCCACATCTACAAGCTCTGCCTCCAGTCCCCCACTTCGAAGCTCCGCCTCCAATCCCACACCCAGAAGCTTTATCTCCAATACCCCCCTTAGAAGCTCCACTTCCTATCACAACTGGAAGCTCTTCCAATCGGACACCTAGATCTGTTTCCAATCCCACACCCAGAAGCTCCGCCTCCAATTCCACACTCTGCCTCCAATCACAAACCTTCAAGCTCCGCCTCCAATCCCACACCCAGAAGCTCCACTTGCATTCCCACACTTAGAAGCTCCACCTCTAATACTCTACTTAGATGCTCTGTTTCCAATCCCAAGTCTAGAAGTTCCGCTTCCAATCCCACACCTAGAAGTTTTGTCTCCAATACCACACCTAGAAGCGCTGCCTCCAATCCCTCACTTAGAAGTGCCGCTTCCAATCCCCCACATCAAAGCTTTGCCTCCAATCCCACACCTACAAGCTCCGTCTCCAATCCCACATTCAGAAGCTCTGCCTCCAATTCCCCACTTTGAAGCTATGTCTTCAATCCCACATCTACAAGCTCTGCCTCCAGTCCCCCACTTCGAAGCTCCGCCTCCAGTCCCACATTCAGAAGCTCTGCCTCCAATCCCACACCTAGAAGCTCTGCTTTCAATCTCACACCCAGAAACTGTGCTTCCAATACCCCACTTAGAAGCTTCTCCAATCCAACACTTAGAAGCGCTGCCTCCAATCCCCCACTTAGAAGTGCCGCCTCCAATCCCCCACATCAAAGCTCCGCCTCCAATCCCACACCTGCGAGCTCCACCTCCAATCCCCCACTTCGAAGCTACGTCTCCAATCCCCCACTTAGAAGCTCCACCTCCAATCCCCCACTTCGAAGCTCCGCTTCCAGTCCCACACCTAGAAGCTCCACCTCTAATCCCACACCTAGAAGCTCCACCTCCAATCCCCCACTTCAAAGCTCCGCCTCCTATCCCACACCTAGGAGCTGTCTCCAATCCCACACCCAGAAGCTCCGCCTCCAATCCCCCATTTAGAAGCTCCGCCTCCAATCCCCCACTTCGAAGCTCCGCCTCCAGTCTCACACCTAGAAGCTCCGCCTCCAGTACCCCACTTAGAAGCCCTACCTCCAGTCCCACACCTAAAAGCCCTGCATCTAATCTCCACCTAGAAGCCTGCATGCAATCCCCCACATTGAATCCCCACACATACAAGTTCTACCTCCATCCCCCCACTGAGAGGCCCTGCCTGCAATCCCCAAATGGAAGCCCCACTCACCCAAGGAATTTCTGCATCCACTCTCTCAACATATGATTCCTGCTCTGTTTTCCCCAGATATAAATCCATTTCCAATGCTCTATACAGCAGCCATGCTGTCATTCTCCATACATAGAATTCCTATTTATGTTGCCTTCAAGAGAAAGGGTTGAAGAAGAGTGAGCTTGGGGAGAAGACCCTGATGTTTAGATGGGTAATCTTTAACCCATTTGGAAGATTTCTTGAGAGAAAAGGGACTGGGCCTGTATTGTCTAAGATCACCAGATATGAATAGCAGTCAGGCTATCAGGATTTATTGTGGCAAAAACAGAGTTTTGTGATCGGCTAGTAGGATGTGGAATTTTTGATGGTTTAAGGGGGTGGTGCAAGGGTGAAAGTTGGCAGATTTATATAGAAACTAGGGCGAAGGGTTGTTGGACCCAGAGTCCAAGTATTATTGGTCATGATAGTAGATAGAGTAAAGAAGGAGGATGGAATAGGGGATAATGGAGACATATAGACAGGGGTCATAAGCGATGTAGGAAAGCAAGAGGAGAGTTGGGAGGAATGGCAGATAGTGAGACGAGGAGGGTGAGGGTTTTATAAAACAGAGCGCAGCGTATACCAAAATGGAGTGAACCAGGTAAAAGTTGAGATTCTAGTAGAGAGAAAAGAGCTGTAGAACCAGTGCTCTCCAGTGGTAGAAATGCATAAACTGCAAATGGGAAAATGGAGAGAAAATAAAACTGGAGCACACGGAATTCCCCTTCCAACACGCTGTGTACAAATAGTTATCAAAAGGCTTCAAATCATTTAGTTAATGATTTTGTAAGCAATCAAATTAATTTGCAGCTGAATGCGTCTTGTTTTTAAAGGGTTTTATTGTCAATGAAAAGACAGTCTTATGAACACAATCCAAGAATTATGTATTAGCCACACTCGTACTTTTCTCATACTCATCCCCTTATGAGTTGCTATGGGCTGCAACTATTACTCCCCCCCAAAAAAAACAGCTAGTCACCTGTGTAGACCAAGTGGCCTAGTGGTTAAAGCATTGACCTACGAATCGAAAGACCTTTTAGTCATGGGTTTGAATTCCGGCTCCACCAGGTGTACATTTACTTTGGAACAATCACTGCACACATTTTGAACATGGAGTTATTATTGCAAATAATTATTTATTCTTCTATATGAAGAGAGAATCATTAAAGCAGTGGTGAAAGTAAGGTTATTTTATGAAAACAGTGTTTTTAAGAGCTACTAGTTCCCTTTCCTTAGTATTTCTGACACTGGTGTATAGTTTGTTCTGAACTACATGTTTTAAAAGACTAGGATAGCTGTAGGATAAAGGGTTTCTGGTGGCACACTGAATGTGTCTTGGCTGTGAAAGATTTAATTCTAGTGAGGATTGTATGAACACTATTCAAGAATCATGCATTAGGCATACTCGTACTTTTCCCATACTCCTCTACTTAGCAATGGCTATGGGCTGCAACTCTTAGTCCCTAGAAAATCTGTCAGTAACCTGTGCAGACCGTGTGGCCTAGTGGTTAAAGCACTACACTGCGATCTAAGTTACCTTTTAGTCGTGAGTTTGAATCCTGTCTCCACCATATCACATTTATATTGAAACAATTATTGCACATATTTTGTGTGGACTCCTTATTAAAAATACGTATTTTTCCATACAGAATAATTAAAATAGTGGTGAAAGTAAGCGTATTTTAAGAAAAGTTTTTTAATGGCTACCAATTCTTTTTCATTAGCATATCTGATACTGTGTATAGTTACTCCTGAACTACACATTCTAAAAGACTAGGAAAACCATAAGAAAAAGGGATTCAGGAGGCACACTGAATGTGTCTCCGCTCTGAAAGGTTTCCTTCTCGAACTTTTCCCATACTCCTCCCCTTCTTACATTCTATGGGATACAACTTTAAGATGACCAAAAATCTGCTAGTGATCTATGCAGGCATTATAGCCTAGTGGTTAGAGCACCGAGCTACGAACCGAACAACACTGTAGTCAAGGGTTTGAATCCCCCATCCACCACTTGCACATAGACATTGACCCAGCGAGTCACTGTACACATGTCAGATCACAGAGAAGCTCCTGTCCAATCCCACACCCAGAAGCACCGCCTCCAATCCCACACCCAGAAGCTCCGCCTCCAGTCCCACACCTAGAAGCTCTGCCTCCAATACTCCACTTATAAGCGCCGCCTCCAGTACCCCACTTCAAAGCTCTGCCTCCAATCCCACACCTAGAAGTTTCTCCTCCAATCCCACACCTAGAAGCTCTGCCTATAATACCCCACTTAGAAGCTCCACCTCCAATCCCACATCTGGAAGCTCCGCTTCCATTCCCTCACCCAGAAGCTCTGTCTCCATTCCCACAGTTGGAAGCTCCACCTCCAATCCCACACCCAGAAGCTCCGCCTTCAATACCCCGCTTAGAAGCTCCGCCTCCAATCCCCCCTTCGAAGCTCCGCCTCCAGTCCCCCACTTCGAAGCTCCACCTCCAATCCCACACCTAGACGCTCCGCCTCCAGTCCCACAACCAGAAGCTCCATCTCCAATCGCACACCTAGAAGCTCCGCCTCCAATACCCCACTTAGAAGCTCCACCTCCAATTCCCCACTTAGCTCTGCCTCCAATCCCCCACTTAGAAGTTCCGCCTCTAATCCCCCACTTCGAAGCTCCGCCTCCAATCTCACACCTAGAAGCTCCGCTTCCAATTCCACACCCAGAAGCTCTGTCTCCAATACCCCATTTAGCCCCGCCTCCAGTCCCACACCTAAAAGCCCTGCATCTAATCTCCACCTATAAGCAGGGCCACTGGAAAATTGCTGGCGTAATTTCCACAATTTTCACCCTTCTCCGCACAAAATCCGCAATTTCTTACATTTATGGAATTTTTGACTGAAATTGTATAAAAATATTTAAATTCTTAAGGAAATTTACTTAGATGTGGTACACAGACTTGGATTTGACCAAAACGGTACAGTGTGAGGTGAGAAGGGGTCAAATGTGACTCTGCTTTCATGTGATTCACTTCCCTGCTTTGGTTTCAGAATTCTCTGGTCATGCATATGTAGACTTGAACAATTAAAATCTGTGTTAAAGTGGACTATCAGAGAACTTTTTGCTGACCTAGAGATTGAAACAATAGGTGTGAGAAGAGGTGCAAAGTGCCCCATTCATTTAAAAAAACCTTGACTACAATGCTTGTTTTTGAATGGTAGGGTAGATTTTCCTTGTATAAGTACTTTCAATGTGAAAGGATTTTGATTAAAATGTGTCAAGAGTTTGGATGGCCCTGCTGATTATAAACTTGAATGTGCTCTGAGGGGGTTGGTGACAGTGATTCCTTACATGTCAGTCTGCCACAACTGTATACTCGCATACAAAGCCTACAAAAAGCAAACATTTCTGAAAACATGCTGAACAAAAATAATTGCAACCCAAGTAAAATCACTGCAAACCAAGTAGAACAAAAGTACAATATACTGAAAACTATTGTATGATGTAATGAAAAGCTATTGGTATGATTTGATACTTTTATCATGTGATTTTAAAATGTACTTACAGTACTGATTAAGAACAGTAATCATTTTAACAAAACAAATATTTTTCTTACTAGACCTTTATTAGGCACCCCGGTTATGTTTATTTTTTTCTTGCACCAAAGCAAGTAGTTTAAACAGAGTTCATTATTTAACACCTAGAAACTGGCAAAATATGTTGTTTCAGGATGTATTCAGTACAGATTAACTGTAAATTACTGAATAAAATCTAATTAGCACTGCATGACTTAGATGTCTTGATTTTTAGAAGACATGCTACATAATGATTAGTTTACAGTGCATTTCAAAAACACATCTTTTTTATTCTTAACACATATTAAAAGCATTTACAAGTGGCAATACATTTATCTAACAATTTATGTGATCAATACATGCTGTAGCAAACAATAAAATATTTATGAGGGGGCAGTGGGGATGTATAGTGAACCCCTGCAATTTTCCCACAATTTTTGCAAGAAAATCCCCGCATTTTTGGGTAAAATTTTCCACAATTTTCCAGTGGCCCTGCCTATAAGCCTGCATGCAATCCCCCACATTGAATCCCCACACATACAAGTTCTACCTCCATCCCCCCGCTGAGAGGCCCTGCCTGCAATCCCCAAATGGAAGGGCCACTCACCTGTGGAATTTCTGCATCCACTCTCTCAACATATGATTCCTGCTCCGTTTCCCCCAGATATAAATAAATCCATCTCCAATGCCCTATACAGCAGCCATGCTGTCATTCTCCCTACATATAATTCCTACTTGTGCTGCCTTCAGGAGAAAGGGGTTGAAGAAGAGTGAGCTTGGGGAGAAGACCCCTGATGTTTAGATGGGCAGTCTTTAACCCATTTGGAAGATTTCTTGAGCGAAAAGGGACTGGGCCTGGGTTGTCTTTAAGATCACCAGATATGAATAGCAGTCAGGCTATCAGGATTTACTGTGACAAGAACAGAGAATTTTGTGATAGGTTAGTAGGATATGGAATTTTTGATGGTCTAAGGGGGCTGTGCAAGGGTGAAAGTTAGCAGATTTATATAGAAACTAGGGCAAAGGATTGTTGGACCCAAAGTCCAGGTATTATTGGTCATGATAGTAGATAGAGTAAAGGAGGAGGATGGGGTAGGGGAAAATGGAGACACATAGACAGGGGTCATAAGAGACGTGGGAAAGCAAGAGGAGAGTTGGGAGGAATGGCAGATAGTGAGACGAGGAGGTTGAGGGTTTTATAAAACAGTGTGTAAAGTATACCAAAATTGAGTGAACCAGGTAAAAGTTGAAATTCTAGTAGAGAGAGAAAAAGGCTGTAGAACCAGTGCCCTGTAGTGGTAGAAATGTATAAACTGCAAATGGGAAAATGGGGAGAAAAAAAAACCTGGAGCACACGGAATTCCCCTTCCAACACGCTGTGTACAAATAAAGCCATCGAATGGCTTCAAATGATTTAGGTAATGATTTTGTAAGCAATCAAATTAATTTGCAGCTGAATGTGTCTTGCCTTTAAAGGGTTTCATTCTCAATGAAAAGATATACTTAGTCTTATGAACACAATCTAAAAATTATGCATTAGCCACACTCGTACTTTTCCCATACTCATCCCCTTATGAGTTGTTATGGGCTACAACTATTAGTCCCAAAAAAAAACAGCTAGTCACCTGTGCAGACCATGTAGCCTAGTGGTTAAAGCATTGACCTAGGAATCGAAAGACCTCTTAGCCATAGGTTTGAATTCTCTCGCCACTTGGTACACATTTACCTTGAAACAATCACTGCACACATTTTGAAAATGGAATTTTTGTTGTAAATAATTAGTTATTCTTCCACGTGAAAGAAAAATTATTAAAATAGCGGTGAAAGTAAGGTTATTTTATGAAGACAGTGTTTTTAACAGTTACTAGTTGTTTTTCCTTAGTACTTCTGACACTATGTATAGTTTGTCCTGAACTACACGTTCTAAAAGACTAGGACAGCTGTAGGATAAAGGGCTTCAGGTGGCACACTGAATGTGTCTTGGCTATGAAAGGTTTCATTCTCAGTGAGGATCATATGAACACTATTCAAGAATCATGCTAGTTTTCCATTAGCAGGTTATACAGACCTGTTACTAGAGGGATTCTTGGTCTTTCATTAAAATAAAAAAAAAAGTGTGTATGTGTGTGTGTATGTATGTATATATATATATGTGTGTGTGTATATATATGTATATGTGTGTGTGTGTGTGTGTATATATATATATATATATATATATAGCTAGCTATATGCACACGTATATGTATATATGCACACGTATACATATATCCTCCTAAAGACACAGTCCTTGGCTGCCTGGCCTTCCTGGCTGTAGCCTCACTTCTCACTGATCCAGCTACTGTTCTTCTACCCCCGCCAGCCTGTCTTAACCCCCTCCCTCCACCTACCCCAAATCCTACCTTAATCATGTGCCTCCACTGTTCTCTACCCCCTATTCTATTTCTTCTTGCCTGTCTTCCTCCCCACTGCACGCCCCAAAAGCCTGCTGTCCCTCTCTCCCCCACAGCTTCCACATTCCTACATCCTTCCTCCACTTAGGCTCGCTGCACACTGGTCACTGCCCCTTGCCCAGGGTCCATCCTACCTCCATGAAACTGTCCTACACCCACACTGGTCCTAGTCCTCCACTCTGGTCCCCCCGTCTATGCTTACCCTCACTCACTATCGTCGATGCTCGGCAATTTCCCGAGATGCTAGCAGGTGAAAGCATTCCCTTAAAGAAATATGCCGCTGCTCCTTGAGGCTAGTCGTTCTCCTCCTAATGCTGTCAGGCAACGTGCACCCAAACCCTGACCCATTCTGCTCTAAAGTCATTAATCTGAGCAAGCCTTCAGGTGCCCTCTCATTCATATCAATCAACATCTGCAGTCTCCTTCCTAAAAAGGATGCCCTACAGGCCTTCACCAGGCAGCACAGCCCTGACATCCTGGTGGTTGTCGAAACCTGGCTCACGTCATCAGTACCGGACCATGCAATCAGCCTTTCTGGCTACAACATCTGTAGGCTGGATCGCCTCTCCAAAAGAGGTGGGGGCTGTGCTCTCTACCTAAAAGACTTCATACAGGGGCACCACATCATTACCTCACTCCAACCCACAACTGCTCAGATACTGCCAGTGAGAAATCCTCCTCGGAGCCCAAAACAAAATCCTCACTGTTGCCACCCTCTACATCCCTCTCAAAGAACAGGGAAAAAGTCTAACAGCTGTTCTTGAGTTTGTAAAGTCACTCCCACTGGACACCGAATCCATCCTCCTAGGTGACTTCAACATCAAGTGGCCTGCAGCCGATGCTGGTGCACACAGGGATACCATTGCGGCGAACCTCACACAAATGGTTGACTCACCAACCAGGAAAAATTGCAGGACCAGCACCAGCACACTCTCGGACTGGATCCTTACCAGTCATCCATCGTGGATATCTAACACTAATGTTCTCCCTGACTCTCTCAGCAACCACTCCCCCTGTTAGCTGCACCTGGTCAAATAAATTCATCAAACCATTAACAAAAACTATCACTAGCAGTGTTCTACCCAGTGGTCACCTTCCTCAACTCAAATCCCACCTTCTCCATCAAAATTGGTCCTCGGTATCTTCAATGCAACCAACGTAAACACTGCCCTTGACTGCTTCAAAAACATCTTCACTGTGGCCTGTGACACGTATACTCCTATTAAGAAACGCAAAGTCAAATTGCTCAGTAACTCTTGGCTCACAGATGACTTCCTCAGGATGCTAAAAACAAGAGACCACCTATGGGAGCTGGCCAGAAACTCTGGAAGGCAAAACGACATCCAAAACTACAAACGTGCCCACAGTGACTGCACCAAAACCATCCGGCAAATGAAGTCCGCCTACTATAAGCATGCCCTCACAAACTCCTGGGGCAATGGTTGGGAATTCTGTCTCTCACACTTGATTTAGTGCTTAGTTCTCTGACCAGAATTTTCAACCTCTCCCTCAGCCTTAGCCAGTTCCCGGACAGATGGAAATCTGCCACTGTCACCCCAATCCATAAAAGTGGTGACGAAACTGCCCATGATAATTACAGACCTATCTCCCTACTACCCCCACTTTCCAAGGCACTGGAACACATCGTCTCGGACCAGCTCTAAGAATATCTGGATACATACAGTATCCTGTGCAAGCAACAACACTGGTTCCGCAAAGGTCACAGCACCTTCACAGCCCTATCTGAGCCCACGATAACTACAGATCTATCTCCCTACTACTTCCTGTTACCCCTACTCTCCAAGGCACTAGAACGCATCACAAAAATTCTCTGTTCTTGCCACAATAAATTCTGATAGCCTGAGTGCTATTCATATCTGGTGATCTTAAAGGCAATCCAGGTCCAGTCCCTTTTCTCTCATCAAATCTTCCAATGGGTTAAAAATTGCCCATCTAAACATCAGGAGTCTTCTCCCCAAGCTTACTGTCCTGCAGCCCCTTTCTTTTTAAATTCCATGTGCAGAAGCCGTGCTGGGCTATCCCCTCACAGCCATATACTGAGGCAGTGCTGGGCCATCACCTCACGACCATGTACAGGGGCAGTGCTGGGTTGTCCCCTTATGGCCATGTGCGGGGGCGGCGCCGGGCTATCCCCTCACAGCCATGTGCAGGGGTGTTGGGCTGGTCCCCAAAGGCCATATGCAGGGGCAGTGCTGGGCCACCCCCCTCATGGCCATATACGGGTGCGGTGGTGGGCTATCCCCCCACGGCCATGTGCAGGGGCAGTGCTGAGCTGTCCCCTCACGGCCATTTGCGGGGCAGTGCTGGGCTGGTTCCTCACAGCCATATACGGAGGCAGTCTTGAGCTGTTCCCTCACAGCCATACACGGAGGAGGTGCTGGGCCATCCCCTCACAGCTATATACGGGGGGTAATGCTGAGTCATCTTCTACAGCCATATATACAGGCGCAGTGCTGGGCTACCCCTTCACAGCCATATACATAGGCAGTGCTGGGCTATTCCTTCACAGCCATACACAGAGGCAGTGTTGAGCCATCCCATCATAGTCATATACAGAGGCAGTGCTGGATTATCTCATTATGGCCATGTGCAGAGGCAGTGCTGGGCTATCCCTTCACAGCCATATACAGAGGCAGTGCTGAGCCATCCCCTCACAGCCATACACAGAGGCAGTGCCTGGCTATCCCCTTACAGCCATATACAGAAGCAGTGCTTGGCTATCCTCTCATGGCCATATACAGGGGCAGTGCTGGGCTATTCCTTCACAGCCACAAACAGAGACAGTGCTGGGCTATTCCCTCACAGCCATATACAGAGGCAGTGCTGGGCTATTCCCTCACAGCCATATACAGAGGCAGTGCTGGGCTATTCCCTCACAGCCATATACAGAGGCAGTGCTGGGCTATCCTTTCACAGTCATATACAGAGGCAGTGCTGGGCTATTCTTTCATAGCCATATGCAGAGGCAGTGCTGGACTAACCCCTCAGAGCAGTATACAGGGGCAGTGCTGGGCTATTCAATCACAGCCATGCACAGAGGCAGTGCTGGGCTATCCTTTCACAGCCATATACAGAGGCAGTGCTGGGCTATTCCTTCACAGCTATATACAGAGGCAGTGCTGGGCTATCCTTTCACAGTCATATACAGAGGCAGTGCTGGGCTATCCTTTCACAGTCATATACAGAGGCAGTGCTGGGCTATTCCTTTACAGTCATATACAGAGGCAGTGCTGGACTAACCCCTCAGAGCAATATACAGAGGCAGTGCTGGGCTATCCTCTCACAGCCATATATAGGGGCAGTGCTGGGCTATCCCTTCACAGCCTCATACAGAGGCAGTGCTGGGCTATCCCCTCATAGCCATATACAGAGGCAGTGCTGGGCTATCCCCTCACGGCCATATACAGGGGCAGTGCTGGGCTATCCCTTCACAGCCTCATACAGAGGCAGTGCTGGGCTATCCCCTAACAGCCATATACAGAGACAGTGCTGGACTAACCCCTCGGAGCAATATACAGAGGCAAGGCTGGGCTGTCCCTACACAGCCATATACAGAGGCAATGTTGGGCTATTCTTTCACAGCCATATAGAGAGGCAGTACTGAGTTATCCCCTGACAGCAATGTATACAGAGGCAGTGCTGAGCTATTCTTGCTATACTTGCAGTGACTGAAGTCCAATGTTTAATCTATCTGTAGTGCCTGAAATATTTATTATTGAGTTTTTGTAGTTGTCCAGTTTCTTTAATCCATCTTTACTTTCCGTTAATTTGGTTGAGCTCCAACAAGCTCTTTCTGAGGTTTGTGCCTGAAACTGGACTCACTCCGGTCTCACAAACTGGGAGGCAAAGCCTTTCCTGTGTCTCCTTGTCTGTCCCCTACTCACCCCCCTGTACCTGATATCTTTTTTAGATAAATAACTCACCTTTTTTCGTGTTTTTCCACAGCACCACTGTCTTCTTTGAGGGTCCCTGGAGATCGTGAGTGCCTGGGATTAGCAAATTCGCCCTCCCCACCCCCGAAATCACAAGGTGCGGACCCACGCTGCTGAATCTGACGCCAGCAGTTCTCATGCTTGTCCCTCATATACTGTGCCTTCCCTACTGCCCCTTCTACCACCACCCTTGGGTCAGTACGCCCCTATATAGGTGTTTTTCTAGGCTGTTCAACCAATCAGCCCACCTTTTCTAGGCTGTTCAACCAATCAGCCCACCTTGCCATTAGCAGGCTATATTCTCTCACCACCAGTGGCTGCTCTTCTGTATTCTGTTACTTGTTTTTGGCTGCTTTTCCCCTTCACAGTTGCACACCTCCTTTGAACTATGCCTCTGTCACCCGTGTTGTACACCCTGCTATCTCTGGCATTGACCCCCCCCCGCATACGCACCCCCCATACCATTGACCATAGTCCACCTGCCTGGCAGTTTTGCTCCAAAGCAGCACCACTGTGGATAAAATGCCAAGTCTCCCTGACCCTCCGCCCCAAGCGCATCACCCTAAGTTCTTCCTGCTACCTTGGGCAGCCATACCACCTGGATCCTTTGCTCCAATCCACACCCACCTCACATCGACGACTCCTTTTGGCTACCCCCCCATATACTATACTTTCTCATCCCTACATTCTCTGCTCAGAAAGGGCCTTTTGCGTGCAAATCTCGCCTTCTCAAAAAATTGTACTGAAACCCAGCCCTCAGGGTCCTCCTCCTCCTCCTCCTTCTCATGTCAGGGAATATCCACCCTAACCCTGGACTCTCTCTCGCTCTCCTGCACCAACTCCCTCCCCTCACAATGGGCTGCGCATTGCCACCCTTAACATCTGCAGCCTGTTAAAGAAGTGGGACTCCTTCTAGTGTTGGGTCATACATCATAGGCCTGATTTTATTACCATGGGGGAAACCTGGCTCTCCCCCCAGATCCCAGATGTGTCCCATAACCCTTACTGGTTATAACCTATGTAGAGCAGACAGGCAAAGTAAGTGTGGGGGTGGCTGCGCCATCCACGTCAGGGACGCACCACATGGACAGATACTCCCTACCCCCCAACTGGGACCTGGATCCCAGGCCCCCACCCTAAATATCCTAGGACATTCCCATACCATCCTATTCATCACTGCAGTCTACATTCCACCCAGAGACCAAAAGGCAGCTCTCCATTCAGTACTGTCCTACCTGGCCACTCTCCTGTCTCAAACTGAACAAATCACACTCTGGGACTTCAACATCAATTGGTTAAGCAAGACAGCTGCCCCATTTATCGACGCAGTCTCTGCCCAAGACCTAACCCAAGTAGTCACATCCCCCACCCGACCGAATCAGAACACAGGGACTTTCTCATTGCTAGACCTCGTTCTCACCAATTGCCCCCACAAAATCAGAAGTGCTGTAGTTCTCCTGAACGCCATTAATGACCACTCCCCTGCCCTCTGCCATTGGTCAGGCAAGGCTCCCAAATCGTCTCCCAAAATAATCTTACAGCGCAAACTTGCTCATCTTAAATCACATCTCAATACTGTGTATTGGTCCTTCATAACGAACACCACTGACCCTGACAGAGCCCTAGACCTCTTCATCCTCTCCTTCATCACCATATGCGACATGTTTGCCCCATTTACTGAAAGGGTGGTCAGAGGCAATCCAGTGCCCTGGATCACCGCTCACCTCCTGTCCCTGCTAAGGTCCAGAGATTAATTATGGCACCTCTCTAATGAATCTGGCCTCTTTTCTGACAGGCAAAAGTACAGAGAGGCTAGGAAAAAATGCACTTGGGCACTGCGGAAGGCAAAAACTGAGTATTATAAATCCTCCTTAACATCTACCTGGGGCTCTGGATGCAAATTCTGGAACAACATTAAGGATATCTGTGGCAAAGTTCCTAATCAAATAATGACAGATGGCTGCCTATCCTCAGATCCTTCCAGTACAGCCACAGCCTTCAATGACACCTTCACAAATCTCAGCCACGTTCTCCCACCCAGTTTTCTTTGACCCACCCCTGCCAGCTTCCCCTCTCCACCCACTGATGCCCCCTCTTCGCCTGTGTTGCATTTCGCCTAAGACAGTTAAGCCGTATCTTAAAAAAAACTCTAAGCCACTCCTGCTACACTAGTGACACCCTGGACATGAAACTTCTCTGGCTCACCCTTCCTGAGGTACTGAACCCCCTCACCCATATTCTAAACTTCTCCTTATGTCTAGGAAAATTTCTTTCTAGGTGGAAATCTGCTTCCATCACCCCTATTTTCAAAGGTGGGGACCGCCCCATCTCCATTCTCCCTCCCCTGTCCAAGACCCTGGAGCGGATTGTCTCTGATCAGCTCACTGACCACCTTAACAAATACAACCTACTCTGCAAACAACAGCACTGCTTTTGGAAAGGTCATAGTACAACTACTGTCCTTCTGGAGGTAACAGCACACATCCACGCCATCTTGGACAGAGGCGATATCTCTGGGGCTGTCTTCATTGGTCTCACTAAAGCATTTGACACCGTCAACCGCTCTCTTTTACTTACTGCACTCACCAACATTGGTCTCTCTCAGGATACCCTTGGCTGGTTCTCCGATTACCTCTCGAACTGGTACCAGCAAGTCAAAATTGGTAACCCCCTATTCTCTAGAAAGCCTGTCCTCTCTGGTGTTCCACAGGGGTCCATACTTGGACCGCTACTCTTTGGCCTCTTCCTTAATTCCCTCCCCAAATCCTGCCCTGGTAATTTACTACTATATGCGGATGATGCCATCCTATATTTCTCCAACTCTGACCCCATTGTACTTCACTAGGGCCTGCAGTCCTCCTTTAGTTGCACTGAAATTTGGTTCTCCTCTCAATGCCTCATTCTCAACTACAAGAAGACCAAAGTCATGCTATTCTCTCACTCTCTGAACCCCCGAAAAGACCTTTGTCCCCATGTACTGACTACCAATTTTACCCCTTTGGAGCAAGTGGACTCCTTTAAACACCTTGGGATCACTCTAGACCCAGCCCTTAATTTCCACCTACACATTCATCTCCTGTCCACCGCCCTCAATGTTCGGCTTGGGTTATTGTAGTGCTTCAAACATTGTCTTACCACGATGCTCTTTGGCTCGCTGTCTCCTCCTCGGTCCTCTCCCTTCTCGACTATGGTCTACCCATCTACAGTGCAGCAAACACCTTGGCCCTTGATAGCCCTCGTCTCTCCCTGAATAAAGCCTGCCGCCTCATATTGGGATGTGACCATCTAACCCATACTTGCTTACTCTATAATGACAACTGGCTAAATCTTGACAATAGAATCAGGTTTCACACTTGTCTCATGGCAAAAAAGACTATCCTCGGTCCCCCCCCCCCGGGCTCACTGCCATAGTCTAACCTACCCCGGTACTTAAGCATACCTGTAGCTCTGACGGACATCCCCTCTCGGTTCCCCACTGTCGAACCTTTCAGTTCCAAAGGTCTTTCAGATACAGGGCCCCTGCCTGGATGAACAATCTGCCCAAGTCACTTGTGAATGAAAATAGAATTGGCCCTTTCAAACCCCAACTTAGGGCCCACCTTAAGTCCTCTTATACCTGTGACTGTCACTGATTCTGCTCTACCCTCCTTTTTGGTTTTCTCTTCTCTCCCATGACTATGGTCTTGGATTGCTTTCCCCTAGATCCTTATTTAAGCTGATACTTTGCTATATCTTGTTTATGAATGTGCTGCTACAGACTTGGTTAAATTAACATATTAGCCATTTGTTAGCCAAACTGTTCTTTGTAAATATGCTGGACTCTATTGCTTGTCGTACTACCTTCTAGTGTCTGTTCTGTTGTTATTTTGTGTGATGTGTAATCTTTGTAAATGAGACTTTGACTCAAAGGTATATTTGAAAACTCAGTAAATAAATATTCCTTCACAGCTGTATACAGAGGCAGTGCTTGGCTATCCCCTCACAGCCATATACAGAGGCAGAGCTGGGTTGTCCCCTCACGGTCATGTGCAGGGGAGGTGCAGGGCTATCACCTCACAGCCCTTTACACTGACAGTGCTGGGCCATCTCCTCACAGCCATGTAGAGAGGCAGCACTGGGCTATCCCCTCACAGCCATACACAGAGGCAGTGCTGGGCTACCCCCCTCCCACAGCCATACACAGAGGCAGGGCTGGGCTACCCCCCCCCCCACAGCCATACACAGAGGCAGTCTTGGGCTATCCCCCCACAGCCATATACAGAGGCAGTGATGGGCTATCCCCTCACAGCCATATACGGAGTCAGTAACAGACTATTCCCTCATAGCCATATACAGAGGCAGTGCTGGGCTATCCTCTCACAGCAATATACAGATGCAGTGCTGAGCCGTCCCCTCACAGCCATTTACAGAGGCAGTGCTGAGCTATCCCTTCACAGCCATATACAGAGGCAGTGCTGGGCTATCCCTTCACAGCCATACACAGAGGCAGTGCCTGGCTATCCTCTCATGCCCCTATACAGAGGCAGTGCTGGGCTATCCCATCACAGCTATATACAGAGGCAGTGCTGGGCTGTCCCCGCACAGCCATATTTATTTAATTAATTTATCAGAATACAGTCTTTGAGTCAAGCACTCTTTTGCAAGGGCTTCTCGTCACAGATACAAAAAAAAATAATATTTTCACAGATACATAGTTGGCAAGCATTTCACAATTATACAAAGTGCAATAGGGTATACACAAGCAATACAAAGTGATAAAGCAGGCCTAGTGAGCCCTAGTCATACAGTAGATTATACATAAGCATACACAAGTTATACAAAGTGATAAAGCAAGCCTGGTGGGCCCAAGTTGTAGAGCAAGACAAAATTTGACAGAATAGCACAGGATGAGTGTATCCCAAGGTCAAAGCTGGTATAGCAGCTAACAAATGAAAGCAAGACAGTCTAGGGAGTCACAAATAGGATACATTGGCATAGGATCTACTGTCCAATGAGAAACCAGGGCAGCAAGGGTCAGTAGCATTCACAGGTGGATTGTTTGAAGAGATTGAGCTTGAGGGCAGATTTGAAAGAGCCAAGGGTGGGTAGGAGGAGTTGGGCAGAGAGAGATCATTGAGCCACATGGATGCCAGTATTAAAAGGCCCTTTGACACTGTGAGGTTCTGCAGTTTGGAACAAGCTGGGAGGGCCTAGAGTCACTTCTGGAGACTCTGCCGGGGGGGGCTATTGAGACCAGGGAGTCAAGGCCAGGAGGGGTAGTTCTGAGGGATATTTTCTTTGCAAGGATGCAGGTACAGTATTTAAGTCTGGCTTCCAGATTTAACCAGCCTGCAGACTTATGCAAGTTGCAGGTGTGAGTCATCCTGTCGTGACCAGCCTACATGCCTTGTTCAGGGTATATTTAACCTGAGAGAAGGAGGTTGGGTCAGCTGAACCATAGATCACCAGGCCGTAATCAACTGGGGAGGGAACAGATAATTATACTGCCAGTTGGAGAGCTTCAGGGGAGAGGAAGTGCTTGTGCCGGTATAGCAGTCCAATCCTGGTATTGAGTGCAGACAGGAGACCTTGGATATGATTTTGAAAAGAGAGGTGGATATCCAGGGCTAATCCCAGATACCTGAAAGAAGAGACCTGCTCAATGGGGAGATTAGCAGTGTTACAGATGGTTAGGGAAAGATTATGATGTTGATTTTGGCAGTGGATAAAGAGCATGGATTTTGTTTTATTACAGTTGAGAATTAACTTTTGGTACACGAACCAGGATTCTATGGTGCAGAAATGCTCTTGGAGCAAAATTTGGAGTTCAGAGGGTTGGGATGACATTCGAAAATAATGGCATCTGCATATAGGAGCATTTTACTGGGGCAGTATGGGGGGAGGGGGTTTAGGAACAGGGCAAAAAAGAGGGGGTCAAGTATAGATCTTTGGAGGACTCCAGAGTGAATGGGGCAGCAAGAGGAGAGGGTGGAGCCGATCCTAACTAGTTGGGAACGGTCAGCTACATAGCTGGCAAACCAGGACACTACCTCAGAGGCAAGGCCCACTGATGGGAGGGTGTGGAGCAGCAGGGCGCGATTGACAATGTCGAACGCTTTGGTAAGATCTATGTAGACAGATCCTACCAATTGTCCGCTGTCGAGGGCTTGGTGTATGAAAGACGTGTACTCAACGAGAAAGAGTAGGGTGCTGTGTCCACTGCGGAAACCGTGTTGGACAGGGGAGAAATGGTTATGGTTGGAGAGATATTCAGTAAGTTGGTCAGAGACAACTTTTTCCAGTGCCTTGGAGAGGGGTGGGCAGAATAGAGATAGAGGGGCAATCATTGAGAGCAGTGCAGTCACCACCGTTGAGCAGTGGTGTGATAACTGCATATTTCCAGGCCGAGGGGAATTGCCCAAGACAGAGGGACAAATTAAAGATTTTAGTAAGGGAGAGAGAACCTCATCCAGTATGAGTCTTACGAGTTTTAGGTCCAGGGTGTCACCACTATGCCTGGACTTGTTGATGAAACTGGAGATATATCTTCATGCCGAGCTGGGGGAGATAGTTCAGAGACAGAAAGGGGGGGAGGCATCCGATACTGCAGTAGCAGGGTTCGTGGATGGGGGGGTCAAAGAAGCTTGGGGTAATACCCTGCTATGGTCGGAGAATGCATTGTTTGGTGTTTGCGATGGTTAGTGGGTCCTGGACTAATTCACCATGAGTAGCAAGCTGGGGGGATGGTAGGGGGACCACTTTTCCGGTGATTTCCTTAATGTTGCGCCAGAACTCACGACCGGAGTTCCAGGTAGCCAAGAGGGCTTGGTGATAGTGGGTTGCTTTAGCTTGGCGGATCACCCACGTACCTCTGTTTCTGGCTTCTTGGGAGAGTTGCCTATTCCAGGGGTGCTTGGAATCGAGTGCCCTAAGCCAGAGGTTGTCTCGGTGGCACATCATATTAAGCAGGGCTGGGGAGATCCAGGGATTGTTTCAGTTCTTTGTGTACTGCTTTTTCAGAGGGGCAAAAACGTTGCAGGCGTAGTTGAAAGTATTGATGAAGTGGGAAAGGGCGATATCAACATTAGTAGCGTTAAAAATGGGAGACCAGTCACAGGCCCGGAGGGAGGCCTTGAGTTTGGGTAGAGAGCCTTTTTTTTTTTAATTGCCTGAGGTAGGTGGGATGGGTGGGGAAGTGGGGAACCCATTTGACCACAGACATGTAACAGGGGAGTGGTCACTAAGGGTGTCAGGGAGGCAGAGGCACTGCCGGGCTATCCCGTCACAGCCATATACAGAGACAGTGCTGGGCTATTCCCTCACAGCCATATACAGAGGCAGTACTGGGCTCTCCCATCACAGCCCTGCACACAGGCAGTGCTGGGCCATCCCCTCACAACCATATACAGAGGCAATGCTGGGCTATCCTTCCACAGCCCTGTACACAGGCATTGCTGGACTGCTCCCTCATGGTCCCATACACAGGCAGTGCTGGGATGTCCCCCCATGGCCCGGCACACGGGCAGCGCTTGGCTATCCCCCCACGACCCTAGTCCAGCACTGCCTGTTTACAGGGCCATGAGGGGATATCCCAGCAGTACCTGTGCATAGGACTGTGAGAGAATAGTCCAGCAATGCCTGTGTACAGGGACGTGAGAGGATAGCCCAGCACTGCCTCTGCATATGGCTGTAAGGGGATGGCCCAGCACTGCCTGTGTACAGTGCTGTGAAGGGATAGTCCAGTACTGCCCCTGTATATGGCTGTGAAGGGATAGCCCAGCACCGCCCCACATATAGCTGTGAGGGGATAGCCCAGCCCTGTAAATGTAATGGTGATTTGCATATATCCCATGATGCTTTGCATTATGGAAGTATGTGTGATGTTTCTCTTGTAACTTGGCTTATTGTTGGTGCCCTTTGGGATAACCTTTGTTTCAGTGCTTCTGCACTAAAGTTCTTTTTCTTTAGCTTGTTTTTTATTTATTTGAGCCCCCACCACCCAAGTAAACAAGGCCCGCATTGGGGGGGCTGAATCTCAATTGATAAGTTAGATCAGAGATCAACGAGTCAGTAGGTGCTGGCTAAGTGTAGAAAAAAAGACTTGCATAATCTGTTGCTACAGGCTGATATACTGAAGAAAGGATATGCTGTTGCTGAAGGTTATCTTCTGCATCTTGAATAAACACACAGAGAGTGTGTGTTGAACTTGGGGTTCGGTGTCTGGTCCATCCGTTATCCCACAATCCCTCCACATATCCCCTCACAGTTCTGTACACAGGCGATGCTGGGTTATCCCCTCACAGCCCTATACACGTGCAGTGCTGGGTCATCCCCTTACAGTTCTTTATAGAGCAATGTGAGGATATCCCATCATAGTCCTATCCACAGCAAAGTGTAACTATCCCTTCACAGCCCTATACACAGGCAATGATGGGTTAACCCCCCAACAGTCCTATATAGGAATATTGTGCAGTTTGCTTTCTATCTGCATTACTGGATTGTGGTATGATGAGCAAAACTAGAGAGGTACAGAACATTTCCAGAGTGTCCTTTGGGGTGTAATAAAGTGTGTATTTTTTGTGCAGTTACCTCCCGATAACCGTTAACAATGTTGAAGTGGTGGAAGGGCCTGCAACTGCGCTTAACTTCTCACTGGTGCCCTTAGTAATTTCTTCAGCCACAGATGGTACAACAGAAGCGTCGGATAGCACAGTTGCCATGACTACAGTACTCAGCACAGTGACCATGGGAAGGACAGCAGGGCAACATAAGCCAACTCAGCCAGCGGACTTTCGGCATCACCATTACTCTGACATGGAGATTTTCCTAAGGAGGTACACCACTGAGTATCCGAACATCGCCAGACTGTACTCGATTGGCAAATCAGTGGAGGGAAGGGAACTTTACGTAATGGAGATATCAGACAACCCAGGCACCCATGAGCCAGGTAAGGAAACTGGTACTTATGGCAGTTTGCTGTGAACCAGGTAAGAAACTGGTGTTGATGGCAGTTTTCCATGAGCCAGGTAAGGAAGTGGTACTGACAGCACTTTGTCATGAGCCAAGTAATTGAACTTGTATGGTAGTTGGCCACAGGCTGGGTAAAGGGAACTGGTACTAATGGCATTTGGCTATGAGCCAAGTAAGAGACCACTACTGGTGGAACTTGGCCATGAATGAGGTAAGGGACTGGTGATGATGGAACTTGGCCTTGAGTCAGGAAGAGGACTGGCACTAATGGAAATTGGCTGTGAGCCAGGTAAGGGACTGGTACTGATGGAAATTGGCCATGAACCAGGTAAGGAACTGGTACCGATAAAACTTGGCCACGAGACAGGTAAGGGATTGATGCTGATGAAATTTGGGCACAAATCAGGTAAGGGACTGGTACTGATGGAACTTGGCCATGAGCCAGGTAAGAGACCGGTACTGATGGAGGTTGGCCAAGAGCCAGGTAGGGGCTGGTACTGATGGAACTTGACTGCGAGGGAGCTAAGGAACTGGTACTGCTGGAACGTGGCCAAGATCCAGATAATTGTACTGGTTTGGTCATGAGCCAGGTAGATGGGCTGGTACTGATGAAAGCTGGCCACGAGCCAGGTAAGGGATAGGTGTGATGTGGACAGCCAGTTCTGAGTGCTGTATCATTTTTTGTTTAATATAAAATGTATTACTGTCTCTGCTGAAAATCTGGTGCCCTAGGAGTGACCTCACCCTCACCCCAGGTTTCAGCTGAAAGATGAAAGCCATGAGAAAGTGCTGAAACAGCATGTGAGATCACACACACTGGTTTTAGATACAAGATGTTACATGACAGGCCTGAAGCTAATGACAGAGTAGAACAAACCTTAATCAGGGGTATCCTGTTGATCTAGCTTAATTAGCTGGCCAGCTGGCAGGAAAGGAAATATCCCTTTTTATGACTGAGGAAAACCCAAGTTATTACACAAGGGTGCAAAGTCATAAATGTTTCTTTGATGTCTGTGAGGGGCAGTAGACCCTCTACATCAGAGGGTTATGTGAGAAATTGAATTATGCTGAGGTCACAGAATTTTAATGCCTTATTAAGACATTCTGTTTTTTTTTTTTAATATATATTTTTTTTATATATTTTGACAGAGGAGGAACTAGGTGACCTCACCCAAAAAGGGGTTGGCCAGTACAGTTTGCTTTAAGGAACATTCTGTTTTACTTCATAGGCACTTTTATGTAGACTCTGACAAAGAAGCATCTGTGAGCACTTTTAAGCAGGTATTTAGAGACTAAGTATTGTAGCAAGAATTGCACTGTTTAAAACCTTGGTATTTTAATAGATTTGTATGTCTTATGATAGAATAGTTCTGTATTTTGTGTTTGACATATTTTTATCTATTTTTAGTAAAAACTCTTTTTAGAGATTACTTGGTCTGTTTTTCCTTTTCCTTCACTTGCAAGAAGAGTGTATATGGTTATAGCAGACACTAGGCGTAGCTTGAATGGTGGTACCAAACTGGAAAGAGAAGCGTTTTAAATCTGAGGTCTTTATTAAAGTTTTTAAGGGTTCATCTCTGTATACCCGGTTAGGTGGCCGAGGGCAGGATATCTGGCCCCCCGAAGACAGAAATATCTGAGCCTGTGCCTTGGGTACGCTAGCAAGAGGTTCACAGTTTGAATCCCTCCAGAACTGAGACCAAAAGTTGATCCAAACTCACAAAACGGACAAGAGGATTACTTTGTTCTGTTAAACTGTTCACAAGACTGCGCTCGGAGGTTGGCACTCTGGGAGTAGAGGGCCTGACCTGCTGAGTGCGTTTGTGACAGATTGGTTGGCAGCGGTGGCATAATTTTGGTATTACAAGCTTGTATTGTTCTATCAGCTGAGACCATAAGCTCTCTTGCAGAGAAAGAAAAAAGTCAAAGTTTTATTTTAAAAGGAAAAAGAACTATATATCACTTGGCGTACAGTCAAGTTCCTACCCGTTTTATTTTTTTTTTCCTAAAGTGCAAGTCAGAGTAGCCTAGTCAGGGAAGAAGATGGCTTCCGACTACAGCAGGCACACTGTAGATTAAGCAGTTGTGTGGGGATAGAGGAGTCCTGTTCGAGGTGACAGTCAAAAAGCAGAACCTCATAGAGGCCTTGATGGTAGCAGATACCCAGAGCAGCAAGTCATAGACTGTGACTGAAAGGGACCAGACCTCGAGTGTGGCAGGGCTAGCGGCCAGTGCTGTGTCCAGGTCCAGTGAGGAGGACAACAGGGTCACTGTCAGTGAAGGGCCACAGCAGCAGGGAATGGTCACCAGTATCCTGAATCCAGAGGTGCTCAGACTGCAAATTGAGTTGCGCAGGATGGAGAGGGAGGCAGACCGTGAGGAGCGTGAGTGCCAGTGAGCTGCAGAGGAGAGGAGCACCAGTGGCAACACGTATTGGAGAAGATACGACTTCGACCAGCGGCACCAGAGCAGGTAAGTGGCTTGGGTTTAACTGGGATTGCAGGACTGGGTTACAAATTGAACTCCAAATTAATAGTCGAGTTTAAAGAGGGGGAGGACATGGATGCCTTTTTAAATTCTTTTGAAAAAGTTTGTATTCAGGCTAAAATTCCTAGAGAGTCCTGGAGCTTCCAGCTATCCCCGTTACTTACTGGGAAAGCTCGGGATGCATTGGGTCAAATGGACAATGAGGACAACAATGATTACAGCAAGCTAAAAGCTGCACTGTTAAAAAAGTTTGAATTAACTGCTGAATCATACAGAGCTAAATTCCATAAGCTCAGGAGAAGCCCTGATATGAACTACGAGGAGCTAGCCACGAAGCAACGTCAGTTTTTAAAACGTTGGTGGGAAGGCATTGAGGCAAACTCTGCTGATAAAATTGAAAATGTGATTTTATTAGAACAGTTTTATTGGACATGCCCAGCAGAGCTAAAAACCTGGCTAGAGGACCGAGATCCCAAAACAGTGCAAGAGGCTTCTGAACTCTCTGACCGCTATGCCAAGAGCAGACCTGCTCTGAGAGTAAATGGGGCTGGCGTGGCAGCGCAGAAAGGGAAAAGCGCACCTTCAGGGCTGCTAAAACCCTTACTGCCTCCACCAAAACCAGTTAGCCCCAGGTTTCAGAAAAAAGATTTCTCTGAGAGAAGAACTGAATGTTGGTTCTGTAAGGAAACTGGGCATATTGCCAGACAGTGTAAGAAGAACTGAATGTTGGTTGTGTAAGGAAACTGGGCATATTGCCAGACAGTGTCCTAAAAAGGCAAGCCATAATACACAAGCAGGTACTAGAAAAGAAGTGGGTTGTTTGTGTGTCCCTGGAAGCATGCTAGTGAACATGAGGGAACACATGCACCCAGTCATGGTGAATGGCGTACAGACGCAGGGGTTAAGAGACATGGGGCATCCCTGACGTCAGTAAAGGGGGATCTGGTACAGCCTGGTCAACTTATACCCAAGAAATACGTCACTGTCCAAGGGTTTACTGGTGAAGAGAAAACATTGCCACTGGCTAGTGGTCTCCTGGACTGGGGTGAAACAGAGGGAACTGTGCAACAGGTGGCTGTAGCCAAAACATTAGCAGTGGATGTGATCCTGGGTAACAATCTACAACAGGGGATGGTGTGTGCAGTTACCCGTAGCCAAGCGGAAATTGTAGTTCCCTGAACCCCACAGAAGCCATTGTGGAAACCACTGGGAGGCTGGTTCCCCAGCCTGTGTATCCTGATATGGAGACTGATAAAAAAGGGGGTAGAAATTTCCCCACTAGCAAGTGACGACACGGCTATGGAAGGTTACTCCGAAGAGGCAGGGGTGACCCATTGTCAGAAGGTTGGGATTGACAGTGATCCTGAGGGCACTGATGCTAGTGCTAGGGACACTAGTTTAGCGACTGAAGGGGACCTGTCCCATGCCTTGGGAATGTATGAGGGGTTCGCAGCTGCTCAGAGAAGTGACCCTAGTTTAGAGAAGCTGAGGGCTTGGGCAGACTCGGACGGCACACAGGGAGGTGACGGCAGACATAAGGTTTATTGGGAAAATGGACTTATGTATACTCCAGCAGTACAGACAGAGGGAGGGATGCTAGGCAGGCAGCTTGTCGTTCCCCTGGGTATCGTGAGCAGTTGCTTAAAATTGCACATGATATTCCCTTGTCTGGTCATCTGGGAATCGCGCGCACGACGCAGCAGTTGGCCCAAAATTTCTACTGGCTAACTTCCCCTGGCGGGTGAAGGAGTATTGAGTCTGGTCACGGTGCCAAGAAATAGGGAAGGCGGGACAGGAAAACCCAAGCCACCCTGATTTCCTTGCCCATAGTGGAGGAGCCATTCCAGAGGGTGGGAATGGATATTGTGGGGCCTTTAAATACCCCCAGCTCCTCAGGGAAGAGATTCATCCTGACTGTGGTGGATTGTGCCACCTGGTACCCAGAGGCAGTTGCCCTGTCCTCACCGAGGACAGACAAAGTGGCAGATGCCTTACTTGGGATTTTCTCCTGTGTTTGGTTTCCACAGGAGGTTATCACCGATCGAGGGGGTTCCTTCATGTCGGACCTGATGAATGTTTATGGGAGAAGTGTGGGGTGGTGCAGAGATGCACGACACCGTATCACCCACAAGCCAATGGACTTGTGGAATGATTCAATGGTACCCTAAAGTCAATGCTCTGGGCGTTTGCTGAACAGCATGGGAGGAACTGAGAGAAATACCTTCCCCACCTGTTGTTTGCATACAGGGAGGTGCCCCAAGAGTTGACAGGATTTCCCCCCTTCGAACTCTTTTATATGGACGCCGGGTACATGGGCCCATGACTTGATCTGGGAGGACTGGGAAGGCAAGCACGCCACCCAGGGAACTCCCATTGTGGATTATGTCCTTAGGTTTAGGGAAAGGCTGAAGGAGCTTATGGGGACAGCCCAGAGCAACCTAGCGGCTGCCCAACAGAAACAAAAAGTGTGGTATGACCGCAGAGCCAGAGCTCGCTCGTACATGGTGGGTCAGGAAGTGATGGTCCTTATTCCGATCTGGAAAGACAAGCTGCAGGCTGAGTGGGCAGGACCATACAAAGTGGTTAGGAAAATAAATGATGTGAACTACATTGTGGAGTTACCTGACTGAAGACAGACAGAAAGGATGTACCATGTCAACATGATGAAGTCATATGCCAATAGGGCTGACATGGTGTTTGCAGTGTGTAGTCATGGGGAGGGGACGGACGAAGGAGACCCCCTTCTGTACTTGCTGGAGGAAAGCAAGTGGGAGTCCTCTGTGGAGGCAGTAAAATTGTCTCCCCAGTTGGCCCCAGACTAGATTAAGAAAGTAAGGGAGGTTTTAGCAGACTTTGCCCCATTGTTTAGCGCCAAGCCTGGACTAACCCCCTTAGCGACACACGATGTGGAGACAGGGACACAGACGCCCATACGGCGGACAGCATATCGGGTGTCAGAGGCTGTCCAAAAGGACATTAGGAGGGAAGTGGAGGAGACGCTGGATTTAGGGGCAATCCAGAGATCCCACAGCCCCTGGGCCTCACCCGTAGTCCTTGTACCGAAGCCAGATGGCTCAACTCGTTTCTGTGTGGACTGTCGTGGACTGAATGCAATCCGCAGTTCGGCCCACCTGATTCTTCGGACGGATGAACTCCTCGAACAAGTTGGCAGGCGACCTACCTCACGCACTACTGACGTGACAAAGGGATATTGTCAAGTAGAGTTGACAGACAGAGCTAGGGAGAGGTCGGCCTTCATCACTCCGATAGGCTTATTTGAGTTTAAAGTAACGCCTTTTGGAATGAAGAACACCCTGGCCACTTTTCAAAGGTTGGTGAACCAGGTGTTAAATGGTGCTGAGGAGTACGCCGTGGCATACCCGGATGACATTGCCATCTTTAGTACCAGCTGGGAGGAACACCTGTCCCACCTTAGGGAAGTGTTGGACAGGATACAGAGGGCCGGGCTTACTGTCAAAGCCGAGAAGTGCCAGGTGGCCATGGGGGAAACTGCATACCTCGGGCATGTGGTAGGCCAGGGACAGCTCCGTCCTAACCAGATATAGAGGTGATCCAGGCATGGCCCGGACCAGAAACCCAGAAGCAGGTCAGGAGCTTTCTAGGAACAGCAGGGTACTACAGGAAATTTGTACCTAGTTACAGTGCCCTGGCTGCTCCTCTATCTGACCTAAGAAAAGGGTGTCACAGAAAATTACCTGGGGCCCAGCCTGTGAGGAAGCCTTTACCAAACTAAAGGAGGCACTGTGCAGTGCTCCTGTTTTGACAAGTCCTGACTATAGCAAGACCTTTATAGTTGAGCCTTGACCCCTCAAACGTGGGTATTGGGGTAGTACTAAGTCAGACGTCTAGCCAAGGGACAGATCACCCAGTAGTGTACCTGAGTAGGAAGTTACTTCCCAGGGAGCAAGCGTACTCCACGGTGGAAAAGGAGTGTCTTGCCATAGTGTGCGTCCTAAAGAAATTAGAGCCATACTTGTATGGGCAGCATTTTGTGGTGCAGACTGACCACAACCCCCTGGTTTGGCTGACGCAGATGGCGAAAAACAATGGCAGACTGCTAAGATGGAGTCTTGCTTTACAAGGGTATGATCTAAAAATCTTACATAGGGCTGGAGCCAAAAACCAGAACTCAGATGGGCTGTCTAGGGTCTATGAGGAGTGAACTGATTTAGGAAGCTCATCCCATGTAGGGGATAGAACCCCCTAATTCAGTCTAGGTGGGGAGGAATTGTGACGTGGACAGCCAGTTCTGAGTGCTGTATCATTTTTTTTTTTTTTTTAAATATAAAATGTATTACTTCCTGTGCTGAAAATCTGGTGCCCTAGGAGTGACCTCAACCCCCCCCCCGGTATCAGCTGAAAGATGAAAGCCATGAGAAAATGCTGAAACAGCATGTGAGATCACACATACTGGTTTTAGATACAAGATGTTACATGGCAGGCCTGAAGCTAATGACAAAGTAGATCAGACCTTAATCAGGGATATTCTGTTGATCTAGCTTAATTAGCTGGCAGGAAAGGAAATATCCCTTTTTATGACTGAGGAAAACCCAAGTTATTACACAAGGGTGCGAAGTCATAAATGTTTCTTTGATGTCTGTGAGGGACAGTAGACTCTCTACATCAAAGGGTTATATGAGAAATTGAATTATGCTGAGGTCACAGAATCTTAATGCCTTATTAGGACATCCTGTTTTTTTTTTTTAAATATATATTTTTTTATATATTCTGACAGAGGATGAGCTAGATGACCTCGCCCAAAAAGGGGTTGGCCAGTACAGTTTGCTTTAAGGAATATTCTGTTTTACTTCAGAGGCAGTTTTATCTAGACTCTGACAAAGAAGCATCTGTGAGCACTTTTAAGCAGGTATTTAAAAACTAAGTACTGTAGTAAGAATTGCACTGTTTAAAACATTGTTCTTTTAATAGATTTGTACGTCTTTATAATAGTTCTGTATTTTGTGTTTGACATACTGTATTTTTATCTATTTTTAGTCAAAACTCTTTTTAGAGCTTACTTGGTCTGTCTTTGTTTTTCCTTCACTTGCAAGAAGAGTATATATGGTTATAGCAGACACTAGGCATAGTTTGAATGGTGGTACCAAACTGGAAAGAGAAGCATTTTGAATCTGAGGTCTTTATTATAAAGTTTTTAATGGTTCATCTCTGTATACCTGGTTAGGTGGCCGTAGGCAAGGATATCTGGCCCCCCCGAAGACAGAAATATGAGCCTGTGCCTTGGGTACGCTAGCAAGAGGTTCACAGTTTGAATCCCTCCAAAAGTTGATCCGAACTCTCAAAACAGGCAAGAGGGTTACCTTGTTCTGTTAAACTGTTCACAAGCCTGCACTCAGAGGTTGGCACTTTGGGAGTAGAGGGCCTGACCTGCTGAGTGGGTTTGTGACAATAGGTACTGGCTGAAGTTTGCCACGAACCAGGTAAGAGATCAGTATTGATTATTTGGCCAGGAACCAGGTAATGGGCTGTTACTGATGAAACTTTGCCATGATCTCGGTAATTGAACTGGTAGTAAGAATTGACCACACGCTGGGTAAGGGACTGGTACTGATGAAACTTGGCCGTGGGCCATATAAGGGATTAGTAAACTGGTACTTGTGGAACTTGGCCAGGAGTCAGGCAGGGGACTGGTACTGAAGGAACTTGGCCACAAGCCAGGTAAGTTATTGGTACTGAGGGAACTTGACTGCTAACGAGGTAAGGAAGTGGTACTGATGGAACTGGGCCACAAGCCAGGTAAGGGACTGGTACTGATGGAACGTGGCCACAAGCCAGGTGAGGGACTGGTACTGATGGAACTTGGCCACAAGCCAGGTGAGGGACTGGTACTGATGGAACTCGACCACAAGCCAGGTAAGGGACTGGTACTTGGCTACAAGCCAGGCAAGGGACTGGTACTGATGGAACTTGGCCTCAAGCCAGGTGAGGGACTGGTACTGATGGAACTTGACCACAAGCCAGGTAAGGGACTAGTACTTGGCTACAAGCCAGGCAAGGGACTGGTACTGATGGAACTTGGCCACGAGCCAGGTAGGGCACTGGTACTGATGGACCTTGACTGCGAGGGAGCTAAGGAACTGGTACTGATGGAACTTGGGCCATGATCCAGGTAATTGAACTGGTTTGGTTATGAGCCAGGTAGATGGACTGGTACTGATGGAAATTAGCCGTGAGCCAGGTAAGGGACAGGTACTGATTGAAGTTGGCCACAAACCAGGTAAGAGATCAATATCGATGGAATTTGGCCAGGAACTAGGTAATGGTCTGCTACTGATGAAACTTGGCCATGATCCGGGTAATTAAACTGGTAATAGGAATTGACCACATGCCAGGTAAGAGACTGGTACTGAAGAAACTTGGCCATGAGCCATGTAAGGGATTAGTACCAATGGCACTTACTGTCAGGTAACTGACCAGGACTGATAGAATCAGGCCATGAGCCAGGCGAGGGACTGGTACTTACGGAACTTGGCTAGGAGTCAGACAAAGGACTGGTACTGAGGGAACTTGACTGCAAACGAGGTAAGGAAGTGGTACTGATGGAACTGGGCCATAAGCCAGGCAAGGGACTGGTACTGATGGAACTTGGCCACAGGCCAGGTGAGGGTCTGGTACTGATGGAACTTGGCCACAAGCAAGGTAAGGGACTAGTATTGATGGAACTTGGCCACAAGCCAGGTGAGGGACTGGTACTGATGGAACTTGGCCAGAAGCCAGGTGAGGGACTGGTACTGATGGAACTTGGCCACAAGCCAGGTAAGGGACTGGTACTGATGGAACTTGGCCTCAAGCCACTGGCACTGATAGAACTTGACCACAAGCCAGGTAAGGGACTGGTACTGATGGAACTTGGCCACAAGCCAGGTAAGGGACTGGTACTGATGGAACTTGGCCACAAGCCAGGTCAGGAACTGGTTCTGATGGAAGTTGGCCACAAGCCAGGTGAAGGACTGGTACCGACGGAGCTTGGCCTTAAGTCAGGTAAGGGACTGGTACTGATGGAACTTGACCACAAGCCAGGTAAGGGACTGGTACTGATGGAACTTGGCCACAAGCCAGGTAAGGGACTGGTACTGATGGAACTTGGCCACAAGCCAGGTCGGGAACTGGTTCTGATGGAAGTTGTCCACAAGCCAGGCGAGGGACTGGTACTGACGGAGCCTGGCCGTAAGTCAGGTGAGGAACTCGTTCTGATGGAACTTGGCTACAAGCCAGGTGAGCGACTGGTACTGATGGAACTTGACCACAAGCCAGGCAAAGGTGAGGAACTGGTACTGATGGAGCTTGGCCACAAGCCAGGTGAGGGACTGGTTCTTATGGAAGTTGGCCACAAGCCAGGTGAAGGACTGGTAATAATGGAACCTGGCCCTGAGCCAGGTAATTGAGCTGGTATGTACGTCACTTGGCCACGTGCTGCTTAAAGAGCTGTTGACACCTCAATGAAAATCTTGAAAAACACAATATTTAGGTACAATTCAGCTTGCATTCCATATGTATTCAGTAGACGTCTCCTCCCCATTACTGAGAAATTTGCATGGAAACATGCTCTATATCTCTTAGAGTTCATCTGCCTTTTTTGCTTACACCCTACTGCTTGTCATAGTCCTCTGTTGTGACATGTCAATTTGTTGTCATGGGAGTAATTGCAATGTCACAAATAGAGCATGATGACCTCATGTAGGGAGAAAACAATAGGAACAGATGAACTCTTCAGGAGCAAAGATCCCATTTTCATGCAAATGGCCTCGGTAATAAATAATGGGGTTGAGAAACACAGAACTAATGTGAAATACAAGCTGAACTGTATCTAAATAATATGTTTTGTTAAAGTTGTCCTAATGGTGTCAGCTGCTCTTTAAGGGACTGATACTAATGGAACTTGGCCACGAGCCAGATGAGGAACTGGTACTGCTGGAATTTGGCCAGAAGCCAGATAAGGGACAGGTACTGATGGAATCTGGTTATGGGCCAACCAAGGGACTGGTATGGAACTTGACCACAAACTATTAAAGAAGGAAGGCAGTACACACACTGTTTTGCTAATTAAACTACATTTTACCGCAGGTGACTGAACATTAACAACTGATCTCCCCTGTGTAGCACCTTGGTATGAGGCTTCTTCGGGGGTGCGGGGGGGGGGACCTCATATGGAGGCACTACGTTGGGGAGACCAGTTGTTGATGCTTAGTCACCCGCAGTAAAATATAATTTAATTGATAGAACGGTGTGTGCGTTGCTTTTATTCTTTACTAGTTCATTCTCCTTTGGCAATAGCACCTTCGGGCATCGTAGTGGAGCACGATTTTATTTTTCTTTCTCTTATATGGGAACTTGAACACGGGCCAGGTTAAGGACTGGTATTGATGGAACTTGTCCACAAGGCGGGTGAGGGACTGTTACCGATGGAACTTGGCCATGAGCCAGGTGAGGGACTGATACTGATGGCTCTTGGCCACGATCCAGGTAAAAGGATAGGTAGTGATGGCGCTTTGCCACATTCCTGTTGAGAGAATTGGTGTTTACGGCACTTGGCCATGTGCTGGGTAAAGTACCGATGGCATTTGGTCAAGAGCTGGGCAAGGGGAACTGGTTTTGATATTTGCCCTTGGCCTTTTTGGCAGATAAAACCGCCATCTGAAAAAACAAGCTTATCTACCCCAGGGGTTAATTAACTTCTGTTATTTTCTTCTTCCAGGTGAACCAGAGTTCAAGTATATCGGCAACATGCACGGGAATGAGGTGGTGGGTCGAGAGCTCCTCCTAAACCTGATTGAGTACCTCTGTAAGAACTTTGGCACCGACCCTGATGTCACAGAACTGGTGACAAAAACCCGAATCCACATCTTGCCTTCCATGAACCCAGATGGATATGAGATGTCGCAGGAAGGTAAGGTGTTGCACTTCTGAGCCATTGGCCAAACTCTGGGTGCCATTTTTCTCCCTCTACTTCACCAGTGCTCACCAAACCTAGGCACTGAGACAGTTACCACTATGGGTTCCATTGTTTCCTGTATTTGTTGTTGTTATTATTATTACATTATGCAATTAGTAACGAGAAACAAAGCCAAAACCATAACACAAGTGCCAGTACCCGGTGTGCTAAATGTTTCCCTTTCGTGTCACAGAAAAAAGCCAGCAAGGATGTTTTTTATTTTCTGTTTAAACTTGCAGGATATGTTCAAATAGCCCTTCCAAATCCAGAGCTTTGACATGGTGCTTGCCCTTTTTCGTGTTTTTTTTTTTTTTTTTTTTTTTTGTTTTCTTTACCTGGATAGCCCAGCTGAGAAGCAATATCTTGTTTACTGTGCATCCTGCTTTTTACCCATTTTACAGCTGGGTGGTCTAAAGCACTGAGAGGTTAAGGGACGTAGTCAGGGTCACACAGTAATAAGTGAGTAAGTGGGGTGAGATTTGAACCTAGGTCTCCTGGCTTCCAGGCTTGGACTATAACAACTACACTGCACAGCCTCCCTTGCTTGTTTAAAGAGTACATGCCTTAGTAGATAGGAGTGGAACTGGAGAGTGAGATGCCCTTTCCTGTGAAGTTGGGAGCATATAAGAGCAATTTAGAACTGAAAGCACTGGAGACTGAAACCCTCTGATTATCCACTGGGCCAGGTATAGTGCTGGCTGCCCCACACTGATCTATTTAGTGCTGGTGAAAGATGAGGGACTGAAGCCCTCTGTTAAACCACAGGGCCAGGTACAATGGGTCCTACATTGATATATCCAGTGGTGGTGGTGAAAGATGCAGGACTGACAGCACTGCAAACTGAAATCCTCTGGTCTCCCTCCTTGTGCTGGTTTCAGGGCTCACTACAGAGCTGTATTGAGTCCTGCAACCAGCAGTTGGAGCAAGAACATTTACAGGTATTTAAATTTAGATTTTATCCACATGGCCAGGTACAGTGTGGGGCAGGAACAGTGCAGGCTTCCCCACACTTTGATATATTTTTTGCTGGTAAAAGGTGAGGGACTGACTGTACAGGAACCTGGTCCCCTGTTTATTTGCATGACCAGGAATGGGGGAGGTTTTCTCAACAGTGCCTTGGTTTTAGTGGTGGTGAAAGGCGAGAGACTGACAGTACAGGAAACTGAAGCCTTTCATGCATCTACTCTGCAGGCTTCCCCACACCATGATGTATTTGGCATTGGTGTAAGGTGGGGGACTGACAGCATTGAGACTAAAGTCATCCGTTTATCTAAAGGTTTAGGTACAGTGTGGGGGCAGATACATAATCGGGCTTCTCCCCATGGATGTATTTAGTACTGATGAAAGGTGATAGATTGACAGCACTGGGGACTGCAGCCCTTTGTTTTTGTACAGTGCCAGGTGCAGTGTTTGGACTGGTAAAGTGCAAGTTTCCCTTCACTGTGAAATCTTTAGTGCTGGTGAAAGATGAGGTACTGTTGACAGTTGTAGCTGACAGTCTGCTACGAGATCCCAACACACGTTTGCTCGACACCCTGTAGCCGGATGCCACATTCCCAAAACTTAAAATCCCCGACAGTGGGATTTTGACTGTACTCCTTGTTTCAGAGGGCTTTGCCCCGCGCCCCTTAAATATGATTACCATCTGGAGGCAAATCCTGGGAGTTCGGGTTACAGGAATGTTGTAGGCTACAGGGGTGTCAGGCTAACGGTTTGGGATCCTGTAGTGATGTCGAGGCTGAAGCTTGGCAGTTTTCCACACAACAAGGTACAGTGCAAGCTTTACCTTACTGTGATGGATTTGGTGCTGGTGAAAGGTGAGATATTGACAGCACTGGCGACTGAAGCCCTCAGTTTCTCCACAGTGCAGGCTTCCCTTAGCTGATGGATTTAGTGCTTGCAAAAGGTTAAGGACTGACAGCACTGGAGACTAGAGCCCTCGATTATCCACAAATCAGATGCACAGTGGGGAAGGTAAGGCACAGGGCTCCCCACACTGCGATGAATGTAGCGCAGGTGGAGGATGAGGAACTGACTTCACTGGAGATTTGCGCTCTCTGTTTATCCACAGGTTGGATACAGTGCAGAGCTGGAACTCTTAGGTTAGAAGAAAAAATTACTCACCTTAGTAATTGTATTTCTTCTAATGTAGTCTTGCTGTATTCTGACAATTTGCAGTTAGCTCCAGCTCTTGAACTGCCCCGGAGAGTGAAGGGTTAATTTCTGTGCCAGGCATAGAACGTTGGGTTCAAGCTTGGTTGAAAACTCTGTCTGTGTCCTTTCAAACCCAAACCGTTAGGTTCTTACGAGCTAAACTCACTGACTAAATGTGGAAATTGTAAAAACTCCTAGTAGCCAACTGGCAACAAAGACTTTGGATTCCCCAAAAGACTCGAGTCAGGAAACCCAAAGAACCAAAAACCAGATAATAAGAACAAAAAACTCTTAATTAAACAATTACAATGCACCCCACACAACAGGAGTGGAGAAGACACCCTTGAGGTGCAACACTGCACCTGCCCACCCACTTCCCAAAAACAGGTTCTGAGAGGGGAGGCAGGGAAGGAGGTCAGAATATAGCAAGACTCCATTAGAAGAAATACATTTACTAAGGTGAGTAATTTTTTCTTCAAACAACACGAAGTCTTGCTGTATTCTGACAATTTGCAGACTACCAAGCAGTACCTCCAAGGAGGAGGGACAGAACCTACTTTGGGAATAGGCTCTGAAGCACTGCTGTGCCAAACCTAGCATCACTCCTAGCCTGGATATCCGGAGAGTAATGCATGGTGAAGATATGAACTGTTTTCCAAGTGGCTGCTCGACAGATTTCTAACAAAGGGATATCACTAGCTGCAGCCAGAGATGCAGCTGTACCTCTAATGGAATGAGCCCTCAGGCCTGAAGGTGCAGTTTTTCCCAGCTTTTCATAGCAGAATTGAATACAGGACACAATCCACCTGGCAGTGGTTCTCTTGGTGGCAGGTTTTACCTTACCTACTTCCCCATAAGTGAGGAACAACTGAAGGGAGTCAAACCTGTGACCCTTTGTACATTCTATGTAGTAACTAAGGGCCCTTTTAACATCTAAACTGTGTAGCCTCCGGTCCCCTGAGGAGGTGTGATCAGTGAAGAACTTGGGAAGAGACATAGATTGATTTAAGTGGAAATCGGAAACCACTTTAGGTAGGAACCTTCTATTGGTTCTAAGGACCACCTTCTCTCTGTGGAAAGAGGTGAAGTCAGGCTCCACTGACAGGGCTTGCAATTCACTGATACGTCTGGCAGAAGTAACAGCAACCAAAAACACAGTTTTCCAAGTCAAGTACTTGAGCTCTGCTGAGGACATAGGCTCAGAGGGGGGTTGCATAAGCTGAGCAATACAAATTTTCAAATCCCAGGCAGGAGCAGGATCCCTAAAAGGGGGATTGGTGTGAAGCAATCCTTTGAAAAATTTACAGAATACAGGGTGAGATAACTGAGAGGAAGACTTCCCCACTGACAGGAAAACAGAAACAGCTGACAAATGAAGTTTGAGAGCAGCTGGTTTGAGGCATAGGCCATTAAGATGGAGCATATAATCCAAAACTGTAGACAACTCAGCAGTGTCTGGGGATATGTGCTTCTTGGCACACCAAATGCTGAACCTTTTCCATTTGGAGTTGTAAGTTTTTCTTGTGGCAAACTTTCAAAAACTTTGAGAATATCCAGAACGCCTTGGGACAGATGCAAATGTGCATACTCTAACTCTTCAAGAGCCATGCCTTGAGATTGAGTGATCGAAGACTGGGGTACCAAAGCCCCCCCTGAGGAGGTTAACAGGTTGTAATTCCTGGGAAGAGACAGGGGAAGATGGACTGCTAGGGACAGCAACAGGGGGTACCATGGTTGCCTGGCCCAATCTGGAGCAATCAGAATCACTTTGCAAGGCTGTGACTTTACCTTGACTAGAAACTTGAACAGTAGAGGGAAGGCATAAAGAAATTTCCCTTCCCAGTTCAAAATCAGAGCATCCAGAGGGACTGAGCCCAAGAGTGGGGGTCTGCAACAAAACGGAGGAAGTTGGTGATTGTCTGGGGCTGCAAAGAGATCTATCTCTGGAGTGCCCCACCTTGAGAAAATCACCTTCAATACCAAAGGATCCAGAGACCATTTATGATGGCCCTGGGAAATCCTGCTCAATGCATCTGCTAGCACATTGTCCTTTCTTGGGAGGTGGACTGCTACCAGAGAGGTCTGCAGGGAATAAGCCAGGGACCATATTTTCATTGCTTCCGTACACAAGGCCGTGGACCGAGTGCCTCCTTGCTTGTTGATGTACCACGTGGTAGAGTTGTCCGTCCTGACCTGAGCCACCTTGTTCTGTACTGACTGAGAGAAAGCTTGTAGGGCAAGGAATACTGCCCTGAGCTCCAGAAGGTTGATGTGAAGAGGGGATTCCTGATAGGACCACAGTCCCTGGGCAGTGAGAGCCCCCAGATGGGCTCCCCTCCTCAAAAGGGAAGCATCAGTGCTAAGAACCACAGACGGAGTCTGAGAGACAAATGGAACACCCTGCCTCAGAATGTCCAGGTCCTGCCACCACTGAAGGGCCTGAATTAAGGTCTGAGTGACAGGAACTAGCTTGGTAAGAGGATCTTTCCTTTGGAACCAAAAGGTTCTCAGATGGAACTGAATGTCTCTCATCTGAAACCTGGCCTCTTGGACCACTGTTGTGGAAGCTGCCATGTGGCTCAGAGGCTGCAGAAAATGCCTTGCTGTTCGAGAAACCAGAGGGAGAAAGGAAGAGGCCAGCTGAGAGATGGCTTTTGTCCTTTCCAGAGGAAGGAAGCCTCTTGTCTTGAGGGTGTCCAGCTCTGCTCCTTTAAAAATGAGAAGCTGTACTAGTTCGAGAACTGACTTTGGGAGATTGAGAAGAAACCCCAGGGATGTGAGAACTTTCTGGGTAACCTGCAGATCTGACTTGGTCTGGGGACTAGCCCACAAGGAGCCAATAATCCAGATACAGAAAGATCGAAATCCTTTTTCTTCTTAAAAAGGCTATCACTACTGCTAGGCACTTTACGAACATCCTTGGAGCTGAAGTTAGGCCAAAGGGCATTGCTTTGAACTGGTAATGGCCTGAAGGCAATTCGAACCTGAGGTACTTTCTTTGGGAGCACCTGATGGGAATATGAAAGTAGGCATCCTTGAGGTCCAGGGAGGCTAGCCAGTCTCCTGGCCACAGAGAAGGAAGAATTGTTCCCAGAGTCACCATCTTGAACTTTGACTTTACTAGGTGCTTGTTTAAGTATCTTAGGTCTAGGATGGGTCGCCACTCCCCTGTCTTTTTCGGGGTAAGGAAGTACCTGGAATACAGACCTTTGGCCCTGTATGGAGTAGGAACTCTCTCTATGGCCTTTAAAGCCAGCAGAGACAAAACCTCTGCCTCTACAGCAAGGGTTTCTGATGTATTTGCAGATGGAAAGGATCTGGGTCTCAGTTTCGGAAAACTCTTGAAACTGAGAACCAGCCCCTGGCTTACAACCTCCAGGACCCACTTGCCTGAGGTAACAGACATCCAGTCCTGGACAAAGTAAGCCAGCCTGCCTCCTACTGGAATGGGGGAGTCGACCCAGGCTGACACATCAGGGTGTCTGCTTGGCAGGAGCCTTAGGCTGAGGGGTGGATGCAGCCCTGCTCCTCCCCCTTCTGCCTCTCCCTCTGAAGAACCCCCTCTGAGAAAAAAAAGAGGAGGTCTGTGCCTGGTAGAAAGGCCTGTAAAAAGGCCTGCCCCTAGACTGCTGCCTCTGAGGAGTTGCCTGCCTCTCCTTGGCCTGGGCACTCCTATAAGTGGTCCTGTATTCATCCATTTTCTTCATGTAATTCTCTGTCTGCGCCCCAAATAGAGAATTACCCACTACAGGAAAATCCATGGCCTTAGCCTGGGTGTCCTGCGAAAGGCTAGTACATCTGAGCCAGACCATTCTGCAAAGAGCCACAGATGTAGCCATTACTGTTGATGACATCATTAGAGTCCACAGCAGCATGAAATTGCTCCTTTGATGCCTCAGTTCCATCAGCAGCCACCTCCTCATCAAACTCCGGTTCGTAAAAATCTTCAGGGGAAAAATCCTGAACTGGGGGAACCGACCGAACCGAATCTCTGCCAGAAGGCGCCGGATTGGTCGGAACCGGACAAAGTGATTCCACAATCCGAATCGCTTTGGCTATTTCTTCGGCGGTCGGAACATGTACCTCTGGATCCGAATCGGCCGATTTATCCTTTCGTTTTCTTTTTGTAGGAACTGATCCCTCAGGATCGGCTCACCTCTTGCCTGAAGAAGTATCGCCCTGGTCAGAAGGCGCTCCTTCTGGTTCGGTAGGAACCGAACCGGACTGGCCTTCCAGGTCAGCGGATTTCTCGCCCTCCTCATCCCCAAGTCTACCTAACCTTTTATCCAGGGTAGATTTAGGGAAATTCTTTCAAATTTGGCAGTCTGAATCGAGGTGGTAAAACCCCAGACAGTAAACACAGGTGGTGTGGGGATCGGCCTTAGCAAAGACCTCCCCACACACACTGCAGTGCTGAAACCAGTGGGCCTGTTTTTTTTCTTGGGTTTCTCAGACATGGCCAACCTAACCAACTTATCCTTTATATGGCAACTGCCAGGCAAGACTCCCCTATCGGTTTCACACCGTATCACGGGTGATGGAAAAAAAAATTGCTAAAATTTCGTGTTTTTTTTTTTTTTTTTAAAACAGATACAGACCAGTAACCACACACTAGCTTTTTCCTTACTACAAGATCAGTTGAGCCGAACTGATCGGAAAATTTTCACAATTTCCACAGACAGCTACAGTGCTAAGTACTTACGGTACTACAGACAGAGTCTCGAACTGAAAAAAACGGAACGAAAATCGGACTACAACTGAAACTTTAACCGCGAAGAACCAAGCTGAAGGAGAAATCTCTGGAGCGACTGTTCAGTGAGGCGGAGTAAAGAATCTGACAGTTTGGGTTTGAAAGGACACAGACAGAGTTTTCAACTGAGCTCGAGCCCAACATTCTATGCCTGGCATAGAAATTAACCCTTCACTCTCCGGGGCAGTTCAAGAGCTGGAGCTAACTGCAAATTGTCAGAATACAGCTAGACTTCATGTTGTTTGAAGGAGGATTCAGTCTCTTTTTTTTTTTTTTGAGCTTGTCAACTTTATTATACTATGGAAGACAAGATGACTTTGAACACCAAAGAATACATTTATAGGTCACTACACTACAATTAGATACCTGAGATTCAAAGCCCGTTGCCAGGTACAGTATCCATCATGGTTACTGGCAGTAATGTCCAATTTCTGTTTTCAAATACAGATCTTCTCAGGATGTATAAAAATAAAAAGAGCATTGAGAATCACACAGTGATCCTTCTGGACATCAAACAACATACGAACATACAAAATTTGCCAGCAGATAAAGGCCTAGAGGTCTATCAAGTCTGCTCGAATGTGCAGCTAGTACCCCTTATTCTGCAGCTGCCCCTCCCTTCCAGCCTTCCCCTTCATTAACCCTCCCCCTTGTTCTGTCCCATCCTCGTTTGAAGCAGTCCACTGTTCTACTGCATACCACTTCAGCAGGTAACGCATTCCACCCAGCCACCACCCTCTCTGTAAAAAAGTGTCTCCTCATCTCCCTCCTGAACCTTCCTCGCTCCAGTCTCGTATCATGGCCCCTGGTGGCCCTCCCCTTCCTTACTTTGAACAGCCCCTCTGTACCCATCTTGTTTATTCCTTTCATGTATTTAAAAGTTTCAATCATGTCACCCCTGTCTGTCCTCTCCTCCAGTGAGTACATGTTCAACTCCTTCAACCTCCTTTCGTATGATAAGTCCCCCAGCCCCTTGATCATCTTTGTCGCTCTACGCTGCACCCCCTCCAGTAACTTAATGTCCCTCTTCAGATACGGACGCCAGTACTGCACGCAGTACTCTAGGTGTGGTCTAACTAATGACCTATACAGTGGCAGAATCACCTCCTCCCTCCTCGAGGATATACCCCTTGCAATACAACCCAGCATTTTGTTGGCCTTTGCAGCTGCCTTCCTACATTGTGCCGAGTTGTTAATTGACCCTGTAATGAGCACAACCAGATCCTTCTCCTCCTCTGTCTGGGCTAGCTGCACTCCCCCTAGCTGGTAACTCCTCCTTGGGTTCTTCATCCCAAAATGCAGCACCTTGCACTTTTTGGCATTAAAGCCCAGTTGCCAGGTGTCTGACCAGGTTTCAAGCTTTGCCAGATCATCCTGCAACCCCTGCCATACCCCTAGGTCATCCACCACTGCGCCTACCTTGGTATCATCAGCAAACAGACTGATCTTGCTCTTGATGTCCCATGATATGTCTGCAATGAATATCCCAAACAACACTGGTCCCAACACTGAGCCCTGTGGAACACCGCTGTCCACTGCCCTTGGGTGTGAGAGCTCCCCACCCACCACCACCCTCTGTTGCCTTCCTGCAGCCAGTTTCCTACCCATCTCACCAGCTTTGCACCCGCCCCTGTGCCTACTAACTTCCTTCCCAGCCTTCCATGTGGCACTGAGTCGAATGCCTTACTGAAGTCCAGATACAGGACATCCACTGCATGGCCCCTCATCAACATCAAGAACATTGGTGAATCTCTATACAACAAAAATAAATGTTGTTCAGTAAAATTTACAAGTTACTTCTGTATTCTGTGTCTTGCTCCAATTCTTGTCCTTCTTTATAAAAATACAACGGGAAAGAAATCATTCTGCAGTCTTTTTCAGTCTAGTTGCAGATTCTGAGGAAAGGGAGGTGCAGAATTGCGTAATTTTTGTCTCCAGAGGTTACAGATCAGAGGTTAGTGAATAAATACTGCATGAAGACCCATCTCCTGGCCCTTTTTCTGTACTCTCTGCCCACTATGGTTTCTTCATCAAAATGTGGAGGATTTGTTGAACATGATGTCTCCTCCCTGCTTATGGTACTTTCTCTTTGTCTTTGTAGGTGACCAAAGTGGCGTGATTGGCAGAAACAACAGCAACAATTATGACCTGAACAGGAACTTCCCTGATCAGTTTGTCCAAATTGATGAGCCCCGGCAGCCTGAAACTATTGCTGTGATGAACTGGGTCAAATCCCTCCCCTTTGTGCTGTCGGCCAACTTCCATGGAGGTAGGTGCCAAATGAGTAAGATAGGCAGGTGAAAGCAGATTTGCTAAGTAAAATAAATTGTATAAGAAGAATGACTTGGGTACTTTAAGGGGAAAAAGAACAAAGCAGTAGAATATAAGACCTGTGGTTACTGTAACAGGAGGCGTGATGGTTGGTAAGCATGAGAATAGAACTGCATTCTTTGCTTCCATGTTAACATGTCTTTTGTTGGAAATGTTGAACTAAGGCCAATTTTGCTTGTTCAGGTGAATGTTAAAGATCCCATGGTGCTTCTCAGAGAGTAGGAAAATTTCCCTGGTGTCCTGGCCAAATTTTCCCCATTCAGAGGTCAGTCTACCAGCAGATTAAACTGGTTTATTGTCAGTCAGCTAAGTAGTGTGCTGGCGCGAAATGACTGTGGCATTCTACCCGAGGTTGCTGCATTTTAGTGGCTGATTGTAAAGTGCATTAAAATGCCTTACATGAAAGGCCCTATAGAAGTGCAAATTGTATGGTCGTGCTAATGGTGGGAGGCTTAGATTCTTCATAACCTAACCGCCACTCTGGGTTGTGCACCCTGACACTGGGATGTGTGCACCTTGACACTGGGATGGACGGACAAATAGACGCACGCACACACACACACACGAGGCACTCGAGACAACACACACACACCATCAAATAGCAGAGAGGAAGCTTCAGGACAGGGTACTTTTCAGACTGTGTGCAGTCGTTTTACATTAATGTTAACTCCTTCTCTTCTAATATGAGGAAAAAATAAGGGCAGTGAATTCTCCAGGGTCATACAGTAATTGAACAGAGTGCTGCAGGATGTCTCTAGTGTTAAAAGTTATAGGAACCAATAGATCTTCACAGAATTCCACTCATCTCTGCAGCTGCTGTACTTTCCTTTCACATTTCTAAGACATTCTGTGACAACAATAACCCCGTTCTAGGGACGTGGATATGATGTTCATCCACACTTCTGGGCATTGTCCCTTTCCCCTTTAAATCTGCCAGAAGGTCTTCAGGCTGGCTCCTCCCTTTCACCCGGGTGGTATAACCCTCTGCTCCGCTTCATGACGCCAGATCTTCCTTTCCGCTGGAAGATTCAGGTTGTCTACTTTGTGCTTTTGCATTCTGTAGGCCCTGGCTTCTAGACTTCAGGTTATTCCAAAAATTCGACTTATTCGCGTTAGCGATTGTGACTGTTGCTTCTCGATTATGGAAGAGAAGTCTTCCCCTGGATTTCGCCGGTGCCCATGCAGCCAGAAGATGTCACATACGGACCCGCATACCACATGCGTCTACTATCTTGGTGTCGGCCATGACACCATGACCTGTGAGTTCTGCCTTGCTTTTCAGCCTAACATCTTTGATGACCATCTTGCATGCCTTAAATTGGGCAGGCCTGAAAAATGGAACCCACTGGTGAAGTCCAAGGAGGCCCGGTGGGCGGTTTCCACAGCCGTGAGATCCGACGAGCATTTGGAGCGCATGCAGGCCTTCGAGGAGGAAGTGGCTCGCTCTGCGTAATCTTCCTCTCAGGTCTTCTTCGTTCCACTCAACTTGGGCTCCACTTTCTCGGGTTCCTTCCGAGAGTTGTGCCACTCTCTCCTGACTAAGGGTAAGGGTCCTACGGACATGCACTCCTCTCAGTCTTGTAAGCGGGAGAGGGACCTGGGACCATCTTCGTCTTGACGGAGACACTCTTGGGATTGGGAGAGAGCTCGGTCCCCGGAGCCGGCCATTTCGTCCTCGGTCGAGATTGCCTCTTCGGCCACTGGCTTCTCGGCTCTGCCACTGGGCCAGTCAACCAAAGTTTCGATCGATGAAGTTGAGATTGTTCTCGACCCATTGTTGCCGACTCTGGTCGACGACTCCCTCAGTCGGACTCCGGTCCTTTTCTTCCCTGACGAGGAGGCCCAGCCCTCTGGGAAACCCGCCAAGGAAGTGGTCCCTGACCCCCCTGGAAGTCTCCGGTCTTACCGGCGTCTCCCGAACAACTGAGTCGGCTTGCCTGATCTCAATCAAGGTCTCGGACCCTCTTGACTGACAGGCCAAGGAAGGCACACAAGCACGCCAAAAAGAAGCGACACCACTAGTCGTCCTCCTTCTCCTCGGATGAGGAGAGGCTTCGGCAAAAACTCTGTCAACGCTATGTGGACCTCGTGGCAGCAGCTGATTTTTATCTGGGCATAAGCCGACCCCGGCCCCTACCCCGGCCATTACTTGGCTTTTTCCTCCTAGGCCGAAGCCGACTCCTCAGGAACCGATAAAGTCAGTTTCCCCGCCTGCGGAGCCGGGTGAACCCCTTCTGGTTTGGCCTAATCCATTCTCTCCACTGATTCTGGTGGAACAGCCACCTAAGCAGCCTGTGGGAGGGGCTCCTTCTGAGGAAGCTCGGCTGGACACTGGACTTCCCCGACGTCTTTCAGTCACTGTCACCCCTGACCACCCTAGGCGGGTCGAGGGTGACCTGGGTGGTTGACTGCTGTATCCAGACACTTCAGATTTGGATGACACTGGCCTTCATTCTCATCCACGTGATGACGTGTCAGCAGGTGATTTAGTGATGGAGGAAGGCCCTTCATCCTTGCAGGGCATTCACAGCCTCATCTCTGAGTCCACAGGGATAACCCTGGAACCTATCCAGAAAATGGCGAAGTACCCTCTCACAGATATCCTCAAGAGAGGGGATACCATGACGGAAGCCTTTCCTGTGGCCGAAGCCATCGTTGGCCCGGCCCTCAAACTCTGGCAGCACCCTTCCTCCTGTCCAGCTCCATCTGCCTGTATGGCCCGCAAGTATGCGGTGCCCATGCGGTCCCTTGCGGGGTTCACAGAGCACCCTTCAGCCGAGAGCCTTGTGACCGCCTCTGTGTTCAGAGGTACAGGCAGTTCTGCTGATACCGACAGACTTCCGGAGAAGGAGTCCAAGAAATTGGATCACTCTGCCCGGAAGGTCTATACGGCCTTCTCTTTAGGCCTCCGTCAGGCAGGCTCAGCTGTCATCATGGCATACTTCTCCCATGCCCTTTTGGGGTTCTTGGACGAAGTCCTCCCACACCTCCCCACAGACTTGCAGACCACGGTCAAGCAGGTCTGGGACCAAGGCCATGCCATTGCTAAGCAGCAGCTCCAGACGGCCCTGGACACTGGGGACTCATGTGCCTGTTCATTGGCAGCCGCAGTTGCCTCCCGCTGCAGGGCGTGGCTGAGGCTCTCCTCCTTTCCAGTGGATACCCAGCACAAACTGGCTGATGTGCCTTTTCTGGGCACCAATCTCTTTGGCCCAGGTGTGGCCGGTCACCTTCAGTGCATCGAGCAGTCCAGTGCCACCTTGGATGCCACTTCTGCTCAGAGTTCTTCTGATCCCAAGAAGCAGCAGCAGAAGAAGCCCTTTTTGGCATTCTTCCCTTCTTCTTCTGCGGCCCAGGAGCAGCAGCAGGCTCAGGCTTGGCGCCCCCAAAGCCCGGACCTACCCAGGCCTGTAAAGGAGGTTGAGATTCAGGCCCTGGACCCTCTTCCTCCAAGTCTGCTCAGTGACGGGATAGGGGTTGCTACCCGTATTCCCGTCACACCAGCTCTGGGTCCTCCCGTGGGGGCCGGCTCCGCCATTTCCTTTCCACCTGGTCCACTGTTATCATAGTCAGGTGGGTCACAGAAGTGGTTGGCCAGGGTCTGCCTTTGGAATTCGCGCAGTACCCTCCACGCCAAGCCCGCACCCCACGGGAGGAGATAGTATCCACCCACACAGTCTGCTCTCCGAGATGACATTGCTCCACTCCTCCTCAAGAAGGCAGTAGCTCGAGTGGCAGATCCCCCACCAGACTCCGGGTTCGTTTCCAGGTACTTCCTGGTTCCGAAGCGGATGGGGGTCTGTTGCCTCATGCTAGATCTGCACAACCTGAATCAGTATCTCAGGCCACGCACCTTCGGGGTGGTAACTCAGATCATACCATCCCTGGAGCAAATGTGGTTCTGCTCACTGGATCTCCAGGACGTGTTCTTTCATGTCCCAGTCCATCCGTCCCAACAGTGGGTCCTCTGCTTCAGAGCAGAGGGAACCCTGTACGAATTCCGAGCCATGCCATTTGGCTTGTCATTGGCCCCATGGGTCTTCACCAAATGCACTGCAGTGGTGGCAGCCCACCTCAGGCGTTTGGGGGGGGGGGCAGAATATACCCTACCTCGTTGATTGGCTCTTAGCAGGTTCCACCTAGTAGGAGGTGGAGAGGTCAAGGGACCTGGCCCTCCAGACCTGCTTCCAACTTGGCCTCCTGATCAACGAGGCCAAGTCGAAACTCATGCCTTTTCAGGTGATGTGTTTCATCAGAGCAGAGCTCGACTCTCGCCGAGCCAGCTCCCGGTGGACAGGGCAGAGGTTCTCTCCTTCTTTGCCTGATCATTTCTGATTGGGCAGTTGTGCCCTGCCCAGGACTTACTGCACCTTCTGGGTTACATGGCGGCCTGCACCTCCGTGGTCCGTTGGGCTCTGTGGCGTATGTGCCCCCTTCAATGGGAACTGGCTGCCCAGTGGACTCAGCACCATGGTTATTTTGACCAGCTGATCTCTGTGACCCAGAAGATGTGGGACGTTCTCCAGTGGTGGACCGACCTAGACCGGTTGCAGGAAGGGATCCCGTTTGTCTGCCTCGAGCCGACAGTCATCCTCACGACTGATGCCTCTCTCATGGTCTGGGGAAGCCACATGGGAGATGATGGGGCCCATGGGTTCTGGACCCCCGAGGAGTCCTGTTACCATATCAACCTGTTTGAGCTCAGAGCAGTCAGACTGGCACTGTCAGAGCTTGCTCCTCAGCTTTGGGGTCAAGTGGTTCAAATCCAGATGGACAACATCACGACCATGTACTACCTCAACAAGCAGGGAGGCACGCACTCCCGGCTGCAGTTCAGGGAAGCGCTTCGCATCTGGACACTCGTGAGCCAACTGGAGGTGGATCTCCTAGCCATCCATGTGGCAGGAGCCTCGAACCAACTGGCGGATGCTGTCAGCCGCATAGGCGAGACATCCCATGAGTGGCCACTCCATCCAGAGGTAGTTCACAGCCTGTTCTCCCACTGGGGCAAACCGCTGGTGGACCTGTTTGCCTCCAGGGAAAACACCAAGCTGAGACTGTTTCATGCCCGCCCACCCTCAGCAGGGCTCACTGCAGGGGGATGCTTTTTCGAGGCCGTGGACCTCAGGCCTCTTCTATGCCTTCCCTCCATTTTCCTTGATCCACAGGGTGCTTCTCAACTTGAGGAGGGACAGGATTCAAGTAATACTGGTAGCCCCAGACTGGCCACACCAGTTCTGGTATCCAGATCTGCTCAGCAACAGGCCCCCGAGGCGGCTTCCAGCACGCCCGGACCTGCTGTCAGTCAATCAGGGGAAGGTTCTCCACCCGGACCTTCAATCCCTGCACCTGACAGCCTGGTACCTGAGCGGCTAGAGTTCCAGGCTTTGGGTCTCTCCGTGGATGTGCTCATGATAGTGGAAGCATCCAGGAAGGAGTTGACCAGGAAGTGTTATGTCTTCAAATGAAAAAGGTTTTCCATTTGGTGTCAGGACAAGGGCCTGGACCCTCTGTCCTGCCCAGTGGCTAACATTCTAGACTACCTTTGGTCACTCTTCAAAGGGGGTCTGCGGTCATCGACCTTTGGGGTGCACCTGGCAGCAATCTCTGCTTACTGGGCGAGGGCTGGTCAGCAGACTGCGCAGGAGACAGTGGTCGGGCACTTTTTCAAAGGCCTGAATCACATATCCCCTCCAGTGCGTGAACCTCCACCTCCGTGGGATCTACTGCTGGTCTTAGCACAGCTCATGGGCAAACCATTCGAACCAGTGCAAGTGTGAGTTGTCACACTTGTCATGGAAGACTGCCTTCCTGGTGGCTGTCACTTCTGCCAGAAGGACGTGGGAGCTCCAGCCGCTCTCGGCGGACTCCCCGTATCTGGTGTTCTACAGGGTCAGAGTTGTCCTGCACCCCCACCCAAAATTCCTTCTGAAGGTGGTGTCAGAGTTTCACCTTAACCAGGTGTTGACTCTGCCGGTGTACTACCCCAGTTACACTTCGGAGACCGAGTACAGGCTCCATACTTTGGACCTGAGATGAGCTCGCTCCTATTATAAGGAGAGGACGGTGGAAATTCGGGGAGAGGTTTGCTAGCTATTTGTCACCTATGCTGAAGCCGCTTCTGGCAGACCTGCAGCAAAGTGGAAAATCGTAAGATGGATTACATCTTGCATAAGTCTGTGCTATGAGTTGGCAGACAAGGAGCCTCCCAGAGGGATAAGAGCTCATTCCACCCACCATACCGTTGCATCAGTGGCTGCTTCCTGGGACATTCCCATACAGGAAATCTGTCGGTTTGCTGCCTGGAAGTCAGCAAACACCTTCATCACCCATTACCACATTGACCTTAAGTCACGCCAGGATGTGGGTTTTGGGGCCTCAGTTCTCCAATCTCTGTTCCCCAAGTAAGTATTTAGGGGGTGTGCGCCTTGCCTCCCTCCTCCCGGGGAACTGCTAGGAGTCTGCCAAGAAGTGTGGATGAACAACATATCCACGTCCCTAGAAAAACAGGTTACTCACCTGTAACAGTGGTTTTAGGAGTGGTATATGCTGTTTATCCACACGGACCCACCTGACCTCCCCAGCTGCGTTGCACACACCTGGCTTCCAGCAGACTAAGATCTGGCGTCATAGGGTGGAACCGAGGGTTATACCACTTGGGTGGGTGGGAGGAGCCAGCTTGAAGACCTTCTGGCAGATTTAAAGGGAAAAGGAACAATGCCAAGAAGTGTGGATGAACAACATGTACCACTCCTAGAACTAATATTACAGGTGAGTAACCTGTTTTTCCATGCTATTCATCCAAACGGCCTAGAATGATGTTACTGATGTCATGGAGTGTCCAGACAGTATGAAAAGTGAGAGAAAAGAGCAGCTGCTAAGGGGGAAGGGATTCAGGGTAATAAAGGCAAAAAAAAAAAAAAGATTATTAGAAGATCTTCCAACTCTGGTCCATGCCTTTGCACCACCCATCTTGATTATTGCAGCGCCCTCTACCTAGGGCTGCCGGGGGTCGATGTCTGCCGATTGCAGCTGGTGCAGAACCTGACAGCCAGGTTATTGACTAGGACCCCTAGATCCAGGCACATAACACCTGTGCTGCATGAACTGCACTGGCTGCTGGTACAGTGGCGGAGTCCCTTCAAGGTTGCATTGCTGACCTATAAAGCCCTACACGATCAGGGACTACAGTACCTGCAAGACCTTCTGTCTCCTTACTGCCCCTCCCACCAACTCCGATCCTCTGACTAGGGATTGCTAGAGATTCCCAGGGTCTGTTTGAAAACCTCAGGAGGTAGAGCATTTGCTTATATGGCCCGACCCTGTGGAATTCTCTATGTCGTCTGATAAGTGATAGCCTGACCGTGGAGGGATTTAATACCTCCCTTAAAATGTATTTATTTAACCAGGCCTTCTCTGGCATTTAAGTTGGCGTTTAAGTTAGTAACATTACTGCTGTGAAAGGAGGGATTATATAATTCTGTTTTAAGATATGTTTTATTATAGACGGGTATGTAATACTGTTGATTGTTTTAATTTAGTTTAATGGGTAAGATGTGCAATATTGTGGATTTAACTGTGGTTTATGTGTACTTTTATTGTAAGAGCACCCTGAGCTATGTAAGGGCGCTTTTTTAAAAATAAAATTATTGATGATGGTGAATTTAACAAAAAAGGTAAACACATATCAGAAAATATTGGGTAGACGCTAAAAGGGAAACAGGAGGGCATGTAGAAGTGTAAAAAGCTGATTTCCTTTCACTTTAATGAGATGCAGGTAAATGCCATTGAATCTGTACTTTTAACAATACTCCTACCCACCACACCCGCTCCAAACATTCCATGCATCAATGTCCACAGCAAGTAGTATGGCTGTGAACCTGTTTTTCCCCCTCCCCCCCAATAGCAGTGCTGTCATTGCTGATGGGGATTGCAGCACATGGGCAGGCTTTCTGGTATGATTACCCGTTCCCTTTGTTTTCCCTGTTATGGCGCAGACAGCTCTGAATCAGTTGGAATCTCCAGCTCCCAGTGTGGCGGGATCAGCACCCAGTGTGGCAGGATTTACGTTCCAGTGCATTTGCCTGTTCATGTCTGACTGTGGTCATGTGGTTTCTCCCCACATTGTCCCGTTGACGTGGGCTGCTCTTTTCTTCCATGGAGGTTCGCTGGTTGTGAATTACCCCTACGATGACAGCACAGGAGTTAGCGCAGAAGGAGTTGCCACCTACAGCAGATCCCCAGATGACAGTGTCTTCCAGCAGTTATCACTAGCCTACTCCCAGGTAAATGATTTTATTGGAAAAATCAGAATGGCTGTCAGGGGACCTCAGCCACCTTCGATCAGGATATTAAAGGTGAAACTTTTAGGGTTCGATTCTTGAGCCTGACCCTTGTCTGGGCTGGTGGACGTCAGGCACATATCCTGCTCGAGTCCTGGCAGGGAGAGTAGAGAGCCACAGCACCAGCACATTCTAGTGGTGTATTGACAACTCCTGAATGTGCATATGGTAGCAGGATTTTAGTGCTTCAGGGAGCATCATAATCAGCACTGCAGCAGGTGTGAATTGGCCTCTCTACACATATACACAGAAGGTGATGACAGATAAGGACTGTATGGCCCACCTAGTCTGCCCCCTTTCCCTACCTAATGCATTGCCACAGACCCTTGTTGATCTGCGGCTTACCCTCTCTTCCATATTGCTAGAGTACTCATGTCTATCCCATGCATTCTTGAATTCCCCTACTGTTTTTGTCCCCACCACCTCCGCAGAGAGGCTGTTCCAAGCATTCACTACTCTTTCTGTGAAAAAGTACTTCCTCCATGGAGGACATCTTCTTCTTGAGGATATGGGCCTCCAGGGACTACTGCCTCTGTCTGCGGGTGGCGGCATTAAATTTAAGGCAGTGCTGGCACTTCTCCACCTGATGGTCCGTGCCCAGACAGAAGAGGCACTGGGAATGGCCGTCCTTGTGCAGGAGTTGGGCACCGCACGGGTCGCACTTATTTTTGTGCTTGGAGGGTGTAGGGGACGACATACACCAATGAAAGGCTGACGATTAAGTTGAATGATTCGAAAAAATAACGGTAAATACTACTGGCAACAGAGCTGACGAGCGTTGAACTTTACCACGAGGCGCTGGCACGAGTTAACGGTGGGAAAGAACTGGAAGGTGGGTGTGGAGAACCGCCCCTTTATACTGATGCCGGTCACCTGACATGGGGGCGGTCCCCCGCCAGAGGCTGCTAGCTAGAAATTTTTCCGTTGGGTCCTGACGCGGCCGGCATCAGTCCTATATGTAATTACCTACTGCAAGAGCCTCTCTTGAAGATCTACTGTTACGGTAAGTTGTTACGTAACTGTACTTTCCTCACATTGCCCCTGAGCCTACCCCCCAGCTTCATATCATGCCCCCTTGTTCTTGTACACCTTCTTTTCTGAAAGATGCTACCCTGATGTACTTGAATGTCTCTATCATATCCCCCTCTCTCTGCTTCCCTCCAGGGCATACATATAGAGGTTCTCTAGTCTTTGCTCATATGACCTTTTGGTGCAGTCCTTGCACCATTTTTGTTGTCCTTTCTGGAAGGAGGGAGTTAAAATTGGGAGGAAAAAGACTCTAGTATTGTCATAGTGTCTGACCCCTGACCCTGTGTCGTCGGGGTAACAGTAGATCCTGCCCCCTACCTTGATGTCTCCCAGTTGATATCATGTCGTTGAGGGGTAACCTGTTAGACATTATGTCCAGTTAGTGTGGGGGCAAAGGGTGAAGAGGCAGAAGCTAGGTGTTGGAGGGGAAACAAATAAGGTGGCCTTGATATTACAGTCACAAAGTGATTATCGGATGCAGGTACAAAATCTCTGAGAGCTGTTCTTGTGTGTTTATGATTTCAGAGGAATCCAAAGATGTACAGTGGCAGTCCATGCAAAGACATGTACCCGTCTGAATACTTTACCCATGGAATCACCAATGGCGCTCAGTGGTATAGTGTTACAGGTAAAGCACGCTACTTAGTGAAAACTGTCTCCCCACTTCTTAGCCAGTGGGGCTTCGGAAGTACCTAGTCTTTTCATCCTGTGGCTCAAAATGTCCCTTAGTCATGGCTTCTTTTTTTTTTTTGTTAGCTCTGATTGTCCTTCCATTATTTCTAGACACTTACCAGGATCTCTTTCAGCCTTCTGCCAGTGCCTTCTCCCAGCCCACAGAGCCACTTCATCTGCTACTCCCCCAGAACTGTCCCACCAGGATGGGCCTCTTTGGTATTGTCTCCCCCCCTGATGTGGAATCTGCCTACTGTGCCACGGCAGTACGCCCCCTGACATCTGGTCACTTTAGAGGAAATGGCTCCTGGAGCAGATATGCAGTCAACCAGAAGTTGGCCCGTTGTGGCTGTGAAAGGCAGACAGGGTATCATCTGCGCAGTGGTGCCCCTTCTCTTCCCCCCCCCCCCGTACTTGGAAGAGCTACATGCAGTGTCGTTCCTAGGTATGCTTCCACACACAGCGTTCTGCGTCAGACACTCCTTCCTCCACTGTTGCTGGATCCCTAGGTGTACCTACGCCCAGCCTCCACTGGGCGACAGTAATAGTTAACTGACATCATACACCCCTTCTGTCAGAGGAGGAGGAGAGCTGTTCCTTGGATGCATGATCCTTCTCTCCCAGCTGACCTTCCGATGACTTGGGATCGTTATGGAACCCAGGTTGTTGACATTGCAGGCAGTAGCACTACCACTGCGCCTGCAGATCTGAATGGCTTCTGTCTTTTCTCTGACATTTCTCACCCTCTCCACTGCACACAGCACAGAGTGTCTAGTGATAGGTGAATGCCCAGTTCATGTTTTGAGTCACCTCACTGTAGCCTTTGTCCGATAACAGCACAAGTAGAGAACTGTTACAGACAGTGTGCAGAAACTGGTGTGAATCAGTGGGGCCCCAGGAACTCAACTGGTGATGTCACGTGTAGACAAGCAGTCGGAGAAAGTAAAGATTAGGGCGTAGTGATCCTGGTTTTAAGGAGATCCCTCAAGATAAAGCTTTGCACCACATGGTGTAGTGCCTTACCTCAGCGGTACCTCGTCTGGCTATATGTGGCAAAAATGTTTTTCCTTATTAAAAAGTGGAAGGGATTGTAAATTTGTGCACAGCTGATCCCTTCCACTTCCCGATTCTGGAAGCTGACTAAAGACCCACCCCCGTGCTCAAGCACATGAAGACGTGTGCCCAGGAAGAACGTGGGTGTGCGCTCCATTATACTCCATGGGGGCCAACTTTTAAAACATTTTTAGATATCTTAGTGGTCGTTTTGTCATTAACCATGGGCACTGAGTGATTAACAAGGACATTGTTAGTCACCTGGTGCCCATGGTTAACAGAGACAAAACGTAATTCACTCAAGATATCTAAAAATGTTTAAAAGTTGGCCCCCATAGAGTATAATGGAGCGCACACCATGCCTCCTGGGCACACGCTCATGTGCTTGAGCACGGGGTGGGTCTTTAGTCAGCTTCCAGAACCGGGAAGTGGAAGGGATCAGTTGTGCACAAATTTACGATCCCTTTCACTTTTTAATGTGGAAAATGTTTTTTGCCAAATATAGCCAGACTGGGTGCCGATGAGGTAAGGCACCAAACCATGTGGTGCAAAGCTGTATTAGTACAGCTTGGTGGGTCTCTTTAAGTTACAGGAGATTTAGCTACTAGCAACAAAAGCCACAGCTGGCAGCAGGAGTCCTGTCCTCTTACTCTCTCTCTCTCTGTTCTGTTTTATTTACATTTTCCCCAGAATGCAGTAAGTGTGGGGGTCCCCCCCTTTTTTTCCCTGTGTTTTTCTCTGTGTATGTTCTGGCTTTCATTAAGTTGTTTCCACAAGTGCTGTTAAAGGGTGGGGTCCTCCATCTCCAGGTCAGGCATTTCATCAATAATACCAGCCACAGGACACAGTTAACTTGACCCATGACCTCATAGGAGGATTTTTTTTTGTATGGAGTAGTGACACTGAAAGGCAGTCACAGATGCATCTCCGCAGTGTACAAGATGCTGCAGTCGTCAAGGGCACATTTTCTGGGTACATTTAAGGGGCTTGGGAATAGGAAGTGAGCTGCAGTATCACAGAGGAAGAATGGAAGCTTACACAACAAAAGAGGATGGAAGGACACTTCCTCTCCAGTGTGAAGGGAGTTCTTTTGGAAAATTTTGGTGAGATATTTTCAAATCCCCAATATTACAAAATGTTTTCAGACCACACATTTAGCAGACTGTTGGGGACAGTGTGTGTGTTGGGGGGAGAAGGGCTCCCTTTGGCACATTTTCTGTTGTTACCCCGTCCTAGTCTTTAGAGGGAATATTCAGACATAAGTGCAGCATATTTTGCAAAAACAAACACCCCACAGCTTCCCTGACTGGGTTCTCGATTTCCCCACAGTAATCCACCTACCCACGGAAAGTCGGAAGGTGACACTGATATTTTCAGCAGTAGCTCTGCAGTGCATTACAGCCTACTGGCCACAAGCTGACCCACCCACACTGCAGGAATGGCATAGTAGAGTATGCCAGATGCATGATATGGAATTGATCTCATCCAACTTGCACCTGCAGAAAGAAAAAGATCATGATAGGTGGATGGCCTGGCTCCTGTGAGACTCAGGAGCTGATGGACTGATACTCAACCAACAGACGGCCAAGAAATATAAGTATATACATCATTTGAAGACATAGCCACATTTGGGGCATGGTTCATCACTCCCAACCTCTAGGTCAAGACTTTCATGATAACTAGTTACAAGAAGAACTCTGACAAGACGTACAGTTATACAGTTTTATTTAGTGATTATTGTTATCGGTTTCTGTTACTGGCTGTTAATTGAACAACTTGACTGTACTGGAGAGAGTGTAAGTGACAGACAGTTGTATAGCAGCAGTATAAACCAGATAAGAGTTTTGAATATGAGCGGTACATCAAGTAAACAAAAGCAGACGCTGTGATAAACTGTAACTGTATCCACACAGAGGACGAAAGTGGCCTCTCTGTGTGACAGGTAATACTGTAAATCAACTCAACTGACAGTGAAAAGCTGTATGAGCTAACTTATGCAATGCTCTCTGTGATGTGTACCATACATTTAATAAAGCAGAGTTTTTTTTTGTTTTTTTTTTTAAATAAAAAAGGTGGTGGGGGTTCCCTCCCGCTTTCTGGATATGATGTGGGCATTGTTGTGTTTTTTTTCTCTCCCAGGTGGCATGCAGGACTGGAACTATGTCAACACTAACTGCTTTGAGGTGACCATCGAGCTGGGCTGTTTGAAGTACCCGCCGGCCAAGGACCTGCCCCTCTACTGGGAGCAGAACCACAGGTCCCTCCTGGAGTTCATAAAACAGGTGAGGAGTGAGAATGCACATTCCCACTTGCCACTGACAGAGCCTTACTTCCAGTTGAGAAGATAAATCCATGATCGGTATCTTTTGCTGTTCAATAACTCCTGTTTTATTTTTCAGTATAAAAGCACAAAGTGCAAAAATTTAAGGAGACCCAAGGAGTTTACGCTCTAGGCATCCACGACTTGAAACTTGAGGCCCAAACATTGTATTTAGAAACCGAAAGCTAAGAGATGCTAAATTACTAAAATGGAGTCCAGATTTGGATTTGTTTCCTGGGGGGGGGGGTCTTAATCTGGACACCATGTTGCATCTTCACTTCAGACATATGTGATCCACAGGTGAATTCAGCCAAAGCAGTTTGAGAAGACGGTGTATAGACAGCACTGGAATATGATGTGATTGAAAGCATCTCCAACGTCCCTCCAGCTACACATTCTCTTCTGTTCTGTGTACTGGCTGGTCACCATTCTTATTGCTCGGGACTCCCATCACATGTTCAGTTCTGTGAATTTCATGGTTTCAGGACTAGTTGGGACATCTATTGCATGCATGCCACACCACACACCTCCTGCCCCTTGCCTCTGCTGTGGGCATCATTGTGTGTACACTCACTGACCCACACCCCTTGCACTTTACAAGCTGCTTTTGTTACTGTGCAGTCACTGCCTTTCTCTGTGCCTGAAACTTACCTCCCACTCTGGGCTAGTGGGTGTTGCAGAGGTCTGTTTTGGGCAGAGGCATTAGCAGGGGCCACACCTTTTAAGTTTTATTAATCACTTAGAAGATTTCAGCTAGTCATTGTTCAGAACCACAGGACCTCGTATTCTGCGTGATTGATGTCTCATGCAAAAACATCTTGGCACATGAAGGAGAGTAACATTCACTGTTAACAATTAAGAAAAAAAAGTCATTGCAGTGGCATGGTGGGGTGAGGCACTGGTTGACACACCATCTGCCACACGGGCAACCCAGATTTGAGAATGGGCCAGGCTCACTTGGGGGCCAGCCAAGGGAAGGAGGGTTGAGCATCCACAGACAGCTCTCTTCTTGGGGGGCGTGCTGCTACTTAGCTATCATGTGCAGCAGCGTCCACTGCTCGAAGGGCCGGGCGCAGGTACAGAGTTATGTGCAGCATCTTCATGCTGTATGCTCACATCAAACGTATTGTAAATCACTTTAGCTTACTTGAGTAAGTTTTCTTTATTTATTTACTTATTTCATTCTTGGATTACAACCTTTGACCTAGAAGCTCATTTACAGCGGTTTCATGTCATAAACAGACAGTCAAGTGAAACGACACAAAATTACATGTAATCAGAGTAGTGAAAATGTTAGCTATGACTTATGAATACATAAGTATGGACACTGAAGCTATATATATATGTGTGTGTGTGTGTGTGTGTATGTATAGCAAATCAATTCTTGTGGCATAATGGGATTTCATAATAGTAGACAAGGTATACAGTGAGAAAAGAAAAATAATGTAATAGTAGCAAATGTAAACAATGAGAAAAAATTTGTAGGATCAGAGCAGGAAACCAGCTTAACTGGTTTACTTTGTCCGGGGGAGGGGGAGAGAAGGTTGAGGTTGGAAGTTGATCTTTTAAGGTAAATACAGAAAGGGGTGTTGGGCAGAGGGGCAAGGTAGGCAAGCTGTTGGGAGAAAAGAGGGGGAGGTAAGGGTCCAAGTCAAAGTAGCAAGTCGGGGGGGGGGTGCCTTGATCATAGAGACAGAAGGCCTAGGACTCAGGGTCTGGTTATGGGACGCAGGTGCACTTCATTAGGCTTGAGACGTGTGTGCGGAGTTTTGATTTGAAAGGACCAATTTTGAGTTCTGTGAGTAGGTCCTTTGGGAGGGAGTTTAGCCAGAGTGGAGCCCGGTAACCAAAGGATCTGTGGCCTTGCGAAGTTTGGCGGAAGGGGACCTTACAGGGATTGCTATTGGTTGCTCTGGTCAGTCTAGCTGTTTCAACTGGGCAGAACATAGACAGAACACCAGATGGTGCCAGGCCTAGGATGGCCTTTTTTGCTAGGAGGCATAATTGGTAGTGAATCCTTTTTTCCAGCTCTAACCAGCCCGAGTGCAAATAAAGGTCACAGGTGTGAGTTAAGCGTGGAGTGCCTAGGACTAGTCTGCAGGCTTTATTTAGGGTGATGGCTGTCTTTTTTTAAGGTAGTGTCAGAGGTTGCACTGTAAATGACAAGGATATAGTCTGTTACATAAAAGACCGAGCTAGTTATGGCGAGTTGAAAAGCTGCTTCAGTTAGACAGTGCCTATATCTATACAGCTGACTTATTTTCCTGTTTGCAGTCCTGGTGACCTGGTCAACATGAAGCTAGTAGGAGAGGGAGCTGTCCAAGGTAACGCCAAGTATTTAAAGTTTTGGACCATTTCAAGAATTTTGTTCCATTTCTTATGGTTAGTTTAGATCAGGGTTTCTCAAATGGTGAGGCCAGCCTCCCTTGGGAGGCTCCAACCTGTTCCAGGGGAGGCTCAAGCATGTCTGAAAAAGTACTTTATTTACATTTTGAGTTTAAGATATTTTGTGTGAAGAGATGAGGCAAATAGTAGATGAATGTCTGTATTTATTTACACATCAGTGACCAGGAAAGTACACTAAGCCAAGGCTCATTTCAGGTGTACCTTGAGAAGAGTAGGGAGTGCATACAATTCAAAAGGTACTGCAGAACAGTCAAGTAACACAAAATAGTGCAAGCAAACTGAAACAGTGAACAACTAATGAGAGCTAATAATTAACCAATTAGGCTAGTAGCTGAACAGCCCAAATACAAGGGCTCAACAGTAAGGTTCTAGCAGCAAGAGCAGGAGGTAGCAAAATTATTCCTAAGGACTTGCTTAATATGAGCAGGGTAGGAGAGGCAGAGGTGGGTAGGAAGGTTATTATAGATAGAGGGGAAAACAGATGGAGAATGCAGTCTGACCCATCAAGGTACTACAACAAGGGGTAACAATGGTTCGAGAATCAAAATAGCAGAGTAAGTAGGCTGACCTGGAGAGGGGGGGTGTTAAAATAAGCTGAACAAAATGAGAGCAAACTGTTTAAAGGACTTTCACTTTATTCCCAATGTACTGTACAAGGTATGCAATTTTTCAATGGGGAGGCCTGAGATTATTTCAGTATTTGGGGGAGGCTCAAGATCTTTTCCATGGCTTGGGGGAGGCTCACTATCACAAGGTCTGAGAACTCATGGTTTAGATGACTTGTATCTACTGTGTGTTGAGGAAAATGGCTTTTTTTTTTTTTGTGTAGTTTAACAGTAACTTTGAGTTAAAGAACCAGTCTTCGATATGTTTGAAGTTCTACTAAATTTGTTGTTCCAAGGTAGTAGGTTCAGGGTGGCTAGTGTATAAAACAGCATCGTCTGTGTATAGGAGGATTCTGTCTTGACATGCTTGTGGAAGTTGGTTTTAGAAGAGGCTAAATAGCTTTGGGCCCAGAATGGATCCTTGGGGAACTCCAGTGCTCACGCGTTGGCTATCGGAGAGTGTGTTGCCAATTTTTACCTGTTCACACCCAGAAATGAAGCTCCAAAACCAGCACAGCAAGTCCAAGGATATGCCTGTGGTACTTAATTGAGTTAGTAGGAGTTCATGGTTGTTGAAGGCTTTGGTAAGGTCTATAAACGTAGCACCCAAGTGCCCATGATCAAGGACATCATGAATATTTCCCATGAACTCAGTCAGTGTAGTTGTAGTGCTGTGCTGTTTCCGAAGACCATGTTGCTGTTGGCATTGTAGTTGGTATTTCTCGAGATGGTCTATGAGTTGATCATAAACAATCCACTCGAGCGCTTTAGGGATGGGAGTAATATAGAAATTGGCCGATTGTGTGGATCGCCCTTTTACCGTTTTTAAAAGGAAGGGTAACTACTACTGCTTTCCAGAGTGTGGGGAATTTTCCAGAAATAAGGGAGAGGTTAAGTATTCTTGTCAGGGGTGCAAGTAGTTCATCGAGGATTAGGGAAATTAGTTTCAGGTCAAGACTGTCTCCACTGTGCCTGGTTTTGCCTAGCACTTGCGATATGAATTTTTGTCTCTAATTTCAGTTCGGTTAGCCCAAACTACGTGAGAAGTTTTATAGGTGCTGAGAAATGTCTCTGGCATAAGAGCATCTTCTCACGTAGTTTGGGCTGACAGAACCACTTTGTTGTCCTTGTCACCCCACCTGCACAAGACGATACTTCTGTACCTTAAGACACATCTTGTACAGCCCATATTGGTTTGGTTTCATTGTTTGTATACAGTGCCCCTCTAAAGCTTGGAGTGCCTATGCTCAGTATTGCAGGATACAATAGGACGTACAGCCGTTAAAGGGACACTGTCAACCCCTTTAGGCCTCAAAGTGTCCTGTGTTTAAAAAAACACATACTATGATTGCCAACATTTATTTATTTATTAAAGTTTGATAACCGGGTAAGCCCGCTGGCCTCCGAAGGTCCCTTTTTCAGGGGTGACCCGGGGAATTCCATGGAATAATACATGGGGTAGCATACAGCACAGGTACATTACACTAGACAGCGAGGAACATAATACATAGTAGTTTTTCAGCAGTTACATTTAAGAGGTAAGACATAGTAGCTTTTTAGCAGTTAACATTTCCTGGGTAAGCTCTGCTGATGGGGTGCAGTGCTATATAGATGGGGTGCAGTGATAGTCGCTATTTCCATATGAGGGAGAGGGGTGGGCTTCCACTTAGGAGCCTGTCACTTTAGCAGTTGCGTATGGAGGTGACCATCATATGAGCCTTCAGCCTTGTGCAGAAGGTGTGGGTAGAGGTAGCATCCTGAACACCAGGGGGCAGGGAGTTCCATAGGGTGGGCGCTGTGATGGCGAACGACTTACCCCCCCGCCTTGGTTCTAACACTTGGCACTGCGAGGAGGGTTCTGTCCGTTGTTCTGAGGAGCCTAGGGTTTCTCTTTTGGGCAATGAGTCCAGTGAGGCTGGGAGGAGGGGATGGGCTGAGTAGTTTATGAGTGTGGCAGAGTAGGGGGTATTGGAGCTGGGCCTCCCAGGAGGGCCAGTTTATTTGGGACAGTGTGTCACAGTGGTGAGCCCGGGAGCCGGATAGGGTGGTGAAGTGAGCCACCTTGTGATAGAGAACTTGTAATCTGTTTATCTCTTGTTTGGCAGCTCCCTGTATCACCGGGGCCGCATAGGAGAGGGTAGGGAGGAGGACGCTTGTGGCGAGGGAGGCCCTGGCTGCAGGTATCAACTGGTCTTTCAACCTATACAAGGTCCCGAGTTTGGCGTGAATATTTTTGGTTACCTGGTTGACATGATCCTTGAGGGAGAAGCACTGATCCAGAGTGAGGCCAAGGTATTTTATAGATTCAGCCACCTCAAGTCTTTTTCCTGATTTGGTCATCAGCCTGAGATGTGGGCTTCTGTTCCGGCCAAGGGTTCTTGGGCCAAATAGCATGGCCTTGGTCTTGTTAGGGTTAATGATCATTCTGTTGGTGACAAGCCATTGCTCAAGGTAACCCAGGTCTTCCTGTAGCCCGGAGCAGAGATCTCCCAGATTAGAGGAGGGGTGGTATATGACCTCGTCATCCGCATACTGTACCACTGAGCTACCCCCACAGTGTTTACTGAGATCGTTTGTGAAAAGAGAGAAGAGAAGGGAGCCAATGATGGATCCTTGGGGCACCCCATCCGTTAAGGGGAGAGGCTCCGACAGGGAGTCTTTCCATTTTATCCTCTGTGTCCTCCCTGTGAGGTAACTGTTGAACCACGATAGGGAGTGGCTGTCTAACCCGACCTGGCTCAGTTTTGTAAGGAGCAGGTTGTGGTTTACAAGGTCAAAAGCCTTGGAAAGGTCAATGAAGACTGCCCCGGTTGGGGATCCCTTGTCCAGTTCTCTGAGAACATCAGTGGAGAACTTGATAAGCGTGGTGTCAGTCCCATGATTGGTTCTGAAACCGTGCTTGGAGGGGGCAAGTAAATGGTGGAGCTCTAGGTAGTCCCGGAGTTGTCCGTAAATTAGTCTCTTGAATCTTACCAAGGCAGATAGCAGGGAGATGGGCCTGTAATTGTTGGTAGTCTCCCTTGAACCACCCTTGTGGATGGGGACTACATGGGCCAGTTTCCATTGTTCCGGGATGGCACCTGCGATAAGGGATCGATTGAGGAGCCAGGTGAGGGGCCTGGCGAGTGCAGGGGCCCCTTCCCTTAGTATGTGGGGGATGCCATCGGGTCCCATAGCTCCCGACATTTTGAGGGACTTTAGTAACGGGAGGACTTCGTTTGGTCTTACAAGCTGGATGTGGAAGGTTGGGTGGTCCAGGCTTTGGGGGATGGGATCTTTCGAGACTGGGAGGAGGGGTGGCAAGTCTGCTTTGAGCAGGTCCAGGTTTGTGAAGTGGCGGTTGAGAGCCATGGCGATGCTAGGGTCGTCTTTAGTTAATTGGCCATTGACCTCTATGGGGCAGTGAGCGGTCTTCCCGCTCCCCTTTATAAGCCCGTTTATGTGAGCCCAAAAGAGTCTAGAGTTGCCTAGGTTCTTTTTCTGTAGATCTGTGAGGTAGTCTCGTTTGGCCACTTTGATGGTCAGTTTGCACTTATTTCTCAGCGTCTTGTAGCGGTTTAGGTCAGCCGATAGGGAGGAGAGCTTGTATTTGTTCCAAGCAGTGTCCCTAGTTTTCATCAGTGTTTTCACTTGAGGGGTGATCCACTTGTAGCAGCTCCCCTTGGTGTGGAATTTCTTCAAAGGGGCCAGGCAGTCAGCAACCATAATGATGGCTCCCTGGAAGAAGGCCATAGCCTCTTCCAGTATGGGGAGTAGTTTGATTGGGCTCCAATCAATCCCGTTTAGGCAGCCAATCAAGTGTTCAGGTTGATAGTTTGAGTAGTCCTGTGTCGTGAGTATTCACGGGGGGACTCTGGGGGCCCTGTTTTTCCAGGAGCAGAAGATTGTGGAGTGATCACTCGGCATCCGCTAGGGTGCCAGCCGCCTTTATATTGGTGGGTTTGCTAGTAAGCACCCAATCAAGTGTGGAATGGTTACCCGTTTTGTAGTTCAATCGGGTGGGCCCTGTGATAACCTGCGTAAGGTTAGCTTCCTGAACCAGCCTTAGTAGGGAGGGATTGTCTTTCGGTGCCCAATTCAGATTGAAGTTCCCCAGGATGATTAGCTCAGAGGTGACCTCATCGGAGATGTCCCTCAGGACCGCCTCCAGAGATGTGCGCGCATTGGTTGGGGGGTTGTATATGCATCCAATGTTGATATGCTTACATGGGCCAAGGGTGATGCGAACAAAGATCGATTCACCTTCCATACTAGTGGCCTGTAGCAGGTTGACCTGCACTGAGTTAAGGGTGTCTTTTGTGTAGATTAGGACCCCTCCACCCCTTTTCCTCAGTCTATCTTGTCTATGGGAGAGGTATCCTAGGGCTGCAACCTCGAGGGAGGATATGTGAGGCTTGAGCCAGGTTTCCGATACAGCCAGGATGTCCGGGTTGTACCGGTCCAGCCAGGCTTGAAGTTCCTGCATCTTGGGTCTCAGGCTACATATATTCATGTGCGCAATCCTCAGGCCCTTATTGGCCGCCCAGTGCGGGTCCACCGGGGAGGAGACCCGAAGATCATAAGGAGGGGGCCAGGATTTGGTTGGATGTCCCCTGCCATGAACAGGAGGGTAGCAAGGAGGCAAAGAGAAGGAAGCTGACTGAGGGGTAAGGACTTGGTCCAGAGTCTCCGTTTAGCAGTGAGTAGAGTTGAGTACAGAATGCCTCTCCTGCAGAATACATGGGCAGTCAGAAGCGCCTCCATGTTATTAAGAGGGAGGGTGTAGTGGTCCCAAGAATGTCGTGGGGGGACTTCTTAGGTCCTGTTCTCCTGTTCCTATCTGCCCAGTGTAGGAAGAGAATGTACAGGATGGCCAGTAGGAGCCCTCTATTTGGGCAGCCAAGAGAGGGAGGTCCAAGCATGGAGGGCATCATGCTGGTGAGGAGGCCGGGTGGGGAGGAGGGATGGATGGGCGGTAGGGATGGTTGGGCCCCTGGGAATAAGTTCCCCTGAGCCCACCGTGCTCAACTTAAGAGTGATAACCAGCCTCGTCAGGCACCGAGTCCCTGACAGATCAGGTCTGTGGTATGGCCAGGAATTACTACAGTGAGCCGCTGGTCAGCAGTACCCAAACTTGTTGGGTATCAGATGTCTTACCCCAGGGATAGATGCGACAGCATATTGGGAGGGAGGTGGTCTTGGTAGCACTTGTTACTATAGGATCCTCCTGGAGATGTTTGAGCGCCGCTGCCCTTTTGGTCAGCAGGTGGGTTGGACGCAGGAGCTGTCTGTGGCCTGAGGCCGGGCACGCCCGTGTTAAGCAATAGGGGGAGGCAATCTAGCTGGAGATACAGTGTTAATTAGGTAATCAGGCAGTTAAGGGTGCACCTATATATGTACTGAAAACCATACCCCCTGAGGTACAGTTGAAATCACATTTATACGACTCATGGGAAAAATAGAATAATATGCAATTTACAAGACATAACTGGATTACTATAGCGCTTAATAATCACTTAGATACTGCAGGTACAGCAACAGCTGTAATTTCTGACTACCTAGTTTATGATACAACTGGCAGTTTTGTGGGTAGCAGGCAATTTGGTAGGGAGAGACAGAGATACTTCCCCGAGTTGCACAGTAATTTGCAGGTGGTGCAAAAAGGTTGGGATTAGAGAAAGCAGGTGCAGTGATGGCTAAATGCCACTAGAGGGGGTATTGGAGTTTTGTATTGGGCACGGTAGCCAGAAGGTCCTTTTGTTATAGCGGCCACTAGTGGACAGCTGTGATAACCTGCAAATGGAAAAGTCACCTGATGGGTTAATTGCAGTCAGGTGCTTTATCCTATAAAAAGGAGTGGCTTTATCCTATAAAAAGGAGTGACGACCAAGGGTGGTGGTGGGGGCGGCGGGGCAGCCGATGTGTAGCATTGGCGGGGTCCTTGCTCTGCCGGTTGCACTCCTCGCTCGTCCTGGTCTCCTTTACCTGTGCAGATTTTTCGGTTTGAATTCAACGACTTTTGCAGGGGTCGATCAGCGTGGGGCTTGGGAAGAGTCCGTCGGCTGTGGGGGAGGGCTGCTCGGTTGCCCTCACGACCCAGAAGGCTCCTGGGGAGCAGGTTTGTCTCTGTGCAGATTTTTCGGTTTGAATTCCACGCCTTTTACAGGGGGCGATCAGCGTGGGGCTTAGGAAGAGTCCGTCGGCTTTGGGGGAGGGCTGCTCGGTTGCCCTCTCGACCCAGAAGGCTCCCAGGGAGCAGGTTTGTCTCTGCAGAGGAGGAACAAGATTGCTGATGTAGCTAGTAGTTTGATTCTGATTCTTTTTTTCTTTTAAAAAGTGAAAAACAGACTGCCCACCATACTGGTGTTACCACACAAAAACAGGTTTGTTTACATTTCTTGATTAACTCCATCTGTATCTTTCCTGGGTTTGGGAACACCTCCAACACAGTCTAGCCACTCATGATGCAGTGGGAGTTTAGGAGGCTACATCATGAGTGACTGCACTGTTTGGGGATGCTTTTAATGTTGAAGTATTCAATAAGAATAGATTCAGGATTTGAAACAAAGCAAGGTTGTTTATAAATATACATTAGCATGCATTTCAGTTCTGCTAAATAAGGAGAGACACAAAAACAGCAGCATCAGTGAATTTTAGAGAAGGTAAGCAATCATAAAATGGGGGTTTTTAGTTAGAAATAATATGATGCAAAACAGGTTGACAGTGTCCCTTTAATACGGTAGTGAATAACTGATCTTGAGCCAGCCCAGTGGTCGGGTGGTAGCACAACCGCCTACCACGCTGGTGAGCTGAATTCAGGAGTGAGCTCGGATTGTATGGGGACTGACCTGGAAAGGTAGGATGATCATCCCATGGACTGCTCTCCTCTCTCTGGGAGGGACGAACGTGTCAACCCCATGTTTGCCTACCATGTCGCAGAGACCCAGTGACAGCACAGTTGGATCATCTAGAATGGGACAGCTGTGTGTCGGTGGCCACCTACACGCACAGTGCATCGTTGTATAGCCAGCAGCCTTCATGGGAGAAAACTGAGGTAGATCCCCAACCAGCCGGATGACACTCCATGCCTCTGCAGGCCCCCCACACACACACACACCAGTCTGGCAGCAGGCCCTGCACCACCTGCTTGCCCCCCTTCCAAAAATCTGCATTGTGCTCTGGAGGGGCCTTGCCAGCCCAGCCCAGATGGCCGTGCTACTGGTGGCATTCTGTAGAGGACTCTGTGAGGGGGGGAAGGGGGGTGTAAGTCCCATAGAAATTGGGTGATGGGACTTGGGGGAGCCATGGCTGAAGGGGGACAGGATAGTGACCAGACAGTAGAAAGTACGAGTTAAAAAAAATAACTGATCTCAGTTCAGAATACATAAAATATGTAATATCTAAACACATACCTAAACAGATATGTAAATATATAAACATATTCATCTTTACTTTGATGCTGTGTTGCTCATCGCTGTGTTTGGAGAATGCGTTTTTTTTTCTTATGTGAAATCTTGTAACATAGATCAAAGCCTTGGACAGCTCCACACCTTTGAAAAAATGTGAACTACACTGGGCCGAAACTGACAGAAGACCACAGTGAACCTGAATTTATTGCCTCTTCTTTTATCCTCTGTCCAGGTCCACCATGGGGTTAAAGGGTTCGTGCTGGATTCTACAGATGGAATGGGCGTTTTGAACGCCACTATCAGCGTTGCAGAAATTGATCATCCAGTCACATCCAGTAAAGACGGAGACTACTTTCGGCTGCTGGTGCCTGGGTTTTATAAGATCACAGTGTCTGCTCGGGGGTGAGGATCCTGGTGTTCATGCATGCACATAAAGCAAGGCACTGTAGTGGTTAGAGCAAACAGCCATCCTGTAAAATGGGAGATTGAACAGGTTTGAATCCCATCACAGTCATTGGATCACAATATGACCTTGATTAATTTTTACCTTCCTGTGCATCAGTCCCTCCCAGTTGTCCAGATAGTTTTGAAGTACCACCCCCACCCCCGGAAACAAGATAATGTATCTGTTTTGGACTGTCCTGGGTAATTGTTGAGCATCTCTTAGGTTTTTCCTGAAAACCTTATTTGCTCAGTGTACTTACCTGGTTACCAAAAACTAAATAAATGAATTTCAGAATTTACTTCATTATCAAAAACAAAATAAAAAAAAAAAAGATTGAAAACTGACATTCATACACTCATTTGCACTCTTAGAGATTTGCCAGCCTTAGTATTTGCACCCGATATATTGGTGCCTTACCTCAGAGGAAGTCTGTTTATGTGCAGATGTCCACAAATATCCAAAAGGTTTAAGTTTAATATCGCTCGTAAATTTACTATGACCATGTCCCGAGGACTTCCTGCTCTTAAGAGCTGCTCCGCTTTACAGCCACATTATGATGTAAAGCCAGGGAGAGCGTAGGGACACACTCCATTATAGTCTATGGGGTGGCTTCATTCTTTTTTTTTATATTGTAGTGATCATTTGACGATGAAACATGGGCTCTGATCAACTAACAAGGGCCTTGTTAATCGACTAGTGCCCATGTTTTATCATCAAATGGCCATTATAATATAAAAAAAAAAGATTGAAAAGATGCCTCCCAAAGACTATAATGGAGCGCGTCCCCGCGTTCTCCCTAGCATCGCGTCATAACTTTGCAGAGCGTGGGGGTGGAGCATGGGCGGCACCAGAAACCGGGAAGTCCTTGAGACCTGGTATTTATAATTTTATGAGCATTGCCATTTCTTAATATTGCGATTATTTTGATCAAGTGCCACATTAGAAGCTGCCCCGTGAGGTACAGCACCTGTCTATCAGGTGCAGGGGCCGAGGCTGGCAAGTCTCTTTAAAGCAGCAGTGCAATGAAAAATGTTTTTCCAAAAACGACTAGTTTCAGCTTTATTTAATAAAAATATTATCATACTTGTCAAATGTACTTGTCTAGGTACCTCTTATGCTGCGCACCAGGAGTCCTTTCTTATTTTCTCACTCCTAACCCTTGCCATGCAAAATGTGGCAGCCATCTTTTTTTCTTGAGAAAAAACTATATTAAAACATTTATAAAATACTCAGATTTTGGCAGAATTAGAAAACTGTATCACCAAATAAAACTGGAAGATGCCCAGAATCTTTTATAGGGGGAAAAAAGGGTACGGTCAGATTTTTTTGCCCAGTTTTGTTGCATTGTTGCTTTCATCTTGGGATCATGAAACATAGAGTTTGTTTAATTTGAAAAAAGCAAGAAATCACCAGCCCATTGGCGCAGCGGTAGCGCTACCACTTGCGACACCAACAACCCGAGCACAGGCCAGTGAAGTCTGGCCCGGGGAGGAAGGATCAAGTGTCCGAAGGACAGCCCTCCTCCTTCCATTACTGCAGCCCAGACGACACAGAGCCACTATAACAGCTACCATTTCTACAGGTCACAGGGCCACATTTAAGACCACCTTTTCTGCAGGTCATAAGTCACTGAGCTACAGTTACAGCCCGCTTTACTGTTAGTCATAGGTCAGAGCCATGTTTACAGCCTCTGTTGCTATAGGTCATGGGTCACAGTGCTGTGTTCACAATCTGTTACTATAGGTCACAGAGCCACTGTAATGGCCTAAGTGCTGGTCATGGATCACAGAGCCATGGTTATGCCTTTGCTACTGCAGCTTTTTTTTTTTAACCAGGAGAGAGACACTAAGCCAAAGCTTGTTTACAGGTGCGGCCTGGGAGCACAAGGAAGTAAAGTGACTTGCTCAGGGTCACACAGTATGCAAGTGGGGGCTGTGGGATTCAAACCCAGGTTTGTAGCTCCGGGCCTTAAACCACTGCGCTATACTGCCTCTAGTTCATAGGTGTCAGAGCCTCTGTTGCTCCATGTCATAGGTTACAGAGCCAAGGTTTTTCAAAATCCACTCTGCCATGGATGGGGGTCAGTGGGGGTGGACGGGGAGTTCTTAAGAAGCGGATAGTCTGTAATTTATTTTTCCCCTTTTGTTTTCTCTTCCTTGCCAGATACATCCCTGTCACCAAAAACGTAACTGTGGTGGATGGAGAGGCTGTGCAGGTGAATTTCACCCTCACGCGCCTCACAGTACAGCAGAATGGTGGCAGTAGGAGGACAAACATACCAACTACAAAGGCAGAGGCAAAGGACCCCACTGATGAGGAGTTTCAGAAACTGATCAAGGATCTCTCCTCCGAAAATGGACTGAATCGGCTGATCTTTAACACGGCGGTGGACGTCCCTCCCTATCGCTATCGACCGTACAAAGAACTCACAGAGTTCCTTAAAGGGCTCAACCTGAACTACCCCCTCATCACTAAATTGAGCAAGTAAGGCATAGTGCTTGTCATCACAATCCCACCCTGTCTGTACACTGTACACCCTACTCCTGTGTTTTCGATGTGCCATTATTTTGGTGGGGCTAATACTGTATCAGGACAGAAAATTCCATCTTTAGATGTTCCTGAGCTGTAGAGAGAGAGAGAGTTCAAGCTTACCAGATGACCTTGTACTTGCAGTAGCAGAGTGCTGAAAACTGCCGGCCTGTGGCGCCTTACCTTGCACTACGCTGGCGACCAGTGTTTGGGAATGAGCATGGGCCACAGGGGTTGGTAGGGGAGGAGAGGGATTGAGTGTCCGAGGACTGCTCTCTCTCCGGGGCACCCCAGTGACCAGCATGTGACTGGCCTCTAGCGGAGGCTGGGGGGCAGTGCGCTGACGCTGCAGAAGAGGGCAGAGGTGGGGCAGACACCTGGAGAAGTGCATGTTGACACGTGCGTGTTCCCTCCGCTGGCGTCATTGTGCACCCCACTCACGCAAGGAGAGAAAAACGGGAAAAATGGTTCCTGGTTGCGCAGGATGAAGCAGCCAGCCGCCACAGGCTCCGACTCCGAATGGCGCTCCCCGAACTGGATCCTGGTCGAGGTGAGTTGAGGTGGGGGGGCTTCTCACTGCCCTGCCATGGAGGGTAAACTGTGGGGGATGAGGGGTATGCTGCCTGATGTCGGGGTGTGGGGCCTGACGAGTGGCTGAGTATGGATGCCGACTGGGACCCGTGGAGAAAGGAGGGGGGGAAGAAAAGTGCTGAAAACCACTCCTTTTTAGTGAATGATTGAAATGGGTAAGAGGGACAAAGACCTGTGATAGGTCACATGTGATCACATGACCACGTTATTCAAGCACAACAGTATAGGTCACAAATATTTAATGTTCTGGACCTCATTAATTAATTTTTAAAATAAAAATCAGTCTAACTTTTATAATAGCAGGATGTGCATAACTGGGGGAAATTGGTGGAAGAATTCAAGAGGGCATGAGACAAGCATATGGGGCTGAGTATTGGGGGGAGGGCAGGGGAGGGCAGACTAGATGGACCGGTATGGTCCTTTTCTGCTGTCAAGCTTCTATGATGCTATGATTTGCACATCTTGAGTGCGTAAGGCACTCTGTATTGCTCATCGCACACTCTGCCATGCCTTGTTGCTTAAAGAGCCCTTGACATTGCCTGAGACACTTTAGAAAATACAGTTTTGCTGGCCCGGTGACGTAGAGGGCTGAAGCATCTCTGCCTTACCTTGTGCCACACTGGCAGTCCGGGTCGTCGGGGAGCAAGCACGTGGGGGGGGCTGTGAACAGAACCGGGGGTCACTCCCTCTCACAATCTCGCTGCCACCAGGTGGAGGTCCGGTGGCAGCTCATGCAGGCATGGGCAACCAGTACAGTGGGGAGGACCGCAGTGCACAGCATGCGCAATACCTCCACACATACGCACTTGTGCTAAGGACATGAGGGCAAAAGGGGGCAAAACCAATATTGAAAAAAAAAAAAAAGAAAATACAATTTTAATGCACTTTTCATATATTTTGTTTTTGTTTCCCCCCTTTTCAGACCTCAGCACTTTAACATGAAAACAGGATCCCTGTCAATTAGACTTCATCAGTTTCCCTGCCTGGTAGCACATTGGTAGGGCTTCTGGTTGCTGTCCTGGCGACCCATGTTTTGGAACAAGTGCTGTCGCCAGGGGAGGAAGGATTGAGTGTCCCAGGGACTGATCTCTTTCCTTGGTGAGGGTGGGATGCTGTTCCTGCTGTGTGGCTGCCGAGTGGTGGATTCCAGTCCAAACAGCAGAGGGGAAGGGCTTTTTGCCATGTGTGACTGTAGCATTGCACGCTAGCACCCCGGTGAGAAAACCAGAAGGAAGGAGGAAAAATGATGTCCCCTCCCACCGCAGGCTCTCGCACAACCAACACGACTGGCAACCCACCTTGTTGTCCTGGGTAACCGGAAAATCCATGAGAATGGTGGTAACGGGGTTGGGAGGTGCCGCCTGATGAGTCCAGAATGAGAAACGGCTTGGCAGAAAAAAAAAAAACGTAATCATCTCTGGTTGCTTATATACACCTGACACCTGATGTCACAGTCCCCAATTTCTGACATGACAGTCATTTTTACAGCAACAGATTGTGGTGTGGCAGGCAGAGGACTGTGATGTTCGGTCTAGTCAAGGAGCCAGAGAAATTGAAAGTTTAGGGAACAGTGTTCTGGTTTTGTTAATGTTCATAAAATTAAAAGAAAAGCTATGTACAGAAAATAAGCTAAAATGTGTCTATCAATTTTTATATTTTTCTCAAAGTTTTCACTGAGCAGTCAGGCTCCAGAACAGTTTTTACTGGTTTTCAAAATGTGATGCAAAACAGTACCATAGAATCTCTTCTGACACCATCGGTAACAGAAAAGCCACACAGACACTATCAGAGAATCCATACAGACACCATTGGTTACTAGAGAAGGTATACTGACACCGTCCAGTACCAGAGAATGCATTCCAGTGCCATCTGGTACCAGAGAGTGCATACCGACACTGTGAGTACCATAGAATCCATACCGACACCATCAGTACCAGAGAATCCATACCCCTACCCTACCCTCGGTACTAGAGAATCCAAACTGACATTGTCAGTATTAGAGAATCTGTACAGACACCATGGGTACCAGAGAATCCATACCAACACCTTAGGTACCAGAGAGTCCATACTGGCACTGTCCATACCAGAGAGTGCGTACCAACACTGGCAGTACCAGAGAATGCATACCGACACTGTGAGTACCATAGAATCCATACCGACACCATCAGTACCAGAGAATCCATACCCCTACCCCTACCATCAGTGCTAGAGAATCCAAACTGACATTGTCAGTATTCGAGAATCTGTACAGGCACCATGGGTACCAGAGAATCCATACCAACACCTTAGGTACCAGAGAGTCCATACTGGCACTGTCCATACCAGAGTGCGTACCAACACTGGCAGTACCAGAGAATCCATACCGACACTACCAGAGAATCCATACTGATATCTTCTGGTGCCTGAGAATCCATACCACCGCTTTTAGGATTCTATATAAATGTAACCTATGAAAAGTGGCATCCAATACCACTAGAATATTATGGCCAGCTGAGGTACACACCGTAATGACACACACGTACCATGCACCCCTTCAGCTTTTATCACAGTAGCTTGGGATCAATTCCTGTGTGGCTTGCATTAATTTTTATTCATTAGAATTTGTGTTACCAGTGTTTGGTGCAGGCCTATACGATGCAAAATGCCTGTTTCCATCCATTTGGTGGTAGAAGCAGAACCTAGCTGTAAATGAAACGTTATGTCATTAGTCAAAATTTTGATCCCTCAGTTTGTGAGCCCTTGTTGATGGAAATACAAGGTACTGTATGTTGAAATGGACTGATTTTTCACATGTAACATTGGCCTCTGGTCAGATCAAGCCATATAGGTAAGCATCAGTTGAGAAGAGCTGTGTGGGGTTCATCAGTATCCCTGTCAGACTTTGCCTCTAATTGTCACATTTGGTTGTTTCAGTTTGGGCCAGAGTGTTGAGTTCCGCCAGCTGTGGGCGCTAGAAATTTCTAACAAGCCTGATGAGTCAGAGCCAGAGGAGCCCAAAATCCGGTACATGGCTGGTATCCATGGAAACACTCCTGTCGGCACAGAACTGCTCCTGTCACTCGCAGAGTTCCTTTGCCTGAACTATGGGAAGAACAGCGCCATCACCAAGGTAAGAAGCTTTCTGTGAGCCTGTGTCATTAACACTGACCCACTTAAAATTCACAAGACTGTCTGATGCACTGCTGAACATTGTCTATGCCAGCTTTGGGGGAGTGTTCTCCTGTGTGGAGTGGTATAGTGATCCCTCACAATAGAGGAAGAGAAGCTGGATCAGACCCTCCCATGGTATGCATACCTCTGCCTGGCATATATGATTACTCTGCCCGTGCTGACTGGATGGACTAGGCTTGGTTTTGGGGCTGCCTTATTTTGTGTTACTTCTCCCTGTATTGCCTGCAGTCTGTGAAGGTGAGTGTACAAAGCGGGGTACTGCAGCTAAGGCAGGCCGCTGAGCGATAGAAAAATTACAAGCATAGGAAAGCAAATGGTGCACCTGCGGAAATGTACAGTCACCTACCTAAAAAGTAGATAATCTCCCATATCTTTATTCAGCCTGCATGAGTGCAGCACAGGCTGGCAAGTGGCTCAGTGGCAGCATTACCACTCTCAGTGCTGTCGACCTGTGTTCTGGAACAAGCTTGAGTCACCAGGGTCTGGCCGGGGGGACACTCTTCTCCTCCAGTGAGGGAGGGAAGCGGGCTGTGATGCAGTACTGCTGACTGGGCGACCACAGATGGCAGTGTACACTGAACAGCTTACTGGGTGGGGGGGGAGTAGCTCTGGCTGGTGATGCACTAAGCACGCGTGTGTGCCTGAGCACGCACACCCTAGCGTGTCAGGATCAGAGGAAGAAGGTAAATCCCTGCACAGCTGCAAGATGACGGCCCGGCCTCCTGTAAAGCCCGCACTGGTGATGTGGTTCTCCTCAGAGTTTGGATCCGGACATGCAGTAGGAATTGGGGACCTTGCCACAAGGGAAAGCCGTGGGGGAGCAGAGTGGTGGTAAGTCAGCGGAGAAACTGGGTAATGGGACTGGGGAGGCCAGAACAGATGTGGGCATAGCCGATGTCAAGGGGCAGAACAAAAAGCAACACACACACAAAAAAAGGCAGCATGGGTGCATTGTTTGTTTTCCTGAGGTTGAGAATACCTAGTGTCCAAAGTTGATTGGATGATGCATCCTGAGCCTAAAGCTGATTGAATGACATAACCAGTGTCCAAAACGGGTGGGATAATGTACCCAATGTGTGAAGCTGATGGGGAATACGTGGCAAGTGAGGGACATGAATAACTTAGCTAAAGTAGAGAAGGATCTTCTACTAGCTCAGCTGGGGGGGGGGAGACTGCGTCTTTAGCTTGGTCATATAGTCTTGGGTTTATTTATTTATTTATTTAAAAGTTTAACCAGGAAGTACATACTGAGCTGAAAACGTGTTTCCAGATGTGTCCTGGGGGAGAGGGGAGTAAGAGATAGCGAAAAAAAAAAAAAAAGGGCAAAATACAATAATATAGTTTTATAAGCAGAATCCTAAATATTATAGGCAGAATAGTAAATGAATGCATCTAGAAAATAACACACACTAATATATACAGAAAGGGAAAATAGCAGAACAGTAAGAAGAGGGCAAGACTAGAGAATGGAGAAAAAAGGAAGGGTGACTCACAGTTGCAGGTAGGATGGCAAAGTCGGAAAGAAAAGACTTGTGGGAAGAAGGAAGAGGAGAGGCAGAACGAATAGGAAGGGGAAGGGAGGACCAAAGTTTTGGAAAACGGTGAGAAAAAGTAGAGAAGCAGAGAGTCGGAGGGTTGCAGGTTCAAATCCTGAGTCCCCTAGTTTTGAAATAGGAGGCTGCAGTACCAGGGAGTGCTCAGCAGGTGGCAGGGGTGCCAGAATCTTCAGTACAGTTTTATTTTTTATAAGACCTTTCACTCAAATCTATCTCAAAATGCTTTATACTAGGGAACCATACAGTGGCATCACAATTATGTAATATAGGCATATGGAGAACAAAGAAAAGGACATCCGAATAGGCAATACCATGAGTGCTACGAACGTCACGCAACTGTTGATCATGTACAGAGGTGGGACTTGATTTGGCATATAAACTAGATGACCGGCTTGCGGGGAAACAGTTAGTTGTTGAGAATCAGAAGTGTTTCGGTACTGTTTCTGTGACAGGATTTGCAGACTGTATTAACAGCTGGGTGGTGGACACTGTTGGTCAAGAAGTGGCTACTGGCCAGACCAAGTCAGAAAGGCCACTGAACAGTGATTTCTGGGATTCTATTTAAAAATGAAAAATAAATAATAATTGGGTTCCTTTTTTTTCTATTTATTTATTTTAAATTTTGTTGCAGCTGATCAACCGGACGAAGATCGTGATTGTACCATTAATAAATCCAGATGGGCGGGAACGTGCAGAAGAACAAAAGTGCACATCTACAGTTGGTCTGGCGAATTTCCAGGGCAAAGATTTGGACATGGACTTTATCGGTGAGAGTCCAGAGCAGTAAGGAGATGTCAGCAGTGTGTCGTGTTGAAGCAAGAGATCTAGTGTTTGAATCCCACCAGAGCCACTGGCCCACTCTGGGACCTTGAGTCAGTCATTTGACCCCCCCATACTTTGGTCCCTCCAAGCTGTAAATCTGGGGAAGTAGTAGGACCCTAGAAGATATTTTTAATTTGGATGTTGGGGTTTGGCCATTGGTGGGTCACTGTACCAAAAGGTGTGGGGACTGAGCTGGGGGGTGAGAAAGAGACTGCTCCAGTTTGCATGTGACAGACTAGACATTTTCAGTCTGAAGCCTCAAAAAGAAAAGTCAGTGCGATTTGATGCAGTGCAGGTGGCATTGCTTTGACAAGCCTACAAAGAGTAGCGCTAGAAGGGAATTGTTTCCCAAAACAGTAAATTAAAGACAGAAGAAACTTGGGGTCCCAGCTGCAGACAGTGACTATCCCCTGAATGTGGTAATGGAACTTCGATTATGTGTTTTTAGCTAAAAATATAAAACAAAACAGAATATTTATAAAACTCCAGGAATCCACGCACTCGGGGTGGAGGTTGTGCTGCAGTGAGACTTGAAAAGTTGCTGTGGGCATGTGAGGGCTGGATAAAGCATTTTTAAAGATGCGCCTGTATGCTAAACTCTCACATACTTCCTCAGTTCATGCCTCTGCTCTCCCTCACACGCTCTCCTTCATCAGAGTTCCGTTCCAGAGATTGTTCGTCTATCAAGTGGGTAGAGTTGAAGATATTTCGACATCCCACCATCTTCTCTGGCCAGGACATCCTCTTAAGTCCCCCCCTGCCGAAACAAATGCACACCTACCTTTGCAGCTCCCAATTCAGATGAATTGGTCAAATCCCAACATTCACAGATCTGTTTAAAGAGTTGTTTGGCTGCTTTGAAGTGCTGTTTCATCCAAATTTATGTTTTTCATTTCAGGGAACTCTTCACAGGGGACATTCGAGATGCAGGTGGAGACCAAAGCCATTGCTGAGAACCTGATCCTAAACCAGGCTTTCACTCTCTCGGTTGCTTTAGATGGGGGCTCTGTTCTCGTGACGTACCCGTATGACAAGCCGGTGCAGACAGGTATCTTGTGAGACAATCTGTATCAAAACCAAAGATCTGTATTTCATACTCCAGTAATAAGGGCAAAATGCACTCCCAGAGACAGCCATTTCAGTCTACGCTCCTGTTTTTAAATATTCATTCAAATCTTTATTAACTGGAGTGAGTTTGCTCTGACAGATTTTTCCAGAATGGGGACACTGTTCCCTTTCAGTTTTGAAAGAGACTTGTCTGTGTATTTTTTTCCCCTAAATATTGTTTATGTTGTCAGTTTTGGGTCTGATGGGGTTTTTATAGTACTAAAAACTACTTGAAATTGGTTTCTGCATCCATTGTACTCTGGGTAAATGACAGCAGCACCATAGAGATCCTTTTAAAGTGTGAGGGGGTCAGTACAGAAGTTGTAGACGTTGGGGTGTGTGTGTGTGAGTGGGTGGGTTACAGAACCTATCAGGGTCACCAGTTTTCTGCGGCACTTCTGTGTTGAGTTCTGCAGCCTGATTCTGTGTTGAGTTCTCGTCTGTGGCACTGTGCTGTCCATCCATTGGTTGATATGCCATGTAATCAGAGACTGATACTGAGCATGGGGGTGCTGCAGGAAAACCAGGGGAAGGGAATGAGACATTGGAGGAAAACAAATGTAACTGTATAGTGCTGGAAATGACTAATTCTGTAATGTCTGAATCCTGTTGCAGGATGTTGTTTCCAGGGTCTCAGAGCCAGCAAATCCTAGGGGCCAGCATATAACTTAACTGTCTGTGCTCCCAGGGATACTGTTTTGGCCAGCCTTGAGTCGTTCCCCCAGTTTTACCAACTGTATATTGAACTAATCAAGCAGAGAGCCCCTAGCTTTTTGAGAAAACCATTGCCTCCTGTTCCCTGCACAGAAGTAGCTGGCTGTAGCAAGAATGCTCGGAGCAGAGGAATCTCACTGTAGGCCTGATTTGTAGGGAGTAGCCCCACAGGGCAGAACAGTCCCTATCAGATTGGCTACAGGGTTTTTCCAGAGGTAGCCTGGCCATCAGTTAAAAAAAAATTAAGTAAATTAGAGCTCGCACCAATAAAACTCCATAGCACTACAATAAACAAAAACAGAATTTCAGGCCATTCCACTCTTCGTTACTTTAGGTATTTACATGAAGATCGGAGCTCTGGCCCTTACAGGTACCTGAAGACTTCACTTGGCGCTGTCCTGAAAGGAAATAGAAACCATCCTGCCACCTTTGGTGGATTTATAACTTATTATAGTTTGGATGACTGAATAGAAATAAATAGTTACGGAGATGGCTTATTGATGATAATTCATATTTTAAAGAGAAGGAATAGGATTGCGGCCCTCAGTACAGGTTGGGTGGACTAGAAGGAAATAATCTAACAATATTGTTATAAATGTGTGGATTAGCATACTGATTGATTCTGGAATGTTAAGTGTTACAAAACGTTACTGTATAAGATAGAATATTTTTATATCTAGAGAAAGTGCAGTATGTTTTTCATACCTGTTCAAGTTAAATATTAAATTCTTTTTTTTTTTGGGGGTTCTTTGTCCCTTACTAAAGAGGAGGCTTATTCTGCAGCTGAAATCACAATGATGAGCTTGTGACATTGTAGTTATTTCCACAGCAACAGTTGTGTGTCAGCTCCTGTTGGCAGGTTCTTGGTATGGGCTGTCCTCCCCGCTAGCTTGGACTGATTGAAAAGTCTGAGAGAAGTCTTAGGACACACTCCTTCCCAGACTCCCTCAGTCATTTTCCATCTGACCTAGCTGGTAGGCATGTCTGCTCTACAGGGACACCTGTTTCCTCAGCAAGTGGATTTTTTGGGATTGGTCGACCAATGGAACTACTTGGAATCTGGCTCCTTGGCCCTCCTACAGACTTTACATAGTGTCTCCAGATATCCATCTCTGTCCAGAGACGCCTGAGAGGCACCTCTCGTGCGACAGGATCATCATGGCATTTGACTTCTGATGTCAAACGCAAGTCATAGGACTTCAGAGCCAGAATAAACCTTGGCTGTAATTGAACTGCAAGGGACAACAATCTAGTTTTCATGTAGCTGTTCTTAGTAATAAGAACAGAAGTTAAAATGTTGTGTAGCGGAGCTTGGCTGATTTCTTCTGTGATGTTTTTGCTTTGTAGAGCACATCCCACAGATTTGTGATCCCTTTTTGTAAATGTTTTTGTTTTTTAGTTCTTTGTTTATTCCCATTGCTCGGCGTCTGACACCTCAGCTGTCACTGATGCACAGGAGAAGGTAGCGCTGTAGCCCCTGGCTTTGACACTGCTGTTTGTGGGTCAGTAGTGTCAGAATGGTGAGGAGCAGATGATGTATGCCCAGTCTTCCCCACCTCCTCTGTTATGGGGTGTGAGTGACAGTCTCCACTAAGTAATTCATGTAACATCATTCCCCTAGCTTGTTTAACTGAAAAGAGATTATGGTTTAAAAGTGGATTCTACTCACCTTGGCTAAAGGCGCTCACTGCAGTTTTTTATAATATTAACTCCCTACACATTTGGAATGATTATCAGATAGGTATAACAATATCTTTAGCTTACAGAACTCAAATTAAGGCAAAAATATTCACTTTAGCCCAGAAAAAACAGATGGATCAAGTTAGATCCCAAAAAACTGCCCCTTGGTATAGTCAAAATAAAATTGATTCAGCTATAGAGGACTATTTGATACCTCCAGTAGCTCCCAAAACCCGAAAGATGATTACATGGGCTAGATTTGGTATCATTACCTCTAAGCATACCTATTTTAATCAACAGATCTTATATGATTCTTCCCAAGAATACAGATGTTTATGTAATAGAGGTTCTAGGATCGTGGATATGTTGTTCTATCCGCACTGTTTGGCATGTCCTTTCCCTTTAAGAATCTTGCTGGAAGGTCTTTAAGCTGGCTCCTCCCACCCACCCGGGTGGTATATGCCTTGGCTCCGCCCCTTGACGCCAGATCTTCCTTTCCGCTGAAAGATACAGGTTCCCTCCTTACCGCTCTCATGTTTTGTAGGCCCTGGCTTTTAGAGCTACGGATTTACTTAAACTTGTAAGAGTAGCAGCAGATTGCTTCGTGATATCGACTGCTATGGAAGATAAATCCCCACCTGGTTTCCGCCGCTGCCTGTGCAGGCAAAAAATGTCTTGCATCGACCCGCATGCCACTTGCGTATACTGCCTGGGTGTTGGCCATGACACTCAGGCCTGTGAGATGTGCCACGCATTTCATCCGAATGTCTTAGACGATCGCCTTGCACGGCTTCAACTGGGCAGACTGGAGAAACAGAATCCGCTGGTCAAATCTAAGGAAGTCCGATGGGCAGTCTCCATGGCTGCAGGGTCCGCTGAGCAGCTCAAACAAATGGCCTTCGAGGAAGAGGTGGCTTGGGCCGCAGACTGGTCCTCGAGGTCCTTCTTTGTACTGCTCAACTTGGGTTCCACCTTCTCTGGTTCCTTTCGAGAAATGTGGCTATCCCTTCCCACCAAGGGCAAGGGGCCCTCGGGCACGCATGTTTCTCAGTCCCGTAAAAAGGACAAGGACCCGAGAGAAACTCTGTCTCACCGACAACATTCCTGGGATCATGAGAGATCTCAGACCCAGGAATCACCTGTCTCTACTTCGGTCGAGGTTGCAACCTCGGCTGCTGGCTTCACGGTTCCCCCGTCAGGCCAGCCAGCTCAGAAGTGGGACGACTACCAGGTTGAGATCATTCTTGACCCGCTCGACCCAATGAGGCTGACAACTCCTTATTTAGGACTCTGGTCCTGACTGTCACCAAAGAGGAGACCCGGGCCGCTAGGAATCCCATCGGAGACCCGGTCCCTGACCAGGAGGAGCCACAGTCCTCCCTGGCACCTTTTCAACCCATTCGGTCTCCCCGATGATCTAGGTCTCGGACTCCTTCGACCGATAGGCCTTAGAAGGCACATAAGCACTGAAAGGAGCGGCGGCACCATCATTCTTCTTTGTCCTCCTTAGATGAGAGGTTTCGATGGAAACTCTGTCGATGCTACGAAGACCTAATGTGGCAACAGCTGATTATGTCCAGCCAGAAGTCTGTGCCAGCTTCTACTCCGGCCATTAGCTAGCCCCTAGGCCGAAGCCAACTCCTCTGGAGCCGGCCCACACCATTCCTCCTCCTCCTGCTCCTCCTGAGACAGTCAAGGCTATTCTGGTTCGGCCAAAATCGACCTATCCACTAATCCTGGTGGAGCTACCACCCAAACAGCCCCCTTTGGGCGCTCCTGCCAAAGAGTCTTGGCCTGTTCCAGGCCTCTCACGTAGACTGTCTGTCACCCTCACCCCCGACCATCTTAGGCAGGTGGGAGGAGACTCTGGTGGCCAGCTGATTTATCCAAACTCCTTGGAGTCAGAGGACTTGGACCTTCATTCCTGTCCCCTGGACGAGAAATCGGTCAGTAGTCACTTAACAGAGGAAGGTCCCTCTTCCTTTATGGGCATCCTCCATCTCATCTCTGAATCGCGGAGATGCCTCTGGAGCCTGTCCAGAAACAGGCCGAATATTCCCCTCACTAATATTCTCAAATGGGGGGACTCACCAAAGGAGATCTTCCCAGTGGCCAAGGCCATTGTTGGTCCGGCCTTGGAGCTATGGCAGCACCCTGCCTCCTGCCTTGCACCATCTGCCTGTGTGGCCCACAAATACGCGATGCTCATCGGGTCCCTTTTGGAATTTACAGCGCGTTCCTCTGAAGAGGGTCTGGTGACCGAATCTGTGTTCAGACACTCTGGTAATTCGGGAGACACCGATAGACCCCTGGACAAAGAGTCCAAGAAACTGGACCATTCTGCCCGGAAAGTCTGTGCCACCTCTTTACCGGGCCTTTGTCAGGCAAGCTCGACCGTCGTCATGGTGCACTTCTCTCATGCCCTCCTGGGCTCTCTTGATGAGGTTCTACCTCACCTCCCCGCAGACCTCCAGACCATGGTCAAACAGGTTTGTGACCAGGGTCAGGCTGTTGCGAAGCAGCAACTCCAGATGGCTCTGGATCTAGGGGCCTCTTGTGACCGCTCGGTGGTGGCCGCAGTTGCCATGTGCTGCAGGGCTTGGTTATGGGTTTCGACCTTTATGGCGGACACCCAACACAAGCTAACGGACGTCCCTTTCCTGGGCACTGACCTGTTCAGCCCGGGTGTGGACGGTCACCTCCAACGCAACGAGAAGTCCAATACCACCTTGGACTACGTGACTTCTGCACAGAAGGAATCACAGGGTTCCAAAAAGCAGAAGAAGAAGCCATTTTGGCATTCTACCCCTGCGGCCAAGCAGCCCCATTTCCAATCGGGGCAGCAACGGCAGGCACAACCTTGATGCCCTCTGCCCAAGCCCTTGACCCCGGCAGCCCATAAACCTGTAGGACGGGGCTCAGGCGGTCCCCGATCTAGATCCTCTTATTCCAAGCCTGCTCAGTGACGGGATAGGGGTGTCCACCCACATACCTGTCACGCAAGCTTTGGGTCCTCCCATGGGGGTCCAGCTCCGCCACTTTCTTTCCGCCTGGTCCGCTGTTACCATGGACAGGTGGGTTCTAGAAGTGGTCAGCCAGGGTCTGCCTCTGGAATTCGAGCAGTACTCTCCAAGCCGAGCCTACGCCCCGTGGGAGGAAGTGGTGTCCATACACACTCAGTCAACTCTTCAAGACGACATTGCCCAGCTCCTCCGCAAGGGGCCAGAGTCATGGACCCCCCTGTCAACCCAGGGTTAATTTCCAGGTACTTTCTGGTCCCAAAGCGGACAGTGGAGGGGGGCTGGCGCTCCATTCTAGATCTGCACGACCTCAGGTCATGCACATTCAGGATGGTAACTCTGTCCCAGATCATACCATCTCTCGAGCAGAATATGTGGTTTTGCTCTCTGGATCTCCAGGATGCATTCCTTCACATCCTGATCCATCCATCTCACCAAAGTTTCCTTTGCTTCAGAGTAGAAGGAGCCCTATTCGAGTTTTGAGCCATGACGTTTGACGTGTCATCGGCCCCATGGGTCTTCATGAAATGCATTGCAGTGGTGGCAGCCCATCTTCGGCATAGAGGGGTCAAAGTTTACCCCTATCTCGACGACTGGCTCTTAGTGGGTTCCTCCAAACAGGAGGTTGAAAGGTCCAGGGATCTGGCCCTTCATGCACCACCCTTGATCTCCTGGACAACGAGACCAAGTTGGAACTTGTACCTTCGTAGGTGATATGCTTCATCGGGGCAGAGCTCGATTCTTGCCGAGCCAGAGCCCGGCTCCCAACGGACAGGCGGAGGTTCTCTCCTCTTTGCCCAGTCATTTCTGGTTGGGCAGTTGTGCCCTACCCAGGACGTTCTACACCTTCTGGGGTACATGGCAGCCTGCACCTCCATGGTCCGATGGGCCCAGAGGCATATACGTCCCTTCAATGGGAGCTGGCCAGCCAGTGGACTCAGCGCCATGGTCACTTCGACCAGCTGGTCACTGTGGCCCAGAAGATGTGGAACGCTCTCCAGTGGTGGACCGTTCCAGAACACCTGCAGGAAGGGATCCTGTTTGTCCGTCCTGAGCCGACGGTCGTTCTCATGACCGATGCCTCTCTCATGGGCTGGGGTGCCCACATGGGGAATCACAGAGCCCATGGGTTCTGGACCCCCGAGGAGTCCCGATATCATATCAACCTGCTGGAGCTCAGAGCAGTCTGACTGGCACTGTCAGCATTCGCTCCACTCCTTCGGGGTCAAGTGGTGCAAGTCCAGCCGGACAATACCACAACCATGTACAATCTCAACAAACAGGGTGGCATGTACTCCCCGCTGCAGTGCAGGGAAGTGCTCCGCATCTGGACCCTCGTGAGCCGACTGAAGGCAGATCTCCTAGCCATTCTTGTGGCAGGAGCCTCAAACCAACTGGCGGACACTCTGTCATGTGGGCAAGATGTCCCACGAGTAGTCTGCCCATCCAGAGGTAGTACAAAGCCTGTTCTCCCACTGGGGCAAACCTCAGGTGGATCTGTTCGCCTCCCAGGAGAACACAAAGCTGAGGCTGTTTCCTTCCTGCTCCCCTCAGCAGGGCTCGCTGCAGGGGGATGCCTTTTCGAGGCCATGGACCCCAAGCCTCTTCTGTGCCTTCCCTCCACGTCCCTTGGTTCACAAGGTGATCCTCAAGGTCAGGAGGGACAAGGCGCAGGTAATCCTGATAGCCCCAGTGTGACCCCACCAGTTCTGGTGTCCCGATCTTGGCCTCAGCACCAGACCTCTGAGGCATTTTCCAGTACACCTGGACCTGTTATCAGTCAATCCGGGGAAGGTATTCCATCCAGACCTTCCATCCCTGCACCTGACAGTCTGGTTCCTGAGCGGCCAGTGTTCCAGGCTCTGGGTCTCTCTGAGGATGTGCTCACAGTAGTGGAAGCATCCAGGAAGGAGTCTACCAGGAGGTGCTATGCCTTCAGATGGAAAAGGCTTTCCATTTGGTGTCAGGGCAAAGGGTTGGACCCTTTGTCCTGTCCATTGGCTTGTGTACTCGACCACCTTTGGTCCTCGTCCAAAGGCGGTCTTCAATCCGCAACCCTTATGGTGCATCTGGCAGCCATCTCTGTTTACCAGGTGCGGGCTGGTCCGCAGATGGTGACACAGGAGGTGGTGGTGTGGCATTTTTTTAAAGGCCTCAACCACATATCTCCTCCGGTGTGTAAACCTCCACCTCTGTGGGATCTACTGCTGGTACTGACAAAGCTCATGAGCAAACCATTCGAACCGATGCACAGGTGTGAGATGTCACATCTGTTGTGGAAGACCGCCTTCCTGGTAGCAGTCAAATCAGCCAGAAGGATTGGGGAGCTCTAGACGTTCTCAGTGGAATCTCCTTACCTAGTCTTCCACAGGAACAAGGTAGTCCTACACCCCCACCCGAAGTTCCTCCTGAAGGTGGTGTCAGAGTTTCACCATAACCAGGTGTTAACTCTGCATGTGTTCTGTCTGAACTACGCCTTGGACGCCGAGTACAGGCTTCATACTCTGGACCTGCGATGAGCGCTCTCTTAGTATGAGGAGTGGGTGGTGGAAGTTCAGGGAGAGGTTTGCCAGTTGTTCATCACCTACGCTGAAGCCGCACCTGGCAGACCTACAGCAAAGCAGACGATTGGCAGATGGATTATATCCTGCATTGATTTCTGCTACCGGTTGGCAGGCAAGAAGCCTCCCATAGGGATAAGAGCTCACTCCACCCAACATACTGCTGCATCGGTGGCTGCTTCCAGGGACATCCCTATCCAGGAAATCTGCAGGGCTGCTACCTAGAAGACAGCAAACACCTTCATTACCCACTACCACATCGACTTACAGTCACGCCGGGATGCAGGTTTTGGGGCCTCAGTTCTCCAATCTCTGTTCCCCAAGTAAGTATAGAGGGGGTGTGTGCCTTGCCTCCTTCCTCCCAGAGAACTGCTTAGAGTCTACCAAACAATGTGGATAGAACAACATATCCACGATCCTAGAAAAACAGGTTACTCACCTGTAACAGTAGCTGTTCCACAGAATGGTCTCTTGCAGTAGGTAATTAATTCTGGGAGTTTCCAGCAGAGGGCGCTGTCACACGGCAGCTCTTCTAGCAGTTTTCACCAGGGACCACCCATGCATGGCATCATGTCCTGCTTCCTATATAAGTGTGGGCGGTCCAGGGTATCCTCAGTTCATTTTCCCGCTGTTTTCAGCTCGCGCAGCTGCTAGTTCAACTTCTGTGTAGCAGTCATCGACGAGAAATGGGATTACAAAGCGAATGTCTAAAGATTCTTTAACCAAACAAGGTCTATTTCGTTCTGCCATTGCAGTAGGAAGGTATACCGCTTTGACAACCACACATTTTGTTTAAGGTGTCTGGGACCCACACGACACCAAATCCTGCAACTCCTGTCAGGAGTTCAATAGAGCAACCCATCGACGACGGTTGCTCGAGATTCAACATTTGCTTACAGAGCAGAGAATGTCTCTGTTAGAGAACCAGGGGGCTTGTACCAAGGGCTCCATCAGCTCTGGTTCTTGTTCCAGGCAGGGTAAAAAGCGGGATAAACCTTCCCTCTCACTCCCGGCAACGTCGCCTGTCGACAGCTACTGTTTCTGTGGCTGCTCCATTGAGGGAGCATCTTCCTACAGCCTCCTCGTCGATGGGGGCTCACACACTCTTGTCGATGGCGCTTTCTAGCGCTTTAAATGCCGTGCAGGCTTTGCCTGCCCCGTCGACAGGGGCATATACCCTCTCATCAATGACGCTGTCTAGCATCCTAAATTCAGCCAAATACACAGCTGCTCCATCGACGGGGGCTCTTCTCCTGTCGACGACGTCTGACATATTCTAGGATAATCATTTTACGGGCTCGTCGACGATGTCCCGTGTTCCTCAGGGCAAACCAGTGGCTTTTGTCTTACAGCATACCCCTCCACCCTCGCAGGTGCCATCTTACAGGGGGCAAGCTGACAGAGACAGGGACCCGGGCTTGTTCTTCTCAGGGGCAAGACCTGCTCGCTGTACCTGTCCCATCCCCTCTATTGCCACCATTGTTTTTCAAAACCCGTTTCTTACCCCTCCCTCCCAGAAACGGGATATCACCAAGATAGTGACGCAGGTCATAACATGAGGTATACCCAGCCCTCCCACCCAGGAGTACTTGGGGTCCCTTTCTGGTCTCCCTCTCCTCCACCTAAAAGATTTCACGGTGACAGGGATATACTGCCACCGTGGTCCCCTCCTCCTAATATAGAAGATTATTTGTCAGACGAACCTGAGCTACCGGTGAATATCCCCGGTGATATTGACAAAGAGGACTTCCAAGACTTGGATTTCCCTAATCCGGAGTCCCCCTACTTGGAAATCTCTTCCCTGGATAAGGACATGCCTATACCGACCGCCACTTCTCCTCCAGGTGACCCGTTCTTTAGCGAGATGATGGTCCAAATACAAAAAGTCATGGTGTTCACTGCCACAGAGCATGACGAACAACGTAAGGATATGGCAGAATATGTTGAATTGCCAGAGGAGCCTGCCTTAGTGGTGCCTCCACTGATTCCGACCTACCAGAATGCCATGCTGGCTGCCTGGCATCAGCCGTCAGCCATTAGCTGTTCCCCTGAAAAGCAGATTGCTTATATCAGGCTCCCCTGGATCATCCCTTCCTGTCCACCATCCCAGAAGCGGATTCAGTGGTCATTACTGCCGCTCATGATCATACCGGAAAACCCTTACCACCCGATAAAGAATCCTGAAGGATTGACTACCTGGGGAAAAACATTTTTGCTTCAGGTACCATGACTATTCGAATCTTGAATTATATGGGTCATATGGTTAAATAGCAACGGTACCCTTGGTGCTTCGACCATTGAACTTATCAGTAAGCTTCTTCTCTCCCAGGAGAAGGACAAGTTATTAGCCATGGTGTCTACTATCAATTCTGTATCCTGCCACTTGCTTTGGTCGGGATATGATGCCATTGATACCTCAGCCCGACTCTCGGCTACTGGAGTTTCTCTGCATTGCCATGCTTGGCTTCGTGTTTCAGGTTTTGCTCCTGACATGCAATTTAAAGTTGCTAACGCCCCCTTTAGTGGGTCCAAACTGTTCGGGCCAGGTACTCAAACATTGTTAGACGATTTACAGGCATCAGGCAGAACCCTTCATATGGTGCACGGCATGCACCATACTCCACAGCCACCCTGCCATACACAGTATTCTTCCTATTCCAAAAGTGGCGGAAAATATAAGGCCTCTAATAGAGGTGGCTTGTGAGGTCATGCCCAGCCCACAAGGGGCAATGCCTCCGCCACCCGCGGTTCCCTTGCCCATCCAGGAGGGGCCAGATAACCCACTACCCAGTGACCTATCACGGCTTTGCCCTTGCCTCCTCGACCAGGCCTCTGAGGTGGTGGAGTGTCATTTTGACCTCCATTTGGGGGCCTGGCAAACTATCACTTTGGACAAATGGGTACTTCAGATAATTCAAAAGGGACACACTTTGGAATTTCTTTCCACCCCCCCTTAGACAGTTCATTACCCACCAGATCATGTCCCTCTCCTTCAAGAAGAATTGAAGGCACTTCTGGCCAAACAGGCTGTTTTACCAGTGCCCCTTCCAGAACATCAAACGGGATTTTACTTCCACTTTTCTCTAGTACCCAAGCGAGCCAGAGATCTCAGACCAGTATTAGGCCCGAGACATCTGAATCAATATATTCTGTAAAGACATTTTCGCATGATGACTCTATCCACCATTATGCCTATTCTAAACCAAGGAGACTGGCTGTGTGCCCTGGATATCAAGGATGTCTACTTACATATCCCCATTCATCCTGCCCATTACAAATTTCTACGCTTCCACCTTCTGGGTCAAAACTATCAGTTTCGAGCACTTTCTTTCAGCCTCTCATCGGCCCCAAGAGTGTTCACCAAATGCCTATCGGTGGTAGCAGCAGCCTTACGGAAAAAAGGGCACTTTGTCTTCCCATATCTAGATGATTGACTAATCAAAGCAGAATCCAGAGAAGCTCTGCTTGCCTCGCTAGCCGCTACTCTGAGCATGTTCAGTGATCTAGGGATAACAGTCAACTGGCCAAAGTCCAGTCCACACCCGACGCAGTCTCTCCAATACATCTGAGCTGTTCTAGATACAGTCACAGCCAGAGCTTACCTTCTGCCTGCTCATCAGGCCATTCTTATATCTCTGACTTCGAAAATACAGACCCAGAAAATAGTCATGGGCAGATAAATACTGAGACTTCTGGGTCGCATGTCTGCAGCCATCCCAACGGTGGCATTCACCGCCTTTACATGAGACCTGTCCAGTGGGCCCTCCAGAATCAGTGGTCTCAAAGAACTGGACAGTTCGATGACAAAATCAGAGTCACCCCTTTTCTGAAGTCATCCCTGAAGTGGTGGACAATCAGAACCAATTTTTGTCAAGGAATGCCTTTCCGCTCCCTCCCTCTCATGCAGACGTTAACCACGGATGCTTCCCTGGATAGATGGGGCGCATACTTTGGTCCTTCTCAGACCCAAGTCCGGTGGACTGCCTCTTCCCATCATTCTCGTATCAGTCTCCTCGAGATGCAGGCTGTCTGTCTCACCCTTCAAGCATTCCAGCCCTATCTCAAGCCAGGACCACTGCTGATTCAGTCAGACAGACAGCACTCCAGTGGTGTTTTACCTCAACAATCAAGGGGGCATGAAATCGCGCACCCTCTTCATGGAGACCCTTGCAGTCTGGCAGGAAGCCATCAGACAAGACCTTAACATTAACGGCTGTCCACCTACCTGCCCCTAATCAATTAGCAGACCGGCTAAGTCGCCAGTCATCTGCTCATGAATGTACACTTCACAAAGAAGTATTCCAAGAAATCTTTGACCTAATGGGAACTCCACAACTGGATCTGTTTGCCTCCCCTGTCAATCACCGGCTCCTCAGTTGCTTCTCCATTATCCCGAGCAACAAGGGGCAATCTATAGACGCCCTGTCCAGACCTTGGATAGGACTCTACTTATATGCCTCCCCCTCTTGCAACGGACTCTATTGAAACTTCAGATGGATCCAGTCACCATGCTTCTCATAGCACCAATGTCACCACGTCAGCCGTGGTACCCTCTGTTCCAACAACTGTCAATAAGAGAACCCATTCAGTTGCCAGTCAGACTGGACCTGCTGACTCAGTGTCATGGATTCTTCCTGCACCCCATCCTGAAGACCCTTCATCTTCACGCTTGGCTCCTGAGGACGCATTCATAGTCTCCAGGTGTCCTCGCCTGTTGCCAACATTCTCCTGGCTTTTCATAAACCAGCAACCGGAGAAACCTATAATTCCAAATGGAAACGCTTTTCCATATGGTCTGCTTCTCGCTCCCTGGACCCTTAACTCTTGTCCACTGACGAAGGTTTTAGATTACCTGGCCTCACTATCAGAGTCGGGCTTAAGTTACTCCTCCATCAGAATCCACCTGGCTGCCATATCAGCATTCCATGAACCTTTCGATGGCAAACGTCTGTATCAACATCATTTAGCCAAGATGTTTTTGAAAGGAATGATACATATCAAGCTTCCTATTAGAAGACCCACTCCTCTGTGTGATCTCAATTTCATTATAGAAAAACTGTCCCTCGAACCTTTCGAGGCAGCTGCCACTTGTGATCTCCATTTTCCTTTCATGGAAAACGTTGTTTCTAGTGGCTGTTACTTCAGCTTGCTGTATTTTTGAGCCTCATGCCCTCATGTGTAGGGAAGCTTACTTGATTTTCCACAAAAAACAGGGTGGTCCTTCCTAAAGTAGCCTTTGAACATACTTTAAATCAGTCCTTGCAGCTTCTGGTTTACTGCCCCAACTACTCCAATCCAGGTGAACATCTATTACATACCTTAGATGCTCATTGTATTCTGCGCTATTACACTAATCGTACCCAGCCGATTAGGAAAACTTCCCAATTGTTAGTCACCTTTGTTGCTGGCAGAGAAGGGCTTCCTGTTGCTAAACGAACCCTGTCTTCATGGTTGGCGAATTGTATTACCTTTTGTTACAAAAAGTACAAGAAGACTTTACGTGGACCTGTCCAAGCCCATTCTACCAGAGCTATGGCCACTACTGTGGCTTGCTTTAAAGGAGCCTCCATTTCAGATATCTGCAATGCGGCTACCTGGTCCACAGTCCACACCTTCACAAGGCATTACAATCTTGATATTGCCTCATGACGTAGGACGGCCTTTGACCAAGCAGTCCTACAAAGTCTCCTGTCATAATTGTCCTCCCATATGGACATAACTGCTGGGGATTCTCCCAGAAGTAATTACTTGCTGCAAGAGACCATTCCTTGGAAGATAGTGCAGTTACGTAAAATCTTGTCATAACAGTAGATCTTCAAGGACTGTCTCTTGCAGTAGGTGCAATCCTGTCCTCCATCTCCCTTCTTCTCTAACGGAGCAGATTCTGGTCCAGTGACTTAAGGTTGGGACTCCTCGGTACCTCGGCTTCCCCTCTGTCCTTGCTTTTGCGAGCTGAATCCAGTGGGGAAACTGAGAATACCAGGGACCGCCCACACTTATATAGGAAGCAGGAGATGATGTCATGTGTGGGTGGTCCCTGGCGAAAACTGCTAGAAGAGCTGCTATGCGATAGCACCCTCTGCTGGAAACTCCCAGAAGTAATTATGTACTGTAAGAGACATTCCTTGAAGATCTACTGTTACGGTAAGACTTAATGTAACTGCACTTTCTAGGAGTGATATATGTTGTTCATCCACACAAACCCACCTGACCTCCCCGGGTTAGATGCACAACCTATGCTTCCAGCGGGCAAGGTCTGATGTCAAGGGGTGGAGCCGAGGCACATACCACCCAGGTGGGTGGGAGAAGCCAGCTTAAAGACCTTCCGGCAAGATTCTTCAAGGGAAAGGACATGCCAAACAGTGTGGATGAATAATGTAATCCACTCCTAGAACTACTGTTTCAGGTGAGTAACCTGTTTTTTTCAGGAGACTATTTCACGTTATAATCCAGTGTCCATTATATAATTGTTACAGAGACAAATTATTAAAATAATTTTTGTTTAGATATGCAAATACAGATTATGATGCATTATCTATCTTAATGCACCCTATGATTGAAGAAGATGTGGAAATTATAGCCAATTTTTTGGCCTCAGTGATCAGCTCTAAGAGAATAAGATTCCTTGCGCTAAAGAAGAGCAGTCTATGTTAGTTCTTTATCAAGCACCTTTTGCTTGACTGATTGTGCATTTATCCCCATATATGCATTCTTTTTAACTTCTACTACTGTCTGTAATATTTATAGTGTAAACATGTACTGTGATTTGTTATATATTTGCTATTATATTTATTGTATTAAACTGACCCTTTGTAATGTCCAAAATTAACATGTTTGGAAGAACAATAAACTTGACACAGGAGAAAGTAGCGCTGTAGCCCCTGGCTTTGACACTGCTGTTTGTGAGTCAGCAGTGTCAGAATGGCAAGGAGCAAATGGTGTATGCCCAGCCTGACCCACCTACCTCTGTTATGGGGTGTGAGTGACAGTCTCCACGTGCACATAACTACAGATCCCTCTGTCGGCACAGCGGTAGTGCTGCCCCTCGCAATGTCAGCAACATGGGTTCAAGAACAAGCCTGGGTTGTCGGAGACTGACCAGGGGAGGATGGTGGAGCATCCTAAGGGATGCTCGCCTGCTTGGCGGAGGGAGGACTTTCGGTATCCACTTCAGAATTGCCACCTGGGTGACCACAGGTGGCTGAACAAGCTGGACCTGGAGAATCAAGGAGTGGGGATATTGGAATGATCTGAGGCATGCCACACATCCTGCCTGCATGTGTCTGTCAAGGTCCTCCCTCTGCATCCATGGGCAGGGCAGAAAATTGGAAAAACCCTGACCGCTGCACTGCAGCATGCCGTCCTGCCCCTTCAGCAAATGCTTTGTGCTCTTGGCAAAAACCACAGCAGATCCGGTTAATATTTCTCTTTCTTTTGCAGTGGAAAATGAAGAGACTTTAAAATACCTTGCATCTGTCTATGCAAACAATCATCCCACAATGCACCTGGGTCGACCCGGATGTCCTAATGACTCAGGTAGGTGCAGCAGTAATAAAAGGGTCATCTTTGTGCCATTGGTTACCGATAGCCAGGGATGTGAAATTTAAGTCTGTTGTCAAACACAGATCTTTAGTTGGCCTGTTGTTGCAGCAGTAGCACTACCACTTGTGATGTGGGCAACCCGCATTTGGGAATGGGCGTAGGCCACTGTGAGCTGGCCTTGGAGGAAGGATTGAGAGTCCCAAGGACTGCTTTTTTTCCTTGGGGGGGGGAGACAGTACTCCTGCTGCATGGCTGCCACCTGGTGGAGATAAGGTGGGAGCACAGCTGGGAAGCACAAGAAAAAGGAAAGGTAGCCGTTGGATGACTGGCACAGATGTATGCAGGCTTGCATGCATCCGGCACCCCAGAGAAGGAGAAACCGGAGATGGAAAGTAAAGCCCAGTCTGGTCCTGTGCTGGTGCCCCTTGCAGGCCAACAACCACTTTGTGGTCCTGGCTAAGTGGTAGATAACCAGTATGTCCATGAGGTCGGTGACGGAGCTGGGGGGTTGCCATTGGTCAGAACCAGTAAAAAGAAAAATCTTGCTTTAGCTAACAAAATAAACCCTCTACGGGCCACCCGATGGCTCAGTAGAAACATGTTGTGCTTCCATGCTGGCACCCTGTGTTTGGGAGCGAAGTTGGGAGCTGACTTTTGGGCCACCAGGCTGGGGGAAGTGCACTGCCAGTGGCAGCGTGTCCAAGCCAGAGGAAGCGAGGTGGCATGATTTTGTGCTGCAGCTGCTCCTCCTGGTGTGCCAGGTGGCTTACTGTGCTGGCAGAAACTACATGCGTCTCTGTCACTCCACCCCCCCCCCACCCATGCTGGGCGTGCTGCTTAGTGATAAGAACAGAAACATGGTGAAAACCCAACTGATCTGGGGAAGGCCTCCCCCGCTGCACAGCTGATCATGGCACACGCCCACCTGATCTGGATCGTCAAGGAGATGATCGTCAGAGGGGTTCGGAGAACCCCGAAGGTCCTGTTATTGGGGACAAGCCATGGGGGATTGAGGATGTTGAAAAGGTGGGTGACTGCATGGTGGTGGGCAGACCAGATTGGGGTGGGGAAGTTGCACAGACACTTAAAAAAACACACGCACACATGCACCCACGCTCACTGAACTATCTCAGGTAGCTAAAACTTCTGTTGGATTGAGATCAGTGTTTTTGGTGGGCAATCATGTCCAGGTCCCTGTAACTTCATTGAAGTAGTGCACTTCACTTTTGAAAATGGAAGACTTTACAACCATCCTGCTGGCGCAGCAGCAGCGCCTGCTGGCCATGACACCAGACGCACCCTGAGTTCAGGCATGGGTCTGGGCCATCAGGGGCCGGGGAGGAATGAGCGTCCCAGAGAACACGCTTCTCTGGGGAGGGAGGGATCCATTCTCTATTGAGATACTGCCACCTGGGTGACATGACCACAGGTAGCAGTGCAGTTGGAGACGGAATTGGGAAGGGGACACTGGCATGGAGCTGCACACATGGTGTGCGCATAGACGCCTTGGCATCATTGCATGCAGCATCCCAGTGGATGGAGGAAGAAACACAGAAAAATGTCCCTGACAACTTCATGATGACGGCCCATGGAAGCTTCCCAGGCCTCCGCCTCCAAGTGATTTGTGTAAACAGAGTTGTCTGCCAGCATGGTGGCATCCCAGAGGGTCCATACCCATGTGATTTGACAGAGTCAAGGTGCGAAAGGTTGAATGACTGACCTGAGAGAACCCTCACCCTGGGTCAGGTCCTGACTTTACTGAGAGCTGTGTAACATGTGGGTGGATTAGTGCTTTATAGGTCCAAGAAGCAAAGCTAAGTAGGGACAACTGAACCCAAGTGACAACAGCCATTTCCATTCCTACTCCCCTCCACACCCTAAAAGCGTATGGGTGATGTCTGCAGACATCTTCTGTGTAGACTAGGATGTTTTTTGACCTGTAGATAAACTAAAAAGTTATGTATAGTGAAGCCTCATATTTCTGGAGACTTTGAACATCCATAAGTCGCTTTCTGTGATGTGGGGTCACCCACTCTTTCTCAGCAATCTCTTCTGTTTGTTTTCCAGATGTTAATATTCCTGGAGGCGTGATCCGTGGGGCGGAATGGCACAGTCACTTTGGCAGCATGAAGGTACTGCAGAGAGCTCTGTCTGGCCAGTGTAGAGTCCATTTACTGGGATGTAGTTTGTGGTGGCTGTAATAATACTAGAGTCACAGCATAAGAGCTTCAATTATGCTGCTGTTTTCCATCTCCTCTAGTCACCGGTGTGGGTGTAGAACTACTCAACAGCCGGCACTCAGTGGTGATAAGACCCTCCTTATAGTTTCATTTTTATTACACATCTGTTAGTGTTTGAGATCAGTGTTAAGGGCCTAGGGTGTGGGATGGGTATAAGGGAATGCATGTGTGTGTGGGGTGTCTGTTAAGCCATTAACTGGGACCTTCAATTTAGGGTCAAAACAAAACAAAAAAAAATAGTGTGTTTGAGTTGACTGAAGTGAACTGTTATCTGTGCAGTTACCTAGGTGTTTGTCTCAGGTGGCTGAAGGGAATTGTTATCTGTGCAATTAACTAAGTGTAGAAAGAGCTGTGAAGGAAGCTAGGTTAAAGCCAGATTTAAAACCTGCCCTATATAGCTTCTGCCAGAGAACAGGCAGAGAAACCAAGAAGGAGGAGCTGCTGTTATAACTATACTGCTCTACTGGGACTATATTGCCCTCCTCCCCTCCACCCTAAGCCAGTTCTACTTTTATAGGCACAGTATTTGACCGACAACAGAACTTCCTGTTTGGGAGTAGGAAGTGAGTGATCACAGAGCCACAAAAGACTCACCATCCTAGAAGGAAAAGAGTACTCTCTGTCTCTCTCCCGAGAAAGTAAGGAGACTACTGAGAAATATAGGAACTTCTTGTCTCAGAACAGGAAGATCAGGAGCTTAAAGGGCACAGAGGCAATAAGTAGGGAGAAAAAAAATGAACAGAGAAAAGAGTAAGTATTCCAAACAACAGTTATGGGGTCAGAAATAAGACATGATGAGAGTGGTGCAGTGCAGTGGCTGTGGAGCAGCAGTCTTCCGGGAGATGTTCTGGAGGATGTGGTGTTGTACCATCTGTAGGCACCTCTCTGGGCTGAGGGAGGAAGTTGCTCATCTCCAGGCTGAGTTGGCCAGGATTTGGGGGACCTCCTTTCCCACCAGGGCCACCGCCGTTGCTTCAGAGGTTGCCAAGAAAGAGGAGCGGTTTTACCACAGTGGGCTCGGGGAGGGTGAGGGTGGTGGAACAGAGGCGCATCCCTCCAGTTGTAACTCTCCACAATTCATATGCCGTTGTGGCAAAGTGTGGTTCCTCTATGGAGGCACCTGCAGTGGAGCCCAAGAAGGATGCTGGGAACCTCCACAAAGGAGACCCACAAGAGGGTGGTATGGGACCCCACCAGGGGAAGGAAACAACTCCTGGTGGGGTACTCCATTGTTAGGGGGGTAGAACGGGGGGAGGAAGGGGAGAGAGAGGTAAGGTGCCTGCCTGACGCCATGGCTTGGAGGGACAGGGAGCGAATCCTCAGGATCGCTGGAGCAGCTCCATGGGGGAGGGAGCTGGATGTCATTGTCCACCTAGTTACAAAGGGACAAATGACCTGGGTGAGAAAGGGATCAGAGCAGTGCAGGAAGAGTTTGTGGAGTTGGGGAGGGGCCTTAGACAAGTAGCACGCACGGTAACCTTCTTGGAGGTGCTGCCTGTCTATGGCATGGATGAGGCTAGGGTGCTCCACACCAAGGGATTCAATCAGTGGTTGAAAAACTGGTGCAGAGCTCAGGGATTTGGCTTCACTGGGGACTGGGGGTCCACCTGGAGTGATGCAAGCCTATACTGGCATGATGGTCTGCATCTGTCCAGGAGGGGAGCCAGGATCCTAGGCGACAGGTTTAAATGCTTCATTGGCAAGCATTTAAACTAGCCAAGGGGGGAGACACTGGAAAGGAGCAGGAAAATCGTAGCCCTCCCCAAAATAAATCAGGGTAGTAAGTGAGGTAAACACCAAGATAGAGATGCCGATAGGGAGAAGGGCAGGGGTAAATGGAGAAAATGACGGAGGCAATAAGGACAGGGATGGGGCAAAAAGGGGTAAAGCCATCAAGAAATGGAGGGTAATGAGTACCAATGCCCATAGTCTGGGCAACAAGCTCCCTGGACTTGTGGCCTTGATGGAAGAGGGATGCCTAGATATTGTAGCAGTCACAGAAACATGGTACACAGAGAACCATATCTGGGATGTTAACATACCAGGGTACACAACCTACAGGAGAGAGGGAGGGTAGAAGAGGGGGAGAAGTAACTCTCTATGGAAGGGAAGGGATAAAAGCAACAGAACAAAAGAGTAAACAGGGAGGAGAGGAGGCACTGTGGGTCACCTTAGAGACTGGAAATGGCACCACAGTCCGCACAGGGGTTGTATACAGACCCCCATGTCAGGGAGAGGGAATGGACAAGGATATGATAGAAGGCATCCTTAGGATGGCAGAGAAAGGGGAGATACTATTGATGGGGGACCTGACTATGCCAGATGTTAATTGGAGAACTTTTGCTGCAGCCACATCCAAGAGCAGGGCCATTCTCGATGCCCTACAGGTGGCATGCCTCAGACCAGCTACTTTTGGAACCCACTTGTGAGGGAGCAGTCTTAGACCTCATACTCTCAAATGGGGACAGTGAGAGGATCTCAGATCTAGAAGTGGGTAGCCATCTGGGATCAAGTGACCACCAAACAGTGTGGTTCACAATAAACTCAGCTACAGAGGCAAGCCATACAAAAGTGAGGGTACTGGACTTCAGGAGGACTGACTTTGGCAGGATGGGAGAGTGCGTTAGTGCACTAGCAAATAGGCTAGAAGGAGGGGCGGAGCAACAATGGGGAAACATCAAAACTGCCAACACAGAGGCAAAAATAAAAGATCATAATACAAAAGCACCCAGATAAAATGGAGGGTGTGCATGAAGCACCCCTGGGGTGCAACACTGCGCCTGCCCACCCACTTCCCAAAACCAGGTTCTGAGAGGGGAGGCAGGGAGGAAGGTCAGAATACAGCAAGACTCCATTAGAAGAAACACAGTTACTAAGGTGAGTAATTTTTTCTTCAAACAACACGAAGTCTTGCTGTATTTTGACAATCTGCAGACTACCAAGCAGTACCTCCATGGAGGAGGGACAGAACCTACTTTGGGAATAGGCTCTGAAGTACTGCTGTGCCAAACCGAGCATCACTCCTAGCTTGGATATCCAGAGAGAATTGCTTGGTAAAGGTATGGGCTGTTTTCCAGGTAGGTGCTTGACAAATTTCTAACAGAGGGATATCCCTGGCAGCAGCCAGGGAAGCAGCTGTACCTCTTGTGGAATGAGCCCTCAGGCCTGAGGGTGGAATTTTTCCCAGTTTCTCATAGCAGAACTGTATACAAGAAACAATCTACCTGGCAATAGTTCTCTTGGTGGCAGGTTTTCCCTTTCCCACTTCCCCATAAGTGAGGAACAACTGGAGGGAATCAAACCTGTGACCCTTGGTACGCTCTATGTAGTAGCTAAGGGCTCTTTTAACATCTAAACTGTGTAGCCTCCTCTCTCCTGAAGAAGAATGATCAGTGAAGAAGACAGGAAGAGACATAGACTGATTCAAATGGAAGTCTGAAACCACTTAGGGCAAGAACCTCCTATTGGTTCTAAGGATCACTTTATCTCTATGAAAGGAGATAAAATCAGGTTCCTCTGACAGGGCTTGCAATTCACTGATACGTCTGGCAGAGGTAATGGCTACCAAAAACACAGTTTTCCAAGTCAAGTACTTAAGCTCTGCTGAGGACATAGGCTAAAAAGGAGGTTGCATAAGTTGAGCAATGCAGACATTTAAGTCCCAGGCAGGGGCAGGATCCCTAAAGGGAGGATTGGTATGAAGCAATCCTTTGAAAGATTTACAGAACACAGGGTGAGATGATAGAGAGGAAGGCTTTCCCACTGACAGAAGAGCAGAAACAGCTGATAAGTGTACCTTGAGAGTAGCTGGTCTGAGGCCTAGGCCATTAAGATGGACTATATAATCCAGAACTGTAGGCAATTCAGCAGTGTCTGGAGAGATATGCTTCTTGGAACACCAAATGCTGAATCTTTTCCATTTGGAGTCATAAGTCTTTCTGGTGGCAGGCTTTCGAGAGGCTTTGAGAATATCCAGAACCCCTTGGGACAGATGCAAATCTGCATACTCTAACTCTTCAAGAGCCATGCCTTGAGATTGAGAGACCGAAGATTGGGGTACCAAATCCTCCCCTGAGAGGAGGTTAACAGGTTGTAATTCCTGGGAAGAGACAGGGGAAGATGGACTGCTAGGGACAGTAAGAGGGGGTACCAGGGCTGCCTGGCCCAATCTAGGGCAATCAGAATCACTTTGCAGGGTTGTGACCTTACCTTGACCAGAACCTTGAACAGTAGAGGAAAGGGAGGAAAGGCATAGAGAAATGTCCCTTCCCAGTTCATCAGAGCATCCAGAGGTACTGAGCCCAAGACTGGGGGTCTGCAATAAAACAGAGGAAGTTGGTGATTGTCAGGGGCTGCAAAGAGATCTATCTCTGGAGTGCCCCACCTTGAAAAAATCACTTTCAACACCAGAGGGTCCAGGGACCATTCGTGATGGCCCTGGGAGATCCTGCTCAGTGCATCTGCTAGCACACTGTCCTTCCCTGGAAGGTGGACTGCAATCAGAGAGGTCTGCAGAGAATAAGCCAGGGACCACAGTTTCATGGCTTCCATGCACAAGGCTGTGGACCGAGTGCCTCCCTGCTTGTTGATGTACCACATGGTGGTGGTGGTGTCTGTTCTGACCTGAACCACTTTGTTCTGCACAGACTGAGAGAAAGCTTGCAGGGCCAGAAAAACTGCCCTGAGTTCCAGGAGATTGATATGAAGAAGGGATTCCTGAGGGGACCACAGTCCCTGGGCTGTGAGAGCCCCCAGATGGGCTTCCCACCCCAAAAGGGAAGCATCCGTGGTAAGGACCACCGAATGAGACTGAGTGACAAATGGGATGCCTTGCCTTAAATTGTCCTGATCCTGCCACCATTGAAGAGCTTGGATCAGTGTTCGAGTCACTGGAATCAATTTGGTAAGAGGATCCTTCTTTTGGGACCAAAAGGCCCTCAGATGGAACTGAATGTCCTTCATCTGGAATCTTGCCCCTTAGACCACTGCTGTAGAAGCTGCCATGTGGCCCAAGAGCTGAAGGAAGTGCCTTGCTGGTCGGGACACCTGAAGGCTGAAGGAAGAAGCCAGATCTATAAGAACTTTTGCCTTTTCCAGGGGAAGAAACGCTCTTGCTTTGACAGTATCTAGCTCTGCCCCTATAAAGGTAAGAAGCTGCACCGGTTGGAGAACTGACTTGGGGAGGTTGAGAAGAAATCCCAGGGAAGTGAGCACTTGCTGGGTCTCTTGCAGGTCTGACTTGAGTTGGTCTGGAGACTGACCCAGTATAAGCCAGTCGTCCAGATATGGAAAAATTGAAATCTTTTGCCTTCTTAAAAAGGCAACTACTACTGCTAGGCACTTTGTGAAAACCCTTGGAGCTGATGTTAGACCAAAGAACTAATAATGGCCTGAGGGCAACTTGAACCTGAGGTACTTTCTGTGGGAGCACCTGATGGGGATGTGAAAGTAGGCATCTTTGAGGTCCAGGGAGGCTAGCCAGTCCCCTGGCCTTAGAGAGGGAAGAATTATTCCCCGAGTCACCATCTTGAACCTTGGTTTTAAAAGATGTTTGTTCAGGTATCTTAAATCTAGGATGGGTTGCCACTCCCCTGTCTTTTTTGGGGTAAGGAAGTACCTGGAGTACAGACCTTTGGCCCGGTGTAGGGTAGGAACTCTCTCTATGGCTCTTAAGGCCAGAAGAGATTAAACCTCTGCCTATAGGGTGAGGGTTTCGGAGAGACTTGCAGGTGGAAAAGATCTGGCTCTCATCTTTAGAAATTTTTTGAAGCTGAGAACCAGTCCCTGGCCTTACTACTTCCAGGACCCACTTGTCTGAAGTAACAGACACCCAGTCCTGGACAAAGTAAGCCAACCTGCCCCCTACAGGGATAGGCGAGTCAACCTGGGCAGGCCCATCGGGGTGTCTGCTTGACAGGGGCCTTAGGCTGAGGAGTGGATGCAGCCCTGCTCATCCCCCTTGTGCCTCTCCCTCTGAAGAACCCCCTCTGTGAAAAGGGAGAAGAGGCCTGTGCTTGGCAGAAAGGCCTATGAAAAGGCCTGCCCCTAGATTGCTGCCTTTGAGGAGTTGCCTGCCTGTCCTTGGCCTGTGCACTCCTATAAGTGGTCCTGTATTCCTCCAGCTTTTTCATGTAATTCTCTGTCTGCTCCCCAAACAGAGAATTACCTTCCCCAGGGAAATCCATGGCCTTAGTCTGGGTGTCCTGTGAGAGGCTAGTACGTCTGAGCCAAGCCATTTTCCGAAGAGTCACAGATGTAGCCATGACTCTTGATGACACATCATTGGAGTCCACAGCAGCATGAAATTATACCTTAGATGCCTCAATCCCATAAACAGCCACCTCCTCCAGCTCCTTGGCCAGCTGGGGGAGGCCTGTTAGCCAGTGCCAGTACAGTGTCCCACCTGGACTTCTGTTACCTGGCTGTATAGGCCATATAATTAGCCTGCCTGAGTCCCAGAGAGGATGCCATGTATTGTTTCTTTGCCATGGCATCCGTCCTCCTGGAGTCTTTATCTGGGGGGTGTGAAGTCAAGGGAATATTAGCCCTGTCACAGGCTGCAGCCTGCACGACCCCAACATAGCTGCATTACTGATAGAAAAACTCAGTGTCTGAGCCTGATAAGGTATACCTCTTGTCCATTCTTCTATCAACAGGAGGTACAGAATTAGGAGACTTTAACATTTGTTGTGTCTGTTTCCCAAATGATTTGTGTAGGGGAATAGACAGCCTCCTGGACTCTGGGATGTCCATCATTTCAACAAAATCGGGCTCCTCCTGATCCTCTGTAGCCTCCTCCATAGGGAGCTGGAGAGTTTCAGCCACTTTTCTGTAGAAAAGATAGTGGGGAAGGGACTCAGAGAGCCAGGAGGGGAAACACCAGAAGGTCTGTCTGGGGAGATGTCCGGTTCAGTGGGCACATCCAGACTTTCTGCTCCATCATACTCCTCATCTTGCTCATAATCCCCCTCCTCCTCAAATTCCGGTTCATAAAAATCTTCAGGGGCATAATCCTGAACCGGAGGAACCGACTGAACCGAACCCCTAGCTAACTGAGCCGGATCGGACAGAACCGGGCGAAGTGATTCAACAATCTGAATCGCTCCGGCCATCTCATCAGCGGTCAGAACATGAACTTCTGGATCTGAACTGGCTGATTTTTCTTTACGTTTCCTTTTCGTAGGAACCGATCCCTCAGGATCGGCTCTCCTCTTGCCCGAAGAAGTATCGGCCTGGTCAGAGGGCGCTCCTTGTGGTTTGGCCGGAACCGAACCGGGCTGGCCATCCAGGTCAGCGGATTTCTCTGCCTCCTTTTCCCTAAGTCTACCTAATCTTTTCTCCAGGGTAGGTTTAGGAATGTTTTTACAAATTTGGCAGTCTGTTGGAGGTGGTCAAACCCCAGACAATAAACACAGGTGGTGTGGGATCGGCCTAGCAAAGACCTCCCACACTCACTGCAGTGTTGAAACCCAGTGGGACCGCTTTTTTCTTGGGTTTCTCAGACGTGGCCAACCTAACCAAACGTACCCTTTTTTTGGCAATCGCCAGGCAAGACTCCCTTATCGGTTTCTAACCGTGTTACTGGTATTGGAAAAAAATGTTAAAAACATGTTTTTTTTTTTTTTAAACCGATAAGGACCGGTAACCACACACTAAAGAAAAACACAAGAGTTCAATATATTGGATCGGTTCAGCCGAACCGATTGAAAAATACAAGTTTTACAATTTCCACAAATAAACAGAAACTATCTAAAGTACTCACGGTATCGCAGACAGAGCCTGAACCGACAATGCGGAAATAAATTCGGAATGAAACAGACAACTTTAACCAACTTTGAACTGAGCAGAAGGAGAAATCTCCGGAGCGACTGTTCAGTGAGGCGGAGTAAAGAATCTGACGGTTGGGTTTCAAAGTGCCGCAGACAGAGACCTCAACTGAGCTCGAGCTCAACATTCTATGCACTGCATAGAAAATTAACCGTCTACTCTCCGGGGCAGTTCAAAGGCTGGAGCTAACGCAGATTGTCAGAATACAGCAAGACTTCATGTTGTTTGAAGTATTTTTTCACAGAGAGGGTGGTGGATGCATGGAACAACCTTCCTGAGGAGGTTGTGGGGTCTAAAACTGGGGGAAAATTCAAGAATGCATGGGACAGACATAAGGCAATTCTTGGGGGTTAGGAAGAAATAGGCTGTTGGTTAACTAGGATCCGCAGCTTATCGTGTAGGTAGGGAAATGGGCAGACTAGGTGGGCCAAGCGGTCCTTATCTGCTGTCAAAGTCTGTTTCTATGTAGTGTTTCTCAGCTTGTCTGATTTGTGGTTGAGGAAAGCTGGTAAGGAGAAGGAAATAGAAGTTGAACTTACTCCCTAATGTTAGTTACTGAGACAGTCGCCGCAGAATATTGGACTCCTCTTGTTACTTTGTGCCCCTTCAAAAACAGAAGTCCATCAACTTGTTGGTTGCTTCACTGCTTCTGTTCCCCAGTACTGGTTCTGTGTTGCTCTCTGGTATACTAACCACATCTTTGTGTCTCATTCAGGATTTTAGCATGATGTTTGGCCACTGCCCTGAGATCACAGTCTACACTAGCTGCTGTCTCTTCCCCAGTGAAAAACTGCTGGCCTCGCTCTGGACCGACAACAAGAAGTCCCTTCTCAGTATGCTGGTGGAGGTGAGTGTCTTCCCCCTGCAGATCTCCCCACATCTGTCTCTCCCCCCGCCCCCCCCACACACACACACCCCTTGCCTACTTGGTCTCAGCCTTCTTTCTTTTAGCTTTGTAATGAGTGTAGGAGACTGAAACCTTTGTTTTCCACCTAGACCATCTACATTGTAGGCTGGTGGAGTGCAGTCTCCTCATGGATCTGCTGAGGAATCAGAGATGCCTAAAACCATTTTTAACAGAGAAAAAACAAACATGATTCCAGAAGAAGCCGCAAAGCTGTTTAAGGATAAGCAGTTCTGAGCCCAGATGAGGATGGGAGTGCCTCATTGAGGGCCAAGATCATTGTTTGCCTTGAGACATAGCTGTATTCAGATGATCTTACTTAGAGTGGGAGCTTTTGCAGCAGGCTATTACAATTTAGGACTATGCCGCAGGCACTAGGACCCATTGGAAACCTTTAGCTGGCAGTACCCAGTGGGGGCCGCCCCCGACGTCGGCTCCGCCCCGACATCAGCCAGTGGTATATCAGAGGGCGGTCCCCAGCCCCACCTCAGTTCTTTTCCCACCACAGACCCGCTTCCATCGGCTCTTCAGTTGCCTTTAGGACCCTTTTCTAGTAGTTCAGCAAAACTTTTCATTGTTTATTATTTTTTCTCGAAGTCCGTTTCTTGTTCTTCTCGATAATCAGTATGTCGACTTCACCGTCATTGGTTTCCTTGTCTGAAAAGAAGAGGACAAAATGTTCCTGCGGCCGCCAGATACCAGCGAAGAACTCCCATGAGGCCTGTGTCTTTTGCCTTGGGCCAGAACACGACGCCAAGAATTGCCCAATCTGTTGCGGCTTTACAAGTAGGACTAGGATTCGCCGCCTAAAGGTGCTAAAGGCCCATATCCTTGAAAAACAAGTAGCCATAATGTGGCACTCTCCTGGGGAGAAGTCCTCTTCATCGAAGCACAAGGTAAAATCAGACCACCACAAGTCCTGCGGAAAGGACCGGAGCCGGTCTCGGGCATGTTTGCGTTCTCCCCACAAAAAGGCCTCCTCCTCTGCGTCGGGCAGCTCAGGTCATTCCTACCACTCATGACACTCTGAAGATAAGCGGGAGACTACCGTCCACGCCAAGACACCGGTGTCAGGTAAGGGTAGTCAGGGTCCGGTCTTGGTACCAACGCCCCCCCACCTCGAAAGTGAAGGTTACACCCTTGCAGACCCTCCACCTCGGGAGTTGGGACCTCGGCTTCCTCTTCAGCATCTGCCTCGGCCCCAACGAAGAAAGCCTCATCTATGACCATACCTGGGATTCCAGGTAAGGCCCAATCCCAGAAGGAACAGGAGCCAGACTCAAAGCCAACACTGGCTCACCGCCTCTCTACCACCCTACCGGTGACACCTGAGCTAACGACGGCAAAGCCCGATGGCTCCAAACTGTCGCCGGCACAGGACCCAGAGTGGAAGTCAGTGAAGGTGGCGCCGGCTACTGACCATCTGCCGGTCTGAAGGGCCTCCACTTCAGAGGACATGATGGATGATTCTTCGCCCTGGGACCTCCCTGATTTTCCGTCCTTGCCCATACCTCCCCACCTGCCAGACAAACCCAGCCTATCGGCGGGTTCTGCTGCAGCGCAGTTTAATAAAGAGGAGCTCACCAAGCTCTTTCAGTTTTGGTGGGGCCAAGTTAAACAATATTTTGCCACCGCAGCCCAATCCTGTTCCAGCTCCAGTAAAACATGGGGATAAGAGCAGGGGTGAAAAGCCTTCTTCCCCAGTGTGTAAACGTTCCCCCTCTAAGCCAGAACTGAAATCTAGGTCACGCACTCTGGTGGATAATGGTGGCCAGTCCAAAAATGGGGAACGTCGGCACCGGCAAAGCTCTCACTCTTCCAGCCACCATCATTCCTTGAGCAGGAGATGGTCCAATAGCCAACACAGGTCTGACAGCCATCCCAGACACTCGGTCAACCAACGTTGGACCACTAGCCATCGTCCTAAGCGTCCCTAGCGTCCTCGGTCCTACACCGTCTTCGGTCTTCCATAGGCAACGCTGAGAAGAAAGAAGCCATTCTTACTCTCACTCAAGATTGGCCTGATACTATTCAGAGGGCCACGGTTTGCATCCCAGCTCCTCTGGGTCCAGCCGTTCCTTCTCCAGGGAGAGAGTGTCCCCCGAGGAGAAAGACACTCCCAAGATCTCCTCCTGACGATCCCACATTCATGGACATCATGAGGCATATCCAGTCCTCTAATGACGGGAGACAGAGGACTTGCATCCAGAATGGCAGAGGTTGGCAAAGTACTTGAGGCAGAAGGAACCAAAGCCTCTAGTGGTCCCTCCTCTTGTGGATACCTTCCAAGACCTTACGAGGATTATTTGGAAGCATCCCTCTACCACCACGGCAGTTCCTAAGAAATCGGACAGGCTGTATAGAGCCCCGAGGGAGGAGCCTTTCCTGGTGGAACACCCTCAGGCAGACTCCATGGTGATTACAGCTGCCCATGATAAGTCCAAGCAGCCTAAACACCTTAGCTCCCAGCCTCCCAATGTAGAGTCCAGCTACCTGGACCAGTTGGGCAAGAAGGTCTATTCTGCCTCCACCTGTTCCATTCACTCTCTTAACTTCCTCACGCATATGTCCAGTACCAAAATGCATTGTGGGAGAAGGACTTGGAAGTAGCTCAGGCCTTGCCAGACTTGGCACAAAAGACCAAGCTCCTGGAGATTTTGAAATTGGGTTCGGACGTAGGCAGTCATGTCCTGAGGGCCTCGTACGATACTGCAGATACGGCCTCGAGGGCAGCAGCTTCTGGCGTGTGCCTTAAACGTCATGCCTGACTTAGAGTCTCAGGATTCTCCCAGGATCTGCAGTCCGGAATCCGGGACCTACCATTCCAGGGTTCTGTCCTCTTTGGGGAGGAGATGGAGAAACTTGTCGCTCGTCTCCAAGAATCCGGGAAGTCCATCTGGTCCGTCCGAAAACTATATAAAGGGGACCAGATGCCATTCTGCAAATGGCCTTTTCATAAGACCTCAGGGCAGAATAACCATGGCCAATTTCTGCAGAGAGGCGGCTTTAAGAGGAAAGCCACAACCCAAGCTTCTGGGAGCTCTACCTCTAGAGGCCACAAGTCCTCCCAGCCCTCTCTGCCTGCTCCCAGAGCTACCCAGTGACTCGCTACCGACCCCCTCCGGCAGAGGTCATGGGGAGGCAGGAGGTCACTTCTCCCTCTGCCAAGAGGGGTGGAGCAACATTACGACAGACTTTTGGGTTCTAGACCTAATAAGGAGAGGACATACCTTAGAGTTCACTCAGATCCTTCCAGAAGAACCACCAAGGTCCTCCCGTTATCCTCCTTCTCACATTCCTCTAATAGAAGTGGAAATACAGATCTTCCTGCAAAAATGGGCAATAGATCCAGTTCCCCAGGGACAATGGGGAAAAGCTTACTACTCTCACTTCTTCCTGGTTCCAAAAAAGACCATGGATCTTCTTCCCAACCTGGACCTCCGCTCCCTAAATCTTTTTATAGACTACAAAAGGTTCAGGATGATCACTCTGCCAGGCCTCATTCCCCTCTTACACCAGGGGGATTGGCTCTGCTCCCTGGATATGCAGGATGCCTATATGCACATAAAGGTCTTCCTCCCCAACGGAGGTTTCTGAGGTTCCACTTCCAGGGGAGGCATTATTAGTTCTGGTCCTTACCGTTCGGCCTCTCTTCCACTCCAAGTCTTCACCGAGTGCCTAGCAGTGACGGTGATGGCTCTTAGATGCCAGGGCCATTACATCTTTCCTTACCTAGATGATTGGCTTCTGGCAGCGTCATCCAGAACACAACTACTGTGCACTCTTGAAGACACCTTTATTCTCTTCCAAGAACTGGGGATCACCCTGAATCTTCCAAAGTCTTCCGAGAGGCCAGTGAACAACTCCTTTTTCCATTCATTCTTGTGCAGCTGCACCATAGCCAGCGAGCAGGCTCGCCTATCTTCAATGACCCTCACCGAAGCCCCCTCTGAGTGGGGTTGTCGAAGTGGAACTGTGGTGGCTGGAGGTCAGGCACCGAGGCAGTTCATATGTGGGGGCTGGTGATTTTTTCTGTACTGTCCCCCTGGAGCTGGGACCGTGCAGTGACGCCAGCGGGAAGGCGTCTGTCCCAGCTCCACCCCTCGTTACAGCGCGATACCCTGTCCCCCATCCTCCGCCAGGGGGAAACTGATGCCAGCACCAGGAAACCTCCCCTTCCCAGAGAAGGAGAGCAGTCCTCCGGATGCTCGATCCTTCTCCTCCCCTGCCGACCCTCTGCGGCCTGTGCCCATTCCTGAACACGGGTCGCCAGCATGGCGAGAGTTGTGGCGTCCAGCACCTCAACCCTCAGTGCCACCGGGCCGGCTCAATGACTCCTTTTTATAGGAGCGGTCCTCGACACAGGTCAGGGCATGGCCTTCCTGCTGCAGGATGATGGGGATTGTCTATGGGTAGTAGCCTGAACAATATCTGTGGCCCCACAGGTCCTAGCCAGGACCTTCCTCAGACTTCTGGGGCACATGGCGGCGGCCATCCCCACAGTTCTCTTGGCTTCCCTCCACATGAGGGTCCCACAATGGATGCTCAGGGTGCAGTAGGACCAGAGGTCAGACGATCTGGACCGGCCGGTCAAAATCTCCGACCCGGTAAGAAGGACTCTTTCTTGGTGGTTGGATCCCTCTAACCTGGAACGAGGAGTCCCTTTTCGGCAGGAGCTCCCGAGACAGATCCTAACCACAGATGCCTTCTGTCTCAGCTGGGGCGCTCATCTGGGAGACAGTCGAACCCAGGGGACATGGTCTCCAGATGAGCAACAGCTCCATATCAACATTCTAGAGATGCGAGCGGTCTTGAAGGCCTTGCTGGCGTTTCAGACAGGTCTTTCACCAGGCTCTCTTCTCATCCAGATGGTCAACACGTTGGTAGTGTTCTGTGTCAGCAAGCAAGGGGGCACACACTCCTACCCACCCTGTGCAGGGAGGCGATGAGAGTCTAGTATTGGGCACTGGAACACCACCTAGATCTCACTGCTGTTCATGTTCCAGGCGTCCAAAACATCTTGGCCAACAGCCTAAGCCGGTCGCGGTCCAAGGCTCATGAGTGGGAGCTCCTCTAGTCAGTAGCAGATCAGCTGTTTGACAGGTGGGGCCATCCATAGTTGAACCTCTTTGCATCTCCATGCAACGCCAAGCCGCCCAGATCTTACTTCGAGATAGAGCTCGTGCAGCAGGCTATCACAATTAGGTCTATGCCGCAGGCACTAGGACCACACGGAAAAACTTCTGCCAGCAATACCAGCTGGGGACCGCCCCCGACGCCGGCCCTGCCCTGACGTTGGTCAGGGTACAAGATGGGGCGGACCTAGCTCCACCTCAGTTCTTTCCCGCCGTGTACCCCGTACGTGAATAGCTGCTGCCTGCGATTCACCAGCGAGAAAAGATCTCCAATCAAGCCGTTTTTCGACGGTTATTCCGTTTTTTCTTTGCTACCGCGACCAACGCCTGCACGGTTACCGCTAGTGGCTTGGTTTTTTCGTCATCTTGTTGTCCTTCCCTCGGTGTTTACTGCCGTTGGCGCCGACGTCAGTACCGCAGTTGGTCCACGCGGGTTCGATGTCTTCCGGCGTCCCTTTCCCCAGAACACCTAAACAAGTGCGAGTGCGGCCGGCAAATTCCCGCCAAAGACTGTCATCGGCGGTGTGTTTTCTGCTTGGGCCCGGACCACGACACACCGCTAACCGCGCCGACTGCCAGCGTTTACAAGCGGACTCACATCCGGCGCTGAGGCCTATCTACTTGAGAGAAATGGACCTGCACTCGGCGGGGAAGAAGAAGGAGAAAAGCGCCATAGTAAAACACAGTCAGTCCCGGCACGGTCTCGGTCCTGCTCGTGGTCGCGACCTTCCTGAAGAAGCTTGTCGCCTGGGCTCGGTGAGTCGCTGTCGTTCCAGGCTAAGGCCGCCCGCCGGGGAGCGGCTGGCCAATGCTTCAAGGTGACCATCAAAGTCATCGCAAAGTCCGTGGCGGTTTCTGCTTCGGCCACCATCCACAGCACCCGGCGCTGCCAGCTAAAGGTGTGCCTCCAGGCGTAAGGACCTCCAGCGCCCCTGTCATCACCCGTCGTCGGTTGCGACACGGCGCGCCGTCAAAGGCAGACCGGGGTCGGTCGTTGTCCTGCCGACGCCCCCATTGCCCAAGTTCTCCTCCCCTGGGCCATCAGGAGAGCTTGTTGCGCGACTCGCGCGCCTGAAGCTTCTTTTCCCGCAGCGGACGGCAGAGGATTCTCCTGACAGAGCTGAAACAACTTTTCGTTTTGTGGGGCAGGTTCACAAACGCATTACCTGCCGCCGCCGCCCAGACACCGGTACCGGATCCTGCGGGTGAACCACAGCCAGAGGGCAAGGCCTCTCCGTTGAGGTCCCCGGAGCGCTGCTTTTCGCCCCTGACTAGGACTTGTTCCTACTGTCGATCTGAGGACCGCCGCACAGGTTCAACTGACAGACGTCGGACCCGGTCTCGTTCTCTGAGCCCTTCCCGCGCTCAGCGGGATGGTTCCCGACGTCAGTCATTGCTCCGTCGTCAGTCTAGGGACTGTCGCCGGTCTTAGGACTGTCGCCGGTCTTAGGACTGTCGCCGGCCTTAGGACTGTCGCCGGCCTTAGGACTGTCGCCGGCCTTAGGACTGTCGCCGGTCTTAGGACTGTCGCCGGTCTTCGGACTGTCGTCGGTCCCCTGCATACCGACGTCAACGCAGGCATGGACATGAGGCAGAACCAGACTACTCTAAGTTGGATAGTCGGTCCTCCTCTTCCTCGTCATCATCTTCTTCTTCCCTCAGCCTCAAAGCTCCCCTGAGGAGAAGGACATGCCTCGCTCGCCTCCAGACGATCCCACATTCATGGACGTCATGAGGCATATCCAGGCTTCCAATGAGTGAGACATGGAAGACCTGGACCTGGAACGCCGGAGATTGGCCAAATACATGAGGCAGAAGGAGCCAAAGTCTTTGGTCATTCCTCCTCTGGTGGATACCTTTCAGGACCTGACTAGATCCACCTGGCTGCACCCAGCCTCCATCCCGGCAGTTCCCAAGAAGTCGGACAGGCTTTACAAGGCTCCAAGGGCCGAACCTTTTTTGGCTGAACACCCTCAGGCAGACTCCACTGTGATCACGGCTGCTCATGACAAGTCTCGACAGTCGTGACACCTCAGCTCCCAGCCTCCTGACTTGGAGTCCCGTTACCTGGATCAGGTGGGCAAAAAAGTTTACTCTGCCTCCACCTGCTCCATTAGATCCCTAAACTTCCTCACACATATGGTGCAGTTCCAGAATGCATTGTGGGAACGGGGTTTTGAGCTGGCACAGGCCATGCCAGACTCCGATAAAAAGACGGAGCTCCTGGCCCTCTTGCAGTCAGGCTCGGACGTCGGCACTCATGTTCTGAGGGCCTCGTACGATACTGCAGATATGGCTGCCAGAGCAGCTGCCTCTGGGGTTTGTCTCCGGCGCCATGCCTGGTTACGGCTTTCGGGCTTCCACCAGGATCTGCAGTCTGGTATCTGGGACCTGCCGTTTCAGGGTACCGTCTTATTTGGGCAGGAGACGGAGAATTTGATTTCCCGTCTCCAGGAAGTGGGCAAGTCTATCTGGTCGGTCCGCCAGATGTACCGTGGCGACCAGCGACACCCCCATCGCCGTTGGCTTTTTCGAAAGTCCTCAGGCAATCAGACTTCAGCCCGTGGTTCGCAGGGCAGAGAGGTGGCTTCCGCTGAGATCCGAAACCAGCAGTCTGGTGGACCGTCTGGCCGTGGGCCCAAGTCCTCCCAGGCCTCTCTCCTCACCCTGGTTCTGCCCAATGACTCCCTTCTCCCCCCCCCGTGGTCAGACGTCCAGGGGGAGCTGGTCGGGGGCCGCTTCTTCCTTCATCTCGAAGGGTGGAGCTCTATTACCACAGATCAATGGGTCTTGGATGTCATTCGGAGAGGACACACGTTGGAGTTCCCTCCACGTACTCCACCAGAGCTCTCCCGTTATCCTCCTTCTCACATTCCACTCTTGGAAGGAGAAATTCAGGCCCTCCTGCAGAAGAGAGCAATAGAAATAGTTCCCATGGAGCAGTGGGGTCAGGGGTTTTACTCCCACTTTTTTCTGATCCCAAAAAAGACGGGGGACCTTCGTCTCATTCTGGATCTCCGTCCTTTTAATCTCTTTATAGAGTACAAAAAGTTCAGGATGGTGACTCTTCAGGGTCTCCTTCCTCTGCTGCACCAAGGGGATTGGCTCTGTTCCCTCCACATGCAGGATGCGTACATGCATATCGGGGTCTTTCCTCCCCACAGGAAGTTTCTGAGGTTCCACTTCCTAGGAGAGCATTATCAATTCGGGTTCTCGTTTGGCCTCTTTTCCTCCAGGGTCTTCACCAAATGCCTAGCAGTGGTGGCTGCGGCTCTCAGGCGATCAGGCTATTCGTTTTCCTTACCTCGGCGACTGGCTTCTGACAGCCTCGTCAAGGACTGACCTTCTCACGCTCTCTCGAGATGCCTATACTCTATTCCGAGCTGGGGATCACCTGAACTTGAAAGTCGTCCCGGGCCCAGCCAAAACCTCACCTTCATTGGGCGATTCTGGATCCGTCCAGGCAGAGACTTTTCTCCCTCAGGACAGAATTTTCGCCCTGCGAAGTTTGGCAGACAGTTTCTGTAGCACCTCGAGTTCCGGCTCGTACTCGTCTACTGGGGCACATGGCGGCGCCATCCCAGTAATATCTTGCCCGCCTCCACATGAGAATCCCACAATGGATGCTCAGGGTGCAGTGGGATCAATACTCCGATGACCTGGACACCTTAGTCATGATCTCTGAGCCAGTCAGGAGAACGTTGCTTTGGTGGATGGACCCCAGCAATCTGGAAAAGGGGGTCAGCTTTCGTCTGGAGCCTCCAGGTCAGACTGTGACGACGGATGCCTCAGACCTGGGTTGGGGGGCTCATCTCGGTGGTCACCGCACGCAAGGGGTTTGGTCAACCGAGGAACAGTCCCTCCATATCAGTGTCCTGGAAATGTGAGCGTTCCTCTATGCTCTTCAGGCGTTTCAAGAGGACCTGGTTCCCGGCTCTCTTCTAATTCAGACGAACAATATGGCGGTCGTCTTTTATATCAACAAGCAAGGAGGCACTTATTCCTATCCTCTTTGCTGGGAGGCGATGAGAGTCTGGTACTGGGCACTGGAACGGGGCATTCATCTGTCGGCAATGTCCGTTCCAGGAGTTCTAAACAGTCTGGCCGACGATCTCAGCAGGTCGTGGGCCAGGGCGCATGAGTGGGAATTGCTTCAGTCCGTGGCGGCTCAGCTCTTCGGAAGGTGGGGCCTTCCCGAGCTAGATCTCTTTGCGTCACCACGCAACGCCAAGCTGCCATGCTTTCGCTCGCGAGAGCACGCGCCTGGCATTTTTTGGCCAGACGCGTTATCCCTTTGTTGGGCCGGGAGGTTTCTTTATGCCTTTCCGCCCTTCCCTCTCATCCAGAGGGTTCTGCTCAAGTTACAGGCAGAGGGGGCACGCATGATCCTTGTGGCCCCCTATTGGTCCCAACAGATTTGGTTCCCACTTCTGCAGCGGTTGTCCCAGGAACCTCCAATCCCGCTGCCCATATGCTTGCAACTGCTGTCCCAGGACCAGGGTTCTCTGGTCCACCCGGATCTCCGATCCCTGCACCTTCACGCTTGTCTCCTCCAGATGTAGCTGTGAACAGATACGGGGTTTCCCCGGAAGTGGCTGAGGTCTTAGTGTCCGCACGTAAGCCCTCTACTCGCTCTGCTTATGCTATGAAGTGGAAGCGTTCTGTCTTTGGGCCTTGCCTCAGCATTTGGACCCAGTCACATGCTCTGTGAACTCCGCTTTGCAGTATCTCCTCTCCTTGTACGAGAAAGGCCTGAGCCATTCCTCCATTAAGATGCATATGTGGGCAATCTCAGCCTACCATGCTCTGGTGGGTGACAGAGCATTGGCCCAGCTAGAAGTGGCCCGCACCTTCCTTAGGGGGGTTCTTCACATGAGACCTCCCGTCAGGGACCCTGTCCCACCCTAGGACCTCCTTTTTGTGTTGGAGAAACTCGCCCTTCCCCCTTTTGAACCCGCAGTGACGTGCGAGCTGCAGTACTTATCTTGGAAAGTTTGTTTTTTGGTTGCTGTTACTTCCGCTCGAAGAGTTTCCGAGCTGCAGGCTCTGATGTGTAAAGAGCCCTATTTGGTTTTTCATAGGGAAAGAGTTTCCCTCCGAACTAATCCTAAGTTTCTTCCGAAAGTGGTCTCGGAGTTGACCCTCAACCAGTCGGTTGATCTTCTGTTTATTTTCCTTCTCCTCCAATAGAGGGAGGTTCTCCTCCACATATTGGATGTCCACAGGTCCCTGAGGTATTACCTCAGTAGAGCAGTTCAACACCGTAAATCAGACAACTCTTTGTGGCCTTTGTGCCACAGTGCTTGGATCAACCGATTGTCCAAGCAGACTATCTCAAATGGATAGTCCATTAGTTTCGTTCTGTTATGAGCATCACAACAAACCCCTACCGGGTCCGGTTAGGGTCACTCCACCAGGGGTGTATCAGCTTCTTTTGCCGCGATGCGGAATGTCGCCATTCAAGACATCTGTGCGGCTGCGACCTGGAACTCGGTGCATACTTTAGTCAAGCATTATAGCTTGGATATCGTCTCCAGACGCCGTGCTGGCTTCGGCCTAGCAGTTTTGCAAGGACTCTTGTCCTGACGGTCTCTGGAGTCAGCATATTCCTCCTCCCGGGGGCGACTGTCTTTTCCCTAGGGAACTGCTTGGGACTCGGTCCTAATTGTGATAGCCTGCTGCAAGAGCTCTATCTCGAAGTAAGATAGTACGAGTAGTCGTAGAACTTACCGTAACAGTAGATCTTCGAGAGAGTCTTCAGCAGGCACTGTTTTTTCCTCCCACCTTCCCTCGGAGTGTGCAGGTCTTCTCTTCTCAAGGAAAGGTGTCATCTCCTTCTGTTGTCAGGCCATCTGCTGGGTACTGGCGGGAGAACTGAAGTGGAGCTGGGTCTGCCCTCTCTTGTACCCTGACCGACGTCGGGAGGGGCGGGGCGTCGAGCGCGGTCCCCAGCTGGTATTGCTGGCAGAAGTTTTTCCGTGTGGTCCTAGTGCCTGTGGCATAGTCCTAATTGTGATAGCCTGCTGCAAGAGCTCCTCTCGAAGATCTACTGTTACGGTAAGTTCTTACGTAACTGTACTTTTCTGCCTGCGAGAGTACGTGCCTGGTGTTTTCTGGCCATACGCGTTGTCTCTCTGTTGGACAGGGAGGTTTCTGTATGCCGTCCCTCTCTTCCTGATGATTCAGAGGGCTCTTCTGAAACTTCAGGCAGAAGGAGCAGAGATAATCCTCATTGCCTCATTCTGGCCTCGGCAGATTTGGTTCCCACTACTTCAGCAGCTGGCAGTGGAGCCTCCAATTCAGCTGCTGCTGAGCTCGCACTTACTGTCCTGGGACCAGGGAACATTGGTCCACTGGGCCCTTAAATCCCTGTATCTTCATGCTTGGCTCCTGCAGATGTAGTCAAATCCAGGTCTGGGGTCTCCCAGGAGGTGGCGGACATTCTCATGGCAGCGAGAAAGCCCTCAACTAGATCCACTTATGCCATGAAGTGGAAACATTTCTGCCTTTGGGCTTCACCCCGTCACTTAGACCCTCTTATCTGCCCAGTGAACTCGGTTCTACAGTATTTCCTCTCTTTGTTAAATCAAAGCTTGAGCTACTCCTCCATAAAGGTACATTTATCAGCAATTTCTGCATACCATGTACCGACGGAAGGAAAGACACTTGCCCAACTGGATGTGGCCCGTACCTTTTTGAGGGGCATCCTACATATCAAGTCTCCCATCCGAGATCCAATACCACCCTGGGATCTCCTGTTTACACTGGAGAAGCTCACCCTCCCTCCCTCCTTTTGAGCCTGCCACGGATTGGGAGCTTCGCTTTATTTCTTGGAAAGTGTTATTTCTAGGATCGTGGATATGTTGTTAATCCACACTCTTTGGCATGTCCCCTTCCACTTTAAGATCAACCGGGAGTCTTCAAGCTGGCTCCTCCCACCCACCCGGGTGGTATAATCCTTGGCTCTGCCCCATGACGCCAGATCTTCTTTTCCGCTGGAAGATACAGGTTCCCTCCTTACCATTCTTGCTCACGCATTTTGTAGGCCCTGGCTCTAAAACCTTTGGTTATTCCTAAAATTCGTATCGTTCGCGTTAGCGACTGTGAGTTTATCTCTTCGATTATGGAAGACAAGTCTTCCCCCGGATTTCATCGGTCCCCTTGCAGACAGAAAATGTCACACACTGATCCCCACACCGCGTGCGTCTATTGCCTCGGTGTCGACCATGACAGCTCGAAATACGATATGTGTCTCGCCTTTCATCCTAATGTCCTTGACGACTGTCTTGCATGCTTGAAGCTGGAGAGGCCAGAGAAACGGAACCCTTCGGCGAAATCCAAGGAGGCTCGGTGGGCAGTTTTCGCTGCTGCGGGATCTGCCGAGCAATTGGAACGCATGCAAGCATTCGAGGAGGAGCGGCTTGTGCTGCAGAGACTACTCTGAGTTTCTTCGTTCCACTCAACCTGGACTCCACCTTCTCGGGTTCCTTCCGAGAGTTGTGCCAGTCTCTCTTGACCAAGGGTGAGGCACCTGCGGGCACACACACTTATCTCGATCCCGTAAGCGGGAGAAGGATCCGGGATCATCTTCGTCTCGATGCAGACGTTCTTGGGAGCGGGAGAGATCTCGGTCCCAGCAACGTGCGGTCTCGACTTCGGTCAAGATTGCTTCTTCAGCCGCTGGCTTTTCGGCTTTGCCGTCTGGTCAGTCGACCAAACTGTCAATCGACGATGAAGAGATCGTTATCAATCCGATTGATCTTTTATCGTCTACTCCGGTTGACGATTCCCTCGATTGAACTCCTAATTTGGTCTTCCCAGATGATGAGACCCAGCCTGCTGGGACTCCCATCGAGGAAGTGGTCCCCGACCCCGGGAAATGGTGTCTCCTGAGCGACCCAGTCGGCCTGTCCGATCTCGATCGAGGTCTTGGACCCCCTCGACCGAAAGGCCGAGGAAGAGCCATAAACGCTCTAAAAAGAGGCGACACCATCGGTCGTCCTCATCGGATGAGGAGAGGCTCCGGCGGAAACTCCGGCGCTACAAGAACCTCATGTGGCAACAGCTGATTTTAACTGGGCACAAGCCAACTCTGGCTTCCACACCAGCCATTACCTGGCTTTCACCTCCTAGGCCGAACCTGACTCCTTCAGAGCCGATTAAGTCGGTTCCTCGGCCCGCAGAGCCGGCAAAACCTCCAGTTCGGCCTAAGACAGTCTCTCCACCGATAGTGGTGGAACCACTGCCCAAGCAGCCTGTGGGAGGGGTTCCTTCCAAGGAAGACAGGCCGGACACCGGGCTTCCCCGGCATTTGTCGGTCTCGGTTACCCCGGACCGCCCTTGGCGAGTCAAAGGTGACCTGGGTGGTCGGCTGTTGTATCCGGATTCCTCGGATTCGGACATCACCAGCCTGCATTCTCATCCAGGGGATGACGAATCAGCCGTTGGCTTAGAGACGGAGGAAGGTTCCTCGTCTTTTCAGGGCGTTCTTCGCTTCACCTCTGAGTCCACAGGGATGCCCCGGAGCCAATCCAAAAAAAGGCGGAGTACCCTCTTACGGACATCCTTAAGAGAGGGGGTAACCCGACGGAGGCCTTTCCTGTGGCCAAGGCTATTGTTGGCCCGGCCTTAGAACTCTGGCAGCGCCCTGCCTCTTGTCCAGCTCCGTCTGCCCACATGGCCTGCAAGTATGCGGTGCCCATGGGGTCCCTTGCGGGGTTCACAGAGCACCCTTTGGCCGAGAGCCTGATGACCGCCTCTGTGTTCAGGCATACTGGCAGGTCTGCCAACACTAACCGACCACCTGATAAAGAGTCCAAGCTTTTGGACCATTCAGTCAGGAAGGTCTATGGCGGCTTCCTCCTTGGGCCTTCATCAGGCAAGTTCAGCCATCATCATGGCATGCTTCTTTCACGCCCTTCTAGGGTCTCTGGATGAAGGCCTCCCACATCTCCCCGTGGACATGCAGACCACGGTCAAGCAGGTCTGGGATCAGGGCCGAGCTGTTGCCAAACAGTTGCAGACTGCTTTGGACATTGGGGATTCTTGTGCCCATTTGATGGCTGCTGCAGTTGCCTCTCGTCGCAGGGCTTGACTGAGGCTCTCCTCCTTCCCGGCGGATACCCAGCACAAACTAGCTGACGTGCTCTTCCTAGGGACTGACCTGTTCAGTCCAGGAGTAGCTGGTCACCTTCAGCACATTGAGCAGTCCAGTGCCACCTTGGACGGTATTTCTGCCAGGGGTTCTTTGGGCAAGAACCAGCAGAAGAAAAAGATGCCTTTTTGGCATTCTTCCCCTGTGGCTCAGCAGTCCTCCTTTCAAGGTGGACAGCAGCACCAGCAACAGCAGCAGGCTGAGGCTTGGCGCCCCGGCCCCCCCAGGCCCACAAAGGAGGCCGAGGTTCAGGTCTTGGAGCCTCCTCCTCCAAGCCTACTCAGAGACGGGGCCGGGGCTGTCAACCTCTCTCCCGTCACCTCGGCTCTGGGTCCTCCCGTGGGGTCTGGCTCTGCCACTTCCTTTCCGCCTGCTCCGCTGTCACTTCAGACAGGTGGGTTCTCGAAGTGGTCAGTCGGACTGCCTCTGGAATTCGAGCAGTATTCTCCAAGCCGAGCCCGTGCCCCTTTGGAGGAAAGAGTATCTGCTCAGACTCAGTCAGCTCTCCAAGACGACATTGCTCAGCTCCTCCTCAAGGAGGCAGTAGCTCCCGTGGCGGATCCTCCAACAGACCCAGGCTTTTATCTCCAGGTACTTCCTGGTGCCCAAGCGGACTTGGGGCTGGCGCCCCATTCTAGATCTGCATGACCTGAATCAACATCTCGGGTCACGCACCTTTCGGATGGTCACTCTGTCCCAGATCATACCATCCTTGGACCAAAACATGTGGTTCTGTTCACTGAATCTGCAGGACATGTTCTTTCACATCCCAATTCGTCCGTCCCATTAGCGGTTCCTCCACTTCAGGGTCGAAGGGACCCTGTACGAGTTCTGAGCCATGCCGTTCGGCCTGTCATTGGCCCCACAGGTCTTGACCAAATGCATTGCAGTGGTGGTGGCCCATCTCAGGCATCAGGGGGTTAGCATTTATCCTTACCTTGATGACTGGCTCTTAGCGGGTTCCACCCAACAGGAGATGGAGAGGTCAAGGGACCTAACCATCCAGACCTGCTCCCAACACGGCCTCCTGATCAACGAGGCCAAGTCGGGACTCATGCCTTCTCAGGTGATGGGCTTCATCGGGGCAGAGCTCCGACTCTTGTCAAGCCCAGAGCTCAGCTTTCGGCGGACAGGGCGGAGGTTCTTTCCTCTTTTTCCCAGTCATTTCTGGTTGGGCAATTGTGCCCTGCCCAGGACCTTCTGTGCCACATGGCATTGTGCACCTCAGTGGTCCGTTGTACCCGGTTGCACATGCGCCCTTCCCCAATGGGGACTGGCCGCCCAGTGGACTCAGCACCACAGTCATTTCAAACAGCTGATCACTGTAACCCAGAAGATGTGGGACACTCTTCAGTGGTGGACCACCCCGGACCGGTTGCAGGAAGGGATCCCATTTGTCCGCCCGGAGCCAACGGTTGTCCTCACGACCGACGCCTCTCTCAAGAGCTGGGGAGCCCACATGGGGGCAAAAGGGCCTACGGGCTCTGGACCCCCGAGGAGTCCCGATGTCACATCAACCTGTTGGAGCTCAGAGCAGTCAGACTGGCACTGTCAGCTTTTGCTTCTCAGCTCTGGGTCAAGTGGTTCAAGTCCAGATGGACAATACTACGACCATGTACTACCTCAACAAACAGGACAGCACGCTCGCCCGTCTGTTGTGCAGGGAGGCACTCCGCATCTGGACCCTCGTGAGCTGATTGGAGGCAGATCTCCTAGCCATCCATGTGGCAGGAGCCTCAAACCATCTGGCGGATGCTCTCAACCGCTTAGGCCAGACATCACATGAGTGGTCTCTTCATTCAGAGGTAGCTTACAGCCTGTTCTCCCACTGGGGCAAACCGATGGTGGACCTGTTTGCCTCCAGGGAAAACACCAAGCTGAGGCTGTTTCATGCCCGCCACTCTCAGCAGGGCTGTCTGCAGGGGGATGTCTTCTCGAGGCCATGGACCCCAGGCCTCCTCTACGCCTTCCCTCCATTTCCCTTGATCCACAAGGTGCTCCTCAAGGTGAGGAGGGACAAGGCAAAGGTGATCCTGGCAACCCCAGACTGGCTGCGCCAGTTCTGGTATCCAGATCTCTTCAGCCTCAGCTGCAGGCCTCCGGAGCGGCTTCCAGCACACCCGGAGCTGATATCACTCCATCAGGGGAAGGTATTCCATCAGACCTTCAATCCCTGCACCTTACAGCCTGGTACCGGAGCGGCTAGAGTTCCAGGCTTTGGATCTTTACGAAGATGTCTACACCGTGGTGGAGGCATCCAGAAAGGAATCGCCCAGGAAATGTTATGCCTTCAAATGGAAAAGGTTTTCCATTTGGTGTCAGGGCAAGGGCCTGGACCCTTTATCCTGTCCAGTGGCTAACATTCTCAACTACCTTTGGTCTCTCTCTCCAGAGGGGGTCTACGATCATCGTCCTTTAGGGTGCACCTGGCAGCTATCTCTGCTTACTGGGCGTGGGCTGGTCAGCCGACGTTGGTGCAGGAGACAGTGGTCGGGTGATTTTTCAAAGGCCTGGATCACATATCCCCTCTGGTGCGTGAACCTTCACCTCCGTGAGATCTTCCACTGGTACTGGCAAGCTATTCGAACCAATGCACAAGTGTGCCTTGTCACACTTGTCGTGGAAGACTGCCTTCCTGGTGGCTATCCGCCTGCCAGAAGGACAGGGGCGCTCCAGGCACTTTCGGCTGCGGATGCACAGAACCTGGCTTCCAGCGGCTAAGATCTGGCGCCATGGGGCGGAGCCGAGGTATATAGCACCGGTGGGTGGAAGAGCCAGCTTGAAGACTTCCGTTGATCTTAAGGTGGAAGGGGCATGCCAAAGAGTGGATGAACAACATATACCACTCCTAAAACTACTGTTACAGGTGAGTAACCCGTTTTTGGTTGCAGTTACTTCTGCTCAGAGAGTTTCCGAGCTCTAAGCCCTGATGTGTAAAGGAGCCTTATTTTTTCATTGGGACAGGGTGTCCCTGAGAGCAAATCCTAAGTTTTTATCCAAAGTGGTTTCAGAATTGACATTGAATCAGGATGTCAACCTTCCGGTGTATTACCCGGACAACTCAAATAGGGGGTGAAGCACTCCTGCATATTCTGGACATCCACAGGGTGCTGAGGTAGTACCTAAAATGCACTGCTCCACACCGTAAGACAGAGCAGCTGTTTGTGGCCTTTGTGCCTCGATGCCGGGGCAATCCGGTGTCGAAACAAACTCTCTCAAAATGGCTGGTCAGCTGTATTGTTTACTATTACAACAAATATAACAAGACTCTACCAGGCTCGGTTAGAGGTCATTCTGCCAGGGGAGTGGCTACTTCATTCGCATCCTTGCGAAATGTCTCCATTGGAGACATCTGTGCAGTGGCTACCTGGAGCTCAGTGCATACCTTAATTAAGCATTACAGTCTTGACATTGCTTCTAGGCGTAGGACTGGTTTGGGCCTTGCAGTCCTTCAGGACCTCCTTTTTTTTTTAAAATGCCCTGTTAGCACTGGTGCTTTCAGCCGCCTCCCGGTTCCTTTTTCCTTTTTGTGGGACTGCTTGGGATTCAGTCCTAATTGTAATAGCCTGCTGCAAGAGCTCCCACTCAAAGTATGATAGTACAGTTATGTAAGAACTTACTGTAACAGTAGATCTTCAAGAGGAGCTCTTGCAGCAGGCGCTGCTTTCCAGCCCTCCTTCCCCCTGGTGAGCTGCGTTGCATCCTTTATTGCGGCAAACTTCCACCTGGTCCACCTGCTGGGCCTTATTCATGGGTCTCCGATGGGTGAACTGAGGTGGGGTGGGGAACCGCCCCCTGATATACCACTGGCTGACGTCGGGGCTGAGCCGACGTTGGGAACAACCCGATGGGTACTGCTATAAAAGGTTTCCAATGGGTCCTAGTGCCTGTGGATAGTCCTAATTGTAATAGCCTGCTGCAAGAGCTCCTCTCGAAGATCTACTGTTACGGTAAGATCTTAAGTAACTGTACATTTGTGTAGCAGCCATTGTTATAGAACCCAACAGCTGTAGGTAAAGGGCACAGAGATCAGAAGAGCTAGGAAAGTGGAAGTATAAAATTTTGACAGTATGGTAACAGTCACATGGAATACCATTTTATTATTTTTTTTAATCTGTGGTATTACAGAAGTAGCCATTTTTGGACAGAAAGCTCCTAAAACTCTTGTGTTGGTGAGAGTTGGTGCGGGAAGGACAGTCCCTAAAAACACAAGACAATTACTGTACTTGAAAGACCTGACAGTTGCAGTACAACGTGAACCATGGTCATTGGTGGTATCAGAAATGACCCATGAAGGAGGTCCTTTACCTAGAGTAACCCATTCCCAGGAAGGAATTAAGGGTAGCCCATGTAGTAAAACAGGCCCAGATGAATTCCTGGGAGACTTTTATAGAGCGTTCTAATAGGAATTTGTACTCTGATGGTAAGGGTTTTCAGCTGTTGTCATGAGCAGGGAGAAATATTGGACCCTTGGTCTGGGGCTACAGGTGTAGTATTACCAAAGCCTAGCAAGGTGCGATTCATTGCAAGGAATACAGATCTGTCGCCAGGGCTTCAGTTAACTCCATTTTGGGAGTATATGACTTCCAAAAATAAGGCAAGAGCTTCCAAAATAAAGAGGGAGGAAGTCATTGACTTCCAGATGTAAAATCAAAAATTAGATAACTTCCAAAGTGTCAGGCATGGAAGTAAGAAATGATGGATTTTTCTGAAAGAAATTGCACTTTACCACTAATTTATTATGTTACCATCCATAAATTTGTCTATCCTAGAATACTGACTTCCAAAAGTAGGATTCTGGAATTATTTTGGCTTCCAAAAAATTGGAATGACTTCCAGATTTGAACTCCTGGAAGTTTTAGACTTCCATTGAAAATAAATTAATTGAACCCGTCTGTCACCTTATTAAACCAAGATGTAAAATAATGCTCCAAATAATAGCAAAAAGGGTGCAAAAAGTTAATCCGAATTAAGTAAACAGTGGTCAGGCGGGATTCATTCCTGGGTGTCGTATCCAGGACTATACAGAGGCTCCTCAGTGTGTTGCATGGGGTTAAAGCAGTCCAACAGCATGCCTTGGTAATTGCCATAAACACAGAAAAGGCATTTGATCACCTAGACGTGCTTTTTAGAACACACCCTGAGGAAATTTCTGTTTGGGTTGAAATTCTGCTCCTGGATCAGAGCTCTCTATTCCCATTGTGTTGTACAATATCAGCACCAATAGAGTGCTTTCTGGTGAGGTCAGGATAGAGAGGGGGTCAAGACAGGGGTATCCAGTATTGCTCCTGTTCTTCACATTGAGAATGAAGCCACTGGCTGAGACAATCTGAAGAGCTTCCTGGGTGAAGGGGATATTTTGAATGGGGAAGAGAAGGCATCTTTGTATGCAGACGGCATGCTACTCTGCATGAGATACCTGTTAGATACCATGCCTCACTTGCTCAGCCTGTTGCATAAATATGGGTCAGTCTCCAGTTTTAAAATTAGTAAGTCCAAATTCAAAGTGTTACTTCTAGGGGAAGATTAACGACCAGGATTAAAGCCATGGTCCCAATGAAGTGGATTCAACAGGGGTTGGATATAGGAGGATGTAAATTACTTTAGATACTAGCAGGTTATTGGTGGCAATTATACTGCGCTGCTTGTTAATGCCAAATCGGATCTTGCCAGTTGGCATACTCTTCCGCTATCTCTGATGGGCAGGGTAGAATCATTGAGAATGACCGTTCTCATCTTTTCTTGCATCAGCCCTCCCTCCCTGGAGGAGGAGAGCATCCACTGGGACACTCACACCCCGATAACCCAGGCCTGTTCCCAAACTCATTTGTCAGCGTTATGCAGCACAGCGCTACCACTGCACCGATGGACCAGTCCCATCTTTTCTGTTCTTACCAATCAGTAAACCAAAGTCAGATTGGAGCTACAAGAGAAAACCGATGTCTGATTTTTGTCTGAGCAGGAAATCAACCTTATGTCTGTTGGAATATTCTCACATCCCCTAGGGGAAAGGGAAGTTTAAGGGTGCCAGACCTGAAACTGTATTACTGGGCAGCACGGCTAGCGTATCTGGTCCCCCTTCTGTGGAGGGAAACAGAATTGGGATGATGGTCTGTAGAAGATGACATGAGTTGGGCTGCTGGCGCAGCGGTAGCGCTACCACTTGCAGCGCCACAACCCAGGTTCGGGAAATGGGCCTTACCAATGGAAGGTTGGCCAGGAGGAGGTGTGTTGAGTGCCTGCTTGGATGCTCTCCACCTCAGGTAAGGAGGTGCATGGTCACCGATACACTGTTAACCTCCTGGGTGACCACAGGTGGAGGTATAATCAGCATATGAATCAGGGAGGGGGGACCCCAGTGAGGATCCGGCGCCCGCGCATGTCTCCGTGCATGCGTCTTTGGAGGAGAGCTTCCTGAAAATGCTGGCCGTGACAACATGACGCTGCCCCATGTCTCAGACCTTGCACCGCCGACTGTGGCACTCGCTTCCACCATACCTACTAGTCTCTGTTGCTAGGAGTTAAGGGAGTGTCCTCACCCTGAGGGCAAGCAGGGTGCTTAGGGAGATCGAGGTAAGTCCCAGGGATGGTGGATGACGGGGCTGGGGACAAGGGTTGGACCGATGGCCGGTCGGTTGGTGGAAAAAAGCACACTAATTCAAAAATGATGATGACACTTCACAGGCTGGAATAGTAATTTGGATCTGTGATGAGTGATTCATACCATTGATAACGAACCTAGAAAACCCACAGTCCCAACACACCTTGCAAATCTGGTGGAAGGTGGCTAGGAAGTATGGTTTCTAGTTGAGTATTAGTCAGCTGACACCAATTCAGGCATATTGCACTTTTCAACCAGGCCTAATTGGCATCATGTTCTGGAGATGGGAAGTCTCAGGGATTGTCTGGTTTGGGCACTTTAAGAACATGTGTAATGTCCTTCCTGCAACTGAGAAAAAAATAGTAGATATTCTGGACAGAGACTTTTTTGGTTATTTGGAGATGTCACTTTCTGCTGTTAGTCACAAAGGTCTCGGGTGAAACAGCCTTTAGAGACACTGCAACAGTTTGTTTAAGATATGATTGAGGCATTCCTGCCAGCAAGAATCATATCAAATCTGTGTCTGTTCTACATAGTGGGGGGAGGGCCACACCAGCTGACAAGATTACAACCAAATGGCAAGCAAAACTGGGATATGGGGGTGTGAACTAAACAAAAAATATGGGAGGGCATTTTCACACCATGGTGGGGTTGATGAGGAAGGAGTTTTGCTGACAGATGATTATCCGATACGTGTACCCGGTTGTTACTAACAAGTTTGCCAGTCTCTACTCTAGCACTTGCTGGAGAAACTGTGGACAGGTGGCTAATCATGCCCAGCTATTTTGAGATTGTCCCATGCTAAAGCCGTATTGGGAGGAGGTGGGAGAAATTATAGCTGAGATGTTGTCCCTTACTTACATCTCTTACTAAGCTACACCTCCTCTTAGGTGTCTTTCCCCCCAAGGTTGAAGAACGTGTGAAAGATACCTATTCCAAATTTTCATAGTGGCTGCTGCCAAAGGTATTACTCACTTGTGGTGTGCACCTGCCTTGCCAGATGTGCCAAGGTAACTAAACTGTCTGTAGGAAGATTAAAGAGATGGAGGAAATCACTGCTTTGTTGCAAGTAAAGAGAGGTGTATATATTAGGGATTTGATGCTCTTTTTTAAAGTGTTGGAACAGAGAGGGGACCCCATATTTCGATATCCTTGCTGAGATTTATTTCACATTTGTGCTGAGGCTGTATGCACTATATCTCAGCGAACCAGCAAATTTCACTCGACCAACTTCAGTTGACTAATACGTCCTGGTAGGCAGTATTCCCCATCCCTGTAATCTTTGCAGCCTTTATCTGTGACTGCTGTATGAGGAGGCTTGTCTGTGTGTTCTATGTGATACTTGAGTAATGTATTACCAAGTTGAAAATTAATATACCTTGATTTTAATAAAAAAAAAATGTCCTATGGTATCAATACCATGACTTCTGATACCACTGTATACCATGAAATCATCACATCATGGCATCAGTGAATCATTTGTGTGAAGAGTGTTAGGGAGAAATTTGAACACAGGCGGGGACAGTCCTTCCAAACCCTTTCTGTTCATAACCAGTTTTATTGCAGTGAGACACCAGGTGAACTGTTCCTGCACGGAATGTTTGCAGAGTAGTACTTTTAAGGGGTTTGCATTGCTCGGGTGTGGCTGCACTAGTTTGTCTCTTTTGTTTAAGTACAGTCTGACCATATATTGGGGAGGGTGTGGAAGTCTGAATTACCTGCCATAAAATGCTCTGTGTTTGGTTTCTCAGTATGCTGGTGGAGGTCCATAAAGGGATACAGGGCACCGTCACAGATCGGTCTGGAAAGCCCATCCCAAAAGCTGTGCTTGTCCTCAACAGCGGAGTGAAGGTCTTCACCTCGGAGGGAGGTTACTTTCATGCCTTCCTAGCTCCAGGTCCCCACAGCATTGATGCACGAGCTGAGGGTTATCAGCAGCAACGGAAAGAGGTAATGTTTTGGCATCCCAAACAAGTCAGTACTGCTAAACGTGGACAGTGAGTCATGAAAACCATTTACAAGTCAAACCAGTTCTGATTGGGGGATGGGGAGACGTAGTTGTATATGGAAGGAGGATTTGTCGAGGCTGTCCTTTATCCCCATTGTTATTTGCTATTAGCTTGGAACCCCTGGCTGCTGTTGGTCAAAACCCATGCATAGAAGGGGGAAGGGTAAGTGTTAGGAAGGAAATGCAGTAGGTATCCCTTTATGCAGATGATTGTCTTTTTCTCTCGGTAGTAGAGACATCAGCTGCAGAATTACTCAGAACACTGGCTGATTTTGGCAAACTGTCAAATTATAAATTTAATTATTCCAAGTCTGAGGTGATACCTATTATTGGCAGAAGACCAAAAACAACCAAATATGATATTTAGGAGTGCAAGTCACTGCACATAGGTCTAAATTATTCTCTGTCAATATGTGCCACTTTATATGGCAATGCATGCAGATATGGCACTCAGACAGCATTTACCGCACTCATTATTAGACTGTATTAACACATGTAAAATTAATCTATTACCAAGATTCTGATTCCTGTTCCAGATGTGTCCACTAGGCATTCCCAGTCAATATTGGACTAAGGCTCTTGGAAACCTGTCTAAATTTGTGTGTGTTTGGGAAGGGTATAAACCCATGATCCAGCAGAATGTCTTGACAATGCCCAGGAGAGGGGAGGCTTAGCCATGCCTGATTTGAAACTTTATTATATGGCAGCCCAAGCAGCCTCGTTGATGACATGGGCAAAACAGACATCCCAGTGGTACTACATGGAAAACACACTGGGGACCCAGATGCCTCTTTTTGCCCTCCTTTCTGTTCCAGTAACTCCAGCCCAGATCTCTAATCCCTGGGCCTCTCTCTCAGAATTCTACTGCAAATATGAAAACAAACCTCTTTAGCTAATAGTGTAGGGCCCCTTTATTAAATTAGACACACAGATGCATTTGCTCCCCTAGCACGTGACAGAGGTATGCATTGTGAGAACAAGGGGCTTACATGTTTTTCACAATGTATTGCTAAGTGGCAGATGAAAACCTTTCACAAGCTAGCACAGCAGTTTCACTTGCCTCATTTAGAATTTTTTTCAGTTTTCTTCAGATTACACATTTTATTCAGTCTGGCAATAACTTGCAAAAATGATGCAAAGAGCGGGCTCCATTAGAAGATTTATTTTATTGGGGTAACCTAAAAAATCTGATTTCAATACATATCGGAACTGTATTCAGTATTACAAGGCTTAAAAACACCACCCTTGAGAAAGTGAGGTTGAAATGGGAACAGAAAAGTGGAGTATTTTTACCATTTAACTCTTGGGAGATCTTCATGCAGACAGGATGGAAAGTCACTTCTTCCCCAGTTTGAAGGGGATTTACATGGAAGATGGATGTACGCTACTTACACACCCCAACAGTCACCAAGCATTTCAGTACTAGTAGCACAAATCTCTGCTGGAGGCTGTGCGGGAATAGGGTCTCGCACTTTCATACATTTTGGGAATATCCAGGATACAAAATTCTGGACAAGTACATGGAGCTATATAACAAATACTTGGTAAATGATACTGTTTGGTTTCCTTAGTCTAGTTTTGGGCTGTAACCCATACGATCAGAACTAAACAGTTTAAAGGGTTATTTCATATAATGTTGATAGCTTGTGGCTATCTGATGCTACTCCGCAGCTATCTTCCTGGATTAAAAAAGTTGGGGAGCTTCAGAACGTGGAAAGGATAACCTCAGACTTAAAATTATGAAGACTGTCATTTATTTTGTTTCTGCACCTTTGGGATGCATGTTTTGTAGGGGTGGCCCCATAACTAGTCTCTAAGGCTCCTCAATCAAGAACTTTTAAAGGACCTTATGCAGTTCTCTTCTTTATCCGCCCTCTCCCCTTATCCTCCACCTTTGCTTAACACCAGTGTGAGCTCCTGTCCCATTTTTCAGCAATGCTATCTCCCCCTTTAACCGCCACACTCTGTTATCTGCCACAATTTAGGATGTATGGAGGTTGGTGGATAAAAAAAGGGAGCACTGTATGTGTTTTTTATGCACTGTTATTAAGGGGGACGATATGTGCTGTTCATGTTACATATTGTGAAGTGTCCAGTTGTGGGAGATTGTCCATGATCTTACTTGAGAGGGTTCCTTCAGTGGGTCGTATATAGGACTGGCGCCACCTAGCGTTGGGCCGCCGGCGAACTTTTCTAGCGATCTGGCAGAGGGATGCCACCCGGCGTCACATGACCCGATGTCAGTGTGGCGTATATAATGAGTGGTCCCCACACCCACCCTCCAGTTCTTTCCCGCCGTCGCCTCGTGTCAGTCGCATTGCAGACTTCCATCAGTGATCGTCCTGTTAGTTCTTGTGTTGGATTTTTTCCTTCGCTAAATTTTTTCTGTACGAATTCTGTATTTGCTTAATGTCTTCACCCAAGAAGACGAGATGCCTCATAAGAATGGTCATCTGAAGTGTGTTATCTGTCTGGGCCCAGACCATCCAGTCTCATCCTGCTCAGAGTGCCAAACATTTAATAAGGCCACCAAAAAGCGGAGACAGCAAGCTTTGGAGGTCCACCTTCTAAAAGTCCGCCTAGCTTCATTAGAGAAGCAAATGGACTGCATCAGAGAGTCCTCTTCTGAAAAATCTTCTCTGTTCAAGAAACACCACAAGGAGAAATCTCGAGAGCGGGAGTGCTCCACGGACCAACCGGGCCTCCGCGACCCTCAATTAGCAAAGATGCGTCTCGCGGCTGCCTCCTAAGAAGACTTCGGACGGTAAGTCTGAAAAACCTTCTGCGGGTCAGTCGACTGTCAGCTCCTCCGACGGCTGCACCACTATGGCCGCTTTAGTCGGCCCCCGCTCCTCCGGGGACCACCCAGCCGCCAGTAAGATGGCTCTCCAGCCTTCAGGGACCTGCCTGGCACCAGCCTATAAGTTGGCCAGGGGCTCCTCCCCCGCCCGCCCGGCTCCATCTGGTAAGACATCCATCTCTGACGGCCGCTCAGGCATTCTTCTCCAGTCGGGGCCTAATGGTGCCTCACCCGATGCCCGGCAGAACCAGGGGGAGAATGCCCCTCTCCCCTCTCTTCCCTCGCCTATACCCTCCCCTTCTCAGGCGAAGATAGCGCAGAACCCCTCGACGTTGTAGACCATTCCTCGGGGTCTCCTTTACTCCCCTGATGGGGTCACGGGGAAGGAGGCTCCTCCTCAGCCGTCTGGCCTTATAGTGGAGGCCCCTCCTCCTCCTCCTTCAGGTGGGATCCCTTTGAACCCGATGAATATCCTGGTCCCGATCCCACCATTGGATCCGGTGATTCCAATTCCAATGCTGGAAACTCCGACGACTCTTCCCCAGCCAGGGCCCAGTGGTCTGACCTAGCCTCTGGCTCTGGCGCCAGACCCAGTCCCGCCCCCTTCGTCCGGCCCCGACGCCAGCCCCTCCAACTCCGGATTCCTTTCCGGTGCTGGATTGGGTGGTGCTGGTCCCGACGTTGGTCCCCCTGATGTTGGCCATCCCGATGCGGGACCCCCTCAATTTACACTACAGCAGGTCCGACGTGGGTCCCCCTCCATCAGACCTGATGATGGGGATTTATACTAAACCCCGGACTGTCCCTCATTACCCCTTTGGGTACCCTGGGGACCATTTCCCCGCTGGTCCTCCTCCTGAGTGGAGTTCCTTCGGACAGTACTACCCTGGTTACAACCCCTACCACCATTTTCAGGGTTACCAGGGGTACCATTACCCACCCCCACTGGTAATGCCTCCTCCTCCGCTCTCAGCCGCAACCTGCTCCACCACCACCCCCTCACCTCCTCCAGCTATGCCGGACTTCATGACCTTAATCCAGTCTTGGTGGCAGGGGGCGCACTCGTAGTTGGTGTCAGACCTGGAGACAAGAGCCCCACTTCCACGCTCTCCAAGGTCTGTGTCCCCGAGGAGCTCTTCCTCATCCATGGTACACGTCTTGGAGACTGCACGTCAGGACATTGCCCTTCCAGACATTCATAATCTTCCTGACGAGGGGACAGATGATGACGATGATGATGACGAGGATGACGAAGAGTCGGCGGAAGATGCCTTGGAGGAACCCGAGGGTCCGAAAGGCAAGGTTTCCCCCAAGTCCCCCGGAGGACACTGTCTTCTTGGATCTCCTGAGGTCCATGAAAGAGTTTTTGACTGGGAGTTGGAGGATCAAGACCCCATGAAACCGAGACTAGCACAAGAGTCTCAGTCTCGGTCCCCATTCCTCCCTGGATCGGACCTCACCAGGCCCTCACCTGTATGGTCTGGCAGATGCCTCATTCTCTCCCGGCTGTCCCCAAGAGGGTGGACAGGATATATACACCGAACGCCAAAGGAAGCTCCTTTTCTTAAGACGCATCCTAAGGCGGACTCTATCTTCATTTCAGCTGCTCATGATTGCTCTGCTGCGCACAAGCACATGAGTACCTCTCCTCCAGACAAAGAGTCGAGGGACCAGTTTGGTAGAAAAGTTTATGCTTCAGCCACATGTGCGCTCAGGTCCCTCAACTATGTGGCCCACATGGTGTCACACCAAAAGGCTACCTTGACCAGGTTAGAGGCCCAGGTCCAGTCGATGGAACCCTCGAGCCTCAAGGAGGAGCTTGCCAAGGAGCTTCGCCTCTCTCGCTTCTTCTGTAGGCATGCTTTGCGAGCCACATATGACTCCGTCGATTCCGTAGCTCACGCATTGGCAACTGCTGTCGTCTTAATGCGGCGTTCCTGGCTCCGCATCTCTGGCCTCGCCAACGAGGTACAGTCTGCGATTCAGGACACCCCCTTCCGGGGCTTGGTTCTTTTTGGTGGCGACACCAAAGACATTATTACTGATCTCCAGGACAGAGATCTCACCCTAAGATCAGTAAGGTCAATATACCGATTGGGCATTCAACAGCAGCAGCAGCTCTTTTGGAAAAGGACCTGGAGGCAGAGGAAGCAGGCCCCAGTTCGGTGCTAGGGCAAACGCAAGGCCACGGGTTCCGCCACTCCTCCGGCCTCCAACAACCAGAGACGTTCAGGAGCTCCTTCCCCTGAACGTGCTGCCACTTCCAGATTCCCTGTCCCCACTAACTCCTCAGTCTCACGACAAGGAGCAGGTGTGGGGGGGGAGGTTCACCCGCCATGTGCAGGAATGGAAGGTGGTAACCTCCGATGCATGGGTCCTGCAGTTGGTGTCCGTCGGACACACTATAGAGTTTCTGGAAATTCCTCCAGCATCTCCGCCAACAAGGTCTTTTTACTCCAGGGATCAGGCTCTTCTCGTTTGAGAAGTTCAAAGCCTCTTGCTCAAGGAAGCAATAGAGTGTGTTCCTCTCCGGCAAAGAGGCAGGGGGTTCTACTCCCATTTTTTCCTGGTTCAAAAAAAAACCGGAGACTTCAGACCCATTTTCGGCTTGAGCAGCTTCAATCGCTTTGTCGAGCACAAAACGTTCAGGATGCTGACACTCCAGAGTCGTCTTCCATTCCTTCTGGAGAATCACTGGTTGTGCGCTCTGGACATGCAGGATGCTTACCTGCACATCCCGATCTTCCCCAGCCACCGCCGTTTCCTGTGGTTTCAATTCCAAGGGGAGCACTTCCAGTTTCAGGCACTCCCTTTTGGTCTGTCCGTGGCACCTCGGGTGTTTACTAAGTGCCTAGTAGTGGTGGCAGCCTCTACACTGCCAGGGTATCACGGTTTTCCCTTACCTGGACGATTGGCTGATTTCAGCCCCGTCCAGGGACTCTTTACTGGAGGCTCTGTACTTTACCCTGGACCTCTTTGGCAGACTGGGGATTACTGTCAGTATTCCCAAGTCATCCATGACACCGTCCCAGAGAATACAATTCATTGGGGCAGTTTTGGATATGGTCCAATGCAGAGCCCTCCTTCCTCCAGACAGACCCTAATCTGTCAGACTTCGTCCAGGACCATCCCGTCCCAGGAGATCTTCCGCCTTCTTGGCCTGATCGCGGCCTCCATCACTACTGTTTCCCTGGCGAGGCTCCACATGAGAGTTACTCAGTGGTCCTTGCAGGTGCAGTGGGATCAACTCCTGGATGACCTGGACCATCCGGTCCTGGTGTCGTCAGCAGTTCAGCAAGAATTGCTGTGGTGGAGGGACCACTGCAACCTTTCCATGGGTCTTCCTTTCAGGTACCCAGTTCCTTTGGCATCCCTAACTACAGATGCATTGAACATGGGGGGGGGGGCATATCTATGGGAGCACCAAGCTCAAGGACTGTGGTCCAGCTTGGAGGCATCATCACACATCAGTGTTCTAGAGAGGAGGGCGGTCTTGTACGCCTTCCAGACCCTCCTTCCCAAGGGATCACTGCTGGTCCAAACGGACAATATGTCGGTAGTTTGGTACCTCAACAAACGAGGAACTCGCTCATACCCCTGTGCAGGAGGCGGCAGCAAGTGTGGAACTGGGCCGGTCCGGCGCGATCTGGCCCTAGTGGCCGTGCATGTTCAGGCGTTCAGAATGTTCTGGTGGACAGTCTCAGCAGATCTGGGACCCTAACTCACGAATGGGAATTAAATCAGGAAGTGCAGGTTCTCTCTTCCTAAGTTGGGGGCGTCCGGAAATCAACCTTTTTGCCTCCCAATACAATGCAAAACTTCCCAGTTTTTGCTCGCTCGTTCCAGGGCATGGTGCTTTATGGCATGATGTGCTGTCTCTCTCTCTCCCCTGGACAGGGAAATATTTGTACACCTTCTTTCCGTTTCCCATTCTCCAGAGGGTCTTTCTCAAGCTTCAGGCAGAGAAGGCGAGGATGATTCTCATCGCCTCTCTCTCTTGCCGAGACAGATTTGTTTCGTGCTGCTACAACAGCTATCGAAGGAACCACCGGTTCCACTTCCAGTGACCCACGACCTCTTGACTCAGGATCAAGGTTGCCTTGTTCATCTGGGGCTTAGGACCCTGCATCTTCACGCGTGGCTCCTGCAGACATAGTGATTTCTCGCTTCAGGGTCTCCTCTCGAGTAGCTCAGATTCTTTATAGGCTAGAAAACCCTCCACTCATTCCACTTACACCATGAAGTGGAACGTTTTCCATCTGGGCAAACTCCAAGAAGTGGAACCCCTTTCTTGTTCTGCCCCACAAGTCATGGAATACCTCCTTCATCTGCCAGACTCAGGTCTGTCATATTCTTCCTTGAAGGTCCACCTTTCGGCAATTTCAGGCACTCACGAGCTGGTGGATGGTAAACACGTGGCTCAGTTGGAGGCCTCAAAACATTTCTGAAAGGGATCTCTATTTGAAACCCCCATCCGCAGCCCAACCCCACCTTGGGATTTGAACTTTGTGTTGGAGAAGCTGACTGTTCCCCGTTTGAGCGGGCCATGAGCTGTGACTTGCTTCCTTTCCTGGAAGACATTATTTTAGTTGCTATTATGTCAGCTTGAAGGATTTTGGAGCTTCACGCTCTGGTTTGTAAAGAGCTTTATCTTATTTTCCACAAGGACTGGGCAGTCCTCAGGACAAATCCTAAGTTTTTACCCAAGGTGGTCAGAAGCCACACTGAACCAATCAGTAGAGCTTCCAGTTTACTTTCCATCCCCTTCGAACAGAGGTGAGGCACTCCTGCACACCATGGACGTCCATCGGATCCTTCAGTGCTATACACACTGAACAAAGGATTTCCATAGCTACGATCAGCTTTTTGTTTCTTTTACCCCCAGGTCAAAGGGCAAAGCGGTTTCGAAGCAGTTCCTTTCTGAATGGTTAGGCAACTGTATTTGGTATTGTTACCAAAAGTATGAAAACCTCTGCCGGGTCCCATCCGAGGTCATTCTACTAGGGGCATGGCTGCTTCCGCTGCTTTTTTGTGGAACGTCTCTGCGGCTGATATCTGCGCCGCAGCTACTTAGAGTTCTGTCCACACTTTTACTAAACACTACAGTCTGGTCATTGCTTCTAGGTGGAGGGCTGGCTTCGGCCTAGCTGTCTTGCAGGGCTTTCTGGCCTAGGCTGGGTCCATTCTGGTTCCCAGTTTCTGTTGGAGTTATTTTGTCCTCTTCCCTTGTTTCTCTCTGTCTCTCTGGAGGGACTGCTTGAGACTCTGTCCTATATGTAATGACCTACTGAAGGAACCCTCTTGAAGTAAGATAGTACAGTTACGTAGGAATTTTCCGTAACAGTAGATCTTCGAGAGAGGTTCCTTCAGTAGGTCATTTTCTTCCCTTCCTCCTTCCTCTCATTTTTTTTCTTACACAGGGACTCCACATCCTGTTTGCTCCTGCTGTCAGGCCTCTTCCTGGCTCCGGCAGGAGAACTGGAGAGCGAGCGTGAGGACCGCCCATTATATACGGTCACACTGATGGTCACGTGACGTCGGGTGGGCGGTCCCCCATGAGGGATTGCTAGAAAAGTCTGCTGTGCGGCCCGACACCAGGTGGTGCCAGTCCTATATGTAATGACCTACTGAAGGAACCTCTCTTGAAGATCTACAGTTACGATAAGTTCCTACGTAACTGTACTTTATCAGTGGTCTGCCCCCCCCACCCCCAATTCATACTGATCTTACTCTTCAGTGGTAGGGTTGGACAGAAGTGTATAGTATGATTTCCACAAAAACGTAGCCTTGACAATATATGCCACTGCATGAAGTATTTTATTTTAACTCATCAGATAATGGGAGCTGCTGTACTGTTATGTTTACAGTTGTATTGGGGCCACGTTGGCCTATAGTGTTAACTGGTCAAAAGATAGAATTGTTAAAGCAGCAGTATTAGTGAGTTGTCGTATAGATTTTTAACAGTAATGTTATACCGACAAAAATATTAACATATTCTTTTTTTTTTTTTTTTTCCATTTTTGAAATAAGATATGTGATTTTGGAAGATTTTAAAATGTCCCCTTCCCATGCTATGCCCACCATAAAAGAATCTTAACATCTTGGTACACTGCTGTGCTGTTTACCATCAGAAACACATGCTAGCACCATTGTAATATATTGTCAGTAAGAATCTAGTATGTACATTTATCAGGTATCCTCAATAGAATTAGATTTTTTTAAATTGGGAGTGGTGGCCATCTTTAATAATGTGAGCCATTAATTATAAAATAAACTAAAAGAGCTATTTAAGCAATATCTGAGTAGACTAAAAATGCTCCAAGGATGAATCTAAGGATGTCAGAAATGCATTTTTGCTGTAAAAGAAAAAACAAAAGAATTGTACGATGACATATTTTTTGCCGATTAACAAATACTGCTGCTTTAAATTCATCGAAATGTGCACTTGAAAGTATCTATATTTGATCAATAAAGCTTCATTATAAAAGAAAAGTATCTAACCTAGACAGGTTCACTGCACGAATAGACAGGCCCATAGAGTTAAGTGTAATAATGATAATTACAATAATAATAATAGCAATAATAATAATAAAAGAACACACGATGAATCATAATAATAATAGAGGGAGCTTCCTTAACACCAAAAAGGAGGCCTCCAACTGGAGGCATAACATATGAAGGGATACCCTTGAATGTCTAAATCACCTGAAAAAGGAGAGGGGGACAACAATAGTGAACACAATCACAGCATGTGTGCCAGAAATGGCATTTATACCCTGAGGAGCACAGTATTCAGGAGTGGAAGGCTAAAAGGTTCCAGAAGGGGAGTAGGGTGGGCAAGTTATGAATACCCGAGTATCATAGAAGAAACAAGATTACTATGGAAGTAATTTTTTTCTTCTAACCTCAGTAATACTCAGGTATTCATAACTTTATGCAGACTACTAAGCAATACAGTTGGAGGTGGGCACAGAACCTTATTTTGTGAACAGACTTTGCAGGACTGCTGTGCCAAACCTGGCATCACCCCTGGAGAGAACATCCAGACTGTAATGCTTTATAAAGGTGTGTACTGTTTTCCAGGTAGCTGCTTTACAGATGTCCACCAGGGGAACGTCCCCGACAGCTGCCATGGTAGCAGCTCTGCCCCTTGTGGAATGGGCCTTCAACCCTGTTGGGGGCTCCTTTCCAGCCTTGGAATAACAAAAACTGAAAATGCTGTACTATCCAGTGAGAAATTAATCTTTCTGAAGCTTGGTTACCCTCTCCCACATTCTCATAGGTCAGGAAGAAAAAATTACTCACCTTAGTAATGTTGTTTCTTCTAATGGAGTCTTGATATATTATGACATATGCAGTATAACCCCAGGTAAGAACTGCTCCGGAGGTGAAAGAGTTAACTTCCATGCAGGGCATGGAATCTTGAGCGCGAGCTCGGTTGAACACTCTGTCTGTTGAAGCTCAAACTTAAACTGTCAGATCTTTATGAGCAAAAACTCACTAAGGTTCTGTGTGGAAGCTGTAAACCTACACTAGCCACTGGCTACTAACTACAAAAACATCTTTTTGTTCTTGATCCCAAAACAAAGACTCAAGTCGAGGGATTCAAGAAGGAAAATTTAAGCATAACACCTAAGCACCCTAGAAGGGTGAACTAAAGTGGGCATCAAAGAAGTGCCAACATTGCACTGCCCACCCACATCCCAAAAACAGAGGTTCTGAGAGGGGCAGGCTGGGTGGGGAGGTCATAATATAGCAAGACTCCATTAGAAGAAACAACATTACTAAGGTGAGTAATTTTTTCTTCAAACAACATGAAGTCTTGCTATATTATGACATATGCAGACTACACAGCAGTACCTCCATGGAGGAGGGACAGAACCTACTTGGGAAATAGGCTCTGAAGCACACCTATGCCAAATCGAGCATCACTCCTAGCCTGGATATCCAAGGAGTAATGCTTAGTAAAAGTGTGAACTGTTTTCCAGGTAGCTGCTTGACATATCTCTAGGATAGGAATGTCCCTGGTAGCAGCCAGAGACTCAGCTGTACCTCTGGTAGAGTGAGCCCTCAGGCCTGAGGGAGGAACCTTACCCAGTTTTTCATAACAGAATTGGATACAAGAGACAATCCACCTGGCAATGGATCTTTTAGTGGCAGGTTTCCCTTTACCAACCTCACCATAAGTGAGGAACAATTGGAGGGATTCGAACCTGTGACCCTTGGTACGTTCTATATAGTAACTAAGGGCTCTTTTGACATTTAAACTGTGCAATCTCCTCTCACCAGAGAAGGAATGGTCAGTGAAGTACACAGGAAGAGACATGGATTGATTAAGGTGAAAGTCTGAAACCACCTTAGGCAAAAACTTCCTGTTAGTCCTGAGGACTACCTTATCTCTATGAAAGGAGATAAAATCAGGCTCCACTGACAAGGCTTGTAGCTCACTTATGCGCCGCAGAGGTGATGGCTACCAGAAACACAGTTTTCCAAGTCAAGTACTTCAGCTCTGCACTGAAGACAATAGCTCAAAGGGGTTGCATAAGCTAAGCGATGCAAATATTAAGATCCCAAGCAGGGGCAGGGTCCCTGAACGGGGGTTGGTGTGAAGCAACCCTTTAAAAAACTTGGAGAACACAGGGTGAGCTGATAAAGAAGAGGGCTTACCTGCTGACAAGAAGACAGACACAGCTGCCAAGTGCACTTTTAGGGTAGCTGGTCTCAGCCCCAAGGAATTCAAATGCACCAAATAATCCAGGATCGTGGGCATACCAGCAGATTCTGGGGAAATATGTTTACCAGCACACCATATGGAAAATCTCTTCCATTTTGAATTATAGGTAGCCCTGGTGGAAGGCTTCCTAGAGGCCTTCAAGATATCCAGTACACCTTGAGAAAGGTGTAGGTCAGCAAACTCTAACTCTTCAAGAGCCAAGCCTTGAGATTGAGAGATTTGAGGTCTGATACCAAACTCTCCCTGGGCACAGGTTAACAGGTTGTAGTTCCTGGGAAGACATAGGGAGGGTGGACTGCTAAGGACATGAGGAGGGGAACCAGGGCTGCCTGGCCCAATCTGGAGCAATCAGAATCATCTTGCAGGATTGAGATCTGGTTCTGACTAGCACTTTGAAAAGAAGGGGGAAGGGGGGAAAAGCATAGAGAAACTTCCCTTCCCAACTGAGAAGGAAGGCATCCAGAGGGACTAAGCCCAACACTGGGGGCCTGCAGCAAAAAAGGGGAAGTTGGTGATTGTCTGGGGCTGCAAAGAGATCTATTTGCGGAGTGCCCCATCTGGCAAATATTACCTCCAGTACTAGGGGATCCAGTGCCCACTTGTGATGGCCCTGGGAAATCCTGCTGAGAGCATCCGCTAGGACATTGTCCTTGCCTGGGAGGTGAACTGCCAGAATGGAGGCGCTCAGAGAATAAGCCAGAGACCACAACTTCATTGCTTCAGTGCACAAGGTCAGAGGACCGAGTGCCCCTTGCTTGTTGATGTACCACACTGTAGTGGTATTGTCTGTTCTGACCTGAACCACCTTGTTCTGGACAGATGTGGAAAACCTGGAGTGCTAGAAAACTGCTCTGAGCTCCAGCAAATTGATGTGGAGCAGAGATTCCTGAGGGACCACAGCCCTTGGGTGGAAAGGTCGCCCATGTGAGCTCCCCACCCCAAGAGGGATGCATCTGTAGTAAGGGTCAAGGAATGAGACTGGGGAGTAAGGGAACCCCTGTCTCAGATTGTTCTGATCCTGCCACCACTGAAGGGCCTAGATCAGGGTTCGAGTCACTGGAATCAATTTGGTTAGGGGATCTGTCCTTTGAGACCAAAAGGCTCTCAAATGGAACTGAATGTCCCTCATCTGAAATCTCGCTCCCTGCACCACTGCTGTAGAAGCAGCCATGTGCCCCAGGAGCTGTAGAAAATGCCTTGCTGGTCGAGAGACCTGCAGGGTGAAAGAGGAGGCCAGAGACACCAGGGTCCTTGCTCTTTCCAGAGGAAGGAAGGCTCTGGCTTCTTTTGTGTTCAGTTCTGCACCTATAAAGGTGAGAAGCTGGACAGGCTCCAGAACTGACTTTGGAAGATTGAGAAGGAAACCTAGAGATGTAAGCAGCTGCTGGGTTACTTGTAAATGCAGTTTGACCTGTTCTGGAGACTGGCCTACAATGAGCCAGTCGTCCAGATAAGGAAAGATGGCAATCTTTTGCCTTCTTAAATGAGCAACTGCTACTGCCAGGCATTTTGTGAATACCCTTGGAGCCGAGGAGAGGCCGAAGGGCATTGCTCTGAACTGGTAATGGCCTGAGGGCAGTTCGAATCTGAGGTACTTTCGATGGGAGCTTCTGATGAGAACATGGAAGTAGGCATCCTTGAGGTCCAGGGAGGCTAGCCAGTCCCCTGGCCTTAGAGAGGGTAAAATAATCCCCAGGGTCACCATTTTGAACTTTGGTTTTAAAGGTGCTTGTTTAGATACCTGAGATCCAGAATGGGCCACCATTCTCCTGTCTTTGGGGTAAGGAAGTACCTGAGTACAACCCTTTGCCCTGGTGTATGGGAGAACCCTTTCCACGGCTCTGAGAGCCAGGAGGGAAGAAACTTGCTTCAGGGCAAGTGCCTCTGATGGTTTGCAGGTGGAAAAGACCTGGCTCTCATCTTTGGAAATTTTTGAAGCTGAGAACCAGTCCCTGCTTACTACTTCCAGGACCCACTTGTCTGATGTTAAAGACTTCCAGTCCTGGACAAAGTAAGCCAGCCTGCCCCTACCGTAGTGGAGAATCAGCCCTGGCTACCCCATCAGGAGCCTGTTTTGCAGGGGCTTTGGGTTGAGGGGTAGAAGCAGGCTTACTAGAGTCCCTTCCTCTAAAGAACCCCCTCTGGGCATAAGCAGAAGAGGAGGCCTGGGCTTGGTAAAACGGCCTATGAAAAGGCCTGCCCCTGCCCAGACATGCTGCCTTTGAGGAGTGACTTGCCTTTCTTTGGCCTGTGCACTCCTATAGGTGGTCCTATACTCATCCATTTTCTTCATATAATTCTCTGTCTGCTCCCCAAACAGAGAATTTCCCACAACAGGAAAATCCATAGCCTTAGACTGGGTATCCTGTGACAGGGCAGTACATCTGAGCCAGGCCATTCTGCGAAGAGACACAGATATAGCCATAACTCTAGATGAAACATCATTAGAGTCTACAGCAGCATGAAATTGCACCTTGGATGCCTCAATACCATCCGCAGCCACCTGCTCCAGCTCCCTGGCAAGCTGTTCAGGGGCCTGTTTTGCTAGGGCCAGGACAGTATCCCACCTGGTTCTGGTACCTAGCTGCATAAGTCATATAATTTGCCTGCCTGAGTCCCAAAGATGCTGCCATGTACTGCTTTTTGCCATGGCATCCATCCTCCTGGAATCCTTTTCAGGAGGGTGAGAGGCTAGAGGAATATTAGCTTTTGTCACAGGCTGCAGCCTGCACTACCCCACATGGCTGCACTGCTGGGATAGGAACTCCGTATCAGAGCCTGATAAAGCATACCTCTTGTCCATCCTTTTATCCACAGGGAGGATAGAATGAGGAGTTTTTAGAATTTTTACTGTCTGTTTCCTAAAAGATTTATGTAAGGGAATAGACAGTCTCCTAGACTCTGGAATACCCCATCATTTCCACAAAATCAGGCTCTTCTTGATCATCAACAGCTTCCTCAACAGGGAGTTGCAGAGTGTCAGCAACTTTCTTGTAAAACAAAAAATGAGAAGGGGACTCAGATAGCCTGGGAGGGGATACTCCTGAGGGTCTGTCTGGAGAGATGTCTGGTTCAATGGGCACATCCAGACTTTCAAAATCACACTCACTCTCCTCGTACCCCTCCTCTCCTTCCCCTGGTTCATAAAAATCTTCAAAATCATAATCTTGAACCGAGGGAACCGAACGCTTGCCCAATGGTGCCGGTTCGGACGGAACTGGGGAAAGAGACTGGACAATTTGAATAGCTTTGGCTATTTCCTCAGCGGTTGGAGAAAGAACTTTTGGCCCCAAACTAGCTGACCTTCTAGCCCTTTTAGTTGGAACCGGCTCCTCAGAGCTGGCTCTTCGTTTGCCTGAGGAAGCATTGCCCTGGTCAGAGGGCACTCCCTCAGGTTCGGCTGGAACCGAACCAGGCTGGCCATCCGGGTCAGCGGACTTTTTGGCCTCCCTTTCCCTGAGCCTACCAACTCTTTTTTTCCACGGTGGCAGCAGGAAAATTCTTACAAATCTGGCAGTCTGCATTGAGGTGGTCAAACCCCAGACAATATACACAAATGGTGTGTGGTCAGCCTGGCAAAGGCTTCCCCACAGAGGCCACAGTGCTGAAACCCAGTGGGTCTGGTTTTCTTTTGGGTTTCTCAGACATAGTGCCAGCCTAACAAAAACTTGCCCGTTAATGGCAATCCACCAAGAAACTCTCTTATCGGTTCCCAACCGTGTCACGAGTCAATGGAAAAAACGTAATAAAATCTGTTTTTTTTAGAACCGATAAGAACGGGAACCGCACTCTAAAGGGCTAGAAAGTAATTTTAAAACCTCTGATAGGTTCAAACCCGAACCCAAAAAAGACGTTTACAAGTTCCACAGAAGAAAAATAATAAATAAGCCTATCTGTTACTTACAATACCACAGACAGAGCTTGAACCGACGATTGTGGTTAAATTTCGTAAATACACCGAGAATTACACTTTAAAACCGACAAACAAACCGAGCAGCAAGAGACATCTCCGAGCGACTGTTCAGTGAGGCGGAGTAAAGAATCTGACAGTTTAAGTTTGAGTTTCAACAGAGTGTTCAACCGAGCTCGCGCTCAAGATTCCATGCCCTGCATGGAAGTTAACTCTTTCATCTCCGGAGCAGTTCTAACCTGGGGTTATACTGCATATGTCATAATATAGCAAGACTTCATGTTGTTTGAACAGCTGTTTTCTGTCCTGCCTATGGACTTTAGAGATTGTCAAGTAACAGCTAAATGCTCCTTTGACATCCAGACCATAAAGACTCCTTTCACCAGAACTAAAGTGTTCAGTGAACAAGATAGCTAACATGAGCAGATTGGGTGGACTGTAGGCCCTTATCTGCCGACACTGTCTATGTATGTATTTATCTATGTACAATGGTTTGACTCAAATGGGAATCAGAAGTCATTTAAAGGAGAAACTCCTTGTTTGTTCCAAGAATAATTTTGTCTCTGTGGAATGAAATGTGGTCCTGTTCAATGATTCTTGTGGCAGAAATCATTACAAGGAAAAAAATCTTTTTTTTTTTTTTTAAGATACTTCAAATAAGTTGAAAACATAGGCTCAAAAAAGTGGGACCCATGAGCCTAACTTTGCACACATCTAGGACCCATGCTTGCACTAGTTCCCTGTGAGGAGGGTGCAAATGGACCAGGCCTTTAAAGAACCCTTTGAAATTAGGGTCCAAGGCATGAAAAAAAAAACAAAAAAAAAAAAAAACATTCTGTCCAACTGAGAAGTAAATAGATGCAGAGACCAGGTGGACCTTTAAGGTACTGGTCTGCAAGTCCAGTAAAGCAAATAGGTAAAATAGTCTAGCACAGCTGGAACACCAGCCTGTGCTATGTGCCAGGCCCTAAAATAGGTCATTAGAACATTTTGTCCAACTAATATGCAAGCAGATGCTGCAACTAGGTGGACCATGAGGATGCTGGACTTCAAGTCCAATGAATATAAAAAGTTAAGTTAGTTGTGCCGTAAACCATTTTCTGGTTGAACACCAATAGTAAACCTTTGCCTTTCTGAAGTGTACAGTTTCTTAATGGAGGGCTTCCTCTAACCATAGAAAATGCCCAAGACACTGCGAAAAAGATGCAAGGCTGCATATTGTACAGTAGGCCCTCAAGAGACATGACTTGGGCCTTAGTGACCCAAGGTTTGGGCACAGAAGCCTCCCGGTTGGAGGTTAGCAGGTTGTGCCTCTGAGAAAAGGTGTATTGGTTTGGAACCAGACATGTAGAGTAGCATGTCGGCCTGTCCCCTTCTGGCGTTATCAAGACCACTGATGCTGGCTGGGACCTGAGCTTGAGAAATGCACTGTATGCCAGAGTGAAGGAAGGAAAGCGAACAGGTGCTTCCCTGGCCAACTCAGAACTGGAGAATACAGGGGAACTGTTCCTGGATCTGATTGTCTTAGTACTGTGGAAGGTGGTGGTTGTGGTGGGATGTGAACAAGTCTACCCTTGGTATGCCCCACCTCCTGAAGATAACTTGCACCATCTGACTATTCAAGGCCCATTCCTGATGGGACTGGCTGATCTGAGTTAAGGTATCTGCCAAGGTAGTGTTCCTGCCTGGCAAATGAATATCCTGCAGGGACATATGGAACATACTAGACTCCATATTTTCGTAAGTCCTGAGAAGGGAAGGGCTTAACCTTGCCCTTCCCTGCTTGTGGATGTAATATATTGTGGTGGTATTGTCTGTTCTGACCTGTACCACCTTTGTAGTAGTTGTGCAAAGACGTTTAGTGCAGTAACACTACTCTAAGCCCCTGCAGGTTTATGTGCAGGAATGAATCTGCACTTGACCATGTGCCTTGGGTGGTGTGAACCCCAGATGAGCGCCCACTCTAGCAGGGATGCATCTGTTGTCAGACAAGTGATAGGGGCTCCTGCTGAAAAAGAAGAACAGGTTACTCAGCTGTAACAGTAGTTCTAAGAGTGGTATATATTGTTCATCTGCACTTTTTGGCATGTCCCTTCCCTCTAAATCTTGCGGAAGTCTTCAAGCTGGCTCCTCCCACCCACCGGGTGGTAAAGGAAAAATTACTCACCCAGTAATTATATTTCTTCTAATGGAGTCTTGCTGTATTCTGACTATTGCAGTTAGCTCCAGCCTTTAAACTGCCCCAGAGAACAAATGGTAAACTTTTCTATGCATGGCATAGAATGCTGAGCTCGAGCTCGGTTGAGGTCTCTGTCTGTTTCCCTCTGAATCTAAACCATCAGAGTTTTACGAGCAACAACTCACTAACCCTATGTGGAAACTGTAAACATTTTTAGTAGCCAACTGGCAACAAGGAGTTTTGGATTCCCAAAAAAAGACTCAAGCCAAGAAAATCCAAACCAAAACCAACCCCATAAAGGGGTAACAACAATAACAAAAAGCATCCAAACAAATAAAGGAAGGGTGTGTAATAGGCACCTCTAGGGTGCAACACTGCACCTGCCCACCCACTTCCCAAAAACAGGTTCTGAGAAGGGAGGCAGGGAGGGAGGTCAGAATACAGCAAGACTCCATTAGAAGAAACATAATTACTGAGATGAGTAACTTTTTCTTCAAACAACATGAAGTCCTGCTGTATTCCGACTATTGCAGACTACAAGCAATACCTCCATGGAGGAGGACAGAACCTACTTTGGGAATAGGCTCTAAGTACTGCTCTGTAAACCGGCATCACTCCTAGCCTGGATATCCAGAGAGTAATGCTTGGTAAAGGTATGGACGGTTTTCCAGGTGGCGGCTTGACAAATTTCTAAGAGGGATATCCCTGGCAGCAGCCAGGAAGCAGCTGTACCTCTTGTAGAGTGAGCCCTCAGGCCTGGGTGGTATATTTCCTAGTTTCTCATAGCAGAATTGTATACAAGACACAATCCATCTGGCAATAGTTCTCTTGGTGGCAGGTTTGCCTTTTCCCACTTCCCCATAAGTGAGGAATAACTGGAGGGACTCTAACCTGTGACCTTTGGTATGCTTTATGTAATAGCTAAGGGCTCTCTTAACATCCAAATTGTGTAGCCTTCTCTCCCCTGAGGAAGAATGATCAGTGAAAAAGACAGGGAGAGACATGGACTGATTTAAGTGGAAGTCTGAAACCACTTTGGGCAAGAACCTCCTATTGGTTCTAAGGACCACTTTATCTCTATGAAAAGAGATAAAATCAGGTTCTACTGACAGGGCTTGCAATTCACTGATACGTCTGGCAGAGGTGATGGCTACCAAAAACACGGTTTTTCAAGTCAAGTACTTAAGCTCTGCTGAGGACATAGGCTCAAAAGAAGGTTGCATAAGTTGGGCAATGCAAATATTTAAGTCCCAGGCAGGGGCAGGATCCCTAAAGGAGGACTGGTATGAAGCAATCCTTTGAAAAATGTGCAGAATACAGGATGAGATGACAGTGAGAATGTTTTCCCGACAGAAAAAGCAGAAACAGCTGACAAGTGTACCTTAAGAGTAGCTGGTCTAAGGCCTAGACCATTAAGATGGACCAAATAATCCAGAACTGTAGGCAATTCAGCAGTGTCTGGGGATATATGCTTCTTGGAACACCAAATGCTGAATCTTTTCCATTTGGGTTATAAGTCTTTCTGGTGGCAGGCTTTTAGAGGCTTTGAGAATATCCAGAACCCCTTGGGACAGATGCAAATCTGCATACTCTAGCTCTTCAAGAGCCATGCCTTGAGATTGAGGGACCAAAGATTGGGGTACCAAATCCTCCCCTGGGAGGAGGTTAACAGGTTGTAATTCCTGGGAAGAGTCAGGGGAAGATGGACTGTTAGAGACAGCAGCAGGGGGTACCAAGGCTGTCAGGCCCAGTCCAGAGCAATAAGGATCACTTTGCAAGGTTGTGACCTTATCTTGACTAGGACTTTGAACAGGAGAGGAAAAGGAGGGAAGGCATACAGAAATTTCCCCTCCCAGTTTAAAATCAGAGCATCCAGAGGGACTGAACCCAAGACTGGGGGTCTGCAACAAAACAGAGGAAGTTGGTGATTGTCTCGGGGCTGCAAAGAGATCTATCTTTGGGTGCCCCACCTTGAAAAACACTTTCAAAACCAGGGTCCAGGGACCATTTATGGTGGCCCTGAGAAATCCTGCTCAGTACATCTGCTTAGCACATTGTCCTTTCCTGGAAGGTGGACTGCTATCGAGAGGTCTGCAGGGAGTAAGCTAGGGACCACAATTTCATGGCTTCTGCACAAGGCCATAGACCGAGTGCCTCCCTTGATTGTTGATGTACCATATGGTGGTGGTGTTGTCTGTTCTGACCTGAACCGCCTTGTTCTGCACCAACTGGAAAAGCTTGCAGTGCAAGAAACACTGCACTGAGTTCTAGGAGATTGATATGAAGGAGGACTCCTGGGGGATGACAGTCCTTGGGCTGTGAGACCTCTCAGATGAGCTCCCCATCCCGAGAGAGAAGCATCCGTGGTAAGGACCATTGAATGAGACTGAGTGACAAAAGGGGCCCCTTGCCTTAAACTGTCCAGATCCTGCCACCGTTGAAGAGCTTGGATCAGTGTCTGAGTAACTGGAATCAGTTTGGTAAGAGGGTCCTTCCTCTGGGACCAAAAGGCCCTCAGTTGGAACTGAATGTCCCTCATCTGAAATCTTGCCCCTTGGACCGCTGCTGTGGAAGCTGCCATGTGGCCCAAGAGCTGGAGGAAGTGCCTTGCTGGTCGGGACACCTGAAGGCTGAAGGACGAAGCCAGATCTATAAGAACCCTTGCCCTTTCCAGGGGAAGAAAGGCTCTTGCTTTGACAGTATCCAGCTCTGCCCCTATAAAAGTAAGGAGCTGAACTGGTTCGATAACTGATTTGGGGAGGCTGAGAAGGAAACCCAGAGAAGTGAGCACTTGCTGAGTCACTTGCAGGTCTGGAGACTGACCCACTATGAGCTAATCGTCCAGATGTGGAAAAATGGAAATCTTTTGCCTTCTTAGGAAGGCAACAACTACTGCCAGGCACTTTGTGAAGACCCTTGGAGCTGATGTTAGGCCAAAGGGCATTGCTTTGAACTGATAATAGCCTGAGGGCAACCTGAACCTGAGGAACTTTCTGTGGGAGCACCGGATGGGAATATGAAAGTAGGCATATTTGAGGTCCAGGGAGACTAGCCAGTCCCCTAGCCTTAGAGAGGAAAGAATTATTCCCAGAGTTACCATCTTGAACTTTGGTTTTAGAAGATGTTTGTTCAGGTATCTTAGATCTAGGATGGGTCGTCCTCCCGTCATTTTTGGGGTAAGGAAATATCTGAGTACAGACCCTTTCCCCAGTGTAGGGTAGGAACTCTCTCTATGGCTCTTAGAGCCAGAAGAGATGAAACCTCTGCCTTCAGGGCAAGGGTCTCGGAGAGACCTGCAGGTGGAAAGATCTCGCCTCATCTTTGGAAATTTTGAAGCTGAGAACCAGTCCCTGGCTACTACTTCCAGTACCCATTTGTCTGATGTAATAGACATCCAGTCCTGGACATAGTAAGCCAGCCTGCCTACAGGAACAGAAGAGTCGACCGGCAGACCCATCAGGGTGTCTGCTTGGCAGCAGCCTTAGGCTGAGGGTGGATGCAGCCCTGCTCATCCCCCTTCTGCCTCTCCCTCTAAAGAACCCCCTCTGTGAAAAGGGAGAAGAGGCCTGTGCTTGGTAAAAAGGCCTATGAAAAGGCCTGCCCCTAGATTGCTGCCTCTGAGGAGTTGCTTGCCTTTCTTTGGCCTCAGCACTCCTGTAAGTGGTCCTGTACTCATCCATCTTTTTCATGTAATTCTCTGTCTGCTCCCCAAACAGAGAATTACCCACCACAGGAAAATCCATGGCCTTAGCCTGGGTGTCCTCTGAGAGGCTAGTACATCTGAACCAAGCCATCCTCCGAAGAGCCACAGATGTAGCCATGACTCTTGATTAAACATCACTGGAGTCCACAGCAGCATGAAATTATACCTTTGATGCCTCAATCCCATCAGCAGCCACCTCATCTAGCTCCTTGGCCAGCTGGGGGGAAGACTGTTTAGCCAGTGCAGGTACAGTGTCCCACCTGGACTTCTGGTACCTGGCTGTACAAGCCATAAAATTTGCCTGCCTGAGCCCCAAGGAAGATGCCATGTACTGTTTTTTTGCCATGGCATCAATCTTCCAGGAGTCTTTGTCTGGGGAGTGTGAAGCCAAGGGAATGTTTGCCTTGTCACAGGCAGCAGCCTGCACTATCCCAACATGGCTGCATTGCAGGTATAAAAACTCCGAATCTGGGCCTGATAGTGTATATCTCTTGTCCATTCTTCTGTCAAAAGGAGCTATAGAATTGGGAGACTTTAGGATTTTTTGTGTCTGCTTCCCAAAAGATTTGTGAAGGGGAATAGAGAGTCTCCTGGACTCTGGGATGTCCATCATTTCTACATAATCAGGCTCCTCTTGATCCTCCATTGCCTCCTCCATAGGAAGCTGGAGGGTTTCGGCCACCTTTCTGTAAAACAGAAAATGGGAAGGGGACTCAGAAAGCCTAGGAGGGGATACACCTGAAGGTCTGTCTGGGGAGATGTCCGGTTCCACAGGCACATCCAGACTTTCACTATCACCATCATCATCTTGAACTCCCCCTCCTCCTCAAACTCCAGTTCATAAAAGTCTTCAGGGGTATAATCTTGAACCGGGGGAACCGACCAAACCGAACCCCTGCCAAAAGGTGCCGGATTGGTCAGAACCGGGCGGAGCGATTCCACAATACGAATCACTCTGGCTATTTCCTCGGCGGTCGGAACATGAACTTCTGGATCCGAACCGGTCGATTTCTCTTTGCGTTTTCTTTCTGTCGGAACCAATCCCTCAGGATCGGTTCTCCTCTTGCCCGAAGAAATATCACCCTGGTCAGAGGGCACTACTTCTTGTTCGGTCAGAACCGAACCGAGCTGGCCATCCGGGTCAGCGGACTTCTCGGCCTCCTTTTCCCTCAGTCTACCTAATCTCTTTTCAAGGGTAGATTTAGGAACATTTTTACATATTTGGCAGTCTGTATCGAGGTGTTCAAACTCCAGACAATAAACACAGGTGGTGTGGGGATCGGCCTTAGCAAAGACCTCCCCACACTCACTGCAGTGTTGAAACCCAGAGGGCCCGTTTTTTTTCTTGGGTTTCTCAGACATGGCCAACCTAACCAACTTACCTTTTTTATGGCAACCGCCAGGCAAGACTTCCTTATCGGTTCCTAACCGTGTCATGGGTATTGGAAAAAACTGCACAAAACACGTTTTTTTTTTAGAACCGATGAGGACCGGTAACCACACACTAAAGTAAGACACAAGGATTCACTAGAAATGTTCGGTTCAGCCGAACTGATCTAACACTTTTACAAGTTCCACACAGAAAAACAGAACAAAACCTATCTAGTACTCACAGTACCACCGACAGAGACTGAACCGACTACGCGGAATTAAATTTCGGTATAAAACAGACACTTAACTGACACTTTAACAGACTTTCGAACTGAGCTGCAGGAGAAATCTCCGGAGCGACTGTTCAGTGAGGCGGAGTAAAGAATCTGACAGCTTAGATTCACAGGGAAACAGACAGAGACATCAACCAAGCTCGAGCTCAGCATTCTATGCCATGAATAGAAAAGTTAACCCTTTGTTCTCCGGGGCACTTTAAAGGCTGGAGCGAACTGCAATAGATAGAATACAGCAAGACTTCATGTTGTTTGAATACCTCGGCTCCACCCCATGACACCAGATCCTTGCTCGCTGGAAGCTGGTGTGTACCGAAGCTGGGGAAGTCAGTGGTGGTGTGGATGAAAACAAATACCACTCCTAGAACTACTGTTACAGGTGAGTAACCTGTTGTTCTAGGAGCATGGATATGTTGTTCATCCACACTTCTTGGCAGACTCCAACCAGTTCTCCGTTAGGAAGGAGGCAAGGCACACACACCCTACTTAGGAAAGAGAGATTGGAGAGCCGAGGCCCCAAAACCAGCATCACGGCATGACTCAAAGTCGATGTGATAGTGGGTAATAAAGGTGTTTGCTGACTTCCAGGTAGCAACCCGACAGATTTCCTGGATAGGGATGTCCCTGGAAGCAGCCACCAATGCAGCAGTATGGCGGGTAGAATGAGCTCTTATCCCTCTGGGGCTCCTTGCCTTCAACTCATAGCACAGACCTATGCATGTAATCCACCTTGCAATGGTCCGTTTGGCTGCAGGTCTGCCAAGCGGCTTCAGCATAGGTGACAAATAGCTGGCGAACCTCTCCGCGAATTTCCGCCGTTCTCTCCTTGTAACAGGAGAGAGCATGTCTCGGGTCCAAAGTATGGAGCCTGTACTCGGCGTCCGAGGTGTAGTTAGGGTAGTATACCGGCAGAGTCAACACCTGGATAAGGTGGAACTCTTGACACCACCTTTGGAAGGAATTTCGGGTGGGGGCGCAGGACAACTCTGTCCCTGTGAAAGATCAGATAAGGGGAGTCCACTGAAAGCGCCTGGAGCTCCCCTGTCCTTCTGTCTGACGAGATAGCCACCAGGATGGCTGTCTTCCATGACAAGTGTGAGAGCTCACACTTGTGCATCGGTTCGAATGGCTTGCCCATGAGCTTTGCAAAACCAGCAGTATATCCCACGGAGGTGGAGGTTCACGCACCGGAGGGGATATGTGATCCAGGCCTTTGAAGAAGCGCCCGACCACTGTCTCCTGTGCCAATGTCGGCTGACTGGCCAGCGCCCAGTAAGCAGAAATGGCTGCCAGGTGCACCCTAAGGGTCGATGATCGCAGACCCCCCTTGGAGAAAGAGACCAAAGGTAGTCAAGAATGTCTGTCACAGAGGAGGATAAGGGGTCCACACTTTTACCCTGACACCAAATGGAAAATCTCTTCCATTTGAAGGCATAACATTTCCTGGTGCAACTGCTTGGGAGGTGTCCACCACAGTATAGACATCCTCGGAAAGACCCAGAGCCTGGAACTCCTAGCACGCTCAGGTACCAGGCTGTGAGGTACAGGGATTGAAGGTCCAGATGGAGTACCTTCATCTGGTTCAGTGATATCAGGTCCGGGCATGTGCAAAGCTGCTCCAGGGGCCTGCAGCTGAGGCTGAGAAGATCTGGATACCAGAACTGGCGTGGCAAATCCGGGGCTACCAGGATCACCTTCGCCTTGTCCCTCCTCACCTTGAGTAACACCTTGTGGATCAAGGGAAATGGAGGGAAGGCGTAGAGGAGGCCTGTGGTCCATGGCCTTGATAAGGCATCCCCCTGCAGCGAACCCTGTTGAGGGGGGCGGGCATGTAACAGCCTCAGCTTGGTGTTTTCCCTGGAGGCAAACAGGTCCACCAACGGTTTGCCCCAATGGGAGAACAGACTGTAAGCTACCTCTGGATGGAGAGACCACTTGTGAGATGTCTGGCCAATGCGGCTGAGAAAATCCGCCAGCTGGTTCGAGGCTCCTGCCACATGAATGGCTAGGAGATCCACCTCCCACCGACTTACGAGGGTCCAGATGCGAAGCGCCTCCTTGCACAGCAGACGGGAGTGTGTGTCGCCCTGTTTGTTGAGGTAGTACATGGTCATGGTATTGTCAGTCTGGACTTGAACCACTTGACCCGGGAGCTGAGGAGCGAAAGCGGACAATGCCAGTCTGACTGCTCTGAGCTCCAACAGGTTGAAGTGGCATCGGGATTCCTCGGGGGTCCAGAACCCGTGGGCCCTGCTGTCCCCCATGTGGGCTCCCCAGCCCTTGAGAGAGGCATCGGGCATGAGAACGACCGTCGGCTCGGGGCAGACAAACCGGATCCCTTCCTGCAACCGGTCTGGGGTGGTCCACCATTGGAGAGCGTCCCACATCTTCTGGGTTACAATGATCAACTGGTCAAAATGACCGTGGCACTGAGTCCACAGGTGGCCAGCTCCCACTGGAGGGGGCATGATGCCATCCTGGCCCAATAGACCATCAAGTGCATGCACGCCATGTAACCCAGATGGCACAGAAAGTCCGGCAGGGCACAGGTGCCCAACCAGAAATGATCGGGCAAAGGAGGAGAGAACCTCCGCCCTGTCTGCCGGAGTTGAGCTCTGGCTTGACAAGAGTCAAGCTCTGCCCCGATGAAGCCCATCACCTGAGAGGGCACGAGTTCCGACTCGTTGATCAGGAGGCCGAGGTGAAGGCAGGTTCGGACAGCCAGATCCCTGGACCTCTCCACCTCCTGAAGGGAGGAACCTGCCAAGAGCCAGTCGTCGAGGTAAGGGTAAATTCGCACTCCTCGACGCTGAAGGTGGGCTGCCATCACTGCAATGCACTTGGTGAAGACCTGTGGGGCCGATGACAGGCCGAACGGCATGGCTTGAAACTTGTACAGGGTCCCCTCGACCCTCGAAGCGGAGGAACCGCTGATGGGACTGGAAGGATTGGGACGTGAAAGAGCGTGTCCTGTAGATCCAGTGAACAGAAAAACAGGTTACTCACCTGTAACAGTAGTTCTAGGAGTGGTATATGTTGTTCATCCACACTGTCTGGCATTGTCCCTTTCCCCTTTAAATCTTGCCGCAAGTCTTCAAGCTAGCTCCTTCCACCCATCTGGGTGGTAAATACCTCAGCTCCGCCCCATGACGCCAGATCTAGCCTGCTGGAAGCAAGGTTGTGCGCTTTAAGCCGGGGAGGTCGGGTGGGTGCGTGTGGATGAACAACATATACCACTCCTAGAACTACTGTTACAGGTGAGTAACCTGTTCTTCTAGGGCGTGATATGTTGTTCATCCACACTCGTCTGGCAGACTCCTAGCAGTTCTCCGGGAGGAGGAGGCAAGCGACACCCCTACTTAGAAAAAGAGATTGGAGAACCAAGGCCCCAAAACCGGCATCTCGGCGTGACTCAAGGTCGATGTGGTAATGGGTAATGAAGGTGTTTGCTGACTTCCAGGTAGCAGCCCGACAGATTTTCTGGATAGGGATGTCCCTGTAAGCAGCCACCGATGCAGCAGTATGGCAGGTAGAATGAGCTCTTATCCCTCTGGGAGGCTCCTTGCCCGCCAACTCATAACACAGACTTATGCATGATGTGATCCATCTTGCAATAGTCCGCTTGGCTGCAGGTCTGCCAGAAGTGGCTTCAGCGTAGGTGACAAACAGCTGGCGAACCTCTCCCCGAATTTCCGCCGTCCTCTCCTTATAGTAGGACAAAGCACGTCTGAGGTCCAGAGTATGGAGCCTGTACTCGGCATCCGAGGTGTAGTTAGGGTAATATACCGGCAGAGTCAACATCTGGTTAAGGGGAAACTCGGCACCACCTTGGAAGGAATTTTGGGTGGGCGCAGGACAACTTTGTCCATGTGAAAGATAAGATAAGGGAGTCCACCGCAGCCTGGAGCTCCCCTGTCCTTCTGTGGACGTGATAGCCACCGGGAAGGCAGTCTTCCACGACAACAGCGAGCTCACACTTGTGCATGGGTTCAAATGGCTTGCCCATGAGCTTTGCCAAAACCAGCAAGAGATCCCATGGAGGTGGAGGTTCACGCACGGAGGATATGTGATCCAGGTCTTTGAAGCGTGACCACTGTCTCCTGTGCTAATGTCGGCTCACGGCCCGTGCCCGTAAGCAGAGATAGCTGAGAGGTGCACCCTAAGGGTCGATGACCGAAGACCCCCTTTGGAGAGGGAACAAAGGTAGTCTAGAATGTTAGCCACAGAGCAGGATAAGGGGTCCAGACTCTATCCCAGACACCAAATGGAAAATCTTTTCCACTTGAAGGCATAACATTTCCTGGTTGATTCCTTTCGAGATGCGTCCACCACGGTGTAGACATCCTCAGAAAGACCCAGAGCCTTGAACTCTAGCCGCTCAGGAACCAGGCTGTGAGGTGCAGGGATTGAAGGTCCGAGTGGAAGACCTTCCCCTGGTTCAACGATATCAGGTCCGGGCGTGTACAAAGCTGCTCCGGGGTCCTGCAGCTGAGGCTGAGAAGATCTGGATACCAGAACTGGCGTGGCAAATCTGGGGCTACCAGGATCACCTTCGCCTTGTCCCTCTTCACCTTGAGTAACACCTTGTGGATCAAGGGAAATGGAGGGAAGACGTAAAGGAGGTCTGGGGTCCACGGCCTCGAGAAGGCATCCCCCTGCAGCAAGCCCTGCTGAGAGGGGCGGGCATGGTACAGCCGCAGCTTGGTGTTCTCGCTGGAGGCAAACAGGTCCACCAATGGTTTGCCCCAACGGGAGAACAGATTGTAAGCTACCTCTGGATGGAGAGACCACTCGTGGGCGTCTGGCCTGTCGGCTGAGAGCATCTGCCAGTTGGTTCGAGACTCCTGCCACATGGATGGCCAGGAGATCCACCTCCAGCCAGCTGACGAAGGTCCAGATCCGGAGCGCCTCCCTGCATAGCAGACGGACTGCGTGCCGCCCTGTTTGTCAAGGTAGTACACGGTCGTGGTATTGTCTGTCTGGACTTGAACCACTTGCCCCCGGAGCTGAGGAGCGAAAGCTGACAGTGCCAGTCTGACTGCTCTGAGCTCCAACAGGTTGATGTGGCATCGGGACTCCTCGGGGGTCCAGAACCCGTGAGCTCTGTTGTCCCCCATGTGGGCTCCCCAGCCCATGAGAGAGGCATCGGTCATAAGGATGACCGTCGGCTTGAGGCGGATGAGCGGATCCTTCCAGCAAATGACTCAGGACAGTCCACCATTGAGGCATCCCACATCCTCTGGGTGACAGTGACCAGCTGGCTGAAGAGAACCTGACACTGAGACCACTGGGTGGTCAACTCCCATTGAAGGGGTGCATGTGCAATCTGGCCCAGCGGACCACTGAGGTGCACGCCATGTAACCAGGAGGGCAGGAAGTCCCAGGCAGGGCGCAAGTGCCCAACCAGAAATGACTGGGCAAAGGAGGAAAGAACCTCCGCCTGTCCGCTGGGGAGCGAGCTGCTTTGACGAGAGTCGAGCTCTGCCCTGATAAAGCCCATCACCTGAGAGGAGCACGAGTTCTGACTTGGCCTCGCTGATAAGGAGGCACAGGTTCGGAGTGTCAGGTTCCTGGACCTCTCCACCTCCTGTAGGGAGGAACCCGCCAGGAGCCAATCGTCTAGATAGGGGTAAATACGAACCCCTTGATGCCGTAGATGGGCTGCCACCACTGCGATGCATTTGGTGAAGACCCGAGGGGCCGATGACAGGCCGAACAGCATGGCTCTCAACTCGTACAGGGTCCCTTCGACCCTGAAGCGGAGGAACCGCTGATGGGACGGATGGATTGGGACGTGGTAGAACGCGTCCTGAAGATCCAGTGAACAGAACCACATGTTTCGCTCCAGAGATGGTGTGATCTGGTTCAGAGTTACCATCCGGAAGGTGCGAGACCTGAGATATCGATTCAGGTTGTGGAGATCTAGGATGGGGCGCCAACCCCCCGTCCGCTTGGGCACCAGGAAATACCTGGACACGAAGCCTGGGTCTGTAGGAAGATCCGGCACTGGAGCTACCGCCTCCTTGTGGAGGAGCTGAGCAATGTCGTCCCGAAGGGCCGACTGAGATCCTTTCCTTCCGTGGGGCACGGGCCTGGCTGGCGGGGGGTACTGCTCGAACTCTAGAGACAGTCCCTGCCCAACCACTTCCAGAACCCACCTGTCTGAAGTGATACCGGACCAGGTGGAAAGAAAGTGGCGGAGCCGGCCCCCCACGGGAGGACCCAGAACTGGCGTGACGGGTGTAGGGGAGGCCACCTCCGACCCGTCACTGTGCAGGCTTGGAGGAGGAGGAGGCACCTGGACCAGCACCTCAGCCTCCTTTGCGGGGCTGTTGGGGACCTTGCTTGGGCCTAGGGCGCTAAGCTTGAGCCTGCTGCTGTTGCTGACCTCCCTGGAAGGAGGGCTGTCTAACCGCAAGGGAAGAATGCTGAAAGGACTTCTTCTTGCGCTTCTGCTGGTTCTTGCCCGAAGAACCCTTAGCAGAAGTGGCATCTAAGGTGGCATTAGACTGCTCAATGCACTGTAGATTACCTGCCACTCCCGGAACCGAGAGGTTGGTGCCAAGGAAGGCACGTCAGCTAGCTTTGCTGAGTATCCGCGGGAAAAGAGGATACCTCAGCCAAGCCCTGCAGCGAGTGGCTACTGCGGCAGCTAGTGAACGGGCACAGGAATCTCCAATGTCCAGAGCTGTCTGGAGCTGTTGTTTAGCAACAGTACGGCCCTGGTCGCAACCTGTTTGACCGTGGTCTGCATGTCTGCTGGGAGATGAGGGAGGACTTCATCAGCGACCCCAGAAGGCGTGAGAGAAGTGTGCCATAATCACTGCTGAACTAGCCTGACGAAGGCCTAGGGATGATGCGTGTAAACTTTCCGGGCGAGTGGTCCATATTTTTGGACTCTTTGTCCGGAGGGCGGTCAGTATCCGTAGAGCTGCCCATGCGCCCAAACACTGAGGCAGTCACAAGGCTCTCGGCCGAGGGATGCTCAGTGAAGCCCGCCAAGGACCCCATGGGCACAGTGTACTTGTGGGCCATATGGGCAGATGGAGCCAGGCAAGAGGCAGGGCGCTGCCAAAACTCCAGTGCTGGGCCAACTATGGCTTCGGCCACTGGGAAGGCCTCCGTTGGGGTATCCCCCCTCTTGAGAATATCCGTGAGAGGATATTCCGCCTTCTTTTGTATGGGCTGCAAAGGCATACCTGTGGACTCTGAAATGAGTCGAAGGATGCCCTGGAAGGAAGAAGGACCTTCCTCCAGGCCTGTCACTGACAGCTCATCATGTGAGTGAAGGCCAGTAGTATCCGAATCCGAGGAATCCGGATACAGGGGTCTCCCACCTAAGTCCCCCTCGATGCGCCTAGGGCGATCAGGAGTGACTGTAATGGGCAACCTACGGGGCAAGCCCATAGTTGGCCGATCCTTCTTAGAGGGAGCCCCTCCCTGAGGCTGTTTGGGTGGTGGTTCCACCAAAATTGGTGGGGAGCCCATAACAGACTGACCAGAAATATGTACCGGTCCCACCGGAGTCCTCGGAACCGAGGGAGTCGGGTGTCGGCCAAAGAGGCTGGGGCCAAGTAATGGCCGGTACAGCCAGAGTAAACGGCTTTTGACCAGTCAAAAGGAGTTGCCAGCACTGAGGTCCTCATAACGTCAGGCGGAGTTTCGCCTAAGTCTCCTCGTCCAGGAGGATGAGGAACGGTGGCGGCGCTTCCACGGGAGTGTTTGTGACCATTTCGGTTTTCAGACCCGACGGGTCCTACCTCGATCAAGACAGACGGCATCGGCTCTGTCGGTCGGGAGAAGCCAGATTCGGTGAAACCGAGATTCCGCTCTTGTCCTCGATCGGATACCCAAGGACGGGTCTCCTGCGGGGAAGGAGAATGGGAGTCCTCTCCAAAGAGTCGTCGACAGGTGTCGGCGACAACAGCTCGATCAGGTCGAGAGAAATCTCGGCCAGTTCTGCTGTATCCTCGGCTTCAGTGCCCTGGCCTGACGGAAGGTCCGAAAGGCCGGCAGCCGAGGAAGCAATCTCGACCGTGGCCGAGACTGCCTGCTCCTGAGTGTCGGACTGCTCTCGGTCCCAGGAAAGTCTTCTTCGGCTAGAAGAAGATTTGGGGTCCTTATCCTTTTTCTTGGATCGGGAGGAGTGCGAGCCCGAAGGCGCCTCACCCTTGGTGGGGAGAGACTGGCACAACTCCCGGAAGGATCCCATGAAGGTGGAGCCCAGGTTGAGTGACGAAGAAACTTCGTTGGCCGGCTGGGGCAGCTTTCAAAAAGCCACCATCTGTTCGAGCTGCTCGGCGGATCCCGCAGCATGGAAACCGCCCACCTGGCCTCCTTCGATTTCACCGTGGATTGCAGCTCTAGTCTCCCAGCAAGCGCGCTGCGGTCCTCCAGAACGGTGGGATGGAAGGCCGAACAGATGGTGCAAGCCAGTATCGTGCAAGTCGCCTGGCAATAAATGCACGAGGGGGGGATCGGTCAGAGACATTTTGGTCCACAAGGACACGCGCGAAACCCGGTGACGACCTGTCCTCCATATCCGGGCGCTCGGATGCGAATCAGAACTCTGATGAGTTTTAAATGAGAAGTGCGGCGAAACCGTCGATTTGACTCCAGGGCCTATGGTACTTGCAAAGCAGCATGAGGAACCTGTACCTTCCAGCAGAAAGGAAGATCTGGCGTCATGGGGCGGAGCTGAGGTATTTACCACCTGGGTGGGTGGGAGGAACCAGCTTGAAGACTTCCGGCAAGATTTAAAGAGGAAAGGGACAATGCCAGACAGTGTGGATGAACAACATATCCACGCTCCTAGAACCACGTTTCACTCCAGGGATGGTATGATCTGGTTCAGAGTTACCATCCGAAAGGTACGGGACCCGAGATATTGATTCAGGTCACGGAGATCTAGGATGGGGCGCCAGCCCCCTGTCCGCTTGGGCACCAGGAAGTACCTGGACACGAAGCCTGGCTCTGTAGGAGGATCCGGCACTGGAGCTACTGCCCCCTTGCGGAGGAGCTGAGCTACGTCGTCTCGAACAGCCGACTAAGTGCAAGCTGAGATCCTTTCCTCCCAATGGGCGCAGGCTCGGCTGGGAGGGTACTGACCGACCACTTCGAGAACTCACCTGTCCGAGGTGATATCGGACCAGGTGGAAAGAAAGTGGCGGGGCCGGCCCCCCACGGGAGGCCCCAGAACTGGCTGTACACTGGGTGTAGGGATGGCAACCCCCAACCCGTCACTGAGCAGGCTTAGAGGAGGAGAAGGCTAATGGACCTGCACTCGGCCTCCCTACGGACTGTTGAGGACCCTGCTTGGGCCGTGGCGCCAAGCTTGGGCCTGCTGCTGTTGCTACTGGTGCTGCTGACCTCCTTGATAAGAGGGCTGTCCCGCCCAGGAGAAGAGTGCCGGAATGGCTTCTTCTTTCTTTCTGCTGGTTCTTGTCCAAGAACCTTTGCAGAAGTGGCATCCAAGGTGGCACTGTACTGCTCTATCGCTGAAGGTGACCGGCCACTCCTGGATCGAACAAGTCAGTGCCTAGGAAGGGCATGTCAGCTAACTTATGCTGAGTATCCGCTGGGAAGGAGGAAAGCCTCAGCCAAGCCCTGCGGCGAGTGGCCACTGCGGCTGCTAAAGAGCGGGCACAGGAATCACCTATGTCCAGGGCTGTCTGGAGCTGCTGTTTTGCAACAGCACGGCACTGATCACGGACCTGTTTGACCGTGGTCTGCATGTCTGCGGGAAGGTGAGGGAGGACCTTGTCTAATGACCCCAGGAGGGCATGAGAGAAGTGTGCCACGATAACAGCCAAGCTGGCCTGACGAAGACCTAAGGAAGAGGCCGCATAGACCTTAACAGGCAGAGTGGTCCATATTCTTGGACTCTTTGTCTGGGGGTCGGTCAGTATCGGCCGAGCTTCCAGTACCCCTGAACACAGAAGTGGTCACCAGGTTCTCGGCCAAAGGATGTTCTGTGAACCCCGCCAGGGACCCCATGGGCACTGTGTACTTGCGGGCCATGCAGGCAGACGGTGCTGGACAGGAAGCCAGACACTGCCAAAGCTCAAGGGACGGGCCAACGATGGCTTGGCCCACAGGAAAGGCCTCATGGGGTATCCCACCTTTGAGGATATCCGTAAGGGGTACTCCGCTTCTTCTGGATGGACTCATGGGGCATTCCGTGGATTCAGAGATCAGGCGGAGGATGCCCTGAAAGGAGGAAGGCCTTCCTCCAATCCTGCCACGACGACTCATCATCCCCAGGATGGGAGTGTAATCCGTGACGCCTGAGTCCAAAGAATCGGGATATAATGGCCTCCCGCCTAGGTCTCCTCATTACCGAGGGTGACCGTTATCACAGACGCCGGGGAAGCCCGGTGTCTGTTCGGCCTCTTTCAAAGGAGCCCCTCCTGAGGCTGCTTAGGTGGTGGTTCCATCAGAATCGGTGGAAGACCGAGGCAAGCCGAACCGGAGGAGTCGCCGCAGCCTAAGAGGCAGGAGCCAAATGATGGCTGGGGTAGACGGCAGAGCCGGCTTCTACCTGACAAACCAGTTGTTACGCCACATGCCGTCTCATAGTCGACGGAGTTTCCGGGCCAAGTCTCTCCTTGTCCGAGGAGGATGAAGACCTGTGGCGCCTCTTTTTTGAATGTTTGTGTTTCCTTGGCCAATGGGTCGAGAGAGTTCTGGACCTCGACCGAGATCGAGCGGGCTGAGCCGGTCGCTCGCGAGACACCGGGTTGGTGAAAACCAAGGGTCCGGAACTGGATCCTGAATGAGAACGCCAGCAGGCTTGGTCTCCTCATCAGGAAAGACAAGGACAGGAGTCCTTTCCAAAGAGTCATCGACTGGGGTCGGCGACAGAGGGTCGATTGGGTCGCGAATAATCTCAGCCTCATCGGCCACGTCCTCGGTCCCCTGGCCAGACAGAAGATCCGTGAAGCCGCCGGCCGAGGAAGTGATCTCGACCGAAGTCAAGACCGCGTGTTCCTGGGACTCGGATCTTTCTCAGTCCCAAGAACGTCTTCGTTTGGTCGAAGACCCAGGGTCCTTATCCCTCTTCCGAGGGCCGGAAGAGTGCGAGCTCAAGGCGCCACCCCTGGTGGGGAGAGACTGGCACAACTCCCTGAAGGAGCCCGGAAACGTGGAGCTAAGGTTGAGGAACAAAAAGCTTGACTGACCGAAGCTTGAGCCGCTTCCTCCTCAAATGCCTTAATTTGTTCCAGCTGCTCGGGCGGATCCTCAGTCATGAACCCACCCACCCGCCTCCTTCGATTTCACCGCAGGTACTCTTTCTCCAGTCTCCCCAGCTTTAAGCATGCCAAGTGGTTGTCCAGGATGTTGGGGTGGAAGGCGAGGCAAAAAGTGCATGACGGTGTCGTGTCCGACACCTAGGCAATAAACGCACGCTAGGTGGGGATCGCGCGCTGCATCTTTAGCCGCGAGGGCACCGCGAATCCAGGGAAGATTTTTCCTCATTGTCTGATGCGGTAAAATCGGAATCGTTAACTCGAATGAGTTTTAAAGTGCGTTGGCAAAAACAAATGCTTTGAATCCAGGGCTCACGGATTGCTGCAAGAGCACGAGGAACCCGTATCTTCCAGCGGAAAGGAAGATCTGGTGTCATGGGCGGAGTCGAGGTATTTACCACCCGGTAGGTGGAGGAGCCAGCTTGAAGACTTCTGGCAAGATTTAAAGGGAAAGGGACATGCCAAGAAGTGTGGATGAAAATTAAAATTACTCACCTTAGTAATGTTGTTTCTTCTAATGGAGTCTTGCTGTATTCCACAGTAGCAGTGAGTCCCAACCTTGAACTGCCCGAGATGAAAGAGTTAACTTTCCATGCCAGGCATGGAACGCTGAGCTCGCTGGTTGAGACTCTGTCTGTTGCTGTTTAAACTCAAACCATCAGATCTTTACGAGCTAAACTCACTAAGGTCCTGGGTGGAAGCTGTAAACCTACACTAGCCAACTGGCTACTAACATAAAACACATTTTTGGTCCCAAAACAAAGACTCAAGGCAGGAGACCCAAAAATGAAAAACACAACACCCACTCACCCCAAGGAAAAAGGGGTGAAAACAACAAGGTGGGCACCTACTGAGTGCCAACTCTGCACTGCCCACCTACATCCCAAAAACAGAGGTTCTGAGAGGGCAGAGGGGTCAGAATACAGCAAGACTCCATTAGAAGAAACAACATTACTAAGGTGAGTAATTTTTTCTTCAAACAACATGAAGTCTTGCTGTATTCTGACAGTAGCAGACTACAAAGCAGTACCTCCATGGAGGAGGGACAGAACCTATTTAAGGAATAGGCTCTGAAGCACAGCTGTGCTAAACCGAGCATCACTCCTAGCCTGGAAATCCAGGGAGTAATGCTTGGTAAAAGTGTGAACTGTTTTCCAGGTAGCTGCTTGACATATCTCTAGAATAGGGATGTCCCTGGCAGCAGCCAGGGAAGCAGCTGTACCTCTGGTAGAGTGAGCCCTCAGGCCTAAGGGTGGAACCTTACCCAGTTTTTCATAACAAAATTGGATACAAGAGACAATCCACCTGGCAATGGATCTTTTAGTGGCAGGCTTCCCTTTACCAAACTCACCATAAGTGAGGAACAGTTGGAGGGAGTCAAACCTGTGACCCTTGGTACGCTCTATGTAGTAGCTAACGGCTCTTTTCACATCTAAACTGTGCAGCCTCCTCTGCCAGAGGAGGAATGGTCAGTGAAGTACACAGGAAGAGACATAGATTGACTAAGGTGAAATCTGAAACCACCTTAGGCAAGAACTCCTGTTAGTCCTGAGGACCACCTTATCTCTATGAAAGGAGATAAAATCAGGCTCCACTGACAAAGCTTGTAATTCACTTATACGTCTGTCAGAAGTGATGGCTACCAGAAACACAGTTTTCCAAGTCAAGTACCTAAGCTCCGCTGAAGACAAAGGCTCAAACGGGGTTGCATAAGCTGAACAATGCAAACATTAAGGTCCCAAGCAGGGCAGGGTCCCTGAATGGAGGTTGTGTGTAAAGCAATCCTTGAAAACTTGGAGAATACAGGGTGAGCTGAAAGAGAAGATGGCTTACCTGCTGAAATAAAAGCAGAAACAGCTGCCAGGTGCACCTTCAGTATAGCTGGTCTCAGCCCCAAGCTATTTAAATGGACCATATAATCAAGGACTGTGGGCAGATCAGCAGACTCTAGGAAATATGCTTCCTAGAGCACCATATGGAAAATCTTTTCCACTTGGAATTATAAGTAGCCTGGTGGAAGGTTTCCTGAAGCCTTCAGAATATCCATTACACCTTGGGAGAGGTGTAAATCAGCAAACTCTAACTCTTCAAGAGCCAGGCCTTGAGATTGAGAGACTTGAGATTCGGTACCAACACCCCTGAGCACAAGTTAACAGGTTGTAATTCCTGGGAAGACACAGGGAAGATGGACTGCTAAGGACAGTAGGAGGGATACCAGGGCTGTCTGGCCCAGTCTGGAGCAATCAGGATCACCTTGCACAGTTGAGATCTGATTCTGACTAGCACTTTGAACAGGAGAGGAAGGGGTGAAAACATACAGGAACTTCCTTCCCAATTGAGAACTAAGGCATCCAGGGGACTGAGCCCAACACTGGGGCCTCAGCAAAAGGAAGCTGGTGACTGTCTGGAGCTGCAAAGATCTATCTGCGGGTGCCCCATCTGGAAAATATCACCTCAAGACCAGGGGATCCAGTGACCACATGATGGCCCTGGGATATCCTGGGTTGAGAGCATCTGCTAGGACATTGTCCTTGCCTGGGAGGTGAATCCGCCGTGAGGGAGGTGTCTAGGAGTAAGCCAGAGACCACAACTTCATTGCTTCTGTGCACAAGGTCAAGACCGAGTGCCTCCTTGTTTGTTGATGTACCACATTGTGGTGGTGTTGTCTGTTCTGACCTGAATAACTTTATTCTGAACGGATTTGGAAAAAACTTGAAGTGCTAGAAATACTGCTCTGAGTTCCAACAGATTGATGTGAAGCAGAGATTCCTGAGGGGACCACAACCCCTGGGTGGTCAGGTCGCCCATGTGAGCCCCCCACCCCAAGAGGGAGGCATCTGTAATAAGGATTAAAGAGTGAGACTGAGTGACAAAGGGAACCCTTGTCTCAGATTGTTCTGATCCTGCCACCACTGTAGGGCCTGGATCAGGTTCGTTACTGGGATCAATTTGGTCGGAGGGTCCTTCCTTGGAGACCAGAAGGCTCTCAAATGGAACTGAATGTCCCTCATCTGAAATCTTGCCCTGCACTACTGCTGTGGAAGCAGCCATGTGCCCCAGGAGCTGTAGAAAATGCCTTGCTGGTCGAGACACCTGCAGGGTGAATGAGGAGGCCAGAGAGACAAGGGTCCTTGCCCTGTCCAGGGGAAGGAAAGCTCTGGCCTTTTCTGTGTCTAGCTCTGCACCTATGAAGGTGAGGAGCTGGACAGGCTCTAGAACTGACTTTGAAAGATTCAAAAGGAAACCCAAAGAGGTGAGCAGTTGCTGAGTTATCTGTAAGTGTAACTTGACTTGGTCTGGGGACTGGCCTACTATGAGCCAGTCGTCCAGGTAAGGGAAGATGGCAATCCCTTGCCTTCTTAGAGAAGCAACTACCACTGCCAGGCATTTTGTGAATACCCTTGAAGCAGAGGTCAGACCAAAGGGCATTGCTCTGAACTGGTAATGGCCTGAGAGCAGCTCGAACCTGAGGTACTATCGATGGGAGCTTCTGATGAGAATATGGAAGTAGGCATCCTTGAGGTCCAGGGACACTAGCCAGTCCCCTGGCCTTAGAGAGGGTAGAATAATTCCAAAGTCACCATTTTGAATTTGGTTTTAAAAGGTGCTTGTTTAAGTATCTGAGATCCAGGATGGGCCGCCATTCTCCTGTCTTTTTTGGGGTAAGGAAGTACCTGGAGTACAACCCTTTGCCCTGGTGTAGGCGTGGAACCCTTTCCACAGCTCTGAGAGCTAGAAGGGAAGAGACCTCTGCCTCTAGGGCAAGTGTCTCTGAGGGATTTGCAGGTGGAAAGGATCTGGTTCTCATCTTTGGAAACTTTTTGAAGCTGAGAACCAGTCCCTGGCTTACTACTTCAATGACCCATTTGTCTGATGTCAGAGACTCCCAGTCCTGGACAAAGTAAGCCAGCCTGCCCCCTACAGGTAGTTGAGAATCGGCCCTGGCAACCCCATCAGGGTGCCTGTTTGGCAGGGACTTTGAGCTGAGGGGTGGAAGCAGGCCTACTTGTACCTTGTCTGCCTCTCCCTCTAAAGAACCCCCTCTGGGCGTAAGCAGAAGAGGAGGCCTGGGCTTGGTAGAAAGGCCTATGGAAAGGCCTGCCCCTGCCCCTTGGATGCTGCCTTTGAGGAGTGGCCTGCCTTTCCTTGGCCTGTGCACTCCTATAGGTGGTCCTATATTCGTCCATTTTCTTCATGTAATTCTCTGTCTGCTCCCCAAACCGAGAATTACCCACAACAGGAAAATCCATGGCTTTAGTCTGGGTATCCTGTGACAGGCTAGTACATCTGAGCCAAGCCATTCTTCAAGTGCCACAGATGTAGCCATGACTCTAGATGACACATCATTGGAGTCCACTGCAGCATGGAATTGCACCTTGGATGCCTCAATACCATCAGCAGGCACCTGCTCCAGCTCCTTGGCAGCTGGCTAGGACCTGTTTTGCTAAAGCCATAACAGTGTCCCATCTGGATTTTGATACCTAGCAGTATAGACCATATAATTGGCTTGTCTGAGTCCCAAGGATGCTGCCATGTACTGTTTCTTTGCCATGGCATCAATCCTCCTGGAGTCCTTGTCCGGGGTGTGAAGCCAAGGAATATTTGCCTTATCACAGGCTGCAGCCTGCACTACCCAACATGGCTGCATTGTTGTGTAAGGAACTCCTATCTGAGCTGACAATGTATACCTCTTGTCCATTCTTTTATCCACAGGAGGTATAGTGTTAGGAGTCTTTAAAATATTAAATGTCTGTTTTCCAAAAGATTTGTGTAAGGGAATAGACAGCCTCCTAGACTCTGGGATATCCATCATTTCTACATAGTCAGGCTCCTCCTGGTCATCCACAGCTTCTTCCATAGGAAGCTGGAGGGTTTCAGCCACTTTTTTATAAAACATGAAATGGGAGGGGGACTCAGAAAGCCTAGGAGGAGACACTCCTGAAGGTCTGTCTGGGGAGATGTCCGGGTCAATAGGCACATCCAGACTTTCAAAACCACATTCACTTTCCTCATACTCCTCTTCCTCCTCCTCCGGTTCATAAAATTCCTCTAAATCATACTCTTGAACTGGTGGAACCGGCCGAACCAAGCGCCTGCCTGATGGTGCCGGTTTGGTCGGAACCGGGGAAAGCGACTGCACAATTTTGATCGCTTTGGCTATTTCTTCAGCGGTTGGAGAGGAAAGTTTTGGCTCCACACCAGCTGATTTTTCTTTTCTAGTTCTCTTAGCCGGAACCGATTCCTCAGAGCCGGCTCTCCTTTGCTTCGAGAAGTCTCGCCCTGGTCAGAGGGCACTCCTTCTGGTTCGGTTTGAACCAACCGGCTGGCCATCCGATCAGCGGATTTTTGGCCTCCCTTTCCTGAGCCTACCAACTCTCTTTTCCAGGGTAGCTGCAGGAAATTTTACAAATCTGGCAGGCTGCATTGAGGTGGTCAAACCCCAGACAATAAACACAGGTGGTGTGGGGGTCAGCCTTAGCAAAGACTTCCCCACACACACTACAGTGTTGAAACCCAGTGGGCCCGGTTTTTCTTTTGGGTTTCTCAGACATTGTGCCAGTCCTAACCAAACTTACCCTTTTAATGGCAATCCGCCAGGCAAGACCCTCTTATCGGTTCCTGACAGTGTCACGGGTCGTGGAAAAAAACATAATAAAAACTGTTTTTTAGAACCGATAAGAACCGTAACTACACTAAAAGTACAAATTAAGATTTTGATCAACTTGATCGGTTCAAACCGAACCGATGAACCGTTACAACTTCCACACAGAATAGAATAAAATATAACCTATCTAGTACTCACAAATACCACAGACAGAGACTGAACCAACAGGTTACGGTTTAAATTCAGTCGAAAACTGAGAAAAGCGGTACTTTAACCGACAAATTGAACCAAGCAGAAGGAGAAATCTCCGGAGCGACTGTTCAGTGAGGCGGAGTAAAGAATCTGACAGTTTGAGTTTAAACAGCAACAGACAGAGTCTCAACCGAGCTCGAGCTCAGCGTTCCATGCCTGGCATGGAAAGTTAACTCTCATCTCTGGGGCAGTTCGAAGGTTGGGACTCACTGCTACTGTCAGAATACAGCAATACTTCATGTTGTTTGAAACATATCTACGCTCCTAGAAGAAACCCTTCCTTAGATTGGTTCCTCTTTCCTCCATTGGACGCCTGTAACAATGTCCTTGTTACTAGAATTAGTTTTAAAGAGGGTCCTGTCTCTGACACCACTGAGCCATGAGGTGACATTGAATGGCTCTTGTCTGTAACCTGGATTCCAAGGCAATGCCAGTGGCAGGTACCATATGGCCAGTAGCTGAAGTAAACTGTCTTGCGATTTTTGGTTTATTCAGCCCGAATGAGCCCGCTATTGGTGGAATACTTCTTGCCCTGCATAGGGGCAGGTAGACCCTGCCTTGCAGGGTATTAAGCTCTGCTCCTATGAACTGGAGTGCTTGAGCAGGCTGAAGGTCAGACTTTCTTTATATTTATCAAGGACCCTAGAGAGTCCAGGAGACCCTAGGTTGAGTTGCAGACTCTCTTGTCTGAGTGATTCTACAACCACCAGCCAGTCATCTAGATATGGGGAAACAGTGACACCTTATCTTTGAAGGTGCTCCAACCACTGTGTACACTCCAAGAGAGTTACCTGATGACAGTCTGAACCTGAAGTACTTTCTGTGAGACTCCCTTATCGGAGTATGGAAATTAAATGCAGTAATGCCAGGAACCTCTTTAAGTTTTTCCTGGGATTTGACATGCTTTGTCTTTTTGGTTTTCGTGGAGGCGACCGGAGAAACAGCCAGGCAACCCTCCCCCAAAAAAAAACCTGATTCACCCTTCTCAGGGGGTATGTAAGTAAAAGACAGCAGTTTCACATGCAGATTTGGAGGCTGTTGGCTGGTCAGAGCCTGAAGCACCCTTATTTGGTCTCTTTTGCAACCTTTCTAATCCTTTTTCCACTGTTTTAGTGAAAGGAATCTGAGCTCAGAGACAACCCGACTCACTACATTAAGGACCACCGTCTGTGGTGCCTGAAATACCCCTGCTGTGGGTACTGCTGATACTGAGGCGCAGCCCCAGCCTGATAGAAACAAAGGGCTTGCTCTGGTGTATATATCCACTTTTTCATGTAAGCCTTTATTTTCTCCAAAGAGGAATTACCCTCGACTGGAAAGTCTATAACCTTGGTTTGGGTGTCCTGAGTGAAGCCTGTGGCTCGCAGCCAGGCAAACCTCCTTACCATCCATCTGGCAGCAGCCACTTGAACTATTTGGCTGCTCTCAAACCAAATCTAGCTGTTTCAGACAGATCAACTGACAGGGGAGTCTGGACCTTGGCTGACATAGCAGGGGCAGACTACCAGAGTGACTTTGGCATTGACATAGGCTTGAAATGTGTGTCTGCCTGTTGGCCAAGGCACCTGATAAATGTATATTTTAACTCATGTTGTCAATTTTTCCCAGAATCCTTATTAAGAGGATAGGATGCCAGGGGTATCTTTGCCTTGTCACAGGCTGTCACTTTAACCACTCTTTGGTGGACAGGGTGGGGGAATAAATTTCAGTTCTCTTCCTATCGAGCTGAAATTTCTTATACATCCTCTTATCCAGAGGGGGAACAGAGCTTGGAGTTTGTAAAATATTTAAAATATCTTCTCTGGAGAATTTATTCACAGGCATGGGAAACTTTTAGTGAGTGTCAGCCCAATCTTTCTCACCAATGTGAAGAATGAGGAGTAATTCTCAGATGTTCTGTGGGGAGAGACAAACTCATGTTCAGAAGAAACCTCAGATTCAATAGGTTCTCCTCCATTTCATAATAATTACATATTCTTCCTTTTAAATATTAGGAAAAGTGCTTTGCAAAGGTCTGCTGCTGAGAGACAGACAGCCCTTGTAAGCCTTAAAATGTTTTCTTTAGCTGTTCCAGGCATGTATCCACACTTTTCCCCCTGGGAAAGTTTACAAATTTCACAATATTCATTTAGGTGATCATAGCCAAGGGAAGCAATACACAACTGTGCTTACCTGTCTTGGCAAATACTTCACCAATCAGAACCAGCCTGCAATTTCTGAAGGAGTTGGCAGGCTTTATAGCAGGCACAGAAGTCCCCAAAATTGTGTCAGCAAGGGGTTATGTGTGCTTAGTTTTCTTCAGTTTCACTGAGGGAACCAGGGAGTCAGCTGGTTCAACAAGCCTCTTAAAAATTGCTTATATGACCATCTCAGGGTAGCAGTTACAGTATTTGTTGTGTAGTCACCCACAGTTTATTTATTTTTATTTAGTTTTTGTTGACTTAGGGTGTCAGCTGGTTGGAGCTGGAAGGACCCTTAGGTGGTGATATTTTTATTTATTTTTTTTTTTTTTTAAAACCTTATCCAGGCATTTCAGTAGTTTTTTCAAGACATGTAATGCAGATTTCACACTGCTTTTAAATGTTCATGTCCAGATAGGCAAAACAAGAGAATGTTTGACTTGACTTAAAATTTCACCATACTGAATACAGGGTTTGAAACCGGGATCACCAGTTTCTTTTTATAACATTTTTAATGTAAAGTCAATAACAGTTGCAACCGCTAAAAAATAAATATTTTAATTTAAGTTTATTTAGCAGTTGCGGTTGGCTCCAGAATCGTTGCAGGACCTGGGAACTGAGATAAAATGAACTGAGGCCATCAGTCCAGGAACCGGTATTAGTGGTTCTTAAAACAAGCCAATTTAATAAAATTAAGCATAACTAATGGAGTTTTTAGTCAGAAAACTCCGATAAATATAAATAAACCTTGGTTTACACCCGTTATACCGAACGGGAGAAACCAAGAAAACTTACAATTTAAACACTAAAAATATGGGTTTACCTAAAACAACAAAAAGTAAAAGGAGCAAATGAAATGTAAAGAATACTTGTAATATTTTATAAGGTTTCTCACGTCCAGAACAAAAGATGATGAGGAGAGGATCTCTGAGCATCTAGTCTTGACAGGCAGAAAGTAAGAAATCTGAGGGGTTAGAACTAAGGTAGTTAGTATAAGGCAGCATTTGAACAGTGGCTCACGCAAACGATTCCATCATTTGCATATGTTCCAAATTCTTTCTGGGCAGTTCTACTTAGAAGGCTGACAGCATAAAGTTATGAATACCTGAGTATTACTGGGGTTAGAACCAGACGTTACTGATACTGAGCCCCAATACTTGCTTGCCCTGTCTCAATATTTGCCTTTTTTTTTTTGTATATTATTTTTATTGCTTTTGTACGTTATATCACTCACATTACAACATAAAAGAGGAAGGAGTAACATCCGAAATATATACAGTTCAAACCACATGTGTTAAACAAATAATAATAATACCCCTCCACATTTGTTACATCAAGGGGGGATGTTTCATCCTTAATAACCAACATTTCGATCCATCAGCATACAGCCTAATCGGAAACTTAAAGAGGGCACCATCCTGTTAGACCCGACATAGGGTCCAACAGTGCCCATCAATCAATTTCAACAAAAATATATACATATAGCAGAGCCCTTCCACCTCCCAAATGCAGTATAGCCCCTAGACATAATAAAGAAGATTATAAGCATCAGTCCATTCCCTACAAACACAGCTCCCCAGAGAAACCCCCATGGGAAAATAATATACATAAGGAGGAATCCCATTATACAGTGCTCATCTTAAAATACATGCATTCAGTTTTAGTTAGAAAGCAAACATTTGAGCAGTTCAGGTATATAGCCCCAAAGCAAAGAGAAAGTTGAAGTTCACTTGCCAGTCCAGACTAAAAAAAAAAAAAAAAGAAAGAAGTCCATAATGTCCCGGTGAAGCCATTTCAGTTCAGGAGCAAACCCAACCCAAAATCAATAAGTTCCATAAAACTGAGTTAGCAGGCCCCATAGGATTTTTAGTGCTCACTGCCTTAAACCCACAATAAAGAAATATCAAATAATCCTCAGTCCTCCTCCGATGAGGGATCTCTGTCTTCAGCAGACTCTTCCTTGCCCTTTTCTATCAAATGTAGGATTTTTTCCACATCCTGCAGATCGTTGAATGCATACGACTGTCCTTTCCAGGATAAGCACAGCCGCGCCAGGAAGATCAACTGGTGATCCACTTTCAAGAGTCTCAATTTGCCCTGAACCCCATCAAACGCTTTGCGCCTCTGCCTTGCACTGTATGCCAGGTCCGGATAGATACTTATTTTAGCTTGTTCATGACAGAGCACTCTCCTTCTACAAACGATTTGCAACAGGGTTTTAAATAAGCTCCGAAAATTGATTAGCAGTTTTGCGCGTGAAAGTGCTAGTCAATTGTGAAAATGAATAGCGCATGCCTTGATTAGCAAAATCAAAATGCTTAAATACTGTAACCTAAATAAAGTTTTTTATTAAAAATTGGTTCCGTCTTGGCTTCAGATCTGTTTCATCAGTACACACACACACACCAACCAGTTGAGTATCACACCCTCCCCACCCTTGTCCCCTCTGCCAGAACCACTAAAGCCATCCTCCCACCCATCTCAGTGGCTAATCACCCACCCACCCATGGGATACCTGCCAAAATCCCCATCCATTTCAGCCTCCCCAGCATGGCCCTTTGCCAAAAACTTAAAGCTCTGAGTCACCTGTCGAGTGACAACCCTCCCACCACCATACCTCTCAACCACTGATGACATGAATACTGCTGCTTTTATCGTCACACTGTTGAACCCATTGCCTTTACTTATTTGTGTTCATTTCTGACTCCACGTATTTCTGCTTTAAAGTCTGAATTTATAGCACTTTCTCTGTCTTGGCAGCATCTCTTCTGTGAGGACAGAGGAAAAACAAATCAATTTTGAGGGGTGAAATGAGGACATCCCTCATAATCAGAGACAGAGGTACTGTAGCCCCGAACCCCCACCACCCTTCCCCACCCATGTCCCCACAGACACTATTATTAAGGTATTTTGTTAGTTTTGAATTGTTGCCTGCCGTGGCCGGGATGAATTTGTCGCTTCCCATAGTTTATTGTATAATATGCCATTCACCTGGGAGCGCGTTCTCAGAGTTATTCTCAGTTCACCACCGTGAGGCCCCAAATGCTGGCAGTCGCCGCCCCAGCAGTGCGGGAGCGACTGCCGGCATTTGGGGCCTGCGGCGGTGAGACTGGGGATAATACGGGCAGTGCTACTAGGTGGATTAGTTAATTTGTACAGTAAACTATGGGAGCGATTGCCAGAGTTTATTCCGGGGCTGCGACGGTGAGACTGGGAACTGCTCTAAAACTAGCAAAGTACCTTATGTGGGTGAGTGTCGAGGGGAGGATAACAGAATGCATCGCAGTTTTTTGCGATGCAGAAATGAGAATGTATCGCCTGAGCAGCTGGATCGCATCGCAAATTGCAATGCGATACCGGCTATTTAAAACCCTGTGCAATACTCTGTCCCGGTCTCCAACATCACAGCAGACTACTAAAATTATTCTCTGGGTATTAGCATCCACTGGTGACCTTCTGGGGTTGATACGATAGGCTTTTTCAAGCGCGAGGTGGGGTTCCTCCTCATCAGTCCCCAAGATCATAGGCAAAAATGATTTAATGAAGCCCAGGCAATCCTCCCCTTCAATTTTATCTGGTAAACCCAGAAGGCGCAGATTTCTTTCTCTTGTCTGATTTTCGAGCAGTTCCATCTGCCAGCGCAGCAGCCCATTCTCCTCAGTAGCTGGGCAGTCGAGTCACAGGCCTTTTATAACCCCTCACTCTGCTGCACCATGTCCTCACAGGCATCCATTCTAGCTTCCAATGCTGAGACCTGAGGGTGTAAGCACGCCAAGTTTTCTATCAATGTCCTGTACAGTTTTGACAAGTTGGTTCAACGTGGCTTGAATTGTAGTCAGCTAGGCCCTCCATCGAGGTAGCACCTGGGGTGCAGTTTCATCAATTCCACTAGGCCCTTCATCACAAGGAGGTTGAGACCTTTAGAGCAAAAATTGGTTGCAGCAGCAGCATTTCCTTGATTTTGCCCATATTCAGGTTCTAACACCCTTTAGGATCCCTCAGAGTATTTAGAGAGTAAGATCCCCAATATAACTGCAAGGTTAGGGCTTAAATAAAATAAAATCTCACAGAGCTCTGCAGTCTAGCTGTTTCGCAAGCTGCCCAACAGCTCTAATATTTGCCTATTTTTAATGTGTACACACTGATCCCTTGACACCTCTTTAAAGTCTCTTTTAGCTCTAAAAAGATGCTCATTTAATTTATAATAGTAATAATATAACCAAAGCTACTAATGCACTAATGACCTTATTCTATGATGGTGATTTGAGTCTTGCTGTAGGCAACACTTGGCTAGAACTCACTTTTTTTTTTTTTTTAAATATTTCTTTGTGCTCCTCCGGTCAGCCCCCATCCGACTGACCCCCCAGCCCCGTCACCCAGAACAGCCGGCGCTTACCTTGTGCCCGGCCCGGAAGTGGAGCCTGCAGGGAGTCGGTCTTCATCCTGCTGCTAGCATTTTCTTCCTCTGGTTTTCTCCTAGGGGCCCCAGGAGTAGAAGCGCATGCGTGTACAGCCCCGGTCACGACCCCTTCCCCCCCCATGGCATAGCACCCGGCACCCTCTAAACCCGTGCAACCCCTAGCCTCCACTAGGGGCCGCTATTGGCGGAGAGATGCCGCATCACCTCCCCGGAGAGGACAGCCTGCCTGCTGCTCTATCCAGCTCCGCACCCCACCCCACCCCCAACTGCCCACCTCTGACTACCGGGCTTATTCGAACCCGGTCGCCGTGTGCTGTGAGGTAAGGGCATTCAGCGCCCAACCTCAGCACCACCTGGCCAAGCAGAACTCACTTTTTAAAGTTTTTGTTGTGACTCAAGCATTTGTTCTTATATTCACTCTGTGCTGCCTGCAACGTACTCCACAGGTAACATCGAGAACAGCTCAAATTCCTTTACAAGGCTCGTTGTCAGGCCTCTAAACGCCTCTTTGGCTCCATCCCTAACAGCTAACTTGGGATTATTGCCTCTTCTGAGGCAACGGGTAGGGGATGTTATCCATGGACCAGCACCCTGACTGGCCCCTACTCTCACAGACAGTACTACCTGTAGGTATACCGCATCAACCTTAAGGTATAGGCACTTATCGCATAAGCATAAGTGTCACGCTCTGAGTACTAATGTATTTTTTTACTAAGAATCATAATGCCTTTGCTACTATTCTGGTTGTAAGACTTGGCAGATGCTTCTATTTACATCACTGTATAATGATTAGTTAGGCAGTACTGCCATCTTTAGTGATAGTGCAGAACTGTAACTGTATATGTAACCGCAAGTGTCCTTCATGATATACAAGACCTATTGTCTTAGCTATCTGTTACTTTCTGCTAGCTCAGCATGCTTTCCCAGGCTAGTGAGGAGTCAGGTCAGTCACCACTGGCCAGTTACAATGTTTTTATATATCTTTTTAGCTGTTGCCATGACAATTATCAGGGGTATAAGACCCTTTGCATTGCACTTTCTCTCTGAGATAAGACGTACTACCACCTATAGGTAAGAAAGATTGGAAGTATTCTCCGGTGATCACACTGTTTGGTTGTAAGCCTGCTTTATATAACATATAACACTTTTTGTGCTGGACACCACTTGTCTGTCGTTTCTTCACTTTAGTGCAGTTCCAACAAGAACCTGAGAAGGTGATCGCTTTACCATCCCGCTACAACTGTCTGGCCAGTCTGCAGCTATCAGGTTCGGCTTTGCCCCCTGCATGTCTTGAGCATCCCCTTGTGGATTAAGGAAAGAGAGAAGGCGATCAAGTCCAGAGTCCAGGGTTAACAGAAGGCATCTCCCATCAACTTTCCCATAGGAAGAGGGCAGGCACAAACAGCCTTAACTTTCTGTTCTCCCAGGAGGCAAATAGATTCACAGAGGTGCCCCACCAGGCAAGCAGCTATGACACCATATCATGGTGCACGTCACAAGCCCATGGAGCTAAGATGTCTGTCAACTTGTTGCCCCCCCGACATCCATCTGCAGGCTGGGTACCAGGGACAAGGAGTGGAGAACCTCCTGAAACAGGGGAAAGGACTGCATCCCACCTTGCTTGTTCAAGCAGAAAATGGTGATTGTGTTGTAAATCTGGACTTGTATGAGATGACCCTGAATCCGTGGAGGAAACTCTGTCAATGCCAGTTGCACTGCATGGAGCTCTCAGCAGTTTTATATACATGCGGTCTCGTTGGAGTGACCAGAACCCATGGGTTCTGTGGTCAAACAAGTAAGCCTCACAACACAGCAGAGACATCTGTGGTCAACATGAGGGTCAGCTCTGGATGGACAAACGGAATTCCTTACACGAGGTTCTGGCAACACAGCCACCACTTGATGGCACCTGCCGAGTCATCAGGACCGTGGATCCAAGTAATCATGGCGCTAATACCACAGGCACTCAAACTCCCACTGGAGCGGACGCATGCACCAGCTGGCCAAATGGACTACACTGGTCAAAGCCGCCAGGTACCCCAACAGCCAGAGGAGTTCCTAGGATTTGTGTGATTTCCTAACCTGAAATGATTGGACAAAGAAGGTAAGACACGCTGCCTTGTCTGCAGGCAAGCGAACCCTGGCTTGGAGGGAGTCCAGTTCTACTCCGAAGAATTTGATCACCTGCTTGGGAACTAGATCTGACTTGGTGGGATTGACTAGAAGGCCGAGATCCTGAAAGGTCTGATCCCTGGACTGTTCCACCACTTCTCTGGAGACTCCGCAATGATCTAGTCATCCTGGTACGGTAAAGCTTGGTGCCCCTGCACCTGAGGTAGGGTGTCATGACCATGAGGCACTTGATGAACACTCTGGTGCTGAGGAGAGACCGAACGGCATTACCATGAACTGGAGGAGGACTTTGCTGATGCTAAACCAGAGGTAATGGCAAAGGGATGGACTGGAAGGAAGAAGGTGACCTGGAGGTCCTGGAAGCAAAATTCCAAGCTCCAAAGACAGTCTGATCTGGTCCAGAGTGACCGATAGAACTTCCATTTAAACGTGTTCATATCATGCAGGTCCAGAATGGGGCACCCCCCACACACACCTTCGACCAGGAAGTACCAGGACATGTTGCCTGAGAGTCCAGGGTTTCCAGGACAGGCTCAATGGCACTCTGCTCCAAGAGCAGAGTGATATCGCTCAGCAGTTCATCTGGTGTGTCCTCTGGCACTATGGACACCTGAGATGCTCAGGTTTGGTAAAGAGAGACTCGAACTTGAGAGACAGACCCCAACCCAGCACTTCTAGTACCCACTTGTCTGATATAAAAGCGGACAACTGTAGAATGAAGTGAAGAAGCAGGCTCCTGACCAGAAGCCACATCAGGGACTGTGCGAGAGGAGGAATGGCATGCTCCAATGGCTTTGTGCAGTCTGTCTGGATGTGCAGTGCCTTTGGGGAGTATTGGCCACGTCCACCACCACTGTGCTGGTAGTCTTGATAGCAGATCCCTATCACAGAGACAGTGAGATGGTGCACAAAGGTACAGCTTAGCAAAACGCCTGAGGCTGACGCCTCACGCAGTCGCTACAGTGTCTGCCCTCTGGCTCATCTGCACAACACAGGCATTACAGGCTGGGGATAATGAAGAGAAACATGGGTGGGGGATTAAAAATGGAAAATCTAAAATGAATATTATATATACCTATAAATTAAAATCTACTGAATTCCATTCAAAGATGAGATTTTACCATTTTTTAACACAACAGCTTTACATATGTGGTGAGCAATCTTACTGTAACACTGGTTACTTTTTAACATGTCAGATATATTTGAAGCCTTAACTGAAACTGCCATCTACCTGACTGAGGGTCCGTAATAACTTCAAAGCAACTCCCTACCCCTCAATTTTCAGATGACATGCTGCCTGAATATATAAACACAACCTGAGTAAAAATCAGCTTCTGACAATAAAGTGACAGCTTGTGATTTACCTCATTAATGAAGTCACCAATGTCGCCAGGGTGTGGGAGTGCTGATCTCACTGGGTACTGGGGTTCGGCATGGATAGGTCTCTCATCTAGGCGTCTGATGCCAACAGGTTTTATGGTGTCAGGTTCTACAGTATCTGGCTGCTGCAGCTGGCTTAGATCATAATCCTGCACAGTAGGTAAAAGACAACAGAGTTAAGTGGCTCTATATAACTAAAGCATCTTTTCTAGCCACATCAGTGGGCTGTTGCATTCAAAGCACATCATGTAAAATCTAAACATGTTTGCTGGGCTAAGTTTTTGTTCCTTTGGTTATCCTAGACCACACAGACACTACTTATATCATTCATCTTCTATTAGGTAAGAGTAGGGAGCTTTCCCGGTGTCATGGCCAATACCCCTTCAATAAAATTTTTCCATGCAACCCACCTCCTGAGCTTATTCAGGAGCTAGCTAGCACAGCTTATTGTACCTTTTCTGGTCAAAAATTACAGATAACTAAAATAAATAAATAAAGGCATGCAACTTCATCTCCAAAAAATCAGCTCCAGAACTCACCTGATCCTCTTCTCCACCACCTTCCTCGTCATACTTCAGAATATTATCCCGCACGTCATCCTCTGGATCAATCAGCAGTTGTTTGGCTTGACGCTCCTTGTCACGACGTTTCATCCATACCACGAACAGCAATACCAGGACTAAGGGAGAAGAAAAGAATGCCTTAATATCACAGAAAGATTTTTTTTTCTAGTTTCCTTCTTGTAAAATATTACATTCCTGATCATATTTCTTAGTAGCAGAGAGACTCCCAAAAAATGCTTGGCTTAAAAAAGGCCTTACATGTAAGAGTCAGTCCAGTGGCTGGGAGGGCTGAGGCACTGGGTGCATCACCAGCCGCCATGCCAGTGACCAAGGTTTGTTAACAGACCAGGGTCACTTGGGGCCAGCTGGGGAAGGAGGATTGAGTGTCCCACTGACTACTCTCCTCCTTCGGGGGGGGGGGGGATAGCACAATTCGCTACACTACCAACACCCAGCAGAGGCAGGGTGGTTTGACGGCACAGAGCCATTTCAGGGCACTGATGCGGACGCCTGTAATATGCACGTGTGACAGAATGCACAAGGGCATCATTGCATGTGGCTTGGCCCAGGGGGAAACAGGGACAAAGGTATGTGCACCGACCGCCATAACTGTAGGTGGTGCTGATGTCCTCGATCCCACTCCATGTTGATCCCCATCAGTGTGACCATGGGGGAAGTGGAGGATGGCACTGGGGGTACTGGCTGGATGCCTGAAGCAGGCATAAGATGGCAATCAGAAAGGCCTAACAGCTCTATAAGAAACCAATTTGATAGTGAGGATGTAAAAATTGCTTACCATAGTAACAGCTTTTCTTCTAAAGGATTAGAACACCCAGTCAAATATGTGCATTATCTCCACAAGGAGCATGGTGCCCCGTAAAAACAGGTTACTCACCTGTAACAATAGTTCTAGGAGTGGTGTATGTTGTTCATCCACACTTATTGGCAGAGTCCCTTTCCCTTTAAATCAGTCGGAAAGTCTTCAAGCTGGCTCCTCCCACCTACCCGGTTGGTATAACCATCGGCTCCGCCCCATGATGCCAGATCTTGGCCCACTGGAAGCCAGGTTTGTGCATTCACAGCTGGGGAGGTCGGGTGGGTCCGTGTGGATGAACAACATATACCACTCCTAGAACTACTGATAAGAGGTGAGTAACCTGTTTTTCTAGGATCATGGATATGTTGTGCATCCACACTTCTTGGCAGACTCCTAGCAGTTCTCCAGGAGGAGGAAGGCAGCCACACACCCCCACTTGGGAAACAGAGATTGAGAACTGAGGCCCCAAACCAGCATCCCGGTGTGACTCAAGGTCAATGTGGTAGTGGGTAATGAAGGTTTTTGCTGTCTTCCAGGTAGCAGCCTGACAGATTTCCTAGATAAGGATGTCCCTGGAAGCAGCCACTGATGCAGCGGTATGGCGGGTAGAATGAGCTCTTATCCCTTTGGGAGGCTCCTTGCCTACCAATTCGTAGCACAGACTAATGCAAGATGTTATCCATCGAGCAATCGTCCACTTTGCTGCAGGTCTGCCAGAAGTGGCTTCAGGGTAGGTGACAAACAGCTGGGGAACTTCTCCCCGAATCTCCGCCATCCTCTCCATATAATAAGAGAGAGCTCGTCTCAGGTCCAAAGTATGGAGCCTGTACTTGACCTCTGAGGTGTAACTGGGGTAGTACACTGGCAGAGTCAACACCTGATTAAAGTGAAACTCTTGATACCACCTTCGGAAGGAATTTCGGGTGCGGGCGCAGGACAACCTTGTCCATGTGGAAGACCAGATAAGGAGAGTCCACCGAGAGTGCCTGGAGCTCCCCTGTCCTGGCAAACGTGATAGCCACCAGGAAGTCAGTCTTCCACAAGTGTGAGAGCTCACACTTGTGCATCGGTTCGAATGGCTTTCCCATGAGTTGCGAGTACCAGCAGTAGATCCCACGGAGGTGGAGGTTCACGCACCGGAGGGGATATGTGATCCAGGTCTTTGAAAAAGCACCTGACCACTGTCTCCTGCGCCAACGTTGACTGACCAGCCCGCGCCCGGTAAGCAGAGGTGGCTGCCAGGTGCACCCTAAGGGTTGATGACCGAAGACCCCCTTTGGAGAGAGACCAAAGGTAGCTGAGAATGTTAGCCACTGGACAGGACAGAGGGTCCAGGCCCTTGCCCTGACACCAAATGGAAAACCTTTTCCATTTGAAGGCATAACATTTCTTGGTCGATTCCTTTCTGGATGCCTCCACCACTATTAGGACATCCTTGGAAAGACCCAAAGCCTGGAACTCTAGCTGCTCAGGTACCAGGCTGTGAGGTGCAGGGACTGAAGGTCCAGATGGAATACCTTCCCCTGGTTGACTGAGATCAGGTCCGGGAGTGCTGGAAGCCGCTCCAGGGGCCTCTTGCTGAGGCTGAGGAGATCTGGGTACCAGAACTAGCGTGGCCAGTCTAGGGCTACCAGAATCACCTGTGCCTTGTCCCTCCTCACCTTGAGGAGCACCCTGTGGATCAAGGAAAATGGAGGGAAGGCGTAGAAAAGGCCTGGGGTCCATGGCCTCGAGAAGGCATCCCCCTGCAGCAAGCCCTGCTGAGGGGGGCAGGAATGAAACAGCCTCAGCTTGGTGTTTTCCCTTGAGGCAAACAGGTCCACCAACAGTTTGCCCCAGTGGGAGAACAGACTGTATGCTACCTCTGGATGGAGAGACCACTCATGTGATGTCTCGCCTATGCGGCTGACAGCATCCGTCAGTTGGTTTGAGGCTCCTGCCACATGGATGGCTAGGAGATCTGCCTCCAGACGGCTCACGAGTGTCCAGATTCGGAGTGCTTCCCTGCATAGCAGATGGGAATGTGTGCCGCCCTGTTTGTTGAGGTAGTACATGGTCGTGGTATTTTCTGTCTGGACTTGAACCACTTGACCCCGGAACTGATGAGCGAAAGCTCACTGTACAAGTCTGACAGCTCTGAGCTCCAACAGGTTGAAGTGATAATAAGACTCCTCAGGGGTCCAGAACCTGTGGGCCCTGTTGTCCCCCATGTGGGCTCCCAGCCCATGAGAGAGACATCGGTCGTAAGGATGGCTGTCGGCTCGGGTGGACAAACGGTATCCCTTTCTGCAACCATCCTGGGACGGTCCACCATTGAAGAGTGTCCCACATCTTCTGGGTCACAGTGATCAGCTGGTCAAAATGACTGTGGCGCTAAGTCCACGGGGCGCCAGCCCCATTGGAAGGGGCGCATGTGCACCGGGCCCAATGGACCACGGAGGTGCATGCCGCCATATAACCCAGAAGGCGCAGAAAGTCCCGAGCAGGGTGCAACTGTCCAACCAGAAATGATTGGGTAAAGGAGGAGAGAACCTCAGCCATGTCCGCCGAGAGCCAAGCTGTGGCTTGATGACAGTCAAGCTCTGCCCTGATGAAGCACATCACCCGAGAAGGCACAAGTTCTGACCTGGCCTCGTTTATCAGGATGCCGAGTTGGGAGCAGATCTGGAGAGCCAGGTCCCTTGACCTTCCACCTCCTGCTGGGTGGAACCTGGTAAGAGCCAATCATCGAGGTAGGGGTACATTCTGACCTTCCGACGCCTGAGGTGGGCTGCCACCACTGCAATGCATTTGGTGAAGACCCATAGAGTGGATGACAGGCCGAATGGCATGGCTCGGAACTTGTATAGGGTTCCCTCAGCTCTGAAGCGGAGGAACCGCTGGTGGGACAGACGGCCTGGGATGTGAAAAAACGCATCCTGGAGATCCAGTGAGCAGAAGCACATGTTTCGCTCCAGGGATGGTATGATCAGAGACAGAGTGACCATCCAGAAGGTGCGTGACCTGAGATACTGATACAGGTCATGCAGATCTAGAATGGGGTGCCAGCCCCCTGTCCACCTGGGAACCAGGCAGTACCTGGAAACAAAGCCTGGGTCCGCTGGAGGATCCGCCACTGGAGCAACTGCCTCCTTGAGCAGGAGCTGAGCAATGTCGTCTCGGAGAGCCAACTGAGTGTGGGCAGATACCCTTTCCTCCCATGGGGTGCAGGCTCGGCTTGGAGGTACTGCTCAAATTCCAGAGGCAGTCCCTGGTCAACCACTTTTAAGACCCACCTGTCCGTGATAACAGTGGACCAGGCGTAAAAATGGTGGAGCTGGCCCCAAGGAGGACTCAGAGCTGACATGACAGGAGTAGGGGTGGCAACCCCACCCCCATAACTGGGCAGACTTGGAGGCAGAGGATCCAGGGTCTGAACCTCTGCCTCTTACGGGCCTGGAAGGTCTGGGCTTGGGCCGGGCCAAGCTTGAGCTCGTTGCTGCCCCCTTGAAAGGAGGACTGCTGGGCCACAGGGGAAGAGTGACGAAAATGCTTCTTCTTCTTTTTTTTCTTCTGCTGCTTCTTAGGACCAGAAGAATCCTTAACAGAAGTGGCGTCCAAGGTGGCACTGGACTGCTCAATGCCCTGAAGGTGACCAGCCACACCTGGGCCGAAGAGATCGGTGCCCAGGAAAGGCACATTAGCTAGTCTGTGCTAAGTATCCACCGGAAAGGAGGAGAGCCTCAGCCAAGCCCTGTGGTGAGAAGTAATTGCGGCTGTCAACGAGCAGGCACGAGTCTCCGATATGCAGAGCCATCTGGAGCTGTTGTTTGGCAACGCGGCCTTGGTCCCGGACCTGCTTGACCATGGTCTGCAAGTCCACAGGGAGATGTGGGAGATTTCATCCAAGGACCCCAAAGGGAGAAGTGTGCCATAATGATGGCCGAGCTTGCCTGACGGAAGGCCTAAGATGAGGCCGCACAGACCTTCCGGCAGAGTGATCCAAATATTTGGATTCCTTCTCAGGAGGTCTGTCGGTATCGGCAGAACTACCAGTATGCCTGAACACAGAGGCAGTCACAAGGCTCGGCCGAAGGGTGCCCAGTGAACCCTGCAGGACCCCATTGGCACCGTGACACTTGCTGGGCCATCATGGAGGGCAGATGGAGCTGGACAGGAGGCAGGGTGCTGCCAAAGTTCTAAGACTGGCCAACAATGGCCTCGGCCACAGGAAAGGCTTCCGTCGGGTATCCTCTCTTGAGGATGTCAGTGAGAGCGATCCCCCTTTCTGGATAGGCTCCAGGGGCATCCCTGTGGACTCAGAGATGAAGCAAAGAATGCCCTGAAAGGACGAAGGACCTTCCTCTGTCTCTGTCCCACCAGCCAATTCATCATCCCCGGATGAGAAATGGAGGCCAGTTTCATCCATATCCCAGGAATCCAGATACTGCGGTCGACCGCCCACATCACCCTCAACCCGCCGGAGGTGGTCAGGGGTGACGGTGACCGAAAGATGCCAGGGAAGCCCGGTGTCCAGTCTAGCTTCCTTAGAAGGAGCCCCTCCCACAGGCTGCTTGGGTGGTGGTTCCACCAAAATCGGTGGAGAGACCGGTTTAGGCCAAACCAGAGGTTTCGCCCTGCCCACGGGTGGAGGAACCGACTTAATCGGCTCCAGAGGAGTTGGCTTCCGCCTGGGAGGTGAAAGCCAAGTAATGGCCGAGGTAGGAGCCGGGAAGGCTTGTGCCCGGTCAAAATCAGCTGTTGCCACATGATTATGTGTAAGGAGCCTTATTTGGTTTTCACAAAGGCAGGGTATCTTTGCAAACTAATCCCAGGTTCCTTCCCAGGTGTTGTCTGAGTTTACAGTGAACCAATCCATCCACCTTCGGTGTATTTTCCTGAATACTGTAATCGAGGGAGGCCTTGCTCCATACTTTGGATCTATATCAAATTTTGTGACACTTTTACTCACCGGACCAAGACTTCTAGGAAGTCTGACCAGTTGTTTGTTTTGTTCGCCTCCAAAAGAGAGGGCACTCCTGTTTCCAAACCGTGTTTGTCTAAGTGGTTAGCCAGTTGCATTGTTTATTGCTACCATAGGTGCAACAAGGACTTTCCGGAAGTGATTAAGAGCCATTCCACCAGGGGTATAGCTGCCTTTACATTTTGTTTCACAAATGTGTCTGCTGCAGATATTTGTGCTGCAGCCACCTGGCGCTCTGTCCACACTTTTACCAAGCACTACAGTGTGGACATTGCCTCTCAGCGCAGGGCTTATTTCAGCCTAGCAGTTCTTTAGGGCCTCCTTTCATGAGCTTTGACTGCTGATCGGTGCTTCTCCTGGTGCTGTTCTTGTGCTTATGCTTGATACTGCTTGGGACTCAGCCCTACTGGTGTTGGCCTGTTGCAAGAGCCTGCCTCAAAGTAAGATAGTGCAGTTACATAAGAACTTACTGTGACAGTAGATCTTTGAGATAAGCTCTTGCAGCAGGCCCTGATTTCCCTCCCTCCTGATGTTCCTTTTCTTCCTCCTCGCTCTGCTTCTGCCTTTCTTTTCTCAGCTCTTGGGATCCCCTTCTGTTCTTCCCATTTTGCTGCCCGCTTTGGGTCTGTAGTGGGAGAACTGAGGTGGGTGTGGGGGACCGCCTGCCTTTATAGGACAGGCTGATATCCTACGCTGACGTCAGTGGTGGGCGGTCCCCTGTGGTAGACTGCTAGCTAGAAAGTTTTCCGTGTGGTCCAGGTGCCTGACAGCTTCAGTCCTATCAGTGTTGGCCTGCTACAAAAGCTTCTCTCAAAGATCTGTTATGATAAGTCGGTAAGTTCTTGCGTAACTGTACTTTTTGGTCCTGTTCCAACCCAATGATAGCTGCAGGCAGTTTCCCTGCCGTGTCATACAGCATGTGGAGATGGCAACCCTGCCTCCATTTTGGGATCTCCATGCCTGCCACTGGAACCAGAGGTTCATCAAAAGGAGGTAGCATAGTCGGAAACCGCGAGGGAGGGGCAGGGCTTACATCAACCTCCCCTACGGTAGTTGAAAACCGTAGACTTTGACGGCAGATAAGGACTGCTTGGCCCACCTAGCCTGCCCATTTCCCTACCTACTGGATAAGCTGCAGATCCTAGTTAACCAACAGCCTATTTCTTCCTACCCCCCCAACAAGAATTGCCTTATGGCTGTCCCATGCATTCTTGAAGTCTCCCACAGTTTTAGACCCCACGACCTCCTCAGGAAGGCTGTTCCATGCGCCCATCACCCTCTATGTGAAAAAATACTTCCTCACATTACCCCTGAGCCGTCCGCCCTCTATCTTCCAGTTGTGTCCCCTTGTTCTTGCGCATCTCTTTTTCTGAAAGATGCTATCCTCTTGGACTTTGTTGATTCCACTGAGATACTTAACGTTTATATCATGTCCCCCCCCTTCTCCTTTCCTCAAGGGTATACATATTAAGCTCCTTTAGTCTCTCCTCGTTTGACTTCTGTTGCAGACCCTGCACCATTTTAGTTGCCCTCCTCTGGACTGCCTCCATCCTGTCTATGTCCATGTGGAGATGGGGTCTCCAGAACTGCACACAGTACTCTTGATGGGGTCTCACTAACTGTCTGCACAGAGGGATGACAACTTCCTGTTTTCTGCTGGTGATGCCTCTGCCTATACATCCCAGTATCCCCCCAGCCCTCCCTACTGCCTTCTCACATTGCTTGCCAAACTTAAGGTCATCTGATATGATTACCCCCAGGTCCCTTTCCATTTTTGTTGTTGTTACTACCTCCTCCCCCCCCCACCCCCATTGTGTACTCTTCCCCTGGGTTTTTGTTTCCCAGGTGCATTATTTTGCACTTCTTTGCATTGAATCCAAGCTGCCTTACTTCTGACCGTTCCCCAACCTTGCCAAGTCCCTTCTCATCTTTTCCATGCCTCCTTGTGTATCAACCCTGTTGCAGATCTTTGTGTCATCTGCAAAGAGGCATACTTTTCCTCCCAGTCCCTCTGCAGTGTCCCTTATAAAGACATTAAAAAGAACTGGACCAAGTACTGAACCCTGCAGTACCTCACTAGTAACCCCCTTTTCTTCAGAGTGGATTCCGTTTACTATTACCTTCTGTGTTCTGCTGTCCAACCAATGTTTTACCCAGGCTACCACCCTGGGACCCACTCCCAGGCTGGCTAATTTGTTTATTAATCTTTTGTGTGGGACTATGTCAAATGCCTTGCTAAAATCTAGGTAGGCCATGTCCACAGCCCTCCCTGGTGTACTACTTTGGTCACCAGTCAGAAATTGATTAGATCAGTCTGACATGACCTTCCTGCTGTGAACCCATGCTGCCTTGGGTCCTGTGCCCACTGGCCTCTAGGTACTCAACAGTTCTTTCCTTCAGAAGTGATTCCATCACTTTCCCTACCACAGAGGTCAAACCGACAGGTCTGTATTTTCCTGCCTCTGTCTTGCTTCCACTTTGTGAAGGGAATCACATCCGCCCTCCTCCAGTCCTCCGGTACCACACCATCCTCTCATGATTTGTTAAAAAGGGTAGTCAGTGGTGTCACTATTTCTCCCCTTAATTCTTTTAGAATTCTAGGGTGAATCCCATCAGGCCCCATTGCTTTGTCCACCTTCAGTTTTAGGAGTTCTTTCAGAACTCTTTCTTCTATTAAAGGACTGGGATCACCCCAATCCAGAGTGCTTCTGTTAATTGGATTAGGTACCTCCCCCTCGTCCTCTTTTGTGAACACTGAGCAGAAATATTTGTTCAGTATCCCTCCTTTTTCACTGTACCTCTCTGCCTACCCACTATCCATTCTATTCAGCTTCACTATCCCTCCATTTGTCTTTCTACGCCCCTAATGTACCTATAAAAGATTTTATCCCTCTTCTTAACCAAGCTGGCTGTCTTTTCCTCAGTTTGGGCCTTTGCTGTTCTGACTGCCTTCCCTGCTTCCTTCTGCCTTAACTGGTACAGTTCCCTGTCCTGCTCCTTTTGTGTTTCCTTATATTTCCTAAATGCTATCTTTTTCTCCCTAACCTTCCCCGCCACCTCTTTTGAGAACCATAGTGGCTTTTTCTTTTGTTTTGGATTTTTTTGTTTGCTTCACATAAAGGCTTGTTGCCTCTGTGATGGCAGTTTTGATGTGTCCCCATTGTTGCTCCACCCCTTCTTCTCGCCTGTTTGCTAGTACTTTTCTAAGGCACTATCCCATCTTGCTAAAGCCAGCCCTTCTGAAGTCCAGTACCCTCACTTTTGTACGACTTGACTCTGCAGCTGAGTTTATCATGAACCACACTGTTTGGTGGTCACTTGTTCCCAGATGGCTACCCACTTCTAGATCTGAGATCCTCTCACTGTCCCCATTTGAAAGTATGAGGTCTAAGATTGCTCCCTCCCGAGTGGGTTCCAACACTAGCTGTCTGAGGCATGCCCCTTGTAGGGCATAGAGAATGGCCCTGCTCTTGGATGTGGCTGCAGTAAAGGTGCTTCAGTTAACATCTGGCATATTCCGGTCCCCCATCAACAGTATCTCCCCTTCCTGTGACATCCTAAGGATGCCTTCTGTCATATCCTTGTCCATTCCCTTCCCCTGAGATGGGGGTCTGTATACAACCCCAGTGCGGATTGTGGTGCCGTTTCCAGTCTGTAAGATAACCCACAGTGCCTCCTGTCCTCCCTGTTTACTCTCTTGTTCAGTGGCTTTTATCCCTTCCCTTACAGGGGCTACTCCCCCACCCTCGTATGTTAACATCCAGTCATGGTTCTCCGTGTACCATGTTTCTGTGACTGCCATGATATCCAGGCATCCCTCTTCCATCAAGGCCACCAGTTCAGGGAGCTTGTTGCCCGGACTATGGGTATTGGTACTCATTACCCTCCATTTCTTGATGGCCTTACGCCGTTTTGCCCCTTCTCTGTCCTTATTGCATTTGTCATCTCCATTTATCCCTGCCCTTCTCCCTATCGATGCCTCTGTCTTGGTGTTCACCTCACTTACTACCCTGATTTTTTTTTTTTTGGGGGGGGGCTAGGATTTCCCTGCTCCTTTCCAGTGCCTCCCCCCTTGGCTAGTTTAAATGTTTGCCAATGAAGCATATAAACCTATTATCTAGGATCCTGGTTCCCCTCCTGGACAGATGCAGACCATCGCCCCAGTATAGGCCTGCATCACTTCAGGTGGACTCCCCAGTCCCCGATGAAGCTGCATTAATGGCATAGGTGACTCTGTGCCATTGGCCAGGCCCCCCAGAAGGAGGAACACTGAGAGGAGCCACCGATTGAGATGAGATTCAGTGCCTGCAGCTAGCTCAGAGTGCTGTGGTGAAGTTTTCCTCATTTCTTTACGAAGTTGAAACAAATCAACCGGGCATAAAATCAACTCATCATAGAATCATAGAAGCGTGTCGGCAGAAAAGGACCATACCGGCCCATCTAATCTGCCCTTTTTTTTTTTTCCTGCACCTCCCCTCCCTGCCAGCCCCCACCCGATCCTCAGTCCCATATACCTGTCCCATGCCCTCTTGAATTCTTCCACAATTTAGCCCCACCACTCCATCTGTTCCAAGGCTCCACCACCCCTCAGTGAAGAAACACCCTCTGACATTGCCCCTGTATCTGTTTCCTTTCAGTCTGAGGTTGTGCCCTCTAGTTCTGACTCCCTCCTTCCTCTTAAGTAAACCCTCTTCTCCCACTTTATTGAGCCCCTTTACATATTTAAAAGTTTCAATCCTGTCTCCCCCTCCTTGTCTTCAGTGTGTACAGATCCAGCTCCTTGCACCTCTGCTCGTATGACTTTCCCTGCATACCCAGCACCATCTTGTTTGCCCTTCTCTGAACCCTCTCCAATACATCTATATCCTTGCAGAGATGTGGCCTTCAGAACTGAACCCCATACTCTAGGTGTGGCCTCACCATGGCTTTGTAAAGGGGCATTATTACCACCCTCCTTCCGTTAGTAATGCCCCTACCTATGCATGCCAACATTCCATTGGCCTTTCCCGCCAACTTCTGGGTGATTATTATTTTTTATAAGTTTTTGTTAGTTTTTATTGACCAGGAAAGGAACAGTAGGCGGGTTCTGCCTGTTATCAGCCATGTTGGAGTTGGGGGGTAGATATAGCTGGAAACCAACTGAAATTGAACCAGATTAAGCTGTTGGTATTTTTTTTTTTTTTTAGTGTAATGGGGAAAACTTGGCCAAGACACTGGGGGGAAACTCCCCTACTCTTTTCGAGAAGTGCAGTGGGATCGTCTAACATCCACCTTAACTACTAGGACAGGCAAATGGGACCTCAGTTAAACATCTCATCTGAAAGACAACGCCTCAGGAGTGCAGCACCCCCATGCTGCAGGATAGTGTTATCATAGAATCATAGCAGCATGATGGCAGAAAAGGACCATACCATAGTATTGGGATTTTACCCCACGTTCCTGGTGTAGGGGTAGAACCCACAACCTTCCAGTCTTCAAGCATCAGAGGTGAGTGCAACTTGCTGAGCCACTGACACTGATTAAATGACATTCAGGGTCATTTACAGGTTGGGTCCAGCTTACCTCCCGAGCTTCTGGCCCCTCTCTGTCCTAGGAGAGTTGTCCATTCCAGGGACCAGGGTCTTTTAGTGTCTCCCACACTTGTCTGAAATGGCAAAGGAATAAGACTTCCTAGGTTGCTGCCCATATCCTCCAATACTCTCTTCTGGCCTACGTCAGAACCATTCTAATAAAATTCCCATCAAAATGGAGTTAAGATTCCCCACACTTCCCCAGCCCCTGGTTGTGTAATGAAGACAAGTTTATGCTGATTCCCCACTCTTCCCACCCGCTGAGACTAGCTCTGTAAATTATTCATTTATTTCACTCTTGCCGTATTGCTTTCCATCAGAAAGGAAGCTGGGTTAGTTGTGATGGATTGGGGGGAGTTAGCGGCTCCAAATCGAGTCCTGAAAGCAAGTGCTGTGTCAGAGCAAACTGTTCTGTCAACTCAGCAGCTTGTTTGGAGAGGTTATTGCTCATGTACACAGTAGCATGGTGACTGTACAGCAGCAGCAGCACATAAGTAAGGGAGAGAACCAAGCCAAAATTTGTAGAAATTCAAAAACAGTTTTGAGGTTTAGAATTGAAGATTTTGTTTTGTTTGTGTGCTTTTTATTTGTATCTTGTGAAAAATAATGATCGTATGTAGGCAGGTTTTGTTCTGTAGTGATCACTAATCTCTTTTTATTTACAATTTATCCTCCTTACAGCTCCAGCCAGATCCCATCTTGGTGGCCCTCCCCAGCCCAGTTACCTACCATCTTCCTGACCTCGTGTCAAGGTTGAGGGGGATTGCCCTTGTCCCCCCCCCCCAAAAAAAAAAAGCAGTATCCGGTGAGGATGCTAGGTTGGTGGCAGGGCTGTCTCCATCATGCTCAGATGGAGTTTTTTTTTTTTCACCCACCGATTGGCATGCAGTGACACTCAGCGTCTTACCAATATTCCCAACTGCCTTGACATCCAGCCTCCACTGGGTGTCAGGTGTGCTGCAAGATGCGTAGTCCACCCTCCACTGGAGATGAGAGCAGTCCTCCGGAACCTGGGTCTTCTATTTTTTTCCACCCCACTGGTATGCAGTGACACTCAGCGTCTTGCCAGTTGTGGAGAGGGTTTGGGATAACAGATGGACCAGACACTGAACTTCAGGTTCAACACACAATCTCCATGTGATGTTTATTCTAAATACAGGAAATAAGTTTCTGCAATGCCATATTCCTTCTTCAGTACATCAGTTTGCAGCAACAGACCATGAATGTCCTTTCTCTGCACTTAGCCAGCACCTACTGATACTGATCTCTGATCTAACCATTTTTAGTGAAAACCCTTCATCCCTATCTGGGCCTTGTTTGCTTGGGTGGTGGGGGCTCAAATAAAAAAAAAAAAAGCTAAAGACAAAGAACCTCAAAGCAGAAGCACTGAAACATGGGTTACCCCAAAGGGCATTTAGAATAAGCCAAGTTTCAAAGCAACACAACATCACACATATTTCCATAATGGCAAGCATCATGGGGTATATGCAGATCACCACGTAATTTCAGACTTGTTCAGTTTATAGCAATTTACATGCATTTTAAATAGCACAACTAACTTCTTTTTTATAATCGTCACTTAGTACCATTTACCATTATCAAAAACACCTAGTGCCATGCATGTTATTTTCAACATTTACAGGTTTCATAAACATAAGGTATATAGATCAAGATATTTTATGACATAGTGCTATTATGTACTAAATCCAACAATGATAAGCACAACCTGTTTTACATACGTTTGGAGGTTACCATAATAACCTCCCTATACGAGGACCTGAGAGGGAAAAGGAAAATTAAAGAGGGCACTACTGCATAGTCAAGAAAGGGGAGGGAGGTGCCCATAGGTGGCCAACCTTACCGACTAAAAATTGTAAAGAATAGAATAGACTAAAACATAGAAAAACTGTTGCAACAGATTTAAGAAAAGGTTGGTCCTCAAGAGTGGCAGGAGCTCCCTGTCACACCAGTATTCCCAGCTGCCTTGACATCCAGCCTCCACTGGGCGTCAGGTGTGCTGCAAGATACGTAATCCACCCTCCACTGGAGATGAGAACAGTCCTGCGGAACCTGGGTCACTGGTGTGGCAGGCGGTAGCACTGTATCTGTGCCACTGGCTGGCGTGATCACTAACTTCACTGCTGAGTTTGCTTTTTACTTTGTGTATTGAGCTCTATGTCTGAACTCTGTTGGAAAATAAGTTCTGTAGGAAGAAACAAAGGAACCCCACTCCCACCCTACCTGAAGCATGACCGGGGGAGAAGCAGTGCACACATCATGGTTGCAGTGTGTGGGAGTGTTAGCAGCACCAGAGCTCTCTCTCGTGAAGAACTTTGTTGCAGCAGCAAAACACTCGTATGCTTTGATAAACCTAGAACTTGTCATAGACAGCTGTTACAGTTCATTGTTAGGAGACTAACTTCTGTTGTCATTTCGGATGATTTTATTGGGGGGGGCACTAGCTGCATGGAGGATACCACTGTAAATAAACCACTCTACAAAGATCATTTGAATATTTCTCTATGCCCACAGCATGACAAAGATTATTTGAAGATTTGTCTATGCCCATGGCACGGGGCATCTCTAGCACAAAGCCATCAGTGCCGATAACACTGGGCAAAGGAGTACACTGAAATGTGCAGACTGAAGTAAAATACAAAGCTAAGTCTTACTGTGCTGGCTGTAAATCTGTACTACTGGGTATCCCTGTCATGATCCACAAGTTCATGACGACAAATGCTTCAGAGTCGGAGTCATTCCCAGCGTAGCCAAGGGTGAGGGGTAGAAGGTTCTGAAACAAGTTCTTTCTGTACTACCTGATGGGAGTTTCCTTGTATCGAGGAAACTGGAATCTGCTCTGGGGACTTGTCCAGAACCAGTGTAAAATGTATACAAGTGGTCATTTAAAACATACTCGCAGCAAATTACAAAAACTGCAGCCAGCCCGCCAGTGCAGTGGTAGTGCTACTGCTTGCAGTGCTGATGGCCAGGGTTTGGAAACAAACTCAGGGTGTTGGATTGCCGGTTAGGGAGAAGAGGATTGAATGTCCATTGGACTCCTTCCAGGGTGGGTAGGCTACCACGTCCAGCAAATGCCTGGCCTCTAGCAGTGGCTGGAGGTATGGGAGCCTGGAACTGCAAGTTAAGAGGGAGGAAATGGCAGATGTTCACATATCGTGCACAGGAGTGTGTATGATGATGTGCTGATGATATTGCATGTCCACATCCTCAGGGACAACCTCAAACATGGAAAATGGACTGCCGGCTGGGCAAATGAAGCCTCTCCATGCCTACCACATCTGCTGTCGGTCCTTGCCCACCTGGCCCTGGGAATCGTGGTCTGCACCACTGCCTGTTGGGCTAACTGGATGTGTGAGGAGTCACCGGAGGCACCGAATGGCAGTCTCGCTGAGGGGAACAAGCCTGCAGGTGGATTGTGGATGGACCAAGGACCCAGGTGGGGGTGTCTCTGGAGGATGGGATCAGGGTGCTGGAGAGGGACAGAAGGGGGTCTTGTTCAGCTAGATGCCAGAAGGATGAATGGTATCAGAACAAAAAAAAAAAAAAACCTTACATCTTTGGACATACCCCCCTCATCTGATCCAGATTCTTAAACAGCCATTTTTCCCACTGTTATGTTTTACAAATTATTTTCCTGTGCTGCCCTATCAACACAGCATTATCACTACCTCTTGTGACACTGGTAATCTGTGTTCAGGAACAAACCCATATCGTTGGGGGAGAGGGATTGAGTGTCTTACGGATACTCTCCCTCTCCAAGGAGGGTGGGCTTCAGTCCTCCATTGCAGTATCGTCATCTGGGTGTCCACAGGTGGCAGTGTGGTCGGACAGCTGAGGGGGCCGGGACTCTATGTGCATCGGACATCACGGTGCTCAGCGCGAGTGAACATCCCTTGACGTCACTGCATGTCGGAGTCTCTAGGGGGAGGACAGAACAAGTGAAAATAGCCCTGGTCTCCACAGGTAAAAGACTCCGATGCACCTGGGGCTGCGCTCCAATGGCCAGTTGCGCGCCTCCTGATGGACATAGTGCGCGCAGGGCAAATCCCCCACCTGACCCTGCCCTGGGGTTAATCTGAAGACAACATGGAAGAGGCAGCACACAGATGAGGTAGGATTTCAACAGGGTTGCACCTTGGGGGACTGGAGATGAGACGGGGCATAAACATATAATATTTACAAAAACAAATTCCCTAGCTAGCCTAACAGAGATGTAACATCTAATATTCAGTGGTGCACTGGTTTTACCTAGTCTTGCATCTGAGAAGGACTGAAGCACAGGGAGCTCAAGTGACTTGCTCGAAACTGTCTGGGGAGGGGTCTGTAGGGGGAACGAGTGAGTCTAGGATCCCCAGGTACACTGTTTTGTGCATTATTCATTGCACCACTCTGCCTTACTTAATTAGCACCTGGGTCATTCCTTACTGCCTGTAGCCTCCTTGCAGGGAATCATTTTCAAGGAAATCCATCCTTTTGGATTTACCTCTGAAGTGAAGTCTGATACGATATACCAGGTAAACCTTATTGTGTGGCCCTGTTTCCCATGTGCTGTCCTCTTCAGAACATTTCTGTGCTGCTGTCATTTATGTTAAGACCCAGTTCAGTGTCTGCTACCATCCAGCTGCCTTGCCATCTTGGAGCCTGATCCCATCAGATCTGGGGAGCTAAGCAGGGTCTGGCCTGGAGTGTTGTTGGATGAGAGGCTTCCAGCAGACATCTGGTGCTGCAGGAAGTGGTGCTGGTAGCTCTGCAGGTAGCACTCTCTCCTTGGTTATAAGTTACCATATTGATTCCCCAACTTGGTGGTAGGAGAACACCGCTGTTGTGAGTGCCATCTTCCAGATAAAACATTAAACCGAGGTCTCATCTGCCTGTTTTGGTGGTGGTTCAGGTGGTCATTACAGATCTCGTGGTACTTCTCAAAAACAGTAGTGGAGTTTTCCCAGTGTGTCCTGGCCAAATGTTCCCCATTCACTAAAATACTACCAACAGCTTAATCTGGTTCAATATCAGTCTGTACTTCCTGTGCCTAGTGGGTAAGGGTGGTTGTCTGACAGGGAAATACATGGGAGAAAACCCACCAGGCTGTTTGGATGGTCGCTTCCAGCACCCTCTGGGCCCTGCCCCATGGATCCCTGTGGACTTTATTCCGTGGCACTAGTGGCAGACCGGAATGGGAGGGCACTGGAGCATTAACCCAAAGACTGCACATATGGCACCGGGAAGATAAACAGCTATGTATAAAAAGGAAAGTAAAAATACAGCCCTTAACATATTACTATGGTGATGGAGGAGACTTCAGGTACATCTTGGCCACCCCTCCTGCCACTTGTCACAGGCTATACCCAATTTGAGTATAAACACATACCCAAGCTTAACTGCCAGATATTGTTTTTCTGCCTCAGAGTTTTTCTCCTGGCCCATGCTTGCCCCTCAGAGATATTCCATGTTGTCAGGGGTATACCCTAATCTGGCCTGGAGTTTACATTGTTCCTTCATCTCCACTGCTTGGGTCCAGCTTTCCTTCTGTGGTTAGGGCTTGGGGTGGAAGGACTGCCCCTCCCCATCTGTGGACTAGGATCAGTGATGGGCTCCCTGACAGCAGAGATTTGAAGGTTTCCCAGGACTTGTAGGCCATCATATAGGCAGTGTATGGGGGTTTCCTTCTCTTCTTGCTCTCTCCCTCCTCCCCTAGCATGGCTGAGCCTTTTAGGTGGCACTGACTGCATACAGTAATGATTTGCGGAGGGATCAGGCTCATATGGCCTACTGCACGGGTCACCACATCATCTGTACCAAACGTCAGCCCTCCCCGTCTGTAGCACAGTGGTGCACAGTAGCGGCTGTGGTGTGGCCTGCCTCCCGACCCAGCTTTCTGAGCTCGTTCCATACTTGGGTTACATACACAGCAGTGCACTGCCTTGCTGGTGGGCCATCGGGTTTGGCCCGGCTGGCAGCATACAAGCCCTACTCATGGTGTAAAATCCTGGATGCTAGTCTCCCTTAGGAATCTGTCTAGTTCTTTGAAAGCCTGAACAGTACTAGCTTCTGCAACCTCACTGGGTAGACTCTGTTGCACAGAAGGGCTGAGGCTGTGATTTAGGCTGGGTGGCTGCTGCTAGCTGGGGTTAATCTACTTAACACTAGGAGGACCTGCCTTGCTCGTCAGCTGGAGTAGATCCAGCCTATTTTGCTGCCTGGGCACTGTACATTTTCTCATGCACCTCTCTGGTTAGAGAATTGTATTAGTGTTGTAGCTGTTGGCTGTTGGCCATTAGCAGTCCGGAGGGCAAAATCAGGTTCATTTTCCTGCAATTGCCTGGCTCCCACCATCTGTTCTCAGTAGCTTTAAAAACACCTGGTGAGACACATTTGTTTTATTCTAGTGCAGAAAGACAGGCTGCGTGCTCTTGTCCACAGTGTGGAAAATGCTGGCCTTGCCCTTAGCAGCATGGCTGCAGGTTTCTCTTTGTGTTTGGCGGCGGGGGGGGTGCAGACTGCTGTATGAACTGAAGGTGGTGGGAGGCACCGCATGAATGAGCAGCTTGAAGAGTAAATCAAAAGGCCAGTAGGAATGGTACAGATTTGCAAGGCTCTGGATCCTGTCACCACATAAATGAGCCAACTGTGTCTGTCCTAACCCTTCTATGCTGGAATCCTGACTGAGTGTGTACAAGTGCCCAGCGCGTACACACAACTGATGTCATGTCATCATGGAGGCATTGTGGCTTACTGGTAGGAACAAAAAACTGTGGACAGGGGGCTTCCAGGTTCAAATGACAACACAACCATTAACTCATTAAATTAAATCACTTGACTTCCTGTGCTTCAGTCCTGCCTAACTGTGAAATTGGCTAAAAGCAATCCAAGCTGGCAGGAAAGTAAAGACCGTTAACTGTAGAACATTTGGGGAAGATCATACCTGCCGGGAGGTTATATTTTCCCTTAATTCTGTATTTGAAAACCTTCTGTCTATTTTGTAGAGAGTCATCATCCGTTCACTTTCAACCCTCTAATGCTTTTCAGGTGTTATACACAGCTTTTACAGAAAACTGTAATATATGTTGTGTGTTGGCCCCTAGAGACAGTTGGTAGGTATGGGTTGTCCTCCTCTGCTAGCTGGAGTGGGTTACAGTAGTCTGAGAGATGTCTTGGGCCACGCCCCTTACCAGATTCCCTCAGTCTTTTTTTCAAGAAACATGATATATATTATGGAGATCAGTTTGTTTTTTTCTGTTTTTAAACCTGCAGTTAGGCTTTCCCTGCAGGTGTTCATATGTTGGCAGTAGTGACCGAGAAGCCTTTCCATACAGGTGCCTCTAAAGGCAAGCAGTGACAGAGGAGCTGCTCCTTTCAGGTGCTGCTATAAAGGCATCAGTGATGGAGTAGCCTCTCCCTGCAGGTTTCGCTGTGATGGTGGTAGTGTGGAGCAGCCTCTCCTTGCTGGTTTTGCTGTGTTGGCAGTAGTGACAGGGAGCCTCTTCCTGCTGGTATTACTGTGTTGAGAGAGGAGTCTTTCCCTGCAGGGACCACTGTGATGGTGGAAGTGGTGGAGGTGCCTCTCCCAGCAGGTGTTGCTCTGATGATGTTAGTGATGGATTTGTTCCCTGCAGTTGTCGCTATGTTGTTGGTAGCGATGGAGGAGCCTTCTCTTGCTGGAGATGCCTTGCTGACAGCAGAGCATCTGCCTGCATGTGTTTATTGTGATGGTGGTAGTGAGAGACAGAGGAGTCTCTCCATCAGGTATTGCTGTTATACAGGGGCCTCTCCCAGCAAGTATAGTTGTGTCTGTTGGGATGGAGGAGCCTCTCCCAGCAGATGTTGCTGTTATGGCACTAGTAATGGAAGAGTGTCTCCCAGCAGATGTTGCTGTGCATGGAGATGCCTCTCCCAGCAGGTCATGCTATGTTGGCGGTAGTGACGGAGGACCCTCTTTCTGCAGTTGTTACGATGATGACGATAGCAAGTAACAGAAAAGACTTTTTAAGAGTAATGTGGGAAATGAGTCAGTGCAAACTTGATAGGGATTGAAATGTGTGGGAAGGAAGAGTTAATATTGTTATTTAGTATTAAAGAAGTTCCTCCATTTCTAGGTGCCCCACACACTGAGAATAATGTTACTAGAAATGTTGTGCCTTCATGATGGGAGTCTGAGATGAGCAGCTGGTCCATTAGATGTTTACTGGCACTTGTGGTTACTGATAATGACTTACAGTAAAGCTCTCTGTGCTTCATCACTTAGCATCACTCTGGGGGGGCCTTAATACAGCAATTAGCTAGGGGTGATGGTGTCTTGTGGGATCCCCAGGCTGGGGGGAGCCTAGAGGATATTTCTAACGATGAATCTCCGTAATCTGACAATCTCCCAGCCTTAACTCATGAGGCACGCAGCCTGACCCAGATTCCTTGCTGGTGCCAAGACATTGCTGACGGCCGCTACGTTGATGCTTAGTGATGGTGTAAAACGGAGAGAAGCAGTAATGTAGAGACTTGTGTTCCAGTTTGTGTTTGCCATCCACTGCAGAATATTTGTAGTGAACTGTGACGCTTATGAAAGGGGCCAGTTTGAGGCTACGGAAAACTAAGGCTCTGTGTTTACCCATGACCGATGTAGCATACCTGGACTCTGGCCTAGATACTTCACCACAACTATGTAAGGGTGTAGTTTAGGCTCCGTGACATTCAGTACTTGGCCTATCATGTGAGACTGCTGACAGGAGTGTCTAATAGTGTCATTTCCAATAGCAGTATTGTGATGGGGTCACCGGCTGAGTAGGAGGTGGATTGAACCACTGCAACTCCGCTTATACAAGCCACGCAGTTGACAGCCTTTGATTCACCAGGACTTTAGGACAGAGGATTTTTCTGTTTAGCTCATGATTCATGTAAATGGATTAGTGATTTCATCCCATGCCAGGACATGTTTAAAAACACAGTCACATACCCATTGGCCTGATGTCTCAGTCCTGCTGTCTCCCAGTTTCAGTCCAGTGCTAAAGATTATTAGGCCTGCAGACCGCCTTGTATGGGTGACGAATATACAGTAGTTATTTAAAATGTTTTTATGTGCACTGGTAAAGTGTTGCGGCAGTCTAATTGGGCCTACCGCAGAGAGGCATCTGTTTGGTTCTCAGTACTGCCATTTTGGTTGGGGAGTTATAACTACAATAGCGGTTTACGTATTTCTATTTAACCATAGGAGCTGCGTATGAAGCAAGTACCTGAGGGGCAAACCAAATGCAGAATAGTGTCTTGGATAATGTTGAGATGGTATATGTGCCTCTAGAGATGGCCCATGCTGGCAGGACACCACTCCAGGAATCCTTCTGTTTATTCACCAGACTGCCACTGGGTGTATTTCTGGGAGGTGGGAGTGTGAGAAGACTGTTACATGGGAGAGGAGGCAGTCTGGTTTTATGTGCATGTACGTGTGTATGTGTGTGTGGTGCAGTTGGGAATTGTGTGTGTTAGGGGTGGCTGTCAGGCATTCAGGGAAAAAGGTTGATTTATAAGATCTATCTGAAAGGTGCAAATCATGTTTGTTTGTTTTTTTTTTTTTCTCTGCCTGGATTTATGACCTGGAATCCCATGACTGAGGGAGATCATAGCATCATTGAAGCTGACTGGGAATCCCCTGCCTGTTTAATCAGGAGTTCTGTTACAATCCTGTCTTTCGCTAAGCAATAATAAAGTGACCTTTCCTGAGGACATTTCCCTGAAATAACGCTGAGTGACTTCCTGGCCCTCACTTGACAGCTCCGAGTGAGGCTGCATGTCACTTGACTAGTCATCTTTATCTTGCAGTGAAAGCAGAAGGGGAGTGGTGATGGGGCCCAAAGGAGAGTCTTTCCACTTGGATGAGAAATATTTAGAAGTGAGGGACTCCCAGAGGGGGAGTCACTTACATTTTGTGGAAAGCAGCTCTTGGCTCTTAGCCTTAACTACCCTTCTTTTACTTTTGCTCTCTCATAGTGTCAGTCAGACCAGTGAAAGAAACAGCCTGGTTGTTTTCATGTTCACCTTTACACTTGCACAAAGGTAAACATACTGGTATGATAGTGGATTTTGAGAGGCGTTTCACTGTCTGTCCAGGGCAGTCTCTAAGGGGCTCAACAGTGTCAGACCAGTCATCAACCAGGCTGATCACGACACTTTAATGGTATTGCTGGGCAGAAACTTCATGTAGTTCAAAGTAAAGAGCCACCTAAATCCTAGGGCGTCTCTTTCCTTTCATCTGCATAACACTGCCCAGCAAGCAGAACTGATCAGTGTCATGATCAGTCTGCTGTGGTCCTCCCCTGCCAAAGTGAAAACAGTCATTCCCACCCTCTGCCAAGTATCACCCCCACCTCCCATTGCTTCCCCCTTCGTTCTTAATTTTCCGACACTGTGGTGCTCAATCCATAGTGCCAGCTAGTACCCCCCCCCACCTGTTTTTACTGTGACACCTTGGGGAGCCCACCCCTGGTGCTGCTGAACATAACACCCACAACTGGGGTGCCTCTAAAAAAAAAAAAAAAAAACTACCCACCGACACGCCCATGCTGCACGCCTGCCTGCCCCCACCCCTTTCTTACCTACCAGGGGTTCAACACCATAGTCCTTTCTGGACCAGAGACACGTCTTCACTCTTCAAAGCCAGACCAGGAACTGAAGAAATCAAGTATGTGGTTCAGTGTATTTCAGTGGGTTTTGAACTTGTCCTCATAACTTGGTCATTTTTGAATATTTTTTCCCAAAAGGTTCAACATAGCCTTTTTGGGACCCCGCATCATAAACATGGGTGGTGAAATTATGCAACTCCATCCCGAAAGGTGATTTTGCAGCCACTGCACAAAATGCATTTTAGGCAGGATTTGGAAATGTTCTCCCACCTCCTTCATGAGGCTGGGCCACAAGCAGGCTATATTAAAAATTTGGAATAAAAAAAAAAAGTTATGCACTTACATTGATATTTTTCAATGCATGCTTGTAACTGTGGTAATTTACAATATTTTGACCACAAATTTTCAACATAGCCATTTTGTTTTTGTAATTGACATTTTTATTGAAAGTTTAAAAGATACGCAGGCCCAGTGGCACTGAGGGCTGAGGTGCTGAACGCCACAACTCGTGCCATGCCGGTGACCTGCGTTCAGGAACTAGTGTGAGTCATTGGGGGCCGGCAGAATGGAATTGGATCAAGCGTCCGTCAGACTGCTCTCCATCTCTGGGGAGGGGGTCGACAAGCGGTTGGTGCATGCCTGACCCCTAGTGGAGGCTGGAGCGCAACGATACACCGCCGCAAAGAACATGGGGCAGGTGCACGGCAGATGCTTGGCAGGGCCGTGTGCGGGTCCACTGCAGGCGTCGTTGCACACCGTCGTCCTGCATGGGGGAGCAGAAAAAAAGACCCTGGTGGCTGGTCGTTGCGGCTTGATGGCAATTCCCATGCTCCACTCCGGAGGTAACACCCCCGAACTAGATCCGGAACCTGGTGGGTGGGTGAGTAAGGGGGACTCCCCACTGCCCCACCACGTGGAGGTAAGCAGTGGGAGTTACAGGGGTGAGGGTCTGAAGGAACGGTGCAACGGGATGGCAGCCGGACAAGAAGACGACTGGGGCCAGGGAGGGGGAGAAACAGATGAGCAAAAAAAAAAAAGAGTTTAAAAGATAAACAACCAACAATACATACAATAATCTTAGAAAATGGGTTTAAAAACAAAGCATGCTGATTGGCTGAAAAGTCAAGCCGGGCATGCATTTATTTTTCAGTAGAGCCCCGTGGAAGACGGTTGCCAATTTGGCATGCCCCATTACTAAGGGTATCCTTGTGTACCTTGAATTTTCAAACTGACCAGCCGACATTTTTTCTGTAGCAAGCGGAAGCGAGGCTGGCTAGCCAGCCTTCCCCCTCCATGAGTCCGTCTTAGTTTCTTTTAATAAATAATAGGAAAGCTGCCTGTTATACAAGGACAGGACATTTCCCTTACATTTTCGACAGTGCAACTCCATCCCAATGACTCACATCACGATGCTGATCATCTACCTGCTGCCATTTTTTGCTCACTAAGTGGGCCACCCAGTGAGGCAGGCACACATCGCCCCCCCAGCTGAGAGTCACCTCCCACACAACCTATACTAAAACCATCGCTATGAAATAAAAACATTCTTCCAGTAAAAAAGAAACCTTTTTAGCCTGATCAGTAATCCGGGCAATTCTCGATCGCTGTCTGTCTCTACGGACAGCACTTTACACCTAGTGTTGCACACACGCCGCCAAACCAGCAGCAGACACACTGGGAGTAGTAAACTAGTCGCATGGCTGATCTCAGAAAATAAATTAATTAATTTAGATTTTCCTCGTGTAAATCCAGGGACTTCAGTGTTGTTTGTTTGTTTATTCATTCTCGGATTACAATACTTTTGAGCACAGAACAGCTCATTTACAAAGGTTTCACGTCATTATGGGAGGGGCTAAACAAAGACAAGGGGAAAAACAGATTATTTACAATGTACAGTAATAAAATCAATACATAGTGGTTGGTAGTCAGAGTGGAGGGAGGTAGAAGAGTAGGTAAGGAGAAGGGGAAAGTTGCTGCCAGGTGGCATTGCCATGTGTGAGGAGAGGTTAAACAGAAAAAGGGTAGGAGGTAAAGGGTGAGAGAGGATGGTAGGATGGAGGTGGAGGAGGCAGGGTGAGGGTGGGGAGAAGACAGTGGGGCAGGGAGGAAGTTGGTAGCCAACCAATGCAGATTAAGTGGAGGCCAAGGGGAGGGCATTCCATAGGGAAGAGGAGGTGAGGGCAGGGTCAGGCAGGGAGAAATAGTCAGCGGAGGCCTTGTCATTGAACAGGTCGTACTATGGGCAAATAGTGTGTATTTGTGTGTGTGTGTGTGTGTGTATATGTGTGCGTATATATATATATATATATATATATATATATATAGTGTGTGTATGTGTGTGTGTATATATATATATGTATATGTATATATATGTATATGTGTATATATATATATATATATAATTTTGTCCCGGAGGGGCTGGTAACCTTGACAACCAGCTCCAAAAGCTTATAGCTACAGAGGCTGGAGTAGGACAAAAGTCCTCGGCTACAAAAAAAAACGCACTTTCTCTTTTTTTTTTTTGAAATTTCTTTTTATTAAATATTTTTCCACCTGGTTTCACAATGGACAAATCTGAATTCCAATGCATTCTTTCTGAATGAAATACAGTACTTGACATTTATACAATACTTTTTCTATTAAATCTCATATAGTAAAACATATTGAATTATCTTATAGGTGAAACCACAGGTCTAGGGGTAGACTGGGAAAACATGACTTTATAATTTTTACCCTGTAATTATTTCCCCAGCTAGGTTTCATATATTAAAATCTAAACATTGTGAGGTTACATATTGGATCCACTGATTCCACTTCTGTATTCATGAAATGGATCCTCCTCGTAGCTCAACATTAAAGGTCTCAATTTTATAGATTTCAGACATTATTTGTCTCCAGTTTTGGACAGTAGGGATCTGGGGCTTCATCCAACACCTCGTGATTGCCTTCTTAGCAGCTATAAAGCATATCGGGAGTATGGATTTTTCCCAGGGGGGAGCATGGTCCGGATAAACCCCCATAAGGAACTGTTCAGCAGTAAGCTCGACTGGTTCAGAGAAAAGAGTAGTTAGTTCATTTTGAAAGGTTAGCCAAAAAGGCATGAGGGATGGGCAGGACCAAAAAAACGTGTCCGAGAGTAGCTCGACAACCACAATTCCTCCAGCACCTCCCATATTTGTCCGGAAGATATTTCATTAATACTGAAGGAGCTCTGAAATATCTGGAGCGACATTTCCATGCAAACTCTCTCCAGTAAGGAGAAGAAGTGGACTTTATCTCAATTAAGGATGTTCTTAACCACAATTCAGGGGAGATATGTAAGCAAGTCTTTATTCCAGGAGGACAAAGTTGGTATTGTAGTAATGGGGAGACCCGTAAGCAACACTGTGTGTAAAACGCACTGTTTAGACAGAGGAACTATTTTATTACAAAATAAATAAAATATTTAAGAAATTTTACATTTTAAAATGTAATTTTTTTTTTCAAATGTATTTAATACAGTGGGCAATTTTCTAAATGCAATAATACCCTCCAGGGTGGGCTTTATTGGGAAATACCAGACCTTCCAAGGGCTATTAGGTCCTCTATCTGCGGCATCGGCCCCATTACGCCCTTGGCGGTCTGGTATTTCCCAATAAAGCCCACCCTGTCAGATATTATTGCTTACATAAAACACAGTCACATTGTCCTTAAGTTAAAATAAGACATAATAGGATCCTTGAACAATCAAACTATTACATACTGAAAATTCCTAACCAGTATTTTCGCTATATTCTTAGGTAGCACTTTTACAAAAGATAGATTTTAAAAACGGGTTCCAGATGTCTAGGAATTTCTCTAGTCTATCACTGCAAACAAAAAGCTCATGCCTCAAATCCTGCCCTGGTGGAAATATCATCGAGCCATTCAGGCAAAGGATGAGGTTTGTTTCTATCTTCTAAGAACTATATTCTTGGCTGAGATTAGAGCAGCTAGTAACCATAAGATATTAGAATTAGACCATAGTTCTGGGTCAGAAGTGATGCCCAACATTACTAGTTTATCAGTTGGTACAGTCTTTTTTAATTAGAATTTTTTTGCAGGCCCTTAACATTTAGCCATTTTTTCACGCCACCTCATAAACGGGACTGCTGTCATTTTAATCCTGGCCAAAATGTGTTTTTGCACTTGTGGCACAAAATCATTTTCCAGGCAGGATTTGCAAAATTTCTCCTCTTGTTCATGTGGGGGGGTTTGGGGTAAAAATATTAGGGGGGGAGATACGCGTGTACATTGACATTCTTAACTTTGGTAATTTTCAATATTTTGACCCCAAATTTTCAACATGACCATTTTTTTCACACCACCTCATGAATGTGTCAGCTGCCCTAGCCAAAATGTGTTTCCACACTTGTGGCATGAAAAGATGTTTCGGCTACTCTTTTATAAAATGACACCTATCCTGTTCAGCAGGAGTGGTAATAAAAACACTAAGTTAAACATTTGGGGTGGGATATTCAGACTGCGCCAGGCTATGGCACAAGCCTGGGTGCAACGCAACTGGGATGCGCCAGGGCACTGACAGGGTGATATGCAATGGTGCTCGCCATGGCACAGCACCGTTGAATATTGCTCAGTGGTACTGCGCCAGTGCAAGTAGTCAGGGAGGAGCAGGGGGATGCGCCAGCACAAGTACCGTTGCGCTAGGTGCAGCAACTGCAATATTCTGCGGTGGACATGCAGATGGGGCCATAATGCATGCAAGGCGCAAATAGGGCCATTTGCATGTCATTATGGCCCCATTTGCATGCACGTGCGCCAATCCCCGGTGACTTGCGCCCTGCCAGGCAGCAGCCATTGGGGACAGATGCCCCTGCCCCTCACCGGCTAGCACTCCCAGCCCAGTCGTAGGCTGTAATGTATATAATATCCCTGGTGGTCCAGTGGACCTAATCCCACAGCCCGATTCATGGCTTTCAGTAATTGAAATATCCCTGGTGGTCCACCGGTACCCCTTCCCAACCCGCCTACTCAGCCCGCCCACCGCCCCCCGGTCAGCGGCGGGCGGCAACACCCACCACCCAAAACGCCCGCCGACGATAGCGCATAGTAGTTAGCTGTACTCATTGGTCCACAGCATGGCCAATGGGCGGCAGACCGATTGTACTACAGTCCCGATGTGTGATCAGGGTCCACTGGACCATCAGGGATATTAACCTAATGGAAACCCACGATCGGGCATGGGGGGGGCGACCACGACAGACGGTGCCGCCGGACCCTCGGTGGCTACCTACAGCTGGCAGCTGCCATGGTTGCACCCTGCAATATGGCAGCTCACCTGTTGGTGACCAGCTGTTGCTCTTTGGGGAGGGGAACAACTGTATGCGGCGCACGTAGGTGTTACACCTGCCTATACTCAACACATCCCGGGCTGAATATTGGGATGTGCAGGGGTATGCATGCAGTACACCCCCTTGCGCTACGCGCATTACCTAATGATGCGCCCTGGCGCATTGGGATTTGTGCTGCACACTTTTCCCATTTGAATATCGTGTCAGGGTGCATCAGTGGGTTGCGTGACAGAGCACCCCTGTTGCGCCATTACAACCCTTTTGAATATCCCGCCCTTGGGGTGAAAATGCGCGGAGATTGGAAACCAAGTTATGAAAAAACATTGAATTGTTCCAGAATTTACTCATAACTTTATTTTTGTAGATTCTGACCCTTATTGTTCAACAGGTCCCTTGTGCTACCCCCACCTCCTGAACATGACAGGTGTCATTTTTCAAATCACCTCTGAAACTTGTTTTCGCAGTCTCACTGCAAAATCGCCTTTTAGATGGGATTTAAAAAAATTCCACCTGTCTTGATCATAATGTCATGTCATAAAAAGACTGTTGGAAATTTGCAGTCAAAATGTGGGTGCCCACTGAAAATTAGATATTGCCTCTCAGCAGGCCAAACCTGGGTAAATACAGACTAAAAACGTGTAAATGCAGGCCACCACTGAAAATGAGATATTCTGTCTCATCTGGTCTATCCACGGTAAATATATAGTAAAAATATGTACAAACAAGACTTAGTACAACAGCAGTCCAAGCAGCGAACATTCGGCGTTGACAATTGCTTGTTTTTAGGATCGTGGATATGTTGTTCATCCACACTTCTTGGCAGAGTCCCTTTCCCTTTAAATCAGCCGAAAAGTCTTCAGGCTGGCTCCTCCCACTCACCCGGGTGGTATGACCCTCGGCTCTGCCCCATGATGCCAGATTTTCCTTTCTGCTGGAAGATTCAGGTTGCCTCCTTCGTGCTCTCTCATTTTGTAGGCCCTAGCTTCAAAACATTTGGTTATTCTGAAAATTCGCCTTGTTCGCGTTAGTGATGATTGCATTTTCTCGATCATGGAAGACAAGTCCTCCTCCAGATTTTGCTGGTGCTCATGCAGCCAGAAGATGTTGCACCCCGACCCGCATAGTGCGTGCGTTTACTGTTTGGGTGTCGGGCATGACACCACAACTTGCGAGTTTTGCCTCATGTTCCAGCCTAATGGCCTTGACGACCGTCTCACATGCCTTAAGCTGGAGAGGCCCACAAAACAGAGTCCCCCAGTGAAATCCAAGGAGGCCCAGTGGGCGGTTTCCGAGGCTGCGGGATCCGCCGTCGAGGAGGACGTGGCTCGTGCTGCAGTATCTTCCTCTCAGAGCTTCTTCGTTCTGCTCAACCTGGGCTCCACCTTCTCAGGTTCCTCCCGAGAGTTGTGCCACTCTCTCCCAACTAAGGGAGAGAGTCCTGCAGGTACGCACTCCTCTCGATCCTGTAAGCGGGAGAAGGACCAGGGACCGTCTTCATCTCGACGGAGATGCTCTTGGGATCGGGAGAGATCTCAGTCCCAGGAACCGGCCATTTTGACCCTGGTTGAAATTGCCTCTTTGGCCGCTGGCTTCTTGGCCTTGCCATCTAGTCAGTTGACCGAAGTGTCGATCGACGATGTTGAGATACTTCTTGACCCGATCGACCCTTTGTAGCCGACTCCAGTCATTGACTCTCTCACTTGGACTTCCAGTCCTTGCTTTACCCGACAAGGTGACCCAGCCCACTGGGAATCCTGCCGAGGTGGTGGTTCCTGACCCCAGGTAGTCACTGGGTTCGCCCAGTATCTCGGCGACCGGGTGGCCCGCCTGATCCAGTACCGAGGTCTTGAATCCCTCAACTGAAAGGCCGAGAAGTGCCATAGTGCTTCTAAAAAGAGGCGATGCTATTGGTCGCCTCGCCCCTCCTTGATGAGGAGAGATCATGGGAGCTCCGGCGCTACAAGGACCTCATATGGCAACAGCTGATTTTGTCTGGGCACAAGCCTACTCAGCTTCTACCCTGGCGATTACTTGGCTTTCACTTCCCAGGCCGAAGCAGACGACTCTGGAGCTGATTAGTCAGCTCTTCTACCCGCGGAGCTGGCAAAACCTCCAGTTTGGCCTAAACCAGTCTCTCCACCGATTTTGGTGGAACCGCCACCCAAGCAGCCTGTGGGAGGGGCTCCTTCTTAGGATGCTAGACTGGACACTGGGCTTTCCTGGCGTCTTTCGGTCACCATCACCCCTGACTGCCCCAGGCAGGTTGAGGGTGATTTGGGCGGTTGACCGCTGTATCCGTATACCACGGATTCGGATGAAACTGGCTTCCATTCCTGTCCAGGGGATGATGAATCGGCTGGTGGGATAGAGACAAAGGAAGGTCCTTTGTCCTTTCAGGGCATTCTTCGCCTCATCTTTGAGTCCACAGGGATGCTTCTGGAACCTATCCAGAAAAAGGTGGAATACCCTCTCACTGACATCCTCAAGAGAGGGGATACCCCGACGGAAGTCTTTCCTGTGGCTGAGGCCATTGTTGGCTCAGCCTTAGAATTTTGGCAGCACCCTGCCTCCTGTCCAGCTCCGTCTGCCCATATGGCCTGCAATTATGTAGTGCTCATGGGGTCCCTTGCGGGGTTCACAGAGCACCCTTCAACAGAGAGCCTTGTGACTGCCTCTGTGTTCAGGCGTACTGGTAGTTCTACCAATACTGACGGACCTCCTGAGAAGGAATTCAAATATTTGGATCACTGTGCCCAGAAGGTCTATGCGGCCTCGTCATTAGGCCTCCATCAGGCAAGCTCAATCGTCATCACGGCACTTCTCCCATGCCCTTTTGGGGTCCTTGGACGAAGTCCTCCTACATCTCCCTGCGGACTTGCAGACCATGGTTAAGCAGGTCCGGGATCAAGACCATGCTGTTGCTAAACAACCACTCCACTCCTCTGAACAACATATACCACTCCTAGAACTACTGTTACAGGTGAGTAACCTGTTTTTATTTATTGTGCCCAATAAATTCTACACCGCCTATGCAGTCACCCTAGATTTGAGAGCAAGCACAGATCTTCTGTGGTCAAATAGCCCATGGTTGGGGCTGCTACTGATAGTGGGGCTTCCCTGACCATGGAGGGCTATGCCGAGTTCCTGTGCCGCAGAATTATAAAGAGCTTAGCCTCGCTGGCCCAGTGGTGCAGAGGACTGAGGCGCTGGACATCTTGCCTCGCGGCATGCCGGCGACCCGGGTTTGGGAGCGAGCCTGGGTCTTCAGAAGTCGGCACGGGGGGAAGGGTGGAGCTGGATGGAACTGCCAACTGGCAGCTGTCCTCTCCAGGGAGGTGATATGGCATCCCTTGCTCACAGCTGCCCCCTGGTGGAGACTGAGGGGCTGCGCAAGCAGGGTGCCGCGATAGGCCACATGGTGAGTGGAGGGGTCACATTGAAGCTGTGAGGCATGATGCATGCCTCCACACACATGCAACCTCTCTCCTGGGGCTCTCTGGTAAAAATGGGGACAAAATGAGGAAAAAACCCGGTGGCAGGATGGACGACTCTTATGAGCACCGCTCCCGGACCAGGTATGGGCAAGCCCAGGTAATTCCGTGGGGCCGGAGCTGGGAGGCGGTCAGATGGGGGCCGTATGGGGAGGAGCATAAAGCCTTGGACAAAAAAAAAATAAAAAGCTTAGCCTTCTCCACAGGGAATGCTGTGTGCTTGTAGGATTGCCTGTTGACACCGTGTGGCACCAGCAGATGGTGGAAAGCTAACGGAAGAGACCAGGAACAAACTTCAGTTGCTGTTGTCTGCATGATGACCATTAGTGCTGTTGGGCCCTGTGCCATGTGTCAGAGATGAGAGGTAGTTAGTGAGCTGGATAAGGGCGAATAATTTGGGAATAAAAACCTATATTGAAAAAAGACTAGACCTGTTGAAGAATCCATTTGCTGTGCCATATTTTCATTGGTGTTCTCTGAAAAGTATAACTGAGGAATAAGAAGGCATCTACCACTGCTCACAGCTGTACTTTTTAACAGGACTCCATTGTACAAGAATGAATGTTAAAAAGAACAAAAAACTTTAAAGGAGAACTACACTGAACCTGATTCATTTTACCCATTGAAAGTGTTTTTTTTTTTTTTTTTTTTTAAATAATGGTTCCTGGTCTGTTTTGTTCCATCCGAGGCGTCCGCTTAGTGACCCTCAGTGGTTGTCCACCATTTTAGAACTGTGTGGTGTAGTTTATGTCCAGCTCAGCCATAGGGTTTGTGCTGTTAGTTTAGCCTAGTGGTTAGAGCAGTGAGCTGTGAATGAGCTTGGCCCGTCCAGCAGACGTGGGTTTGATTCCCACAGCCCCCATTTGCATACTGTGTGGCTTTGAGCAAGTCATTTAACCATCCCAGTGCTCCTGGGTCATTCCTGAAAACAGGCACTTGTGCCTAGTGGGCTGTACCTGGTTACCAAAGAATTAAAAGTTCTATAGCAGAACACTGATGCATTGCGACAACAATATAAGAGCTTTATAAGGATATAAACTACATCACACAGTACCAAAATGGTGCTTACCTCCAGTGCGTAAATCAGAAACACCCACTGGAATAACTAAAAAAACCTATTTAGATGGAAAAGTAACAGAATTAGGATGAGTATTTAAACATCAGCTTCTACAGGAAGGTTCAGCACAGTTCTCCTTTAATCAGGGGCACTGGTCAGTGTATTCAACCTTGCCTACTGCTAGGGTGGTATCTATATTGCACAGACCCATGCCATAGACCTCCGTGTGACATATCAAAATATAAATGGCAGGAGCCCATGGGAACATTTCACCCTGAGCACCAGCCGCACTGAGCATATGATAGTAACTGATGCTTTGCAGACCAGGAACACAGTGTTGTTTGCTAGTGGTGTCCATGTTTGAGGATAAGGATTTGTCCTGCAAGTGTTATTTGTTCTGTATACCTATTTCCCCCTCATTTCCAGCCCTTCCCCTGTCTGCCATTGCTCGGTGCAACTATCCCAGCTCCTTGGGTGTTAGGCTTGAGCCAGCACAGATCTAATTCCTGCTGGATTCTCTTCACAGCTCTTGGGGACACACAGCCCTGTGTCCTTGAAATGCTGGCAGCCCCTCAGATCATATGCTCACATGAACGCAGCCCAGTCGTCTGTGTGCTGTGTTACGAAATCGCTCTGCCATCACTTTAGGGCACACATGCCGCTACTTATGCCTGCTTGCACTGTGGAGGGATGCTTCAAAGTGGCAACAAAGGAACACTGCTGGACTTACAGACTTTGGTCCTGGACCACCAGTGTTTTTGTTTTGGTAGTCCTGGACCTCAAGAGGACAAAGCCACCAAGGCCTGCTCTTCTGCAGGGCAATCATTTACATCACCCAGAATTCACACACTGCAAATTAATGAACCAGATCTGTCCATTTTTGTTTCCATGGCAACATCACTTAAATGCAGTCCTTGTGCTCACAGCATTCATTTGTTAATTTGCTTCTGCTTGGAAATGAAAAAACCACAGAGTGGGCAAAACCCGACTGCCTCAATTTGGGAACCCGTACTGCTATACACCCCATGCCATAATGTAGCCTTCGCATTCACAGTTTGTAAATATGCTGACCAACTAGTAGCAGAAGTAGCTTGTGCACTGTAGCATCAATCAGGTTTACAAAAAAAAACAAAAAAACACGATTTTTCTGAGCCTGACGGGCATGACCATGATAGCCAGCAGAATAAAGTCCAAAGGCTTGATTCCCAGCTCAATAAACTCCTAGAAAACTGCAAGGGGTTCCTGGCACTTCCTTGACTGCCATACACAGATGGGAAGGCTGGGGGGTTCCTTAAGAAAAGTGTAGGGTTTGTACTGTGTAGCAAGGAATAGAAGGAGCAGATGCACCTCAGTTACTCTGGGACACCTGCCATATGGATTTTTGATTATTTCAGCACCTTTTCACCGTTCTTTTCAAATTGCACATTGAAAATAACTAAAGCAAGAAACCATTTTGTTAAGCCTTTCAAACAACATGAAGTCTTGCTGTATTCTGACAATGTACAATCTGCAGTTAGCCCCAGCCTTTAAACTGCCCTGGAGAGTATAAGATTAATTTTCTATGCAGTGCATAGAACATTGAACTTGAGCTCAGTTGAGGTCTCTGTCTGCAGCCCTTTGAAATTCAACCGTCAGATTCTTTACTCCGCCTCACTGAACAGTCGCTCCGGAGATTTCTCCTTCAGCTCGGTTCAAAAGTTGGTTAAAGTGTCGGTTTTTAGCCGAAATTATTCCGAATTTGTTCCGAATTGTTCAGGCTCTGTCTGTGATTCTATGAGTACTAGATAGTTATTTTTGATTACTTTGTGGAAATTGTAAGTTTGTTTTATAGGTTCGGCTGAACCGATCCTATATACTGAATCCTTGTACTCTGCTTTAGTGTGTGGTTACCGGTCTTTATCGGTTCTAACAAAAATGTGTTTTAAACGTTTTTTTCCAATACCCATGACACAGTTAGGACCCGATAAGGGAGTCTTGCCTGGCGGTTGCCGAAAAAAGGGTAAGTTTGGGTAGGTTGGCCATGTCTGAGAAACCCAAGAAAAAACAGGCCCACTGGGTTTCAATACTGCAGTGAGTGTGAGGAAGTCTTTGCTAAGGCCGATCCCCACACCACCTGTGTTTATTGTCTGGGGTTTGAACACCTCGATACAGACTGCCAAATTTGTAAACATTTTCCCAAGTCTACCCTGGAAAAGAGATTAGGTAGACTTAGAGAAAAGGAGGCCGAGAAGTCTGCTGACCTGGATGGCCAGCCCGGTTCGGTTCCGACCGAACCAGGAGTGCCCTCTGACCAGGGCGATACTTCTTTGGGCAAGAGGAGAGCCGATCCTGAGGGATCGGTTTCTACAAAAAGGAAAGACAGATCAGCCGGTTCGGATCCAGAGGTTCATGTTCCGACCGCTGTTGAGATTGCCCGAGCAATTCGGATTGTTGAATCGCTTCACCCGGTTCCGACCAGTCCAGCTTCATTGGCTAGGGGCTCTGTTCGGTTGGTTCTACTGGTTCAGGAATATGTCCCTGAAGATTTTCATGAACCGAAATTTGAGGAGGAGGGGGATTATGAACAAGATGATGATTATGATGGAGCAGAAAGTGTGGATGTGCCCATTGAACCGGACATCTCCCCAGACAGACCTTCTGGTGTTCCCCTCCTAGGCTTTCTGAGTCCCCTCCCCACTATATGTTTTACAGGAAAGTGGCTGAAACTTTTCAGCTCCCTATGGAGGAAGCTACAGAGGATCAAGAGGAGCCTGATTTTGTAGAGATGATGGACATCCCAGAGTCCAGGAGACTGTCTATTCCTTGCACAAATCTTTGGGAAGCGGACACAAAAATGTTAGTCTCCTAATTCTGTACCTCCTGTTGATAGAAGAATGGATAAGAGGTACACTTTATCGGGCTCAGACACTGAGTTTTTCTACAAGCAATGCAGCCATGTTGGGGTCGTGCAGGCTGCAGCCTGTGACAGGGCTAATTTTCCCCTTGGCTTCACACACCCCCAGATAAAGACTCCAGGAGGATGGATGCCTGGGCAAAGAAGCAATACATGGCATCCTCTTTGGGACTCAGGCAGGCTAATTATATGGCCTATACCCCAGGTACCAGAAGTCCAGGTGGGACACTGTATTGGCACTGGCTAAACAGGCTTCCCCCCAGCTGGCCAAGGAGCTGGAGGAGGTGGCTGCGGATGGGATTGAGGCATCTAAGGTACAGTTCCATGCTGCTGTGGACTCCAGTGATGTGTCATCAAGAGTCATGGCTACAACTGTGGCTCTTCAGAGAATGGCTTGGCTCAGATGTACTGGCCTCTCACAGGACACCCATTCTAAGGCCATGGATTTCCCTGTGGAAGGTAATTCTCTCTTTAGGGAGCAGACAGAGAATTATGTGAAGAAGATGTAGGAATATAGGACCACTTATAGGAGTGCACAGGCCAAGGAGAGGCAGGCAACTCTTCAAAGGCAGCAATCTAGGGGCAGGTCTTTTAATAGGCCTTTCTACCAAGCACAGGCCTCTTCACCCCTTTTCACAGAGGGGGTTCTTCAGAGGGAGAGGCAGATGGGGGATGAGCAGGGCTGCATCCACTCCTCAGCCTAAGGCCCCTACCAAGCAGACACCCAGATGGTCCTGCCTGGGTCGACTCTCCTGTCCCTGTAGGGGGCAGGCTGTCTTACTTCATCCAGGACTGGGTGTCTGTTACTTCAGACAAGTGGGTCCTGGAAGTAGTAAGCCAGGGACTGGTTCTCAGCTTCAAAAAAGTTCCGAAGATGAGAGCCAGATCTTTTCCACCTGCAAGTCTCTCCAAAACCCTTGTCCTAGAGGCAGAGGTTTCATCTCTTCTGGCCTTGGGAGCCATAGAGAGAGTTTGTACCTACACTGGGGCAAAGGTCTGTACTCCAGGTACTTCCTTACCCCAAAAGAGAGGGTTGCAACCCATCCTAGATCTAAGATACCTGAACAAACATATTTTAAAACCAAGATTCAAGATGGTGACTCTGGGAATAATTCTTCCCTCTCTGAGGCCAAGGGACTGGCTAGCCTCCCTGGACCTCAGAGATGCCTACTTTCATATTCCCATCAGGTGTTCCCACAGAAAGTACCACAGGTTCAAGTTGCCCTCAGGCCATTACCAGTTCAAAGCAGTGCCCTTTGGCCTAACATCAGCTCCAAGGGTTTTTACAGAGTGCCAGGCAGTAGTAGTGGCCTTTTTAAGAAGGCAGAAGATTTCCATTTTTCCATATCTGGACGACTTGCTCTTAGTGGGTCAGTCTCCAGACCAAGTCAAGTCAGACCTGCAAGTGACCCGGCAAGTGCTCTCTTCCCTGGGGTTTCTTCTCAACCTCCGCAAGTCAGTCCTCGAACCAATATAGCTTCTTACCTTTATAGGGGCAGAGCTAGATACTGTCAAAGCAAGAGCCTTTCTTCACCTGAAAAGGGCAAGAGTTCTTATAGAACTGGCTTCTTCCTTCAGCCTTCAGGTGTCCCGACCAGCAAGACACTTCCTTCAGCTCTTGGGCCACATGGCAGCTTCTACAGCAGTGGTCCAAGGGGCAGGATTCCAGATGAGGGACATTCAGTTCCATCTGAGGGCCTTTTGGTCCCAAAAGAAGGACCCTTTTACCAAGCTGATTCCAGTGACTCGGACATTGATCCAAGCTCTTCAATGGTGGCAGGATCAGGACAGTTTAAGGCAAGGGGTCCCACTTGTCACTCAGTCTCATTCGGTGGTCCTTACCACGGATGCTTCCCTTTTGGGGTGGAGAGCTCATCTAGGAGCTCTCACAGCCCAGGGACTGTGGTCCCCTCAGAAGTCCCTTCTTCATATCAATCTCCTGGAACTCAGGGTACTTTTTCCTGGCCCTGCAAGCTTTGTCTCAGTCTGTGCAGAACAAGGTAGTTCATGTCGGAACAGACAACACCACCACCATGTGGTACATCAACAGGCAGGGAGGCACTAGGTCTACGGCCTTGTGCACAGAGGCCATGAAATTGTGGTCTCTGGTTTATTCCCTGCAGACCTCTCTGGTAGCAGTCCACCTTCCAGGAAATGACAATGTGCTAGCAGATGCACTGAGCAGGATCTCCTAGGGCCATCACAAATGGTCCCTGGACCCCCTAGTGTTGAAAGTAATTTTCTCAAGGTGGCTCACGCCAGAGATGGATCTCTTTGCAGCCCAGACAATCACCAACTTCCTCTGTTTTGTTGCAGGCCCCCCAGTCCTGGGCTTAGTCCGTCTGGATGCTCTGATTTTGAACTGGGAAGGGAAATTTCTGTATGCCTTCCCTACTGTTCAAAGTTCTAGTCAAGATAAGGTCACAACCTTGCAAAGTGATTCTGATTGCTCCAGACTGGGCCAGACAGCCTTGGTACCCCCTGTTGCTATCCCTAGCAGTCCATCTTCCCCTGTCTCTTCCCAGGAATTACAACCTGTTAACCTCCTCTCAGGGGAGGATTTGGTACCCCAATCTTCGGTCTCTCAATCTCAAGGCATGGCTCTTGAAGAGTTAGAGTATGCAGATTTGCATCTGTCTCAGGGGTTCTGGATATTCTCAAAGCTTCAAAAGCTCCACCAGAAAGACTTATAACTCCAAATAGAAAAGATTCAGCATTTGGTGTTCCAAACATATTTCTCCAGACACTGCTGAATTGCCTACAGTTCTGGATTATATGGTCCATCTTAATGGCCTAGGCCTCAGACCAGCTACTCTCAAGGTACACTTGTCAGCTGTTTCTGCTTTTCTGTCAGTGGGAAGTCTTCCTCACTATCCTCTCATCCTGTGTTCTGTAAGTTTTTCAAGGGATTGCTTCATACCAATCCTCCCTTTAGGGATCCTGCCCCTGCCTGGGACTTAAATGTTTGCATTGCTCAACTTATGTAACTTCCTTTTGAGCCTATGTCCTCAGCAGAGCTTAAGTACTTGACTTGGAAAACTGTGTTTTTGGTAGCCATTGCCTCTGCCAGATGTATCCGTGAACTGCAAGCCCTGTCAGTGGAACCTTTCATAGAGATAAAGTGGTCCTTAGAACCAATAGGAGGTTCTTGCCCAGAGTGGTTTCAGACTTCCACTTGAATCAGTCTGTATCTCTTCCTGTCTTCTTCACTGATCATTCTTCCTCAGGAGAGAGGAGGCTACACAGTTTAGATGTTAAAAGAGCCCTTAGCTACTACATAGAGCGTACAAAGGATCACAGGTTTGATTCCCTCCAGTTATTCCTCACTTATGGGGAAGTGGGAAAGGGCAAACCTGCCACCAAGAGAACTGTTGCCAGGTGGATTGTGTCTTGTATACAATTCTACTATGAGAAACTGGGAAAGATTCCACCCTCAAGCCTGAGGGCTCACTCTACAAGAGGTACAGCTGCTTCCCTGGCTCCTGCCAGGGATATTTCTGTTAGAAATTTGTCAAGCAGCCACCTGGAAAACAGTCCATACCTTTACCAAGCAATACTCTCTGGATATCCAGGCTAGGAGTGATGCTCAGTTTGGCACAGCAGTACTTCAGAGCCTATTCTCAAAGTAGGTTCTCTCCCTCCTCCATGGAGGTACTGCTTGGTAGTCTGCAGATTGTCAGAATACAGCAGGACTTCATGTTGTTTGAAGAAAAAATTACTTACCTTAGTAATTGTGTTTCTTCTAATGGAGTCTTGCTGTATTCTGACCTCCCTCCCTGCCTCCCCTCTCAGAACCTGTTTTTTGGAAAGTGGGCAGATGCAGTGCTGCACCCCAGGGGTGCTTCTTGCACACCCTCCTTTTTATTTGGGTGTTTTGTTGTATTGTTATCCTTATTTGGATTGGTTTTTGGTTTCCTGCCTTGAGTCTTCCTTTGGGAATCCAAAACTTTCTGTTGCCAGTTGGCTAGTTAAAAATTTTATATTTTCCACATAGTATAGTTAGTGAGTCTTTGCTCGTAAGAATCTGATGGTTGGATTTCAAATGGCTGCAGACAGAGACCTCAGCCGAGCTCGAGCTCAATGTTCTATGCACTGCATAGAAAGTTAACACTGTACTCTCCGGGGCAGTTTAAAGGCTGGGGCTAACTGCAGAGTGTAGATTATCAGAATACAGCAAGACTCCATTAGAAGAAACACAATTACTAAGGTGAGTAATTTTTTCTTATCTTTCATAGGGGTTGAGGCACTCTCTCTGTTCCTTTTGAGAAGTTTTCAGCTTCTCTGCATTAGATTGGGAGGAACAAGGTTAAGTGCCGGAGTTATGTATTTCAGCCAGTCTCCAAGGATTTACTTTTTAAAATAACATAGCTTTCCAGACCAGGGTGATATCAAAAGGTATGCATGTCTTGCGACACTATTCTGGTGCAGATAGTACTAAATGCTACTGTAACATAGGAATAAGTCAGATTACTCTATTCACCTTGTTCCTCTCAACAAAGATGTTCCTGGTCAGTGTACCCTGTAACAGGAGGAATTGGGTAACTCCTAATGAGGAGGGGGAAGGGCCTGGTCAGTGTACCCTGTAAGAGGAGGAACTCTGTAACAGGCACAGCTAGGAAGCAGCCCCTGACCGGGCTCATCTCCATGGTGGCCCGCCTTCCCGGAGCCACCCGCCCTCCTCGAGAATGGCTCTTGCTGCAGGCGCAGCTAGGAAGCAGCCCCTGACCAGGCTCACATCTCCATGATAGCCCGCCTTCCTAGAGCCACCCTCCCTCCCCGAGAAAGGCCCTCGCTGTAGGCACAGCTAGGAAGCAGACCCTGACTGGGCTCACATCTCCACAGCAGCCCGCCTTCCTGGAGCCGCCCTTCCCTAAGAAAAGGCTCTCACTGCAGGCGCAGCTAGGAAGCAGCCTCTGACCAGGCTCACATTTCCATGGTGGACCGCCTTCATGGAGCTGCCTGCCCTCCCTGAAAAAGGCTGTCGCAGCAGGCGCAGCTAAGAAGCAGACTCTGACCAGGCTCACATCTCCACGGTGGCCCACCTTCCTGAAGCCTGCCGCCTGCCCCATGAAAGGTACCTGTACGCAAAGCCAGTCCACAGGACTATCAGGCTTCTACTTCTCCCAATTTTAATTGTGATATAATCTCGGTGCCTAGTCGCACCAGCCAATCTGATGCTAGTTCACTGGCTATGTATTCCTAGACCCTGCATTTAATTATCTGTTCTTGGCTACCACCAAGAAGAAATCTGAATGTTCTGAACTGTTTTTTTGGCTTTGAATTGTAGTCACTATCTCAGGAAATGTATATGTGGTAGATTCTTTTCCCCAACTGCTACTAAGCTAATTTAAACGTCTTACTTTCTATTCTGTAGCTGTAAGGATTTTAATTGTGACTGCCTAGCTTACATATATAATTCTGCTAAGTTATTTAAATGTCTACTTTTTTAATCTCTTGCTGCAGGGATTTTAATTGTTACTGCCGGCTAACTTATTTTATAGCTGGGTCTGCCTGTATTATAGTTAACCTTCAGACCCAGTGAGTGCAGCCCATTTACATTTAATTGGCTTTTTCTCCTGTTTAACTCCGATTCCTGTAAGACCAGCCCCTTAGAAGTAATTGTGCTTTCTAGACCCTCCCCCCCAGTCTGTCACTCTGTATAAATTAATTATTTCCTCTCCTCTCCCCTTAGACTCTTGCTGCAGCGGCCCACCTGCCTGGAGCCACCCTCCTTCCCCGGGAAAGGTGATTGTGTACAAAGCCAGCCCATGGGACTATCTGGCTTTTACTTCTCCTGATTTGAATTGTGGCACCATCTCAGTGCATAGTCACACCAGCCAATCAGATGCTAGTTCACCGACTAGATACTCCTAGACCCTGCATTTAATTATCAGGTCTTGGCTACCACCAAGAAGAAATTTGTCCTGCCGGCCCCCGGCCTCTATTAATAACAGCACGGCTCCTCCTCTCCCTCTCCCCCATCTCTCATTTTCTCTTCTTGAAGTCTGCCCTCTTATCTTATAGGTCCAATCTACCACACGCCCTGCCCCCTCTCCTACACCCTCTCTGCCTGTCACTCTCACTGTGTCCCTCGCTTGCAAGTACTCCTTTTCTCTGTTAGTTAAAAACGTACTTGCTGCTTATTGTAACTTTCTGCCATACGCCTCCCATACTTTGTTTACCAACCCCTGGTGAAACCTAGTAATTTTCCAACATATTGTAATAGCACCCCCTTTTCCTTCCCTGTAAATTCACTCATACTTATTTGTCTTTTTCTTGGCTCCCCAATCTACACCTCCACTGACCCTCTCCAGCTACCCTACTCTCTCCCTAAATCTATCTTTCTCTCTTTCTGTTTCTTAAAGCAACCACTGCAACATGCTCCCCCTACTCCATTCACCTAAATCTATTTCTCTTTCTCTCCCTAGCATCATCCTCTTCCACATGCACCCCATCTTCCTTGTCTGCCTCCACCGACATCCCTTCCCCTACTTCGCTACCATTAAATCTGTCCTCCCCTCTTGCCCCCCTCCACCTACCCTCCCCTCCTCTTGTCAACCTCCCTCTGCTCCACTTCGAGGCATGCTGCAGCCCGGCACCCTCGCAGGGTGGTTATCTTTTCTCCTACGTGCCCTTCCTTTCCTTAATAGCAGCACGTATACCATGCCCAATTTGGCCCACAGCCATCCTCACACCCCGCCTAAAAGATGGCTGACTATCCTTACACGTTTACTTATCTTGCTTCTGCTACTAATATCTGGCAACATCGTGCCTAACCCCAGGTGACCCTACACCCCATCAAGTGATTTACCTAAAGGATTAAGCAGCCTTCATCTAAATATAGACACCTACTCCCCAAACTTGACCTTTTGCATTCGCTCATGTCACAACTCAAACCCACTGTCCTCATAACAGAATCATGCCTTACTCCCAAAATCCCGACTCAGCCATCCCTGGTTATTCCATCATCTGCCAGGATCGTAAGGAAGGCAGTATAGCGCAGTGGTTTAAGGCTCTGAGCTGCAAATCTGGAGACCTGTCTCTCACCTGGTTAAACAATTGGGGGGAGAGTCTAGAGAGGGGAGTTGTCATGTACATATCCACATCCATCAATTTCTCTGTCTTCCTTTCCACATCTCCTCCCTCTGCCTACAAACTGTTACTAGTAAAAATATCCCTCCTTTCTCCCTCCCCATCGTTGTAGGCGGTGTCTACTGCTGCCCTAACCTCCCCACCTCCTCCCTTGACCCCAACACAGATCTTCTCCACCATGTCCTCCCTTGCCTCCCTGGCCGAACTCGTCATACTAGGGAACTTCAATATAAATTGGATTTCCAACACACATTCAGAAATCTGCAACCATGTCTCTTCGCTCAACTTAAAACAACTGATTTCTGACCCAGCGCGTTTAAATCACAAATCAGGGAAATGTACCCTCCTGGACTGGGTGCTCTCCTCTCACTCCCACCTTATCATAAAATCTGGTATCCTCCCCGACGCCTCGGCGATCATCATATGGTCTACTGTGTGCGCAAAATTCACCGTCCCAAGTCCCCTCCAGTCATTCTCAACTACCGTTCCTTCCGCTCCCTAGATCTGTCCACACTACAATATGACCTGTCCAACATCGACTGCACCACAATTACCTATGCATCCTCTGTCCTTCTTTAGCACGCAGTTCCTGACAGTATGGGGCCGGCATGCATCTTTTAGAAATGCAAGAGTGTGCGGGAATCACCTTCCCTGGGTCACCGCAGAGCACATAGAGTGACAACGTGCAAGAGACCAAGCCTGGGCCATGTATAAAACTTCTGGTACCCCCACTTGATCTTCAACAGTATCGCTCCCTCCGCAACACCTGTACCAAGGCCATTCACCTCGCCAAGGCAGAGTGCTTCTACTCCTCCTCCCAGGCAAACATCAATAATCCATCCAAATTCTGGAAGGCTATCCATACTCTGTTCTCCCCCTACCCATTCCCCTTCTCCTGTCCTAAAAATTGGCACCCGGACAATTGACGACCCTCCCTCCATGGCCGCAGAATTCAACTATTATTTCACTACCTGCGCCTCCTCCCTCCTTGCACCGCTTCCCCTCCTACATCTGGGGTCTCTACTGCTCCCCCCATTGCCTCCCTCCCCAAGTGCCCTTCTGCATCACTATTTTCTTTCAAGCCCATTCACTCGGATCAACCTGTTCTCACTGGAGGAGAGGAGGGACCGGGGGGACATGATTGAGGTCTTCAGGTACCTCAGGGGAGTAAATAAGGTAAGCAGAGATAGGATCGTTCGACTGAAGGAGGGTGGAATCACCAGAGGACACAGTTGGAAGATTGAGGGTGGTAGGATTGGGGGGAAAGGAGGAGGAGGTACTTCACCGAGAGAGTGGTGGAACCGTGGAATGCGCTGCCCGGGGAGCTAGTACAGGCAGCTGCGGTGGAGGGATTCAGGAGGGGGTGGGACAGGTATAGGCAAGGGGTGGCTTGAGTGTCTGGTTTGCCCAGGGGTGTGGAGTAACAGTGGAAGGAGACAGAGGGCTATGGTACCCAATCAGGGTGCTGAAGCACGAGCAGACTTGCTAGACCAATAGGCCTACTCTGCTGGCGTCTAGTATGTTATGACACTCTACGTTTATTACTTGCCCTGAATCCAGTTAGGGGCAAAAGCCCCAACAGTCTAGACCCTAGGCTACTTTACCTTTCTGTCTACGCTATAGCCTTATCCACTGTTCTTCTAAACCTGTCCTTTCAGCACGCTACAGTTCCTGATGCATGGAAGTCTGCCACTGTGAGTCCTCTCCCTAAAGGGTGGACGCACCTCCAACCCTTGCAATATCCACCCCATCTCTCTCCTCCCCACTCTGGCTAGACTTCAGGAGCATCTGACCCTGGACCAACTCTCCTCCTTTCTCAAATCCTCCTCCTTTTCCTCCTTTCCAGTCTGGATTCTGCAAAGACCACTCCACCACCACCTCCCTCCTATGGCTCACGGACACCATTCTCTCAGGCATGGATCAGGGATGTATCACCTCTGCCATCTTTGTCGACTTGGCCAAAGCCTTCAACATTGTCTCCCACTCCCTACTCCTCAGCAGGCTGACTGCAGCCAGCCTCTCTGATTCAGCCACCAACTGGTTCTGGTCCTACCTAGTAGGCTGGTCTCTGTCTGTCAAAATAGGCAACTACCTCTCCCCGCCCCTCCCAATCAACACACGTGTCCCCCAAAGCTCAGTGCTTGGTCCTGTACTATATTCAGTCTTCTAAATGACCTCCCAAATGCCTGCACATCTTCATGTATCCACATGTACACAGATGACACCATGCTGTTCTCCTCTGGGAACTCCCCCTCAGAGGTGGCTACCAGCCTTCAGCTGGACATTAACAATGTCCAATGCTGGTTTAATGCAAATCAACTCATTATGAATGAAAAAAAAAAACTGTTTCTGTGACCTTTGGCTCCAGAAAAAACTGGCCAGGCTCAGTTCCACCCACCTTCCACACCCTCTCTGGCTCAGCACTCGATGATGTAGCCTCATTCAAGTACCTTGGCCAATGGCTAGATAAACATCTAGACTTCGGGGTACACGTTGATGCCATTCATAAAAAGTTACTCCCTGGATTCTGTGCACTGTACAGACACTGCAGCTGCCTGCCACAGCAAGCCAGGAGAGATATCGTCCAAAAGATGATTCTCCCCGTCCTTGACTTTGGGAACATTGTCTACTGCTCCACCCCAAAACCACCCCATCAAGACTGGACACTCTCTTCAATTCTTTCTGCTTCTTTATACTTGGTTGCTCCCCTCGTACTCACCACTGTGACCTGTATTCCTCTCCCTCCTTCCCGTCACTCCATGTCAGGTGTCTATCACACATCGCCAGCTTAGTTGGGAAGTTCTGTCATGGTTCTTTGCCACCCTATCTCTCCTCCCTCCTATCAACCCCCCTCCCCACCTGCTATCTCCTTCATGCCTCCACACAAAAAACACTTGCCCTGCCATCATGGCGCACCTCCTCTGGCCACGCTGCGTTCTCATAAAGGTTCCTTGATATCTGGAACTCCCTCCTGCTAGAATTTGCTCTGCTCCATCCCACCTCTCACTCCTCCTCCACAAGCATACTGTTCACTGCTGTAACTGCACTCTAATACCCTCTTCATCGCTACCCCACCCCCATGCCTTCTAAAGGTGAGCCTTTCATCTCCAGCTCTAGACTACTACCTGGTGGCTCTTCCACCCACTTCTCCCCTCTGTCTCCCTCCCCCACCTCTAACTTGCCAGACCCTATCCCTTGCAGGGTTCTCAGCATCCTGAAGGGATATAGTTCCTGACTTGCCTCTCTTCCTCCTTCCCTTTTCTCCCCTCTACCCCACAATCTCCCTCTCCTCCTAGCTGCTGGGTCCAGTCCCTTGCAGGGTTCTCAGCATCCTGAAGAGATGTAGCTCCTGGCATACCACTCTTCCTCCCTCTTTTCCTCCCCCACTCCCCTATACTATCCCCCTCTGCCCCGACCCCTTTCTATTCACCTTCAAATCCTGCCAGGTCCCGCTCTCTTGCAGGGTTCTCTGCATCCTGAAGGGGTTTAGTTCCTGCCTTGCCTCTCCTCCTCCCACCTCCCCCCCACCCTGATTCTCACCTCCATCTCCCACACTCTTGTGCTACAACTGCCTTCTTTTTGACCTAAACTAGCACTTAGTAACCCGGTGCTCAACCTGCTACTTCTGCCACCTCAGGTTTTCTCCATCTTCTGCCTGTACTTCCACTGCGTTGCCTGTTCTTGATTTTATCACTATGTATGTCCAGTTCCACATATAGTTTTTGCTAACCCCAGTACATCTCCTCCTATGTCAGCTCTACTTTGGTTACTCTACCACACGTTTTGCGATACCATCTGTTGTCCTTTGGTCAAAATGTACTGGATTTTGTCTATACTTCATGTTTTTTGAGTGGCACTATATATGTTTTATGCCTATGCTGCACTTCATGTATCTAAATTGTATCTGAACTGCACCGTGTTGTATTTTATATTGTCATATTTTTTTGCCTGCTCTCCATACAGTTTGTAACCCCTCCCACAGGACACTTCTAAACAAGCTGTTCTCAGCTCATGTTGTTTTTTCACTGGTGAAACCTTTTCAGATGAATAAATAGTGAAGTGGGAAGGACTTGGTCAGCGTGCCCTGTAAGAGGAGGAACTGGGTAACTCCTAGTGAGGAGCAAAGGACCTGGTCAGTGTACCCAGTAACCGAGGGAACTGGAAACTGCTAGGGAATTGCAGAAGGGCTTGGTCGGAGTCCTCAGCAACTGGGGGAACTGGGGAAAGGCCTAGTCGGTGTCCTCAGTACCAGGAAGCTGTGCAACTGTTAGTGAGATGGGGAAAGGCCTGGTTAGTGTCCGCAGTAACAAGGGAAGTGGGTATATCCTAGTGAAGAAGGAAAGAACCTGGTTAATTAGTTAGGTTGCTTTTATTAGTTGCTGCAGTAATTAAAGCTCAAAAGTCCCCCTTGCTGAACTCCGAATTGTGTTGCTGCGGTGTAGTCCGGAACCTTTCAGCCCGCCAAAACTGCCTAATTCAAACAAAGAAGCTGTGCTCCTCCCTGCTTCCCCAAAGTACTTATTTAGCTCACCTTTGCTTTTTCTTGTCTCTCCACGGCTGGGGCCCCTGAGATCAAGAGGGCACTGCCATTGCAGCCCTCCCCCACCCCCCGAATCGCACCTACATCAGGTACGGAGACTGTGCATCCCGAGACGGACATGGGGAAGGAATCTGTTGCTGGCCCTTCAACTTATTCTTTTCATTCCCCCTATATATTTCAGACACCATGTATTATCTCTATCTCATTCTTCTTACCCTGCTGTTCCCACTGTTGTCTCTCCCATCCTCAAACTTCCCCAAGGAGCAAGCACAACTAATTCCAACCTATACTCTGCCTGCTTGGCACTCTCCCAGTAGCACCCTCCACATCAGGTTGTACCCAACTCCCCTGCTACTGCTATGGCAGGTCAGCCCCTCTATACTGCCTCCCTCCTTTCAAGCTGGCCTCATAGCCCTAAAGTACTCCGCCCCAACTCACTCCACAGTTGTACCCCCTCTATGGAGCACTACCCATAAAATGCAAATCTCCATGCCTTATGACACTCTACTAGTGACCCTCCTTTTACTACTTGCTGGAGACATCAAGACAAACCCCAGACCACCCACTCCTCATTTGCATGGTCCCATTACTACTCCCCTGAGCCTACCTCATGGCCTAAAGTTGATGCATCTGAATGTCTGCAGCCTGTTAAACAAAGTAACCTTGCTGCAGCCTACCATCCTCTCCCTGAACCCTGATGTCCTATTCATCTCCGAAACCTGGCTCAAGCCTCACCACAAGGACTGTGAAATCACTATCCCAGGCTACTCCATTATCAGGCATGACCGATTGAGTAAGAAGATGGGAGGAGGCTTAGCTATCTACATCTCTTCCTCCGTACAGTTCACCCAAGTCACGCTACCAAGTCTCCCACACCTGTTAGATGCAGCACTAATCAAACTCTCCCTACCCCATACAAACCCAGTATTTATAGCAGGGACTTACTGTCCCCCTGATTCCTCAGCATCAGTAATATTGGAACTCCTTGTTCCCTTGCTAAGTGTGGCAAGCTCCATATCCTGGGGGATTTCAATTTAAATTTGCTATCCAGCAGCACCTCCAAGTTCTGCAACCAAGTTGCTGGACTTAACCTGTCACAACTGATCACCGAACCTACTCGTCTAAATAAAAAGTCATCAAATCACTCCCTTCTGGATTGGGCCCTTACCTCCCACCAGCATCGAGTAATTGCCTCTGGCACCCTACCTGATTCCCTAAGTGATCACCATATGGTTTTCATTATCCGTAAAATTTTCAGAACCAAATCACCCTCTCCCAGGATCATTCTCTCTAGGTCTTTCAAATCCCTGGACCTTCCGTCACTATTAAATGATATGTCAGCCACTGATTGGTCCCTCCTTCATAATGCCTCATCTATTGATGAAGCATGGAGCTATTTCAAACTCAAGTTCCTAGCAGCTTGGGATACACATGCACCACTCAAAAGGTCCCAGGTGAGGGGTGCACACTTGCCCTGGATCACTGCGGACATCATGGCCCTCATCAGAGAAAGAGACCAGGCTTTGAAATCATTTAAGTTCTCCAGCTCCCATGTGGACCAGGCAAATTACCGCTCCCTGCGCAACACATGCCCTAGGCAAATCAGGCAGGCAAAGACAAGTTACTTCCAAGCTTCCTTCCAGGCTAACATAAGCAAACCAACTAATTTCTGGAAAGTTTTCAAATCACTCTTCTCTCCACCCTCTGGGCCCCCCACTCCCACTCTAAAAGTGGATGGAACCACCACAACTGACCCACTAGCTGTTGCAACTGCTTTTATTTCCTACTTCACAAGCTGCAACTCAGCCCTACTGTCCACCTTCCCCTCTTTACACCCAAATCCCAAAGCTGCAGCTGCCACCGCACAAGCTCATTCTTCTCCTCCCCCTACTTTCTCCTTCTGTCAATCAACATCCTCTGAAGTCTTTGAAGCCTTGATCTCTTTAAATACTAACAAAGACAAATGCCCTACAGGGCTGGATGCCAAGATGCTCCACCTAGCTGCTCCTGCCATAGCTGCCCCCCTGGCTGATCTCTATAACCTTTCATTTTCCTTAGCCTCAGTTCCCTCAGAATGGAAACCTGCTACTGTCATCCCGCTCCCTAAAGGTGGCAACACCTCTGAACCTGGTAACTACTGACCTGTCTCCCTCCTCCCCATCCTGACAAAGATCTAGGAGAAACTAGTCCTCTCCCAACTCTTCACCTTCCTCAACTCTTCATCCTTTTTCTCACCTTACCAGTCTGGGTTCAGGAAGTCCCACTTCACAGCCACTTCCCTCCTACGGCTCACTGATGCTATCTTTGATGGCATGGACAAGGGACAACTCGCCTTGGCAATTTTTGTCGATCTCGCAAAGACACGGTCTCCCATCCTCTCTTGCTAGATAAGCTCTCCACTGCTGGGCTATCTGCCACTCCCTACTTGGGGGTGATCCCAGTCTGTCAAAATTAGTGGATCCACCTCTCTCTCCCCCCCCACCAATTATCACTGGTGTCCCCCAAGGATCCATCCTCAGTCCGCTCCTATTCTCCATCTTTCTAAATGACCTGCCAACCACCTGTCCACACACCTCTGTACACATGTATGCAGATGACACGGTCTTGTATGCTTCTGGCCCCTCAACCGCTGAAGTTGAAACCAGGTTGCAGCAGGACTTCAGTCAAGTCGGCTCTGGTTCGTACAAATCAGCTATTCCTAAATACCAAGAAAACTGTCTACATGACCTTTGTCACGAGGCAGAGGCTCTTTCGGCTCAAAACCCTCCCCTTATTCCACACCCTGGATGGGACTACTCTGGAAGCTTGCACATCCTTTAGATCTCTCGGAATCTGGCTGGACCAGCATCTCGACTTTTCTGTACACGTTGATGCCATCCACAAAAATAATACATCCTAAATTGGGAGCCCTCTACTGCAATCGTGGTAGCATCCCCCTGCCAGCCCGCAGGGCACTAGTACAGAAAATGATTCTCCCCATCTTCGACTATGGCAATGTAGTCTACAGTGCCACTCCCAAATCCACCCTATCCAGATTGGACCCCCTCTTCCACTCTTTCTGTAGATTAGCCCTTGACAGCCTGCCCTCTACTCACCAACGTGACCTCTATCAGGCCCTAAAACTTCCCTCACTCCATGACCAGCGGCAGGCACACTATACGATACTCGTAGCAAAGTATTGGTCCCAGTCCCTCCCCCAATACCTCAGTGCAACGCTAACTCCTCTTCCCACCACTGCTTATTCCCTGAGGAAAGCAAACGCCCTTCTCCAGTCAGTACTATGCATGACTTCATCGGCTGGCCAAGCAGCCTTCAGACACCATATGCCTCAGTTATGGAACTACCTCCCTGCAAGCACCCGACTAATGCCCTCACCCACTCACATCAAACACCTCATAAACAAGCACTGCAACTCACCCTGCACATGCTCATAGTGGTGCCTGGTTCAGTACTCTGCCCCGGCCTCCCACCACCGTGCTGATTAGTCATCTCAGTTCTAATTGCAGGCCTTGCTTCCTTCTGGATAAAATGATTGTCAGTGGCTGCAAGTCGCATTGAAAAGGTCCAAATATAAATATGTATGTTCACATTTTCCAAACTGTGTGTCAACCTAGCGTTGCATCTGAGCTGTTACTGTACTTGCTTGTATGTTTCTGTCTCCTTGTGTCCCCCTTCTCCCAGGACGCACCTGGAATCGAGCACTACTCTGCTCAGTGTGCCTTTCTAGTTAGACTTTTAAATAAATAAATAATGTCCCCAGTAATGGGCAGCTGGATAACTCCTAATGAGGAGAAGAAGGCGCAGCTCCATGTCTCCAGTAATAGTGGATCTGTGTAAATCCTAGAGAGGAGGCTTTGGCCAGAGTCCCCATTAACAGGGAGCTGGGTATATGTCCTTTCAGACAGGATCATGCCAGTGACCTGGGTTCAGAAACCGACACTGGTCCTCGAGGTTGACTTGGGGGGGGGGTGGGTGAGCATTCTGAGGACAGCTCTCCTCCCACCTCTCGGAGAGGGGGGTATGTACATCCCACTAGGTAGCAGATCTGGGTGGCAGTGTAGCGGGATGTCAGGGAAGGGTCCCCACTTGCTTAATGTGAAGAGGTGTCTCCAGTAGCAGGGCTTGCACCTAGTCATTGCACACAGCGTGAGCCCAGTGGCAAAAAAAAAAAATCCTAGAGGAAAATCCCTGACCGTGGCTGAATGGAGGTCCAGTCCCCCACAAGCCCCACACTGGTGACTGATCATATCCCAGAACATGTGGCAGAGGACCAACAAAGGAGCTAGGCAAGTCCTAGGAAGCCACGTGATGGGGCTGGGGGCTGGGCCACATAGGGGCCCATTCATCAGAGTACTGATGATGATGAAACAAACAAAAAGAACCAGCTTGGCATGGGGGCGGGCCTAGCACTCCGGGGCGGACTCCTGGAGCTATAAAGGCCCTAGAATGGTGTAGAATACAATGTTTTTTATGGTGCCTTTTATAACGATGTATCCCAAAGTGTTAACAAGCCAGAACTCAGTCACTGTGTGGATTATGTATTTAAAAAAAAAAAGGTCTCAATGAGTACTTAACACTGACACATAATACCCCAAAAATTTAGGGGCTGTATGAAAATAACAATTAAAAAATAAAAATTCTCATAAAATAACATTATAACTTTTAGCAACCCATGACTCTTGTCATTTTGTGGAGTTAAGGGAGTATCTATATATAAAAAAAGGTCTCAGTGAGTACTATGCTAACAAATAACCCCCCAAAAAAAATTTAGGGCCATAAAAAAAAAAAGCGTAAAAATGAAACAATGAAAATTACCATAGGATAACATGTTAGCTTTAACGAGCCACAAGTCCGTCAATACCTCCTTTGCCCCGAGCAGCATGGCTTTAGGAGGGGTCATAGCACCACCACTGCCCTCCTAGAGTACACCTCCTACATAAACCAGGCCCTAGACCGTGGGCATGTAGTCTGCTCTGTCTGTATTGACCTCACAGAGGCATTCGACACTGTCAGTCATGCCTTGCTCCTACACCACCTACCTGCTCTGGGCCTCTTCCAAGAGACAGTAACCTGGCTCACAGATTACCTCACTGGTAGGACCCGAGTCAAAATTGGTAGTTCCACTTTGTCTGACTGCCGTCCCGTCCTCTAGTGTCCCGCAAGGTTCCATGCTCTGCCCCGTCCTCTTTAGCCTTTTCCTTACCTCACTTCCCAACACCTGCACTGGTAAAATTCTCTTATACGCAGATGACGCTGCCATTTCTAGTAGTCACCAGCACCCCCCTCACCCCTTCAGCGGCACTCCAGAACAAATTCTCTGAAGCTAAATCCTGGTTTGGGGACCATAGGCTCATACTTAACCACAAAAAAACAAAAAACGATGACTTTCGCCCACCGACAGAGTCTTCACTGTGGTGCACACCTTAGCATCCTCAACTCGTTGGGTGACCCGCTAGAGCAGGTTACCACATTTAAATACTTGGGAATAATCCTAGACACATCCCTCTCCTTCCACGCACATATTCAACTCCTGTCCACCTCTCTCAACACCGAGCTAGGTCTCCTCTACCACCTCAAACACTGCCTCCCCCCCAGAAGCCATCTGCCTGGTAGTATCCTCCTCAGTACTCGCCCTAATGGACTACAACATAGTAATACACGGCTCTGCTGACCTGACTGCTCTAAGCCACATCAAAATCACCCTAAACAGAGCGTGCCATCTGATCACAAGCTGCGACAGATACACCCATGCCTGTGACTTGTATAGGCTTACCCAGTGGCTAAACTTCAACGGGAGACTTAAATATCACATGTGTCTCCTAGCCAAGAAAATCCTACTCAGCCTTGCCCCCTCCCACCCCTTCACCCACTTATCCAGCTGGCCCCCACAAACAGGTCCACTAGAAGTACTGCTAAGTCCCTTGTGGCTGTCCCCTGCTGTAGGACCTCCCTATGCCAAAGGGCTTTTCTATATTGGGCCCCTAAATGGCTCAATGAACTTCCCACCTCCGTCTCATTTGAACCCATGCCAGGCCCCTTCAAAACCAATCTGAAAAACTCGCTCCTTAAGTTCTCATACTGTGACTGTCCCTAGTCACCCCTACCCCAACCCCACTCCCTACCTCCAAACTGAGATCCTCTGTGGTCCCTCCTTGTCCTCCAGTATGTTGTTCATATTGCACTTAACGTTTGGGTCAGGCTACTTCACCCTAAACACTTTGCTGTTTTGCCGTTTCTTTAACCCTATGACACTAGGCATGTGTTGCTCTGTACTGTGCTTTAAAGCTACTAACTATTTTGTACTTATGTTTTCCTCTGTATCTCCGACGTGGAACCTTTGCAAAGGAGTCTCTGACTCAAAGGTGTATTTCCGATTGTTGTAATGAATAAAAAAAAATAAAAAAATTATCAGCGACTACTATGACACTGACACATAATCCCCCCAATAAACTTTCATAGGGTACGCACTGCACCCCAAAATTACCTCCAGTCTTCACCATGTTGCCAAATCTACAATGAAAGTGCTGTCATCATCAAAAATACACCAAAGGTGTATTTCGTCTTCCACTACAACCACAGCATGTTTCACACCAACCCGACAGAAAATTGACTTATGGGTAAGAAAGCCAAAAACGAACCGCTATCAGGATACTTAATATATTATTTCCTTTGAAGTGATCCCACAAAAAAAATTACAACCAAGCCACATGCATTGCTGTTCTGGAGATGTGGGCCCTGCGCTTCCACAGCCAGATGGATGTGTGCATCTATGGAGGGATGAAAGTGTTTGGGATCTGCATAAATGAGGATACAGTTCTGCTAGCTCAAAAAGTAAAGAAATTCCTTGCAGCAAACTGTGCCAGTACATCAGTTAGGGTTCAGATTAAACTGACAAAAGTAGGGAAATGTGGTGTTAGGGTTTCCAACCCTATATCCCCACTCCCACCCCACAAGCAGGAAAAGGGGAAAAAAAATTATGGTTTTCGCTGTCCTGACTCTTGGTGAATCAGGGGTGGGGTCTTCCTTGGCATTCTCAACCCTAACGCTCACCCCATTCCATGACCGAATAAAGTGACATGTGATATGTTTTCTTCAGGCAGGGCCTACAGGTTGTTGGCAACATGTGGGGAGACACAGTTCTGTATGTTTGAGGGCTACATCACAATGGGGTAAGCATTAGGGTTGAGAACCCCAATGAAGACCTGACCCCTGATTTGCCAAGAGTCAGGGCAGTGAAAACCTTAATGTATATTCCCTTTCCTGCTTGGGGGGTTGGGGTTGGGGTGGGGAGTTAGGGTTGGAAACCATAGCACCACATTTCCCTACTTTCTTGTTAGGTTCCCCTAACTGATGCATTAACACAGTCTTTTTGCAAAGAAAATGTGTACATTCTTTGAAAAAAAAATGCATTTTATTTAGTTTTTGTTAACCGGGTAGGTGCACTAGCCGTAACAATAACTATTTTCAGGCATGACCCAGGAGGATACATAACAGTACATCAAAAACACCATAACAATTACAAAATAGGTGATCATGGTTGAAAGATACAGCAGAAAAAGCCTTTTGGTAATAGGCATATATTACAGTGCCAGAGGTGGGCCAAATAGTAAGAACAATAAGTAACACTTCACGTAGTGCAAATAAGTTGAGTCTATATTATAGTTTAGCTACAAAGAAACAATAGTAATGGCACAAAATATCTAGTAAGTAATAAGATAGATCAGAGTGACACAAAACAGAAACATGAATGTAGTGACTAGTATTGACACGCAGTTACCAGGCAGCTAGTTTAGAGCAGTTTCAGCTCCAAACAAAACAAAAAATGCAACCTAAGTGCCTAATGGCATAACTAGATGTGCTTTGCTGAGGGCAGTTTGAAACAGAGGTGAAAGGTGGGAGAGTCATTTGACACAGTCCCACACAAAAGATTAATATACAAGTTAGCCAGCCTGGGAGTGGGTCCCAAGATGATAGCCTGGGTAAAGAATTGGCTGGAGAATAGGACACAGAGAGTAATAGTAAATGGAGTCCACTCTGAAGAAGGGGGTTACTAGTGGGGTACCACAGTGTTCAGTATTAGGACCGGTCCTCTTCAATGTCTTTTATAAGCCGCATTGCAGAGGGACTGGAAGGAAAAGTATGTCTCTTTGCAGTTGACACAAAGATCTGCAACAGAGTTGATGGACAAGGTGGGGTGGAAAGGATGAGAAGGGACTTGGCAAGGTTAGAGGAATGGTCAAATGTATGGCAGCTTAGATTCAGTGCTAAGAAGTGCAATGTAATGCACCTGGGAAACACAAACCCAGGGGAAGAGTACACAACAACAAAAATGGAAAGGGACCCGGGGTAGTCATATTAGATGACCTAAAGGTGGGCAAGCAATGTGAGAGGGCAGCAAGGAGGGCTGGGGGGATACTGGGCTGCATGGGAGAGGCATCACCAGTAGAAAACAGGAAGTTGTTATCCCTCTGTACAGACAGCTGGTGAGACCCCATCTGGAGTACTGCGTGCAGTTCTGGAGACCCAGTCTCCGCAAAGACAGACAGGATGGAAGCTGTCCAAAGTAGGGCAACTAAAATGGTGTAGGATCTGCACCAGAAGACATATGAAGAGAGACTTAAGGAGCTTAATATGTATAGCCTCGAGGAAAGGAGGGAGAGGGGGGACATGATAGAAACTTTCAAGTACCTCAAGGGAATCAACAAAGTCCAAGAGGGTAGCATCTTTCAAAAAAAGAGGTGTGCAAGAACAAGGGGGCACAATTTGAAGATGGGGGAGCTCAGAAGGTAATTTAAGGAAGTTTTTTTTTCACAGAGAGGGTTGTGAATGCATGGAACGGCCTTCTGGAGGAGGTTGTGGAGTCAAAACAGTGGTGGAATTCAAGCATGCATGGGACAGTCATAAGGCAATTCTAGGGGGTGGGGGTAGGAAGAAGTAGGCTGCTGGTTAACTAGGATCTGCAGCTTATCCATTAGGTAGGGAAATGGGCAGACTGGGTGGGCCAAGCGGTCCTTATCTGCCGTCAAATTTTATGTTTCTATGAGTCCGAGATGTCTGTTCAAGGGGATTTGAAGCAAACACAGGTGACCTGGCTAAAGAGAAAAGAGCGACATTTACTTTTGAACTGGGCATGACTAGGGGCTAGGCGAACATCAAGAGGCAAGGAGTTCCAGAGTTTGGCCGCTGAGTGTGAGAAAGCATGGGTTCCTTTGTTAGATTTACATCTTGATATTAGCAGCAGCGATTTATCAGATGAGCGTAGGCCATGATAGGAAGGCAGCCGAATTAGATGGGAGGCCAGTGAGATGGGGATTCCTGTTTTAATAACATCCGCTAGGGAAGCAAGAACCAGGGTTCGATTAGCAGCGGGAGGTGGCCAGTTTATATCCGCATAGAGCTGACAACGGTGTTTAGACCAGGGAGAGGCTGAGGCATACCTACAGATGCTGTTATAAGTAGAGTCCCACTTTCCGAGGAGAGTTATGGATGTGTTAAGATATGTGACTACCCCATTAATGCACCAGTTAGGTTAACTTAACACCACAAAAGTAGGAAATGCAGCGTTGGGGTTTCCCACCCTAATGCCCCAGCAGCAAAAGGAAAAACATTAGCATTTTGGGTCTCCAGAGTCTTGGAGAATCTGTGATGGGGTCTTCCTTGGGGTTGTCAACTCTAATGCCCACCCTATTCTGTGAGCAAACAATGTCGCACATGATCTTTATGCTGGGCCCTCAGGTGGGAGGGGGGAGCATTAGGGTTGTCCACCCCCAAGGAATTCCCCACCACAGATTAGACAAGACTCTAGAGACCCAAAACCCTAATGCTTTTTCTATTTGCTGCATAGGGTAGGGAGGGGCATTAGGGTGGGAAACCCTAATGCCACATTTCCCTACTTTTGTGGTGTTAAGCTACCCTAACTGGTGCATTAATGCAGTCTTTTGCAAATAATTTCCTTACTTTTTGAGATACTATAATCATATCCTTATTTCCCTGTTGGAGCACAGGGCCCTCTGGGCCCAGCTCTTCCATCCCTCCATAGATGTGTATATGTATGTTGTGGAAGAAAGGGGCCTGCACTTGCATTTCAACCAAAACAGCAATCAAGCCAGCTGTGTGACACAGTTGGCTATGGTGCTGGCGCCTTACCTCGACCCACGCTGGCGACCCAGGTTCAGGAACGAGCCTGGAGCATCACAGGTCGGCACGGGGGGGGGGGGAGGCGGACCTGAATAGAGTTGCCGCAAGCAAGCTCTCCTCTCCAGGAGGAAGCGCGGCTTCCCTCGGCTGATGGTGACTCCCCATGGAGGCTGGAGGAAGCTCGGGTGGGGGTATGGAGGCCATTACCAGGGCTGTTCGCCACATGCATGCTGACTCCTGGGGCCTTTGGGAGAAAATAGGTGGCAAAAATGCTGGTCAGCAGGATGAAGACTGACCCCATGCAGGCGCCACTCCCGGGCGGATTCTGGGGACAGGGCTGGGGAGTCGGTCGGATTGGGGCTTACAGGGGTGAATAAATAGCAGCCATGAAAACAAAAGCGGCAACCAAATTGTCACGATAGCCTTGTTATTACCCACCTCATTAACGTTGTGCTGAGAATTTTCACATCCCTGCTGAAAACGTCATTCTGCACCACAGCAATGTCATTCCGTGCCACAAGTACGAAAACACATTTTGGCTAGGATTTGAAAAATGGCAGCTGTCACATTCATGAGGTGGTGTAAAAAAATGGCCATGTTGAAAATTTGGTGTCAAAATATTTAAAATTGCCAAAGTTACAAGCAAACATAGTAAAATTTCAATGTATGCACATAACATTGCCATTTTAGCATATTTTGGCCCCAAATTTTCTACATATCCTTATGACCCCACCTCATGAGCAAGGACAGTGAACATTTTCAAATCCTGCTCAAAAGGTGATTTTGCCAAGCAACCACAAAATCGTCTTTTGGGATGGATTTGCGGACTTCCACATCATTGTTTATGAGGTGGGGTCCCCAAAAGGTAGTTTTTAAAATTTGGTGTAAAAATATTTAAAAATGGCTGTTATGCATCAGAGTTGAAATTCTCTATGCAATACATTGAACCGCATTTACCTTAGTTTCTCATATTGCAGTACGTGTCTTCAGTCAGAAGTGGATCTTCACCCTGGACCTGTGAGGTGGGGGGTTGCAGGGTGGTGGGTGCTAAATGGGAGGTTGGGTGAGGGGTGGATCGCTGAGGACCTTTTTTTGCTTTCTTTCAGGTTTTATTAAAAAAAAAAAAAAAAGATATATTGAGAGACCATTTTGTTTATTACAGAAACAGGACGACTATCTGAGGGTGAGGGTAGTACTAGACATCAGGGAAATAAAAATTGCAATGGGGACAGCGGTCGGAGGATGGGGGTGCCACTAGAAACCAAGGAAAGGAAAAAAATCAGTTGATGAAACAAATAATGTTACATTAATATGACTTTTAATTAAATGAAGAACTATGATTAAAATGATCATTTACTTTTTTCTACTGTAAGATTGAGTCTGTCTTTTTTTTTTTTCTCAAAAACCTGACTGACAGCCTGTGGTTTAAATTGCTGGCAGGAGGGTCGACGAGGGAGTGATTTTGAACATTTGTATTACCAAGTGAATCACTATGTGTTGGATCAAACCTGTAGGGAATGACTGTAACTCTGGGTCCTCTAAATTCATGTTGGTTGGGGGATGTAACTTCTATGTCATGATTCAGATACAGCTGCTGTACCACTAGGACATAAGACAGGTCACTTCCATTCTAATGCGCAGAATGTGGATACTTTTTTTTGTTTAGTTTTTTATTTATAAAACTTTATCACAAACTATGATAAATTCTGGTAACAGAGAGTAGATGCATCATGATCCCTAATTCACTGATACGTGACAACAGGTATGGCGAGTATTCACTCTGTTGGTACATCTTATTGGAGGGTATTGCTATTAAAAACACAGATTTTGTGCAAGTCGAAGCATAATGCAGACAATGCCATCATAAGTAATATTAATTGATTTATCATGAAATTGTGACCAACCCCTATACAGGTCCTATTTAGTTTTGATTAATAATTCTAAGAGCTGCTGAACTATTCATTTCGATTGAGCCCCTTTGAACTTGGGAATGTCTGTTATTTCAGATACAGATGTCTCTTTAGGTACCATTTAGTAGCTCTTGTCCATCAGTAATAATATGTTTGTGAATGTGGGCAAGACATGATGTATCTGTGTCTCTTAATAGGTCTAACATCGGAGTTCCTGTCTATGAGAACGAGCCCATTGAGTTACTTCAATGCAGGCTTCCCCTCTTGCATGGGGTCCGATGTGAACCCGACTGCAAAGTCGTACTTGCTGAATATACCGGTTCACTTGTGGCTGGCACCATTAAACACTGAACTCCTGATAGCCTAACATTTCAAGATCTCAGGCTAAAGAAACCAACATGAGGCTACCAGCGCACCGCACCATGCGGTAGTGGTGGTCAGCATTGTTATTGATTAATAACAATAGATCATAAACCATCTAATAACAGTAAACATCTGCCTTGCACATTATAAACAGTATACCGGAGGAAATTTCAAATGCACATTCCAGAAACTTTGCAACCTGAACAGTAGAACTTTTGATTGAGTAACCAAGAACACAGTCTCTGTAATTGCTGTGTGCAGCATAACTTGGAAGTACAAGTTCCGATTCCCACGTCTGATCGTCACATAGATTGTTTGCCCTGAAGTCCAGTGATAAAAAAATTTCAATGTGAAAAAGTAGAAGTCATTATCACAGAGTTGGTACCTGTATAACATATGGTTCAGTCCTACTCCTCTGAGGCTTCTGCGGTGTCCTCTACTGTGCGATGTCTGGGCTGTAGTCTCTGGACACAAACTCCCTGCTTTCTTAGGGTCACTACAGATGTAGTTATGATTGCCCATTGAAAAATGAAGGTGAGCTTGAAAGAGGAGGGTATAGGGGATCTCAAATGACATGGATACTTGAGAAGCCATGAGGACTCTAAAATCGAGATTCATGTAAATCTCATACTCGACGTAAAAAAAAAAAGTGATTTTTAAATATTTTATTACTACAAACAGACGTCGGATTCACAGCAGTTCTCCTTTAAGTAACAGACAACAAAAGCCAGTCTACTTAATGGAGAACAGGGGATCAGCGGCCCCCAGAAGACTTGGTTTGCTGGCCAAGGCACCTAGCTTCACCTGAGCTCTTTCCTTCTAAGACTGCTTGAAAGGCAGAGTAGAGAAACTTACCAGAGCAAGGGAGAAGGATTAAGACTTAGTTTGGCTAAGCAGATTTACTGTGTGGTGGTGTTTTTATTTTTTACTCACAGGGATTGCTACTGTTTGTTGTTAACATTTCATTGCTTTATTTTTTCTCTGATTCAAATTGTTGCTGCTGGTATACCTTCTTCTGCATTATTACAAGGTGTGCCTACAGGTGTGTGCTAACAGATTACTGCTGTAATCTTCTGATTCAAATTGACTTTTGCAAGGTATATCTTCTGTTACTGCTTTATTTTTCTCTGGAGCAAAGTGTTTCTTACAGGGTATATCTTCTCTGAAATTACTGTATTACAGGTGGAGCTTACATTTTTGTGACTTTTTATCATTGGGCTAAGCAAAATTACTGTTTGACACTGTGTTTTATTTTTTCTTGTTTGTTGAAAAGGTCTGTTGTCTCAGAGGTGTTTCAGTCTCCTTCTCACATTGAAGGAGCTAATTGCTTTTCCTCCACAGCTCTTCAAAGGATTAGGTGTGTATGTGGGGGGTGGAGCTGGCAAACTGTCAGTAATTTCCAACAGAAAGAAAGGTTAAAAAGTCAGGTTAGTTGATATCTTGGAGGTAGAAGACTTGGTTTGCTGGCCAAGGCACCTAGCTTCACCTGAGCTCTTTCCTTCTAAGACTGCTTGAAAGGCAGAGTGAGAAACTTACCAGAGCAAGGAGAAGGATTAAGACTTAGTTTGGCTAAGCAGATTTACTGTGTGGTGGTGTTTTATTTTTTACTCACAGGGATTGCTACTGTTTGTTGTTAACATTTCATTGCTTTATTTTTTCTCTGATTCAAATTGTTGCTGCTGGTATACCTTCTTCTGCATTATTACAAGGTGTGCCTACAGGTGTGTGCTAACAGATTACTGCTGTAATCTTCTGATTCAAATTGACTTTTGCAAGGTATATCTTCTGTTACTGCTTTATTTTTCTCTGGAGCAAAGTGTTTCTTACAGGGTATATCTTCTCTGAAATTACTGTATTACAGGTGGAGCTTACATTTTTGTGACTTTTTATCATTGGGCTAAGCAAAATTACTGTTTGACACTGTGTTTTATTTTTTTCTTGTTTGTTGAAAAGGTTTGTTGTCTCAGAGGTGTTTCAGTCTCCTTCTCACATTGAAGGAGCTAATTGCTTTTCCTCCCACAGCTCTTCCAAAGGATTAGGTGTGTATGTGGGGGTGGAGCTGGCAAACTGTCAGTAATTTCCAACAGAAAGAAGGGTTAAAAAGTCAGGTTAGTTGATATCTTGAGGTAGAAGACTTGGTTTGCTGGCCAAGGCACCTAGCTTCACCTGAGCTCTTTCCTTCTAAGACTGCTTGAAAGGCAGAGTAGAGAAACTTACCAGAGCAAGGGAGAAGGATTAAGACTTAGTTTGGCTAAGCAGATTTACTGTGTGGTGGTGTTTTTATTTTTACTCACAGGATTGCTACTGTTTGTTGTTAACATTTCATTGCTTTATTTTTCTCTGATTCAAATTGTTGCTGCTGGTATACCTTCTTCTGCATTATTACAAGGTGTGCCTACAGGTGTGTGCTAACAGATTACTGCTGTAATCTTCTGATTCAAATTGACTTTTGCAAGGTATATCTTCTGTTACTGCTTTATTTTCTCTGGAGCAAAGTGTTTCTTACAGGGTATATCTTCTCTGAAATTACTGTATTACAGGTGGAGCTTACATTTGTGTGACTTTTATCATTGGGCTAAGCAAAATTACTGTTTGACACTGTGTTTTATTTTTTCTTGTTTGTTGAAAAGGTTTGTTGTCTCAGAGGTGTTTCAGTCTCCTTCACATTGAAGGAGCTAATTGCTTTTCCTCCCACAGCTCTTCCAAAGGATTAGGTGTGTATGTGGGGTGGAGCTGGCAAACTGTCAGTAATTTCCAACAGAAAGAAGGGTTAAAAGTCAGGTTAGTTGATATCTTGGAGGTAGAAGACTTGGTTTGCTGGCCAAGGCACCTAGCTTCACCTGAGCTCTTTCCTTCTAAGACTGCTTGAAAGGCAGAGTAGAGAAACTTACCAGAGCAAGGAAGGATTAAGACTTAGTTTGGCTAAGCAGATTTACTGTGTGGTGGTGTTTTTATTTTTACTCACAGGGATTGCTACTGTTTGTTGTTAACATTTCATTGCTTTATTTTCTCTGATTCAAATTGTTGCTGCTGGTATACCTTCTTCTGCATTATTACAAGGTGTGCCTACAGGTGTGTGCTAACAGATTACTGCTGTAATCTTCTGATTCAAATTGACTTTTGCAAGGTATATCTTCTGTTACTGCTTTATTTTTCTCTGGAGCAAAGTGTTTTTTACAGGGTATATCTTCTCTGAAATTATTACAGGTGGTGCTTTTACAGGTTTTACAGTTTTATCTAACATTAGGATAAGCTTTCAGGGTTACTGCATTTGTTGTTGACTGATTGTTTCTGCTCTTACCTCCTTGTTCTTTCGTCCGTGGTTCTTCTTTTAGGCAGGGAAGGGCCCAGCCACCCACCCATCCCCAACCACCCCACGCTACACTCCTTTTATAGGGTACCACAGTTGTGACATTTCCTGTGACAGAGCAGGAAGGGCGGATCAGTGGGGCCTCCACAAAGGTGATCTCTATTTACAGGGCACTAGTAATTTAACTTGTTATAACAAGTTAAACAAAGCACAACAAACCATTACTTGCATTTTTTCCTTCTAATTACTCTGACAGGTTACAAACCCAGCAACTTATTTGTAATGGATTTCATTAACTGCAGGTACTGTGGAACAATTTTCAGAAGGACAGTCTTACAGGATTTGGGACACTGTCCTACATGCTGGGCCTTTGGAGATCTTAGGTCTCAGCTCCGGCAGCATGGGCAGAGATTGCACGCCTCAAATTTCATATTGAAGAGGAAATACATTATAAGAACCACCGCCATTTCCCCAGCATCCAACAGAAAAACCTCGACCGCCAGAGGGTAGTTGGTCCAGGAGGTTGGCAGGTGGTTAGGAGGAGCAAATCAGGTGCCCCATCACTCTCTGCTCTCCAAACACATTACCTCCAAAACCATATAAACACTACAAACAGGTATCTGCCTCTATCTCTGAAATCAAATAAAGAGGCAGAAGACACTGCAGAGCAGGACATCACGGCACAGGAGCTAGCACAACAATACTCACCCAAATCAGGAACCAAAACTAAACAAGCACAAAGGAAATCCAAAAACTTCGATCATAGGAGACTCCATGATTCGGGAGTTGATACCCATCTCCAGCCAGGGTGATGGTCAGATGTCTCCCAGGTACATCAGCATGGAGAGACACTGACCGCATTAGCAAAATTGTTCACAAAGCAGGAGAAAACATTGATGTCCTAGTACACATAGGACTATCGATCTCTCAGCCGGTCAGTTGTGGAGACCAAGGAACACCTGACTAGGCTGGGTGACAAACTATCATCTATTTCTCTGGCATCTCCTTCTCTGAGATCCTGCCAGTCTGGGAGAAGGGAGCAGATGACTGAAGGTCAGAGAAGGGGAGAGGGGAGCTAAACACGTGGCTCAAGGACTGGTGCCAGAAAAAGGACACAGATTTGTAGGAACTGGCAACAGTTCTGGGAGCCAAAGTTCTTTAAATTTGATGGACTGCATCTGACTAAAGAGGAGTCAGTGCATTGGGGCAGAAGTTTGACGTCTTTGCAGAATATTTAAACTAGCAAATGGGGAGAGGAGCAGCACCCCATACGACGAATGGGAAGAACACCCTCCCCCTCAGCTAGTGGTCAAACAGGAATTCAGCGTGTTTGCCGCTCATTTGCATCACCAGTAAGAAAAAGGTTTGTCTCCCATACGATGCACAGGGTAATGCCAAACTTCACCCAACAACTAACACACCAAAATCTGGCCAATGGAAAATCATGTACACAAATGCTCACAGCCTGGAAATAAGATCCCAGACCTGCAGCAATAATGTCAGAGGCTAAACTGGACATAGTAACTATTAGTGAGACGTGGTTTTACCAGTAACCACACTTGGGAGACTTCAGTACCTGGCTATGTATTGTTCAGAAGAGACCGAGGTGCAAAAAGGGGGGAGGAGTGGCCCTGTATGTTAATGAAAATATCAAAGCTACAGAAATTCAGAATACACATAATGAGCCAGAAGAACTGTGGGTCACCCTGGAAACAGGAAATGGGACAGCCATAAGAACTGGGGTTGTCTACAGGCCCCAGACCAGAGGAGCATAGACACATTACTGTTAGAAGATATACAAAACATGACAGCTAAAGGGAGGTTCTGATAATGGGAGACTTCCAACATGCCAGATACAGATTGGTCAATACCAGCAGGAACATCTGCCAGAACTAGACACATAGTGGATTCCCTGCAGGGGGAGGGCCTCAAACAACTGGCACAGCAACCCACAAGAGACAGGGCTATCCTAGATCTAGTACTGACTAACAAGGAAGGGATCACAGATCTCCAGGTAGAAGGTCACCTGGGGCCAGTGACCATCACATGGTATGGTTCAATTTGGCTACTACATCTAAATCATCCCATTCCAAGGCAAAAATATGGGACTTCAGAGGAGCTGACTTTGATAAGATGGCCAACAGAGTTAAGCTAGCCCTGGCAAAAAGAAACACAGGTGAGGAGGTATAGGCAAAGTGGGCAAGCATTAAGGATACAATACTTGAAGCAACATCCCATTGTGTTAGACAGAAAAGGAAGTGTAAAAGAAGAAGGAAACCACTTTGGTTCTCAAATACAGTAGCAGAAAAGGTCAGAGCCAAAAGGCTGGCCTTCAGAAAATATAAGGGAACACAGCGGATGAAGATAGGGAGGCATACCAAACTGCCCTAAGGGAAGCAGGTAAGGCAGTACGGCAGGCAAAGTCCCAAACTGAGGAAACACTAGCACGAACAGTAAAAGAAGGTGACAAGACTTTCTATAGATACATTAGTGAAAGGAGAAAGTCCAGAGGGGTATTGCTGCTTAATGGAGAAAAGGGAGCATGTGAGGAGGAGGACCCTGTAAAGGCATCTATCCTAAATAGATACTTTTGCTCAGTATTTACTGAAGAGAAGGTAGGCAGGGCCCACAGCTCAGCATCATGGACACAGGGGAGGGAGGCAGCACTACTCCTTCACAAAAGAAAGGGTCCTACAAGAGCTTGCTAAGCTCAGGGTGGATAAGGCAATGGGACCTGATGGCATACATCCCAGGGTACTTAAGGAGCTAAAGGAGGAACTAGCAGAGCCTTTAGCAGAATTTTAGTGAGTCTCTGAGCACAGGAGAGGTCCCAGAAGACTGGAGAAGGGCTCATGTGATCCCACTCCACAAGAGTGTAGCAGGAGGAGGCGGGGAACTACAGACCAGTCAGTCTTACCTCAGTAGTGGGCAAGATTATGGAGGCACTCCTTAAGGAAAGGATAGTGCAACACCTGGAATCCATAGGGGCACAGGATCCAAGACAGCATGGGTTTATAAAAGGAAGGTCCTGTCAAACTAATCTCATAGATTTCTTTGACTGGGTAACCAGAGTGGTGGACCAAGGGGAGCAGTTGATGTCGCCTACCTTGACTTCAGCAAAGCTTTTGACACTGTTCCACATAGAAGATTGATAAATAAGCTAGGTAGGCTCGGGGTGGGTCAGAAGTTGGTCAACTGGGTGGCAAACTGGTTGACTGGCAGAAAACAGAGAGTGGTGGTAAATGGTATACAGTCAGAAGAGATGCAAGTCACAAGTGGGGTACCTCAGGGATCAGTCCTGGGGCCAGTCCTATTCAACATCTTCATTAGTGACCTCGCAGATGGACTAGAGGGTAAGGCTTGTCTGTTTGCAGATGACACCAAGATCTGCAACAGAGTAGATGATCCAGATGGGGTGGGCGAATGAGAAGAGATCTGGATAAACTAGCAGAATGGTCAGAAGAGTGGCAACTGGGATTTAATGCAAAGAAGTGCAAAATCATGCACATAGGGAAGAGAAACCCTGATGCCACTTATAGGCTGGGAGGAGTTGCTAGCAGTCACAAAGGAAGAAAGAGACTTGGGCATCATCATCACTGATGACCTAAAATCATCCAAGCAGACCTCTAAGCAAAGTAGGTAAGGCTAGGGGGTGTTAGGTGTATTAGTAGGGGTATCACAAGTCGTAAGAGGAGGTAATAACTCTCTGTACAAGACATTGGTTAGGCCCCATCTGGAGTACTGCGGCAGTATTGGAGGCCACACCTTCACAAGGACATTAACCAAATTGAGGCAGTCCAGAGAAGGCAACCAAAATGGTGCAGGGACTGCATCAGAAGACATATGAGGACAGATTAACGAGCTCAATATGTATACCCTTGAGCAAAGGAGGGAGAGAGGTGATATGATCGAGACATTTAAACACCTTAAGGGCATAAACAAGGTGAAAGAGTCTAACATGTTTAAATATAAGAAAAATAGCAGGACAAGAGGACACAGCATGAGATTAGAGGGAGGCCGATTAAGGGGAATGAGGAAAATTCTTTTTCACAGAAAGGGTGGTAGATGCATGGAATGGCTTACCACAAGAAGTGGTGGCTATGAATACAGTGCAGGGCTTCAAACAGGCATGGATAGGCATAAGGAGCAATACAAATGACTATGAATAGATAGGTCACTGACAGAGCAAAGGCCAAGGCACATTTATAAGGTAGAAAAAGAAATGGGCAGACTGGATGGGCCTCATGTCCTTATCTGCCAACTTCTATGTTTCACTGCTGTCACTGCAGCATGGGGGAGGAGGAATGGCGAACACATAGTGCAGACAAATACATTGACTTGCTTGCTAGCTGTGCTCTCCTAGAAGCCCGTCAATTACCAATGTTTATTTCTAATACATGGCAATTCTTGGCGATTGCTAGAAAACTATAAAAGATGGGGTTAAAAACTAAAAGCAATAGTGTTGTGAGCCAGGTGGCCAAGGTGTACTGGTCCCAGTTTACAGGTAAAACACCTTGCATTATAAAGTCAAGAAAGTCCTGCTGTAAATAGCCATTCTGCCACTGGTCATACAACACGATATATTTTACCAGTGAACTATAAAATGTGAACAGTGCATCTTGACGACCTGAATTTCAACACTATGCTTTTTATATGCTTTCAGTTCCCTGTTCTACCCTAATCTAACATCTATTCTCCTCCTCCTTCCCTACCACTTTTGTATGTATACTCTAATAACGATCTACCTCCTGTTTTTTTTTCCTCGGCATCAACCCCTAATATACTTAGTAACTCCTTCCTGAAATACTACTGTTCGTCCAAATTTTACCCTGATTACCAAGATAAATCACTAACCCTTTTATAAGTGTAATGTATCTGTGCTCTGTAACCTGTTGAAACTGACTGTCATCTATTTGTACCTGTTGTCCCAATGTCTGACTTGGAGTCTTTGCAAAAGAGCCAGGTTGGCTCAAAGGTTGTAATCCAAAACTTTCAATTAAAAAAAAATAAATAAAATTCATTGTACATGTCATGTCATGGTTTACGTACTGTGCACTCTTAGTTTTTAACAAAGCAAAGTGTCCAGTAATTTGGATGACATACGGCCAGTTAATACAGGATATACTACCAGACAAGGTCGATCTTCACATACATTTGCTAGCCTGTGTACTAGAGTGCAGATTTGCTGCTAGTGCAGGAGCTCACTTACTTGCTTGTTTAGGCCAGTGCATTTCTCTGGTGGTGGTGCTGCTCTGTCTGCTATGTGGCATGGTGGCATTTTAGCGATCGGAGGACTGAGACCGAAAAATTAAAATGTTGAAGTCCTGCACTCTCCCGGCATTTTCAGTAGGTGCTAGAATCCAGACCAGAAATAGGAGCTATCTGATATGATATGGAGGAGTGCATGTTTAAAAGGTAGTCAGTTTAGGAGCCGCTTTTCTGCATTACAAAGCTTTTGCTGCTATTAACAGAGTTCTTGCTTTATTAACTTCACCTCTTTAAACAAACTGACAATGCCAGGCTCCATTTTACCCTTTCTGTGTATTACAGCAGGGATCTGCACCAGTCTTGGAAGCACCAATGTAAACTGCAGTGCCTATGTTGAGTTAAACTGGACATTCGACAGATCAGTGTACTTACTCCTGGACTCCTAACCACCCCTCCCCCAACTACAGATCCTTACCCATTCCCTTCTTGAACAGTACCTCTTCCTGGAGGTATTCCTTCTGGTGTCATCCATTTCGACATGTTCTTGTGTCGTCCTGTGTCAGTGCCCGATGTGTGGTACTCAGGCTGAGGTCCTGGAACTTCCAGTGTTGGAACTCGGAGCAGTACTTTTGAGGCCAGCTGCTGTTTTGTTACTCAGCAGTGAGGATCGGAGGGTGGAGGTGGCACTGGACACCAGGGAAATACGTAACATTAATGGTGATCACAATATGATGCAGCAAATTAAAAAGTATTTTCCCTTCACAAAAAAGGATCTTTTTCCATGACTCATGTTACAAAAAAAGATTCTTTTTTCGTATGACGAGTCACGAAAAAAATGTTTATAATATTAAAAAAATAACATTTCAAGAACATTTCTCCAACAGTGAAGTGCAGAGTACACCTAATGGGGTCTGATCAGCCAGATAGATATGTTGGTCTCTCTCCAGGATGTCATTTTTGTGGCTTTTGAATATTTTTTTTTTTTTTAATAGCAAAAAACAGGAACAAGATGGCAGCAAACGGAAAAGGATTATTCCAGTACGAAAACTGATTCCTTTTTTGTTTCATGCAGCTGTCTTGAAGTGCTTACTGAGCATGCTCAGAACCAAATTTTAAAAAATTTCAAAATTAAATAACTTTGGAATGGACTAATATTTTTTTCACCAAACGAGCAAAAGGCACATCTGTGGGCTAACCCCTTTCTAACCTGAACATTCCAGACCAAAATTCAAAACCATATGGGCTGTGTAGGCAAGTTCAAAGAAAAACCAGCAAAACCATTGAATGAAACAAAACTTGGCACATCCACAGAGGTACCACATGAGACCACTCAGTAAAAATCTCATGCAACCGTTGAACGGTGGCAGAGTTATTAAAGTGCAAAAATTGGGGTTTAACATTAAACTACTTATTCAACCCTGACTATAGGGGCGCCCCTATAATATATAGCAGATATATATACCATGTTAACTCAGTATGCAGTTTATCGTCATATGTGAGGGGGACAGGACCATAAATCATGAATGGTGGTCCTGCTCCCTCACAGTTGATGAGAAACTGTATTTTGAGTCAGGGCATTGCATATGTTAAGTCAAGTCATTGCATATTTAATTTATACAACATCAGTTTACTAGTTAGAGCATTTAAATTTGTTTGTATGAAAATTGACTTCTTTCCCATTTATTTCAATTACTGCTTCAGTGCTGCACATGGGTATTGCATGTCATCAGCACTGTGAAAGCTACTGAACTGATGGGCTGTTATGCATTATGTAACCAACAGGGCAAGGTATCATCTGTGGCTAACATGGTATCTTGCAAGTTGGGTATAATATATCACTTTTTATCTAGTAGTTTTAATTTCCACTCTATAGAGTATTGGTAGTACAGGGATTGTTGATCAATATCTGAATGTACGTAACACTTTTCATGTGCACTATATCCCGTAATGCTTTACTAAGCAATGAGTTAGATACTGGTGGTGCAGTTTAATGTATACATGCTGAAGCCATTAAGTGCTGTTATACCATAGTAACCTGCGTTATTGAAAGAGTGCGGGTGGGCCAGGACACTGGGGCTAACTCATCCACTCTTTCAAAAAGAATGCTGAGATCCTTAATTTACATCTGAGTGGTTACCACAGTTGGGCAGAAGGGGCCTTGGTTGACCTTTTCATCCAAAGGGCGCACTGCCCACCAGTGCAGCACTGCAGTGTGGGTGTTGGGTATGGATTTTGTACTGTTGTTACCCACGTTCTACTAGCTGCATGTTACAGTATCTCTCTCATGCACTCCCTCTGTAATGTTTTTGACTTTGATTTATTGTATGTTGTATTTTTTTGATCCCATGATGACACCATCTCCCAGGTCACATCTGAGCTCACTGTTCTTTTCATGTACAAAGCGTTTAAAACATTTAAATAATTGTATACATGTATACATTTTCTCACACCACTTCTCACAGAGATGACCCAGGGTAGCCCTAGCAGCATTCTCTCCTTTACAGACCGCTGGTTTCTTCGTGCAGTAAACACCTCCACTGCTACCCCATTGGTTGTACCTCGGAGCCTGGGCTGTAGAATAGAGGGATGATGCATTCTGATCCCATTAAATTGCTCGTTGGTCATATAGGAAACTTAACAGTCCACTAGTGGAATTCCTGTCTCTGTTTGTGAAGCAGAAGCTTATCAATTAGTTTGGCAGCCAGGTTTGCCAGCTGATCTGTCTTCATTGTCAGGGTTGGTTTTGTGTGTCTGAGCACTCTGTATTGTGTAAATATTGCCCATGTAATTGTAGATTGTCCTGTCTGAAATTAATGGCAAAAGAACACAGAGTTGCTGGGGAAACCCAGACACGAAGTGAGTTGGAGCCATCTGATTTAACTGTATGTGCTCTGATATCTCTGTTCAGGTTTCTGGGCCTGGTATTTAGCTGTACAGTAAGCCCTGTGAGGAGTTGGCTATGAATCTCTGATTTGCCCAACATTACTGTGATGGTTTTCCCCAGATATCGTAGCTTTTAGTTCTGTGCTTTAGTGCTGCTGTGCTGAAATTCATTAAGCACATGACCGTGATTGTGTCACCTTAATGGCCTGTGAAGTACAGCCACACCTTCACCACATGCCGGCTCAGTGGTGCACAGGGCTGAAGCACTGTGGCTGCCTTACCTCATCCCACACCAACAACCCAGGTTCAGGAACGGATTCAGGTCGCTCAAGGGTCGGTCGGGGGAGAGAGGATTGAGCGCCGTCGAGAACTGCTGTCCTCCCTTGGGAGGGGGATTCTGTGCCTCACAGATGGCTGCCATCTGAAGGAGTCCAGATGGAAGCGAATGAGGCCGTAAAAATGGCTAGGAGGGCATGCAGACAGAGCACTAGCGCATTCCATGGAGGTGGAGTGTGCATGCTGCACTCATTGCACATCTGCACTGGGGGAAAAAAGCAGTCTCCTGTCATGGAGGTCTGTGATGCCCCAGATGCTAGCCTTAGCTGGGGCCTCTTGTTGAACTGTTTTTCTCCCCCCAGCAGTCGGGGGGGGCTTCTGTGGGGGGCAAGTTGCGGGCCACCCCCAGCCATTGGAGGACCAGGGAGAATGGTCTGGGGCGCTGAACGGGGAGACCGTCCCCTCACCTGTGGCAGAGGGAGGAAAACAAGCGCCACACCCTCACCATGGATGTGTGTCTCAAACCTCCCACTCTTGAGACTTCATTGCATGCAACCATTATATAACCAATCTCAACCATCCAGAGTCACAGGAACGTAAAAGATAGACATAGACAGCTGTGTATCAGCCTGTGACTGTGAATATTTTAATTTGTCGCCTCAGTTCCGCTGCTTGTGATCCACTGGCTACTGAATTTTTTTGGAGTTGTAAGTAATGTAGTAAATGTAGTAAAAAAGTGCACAAGCTTAGGAAATCTGATTGTAGTGATTTGTATGGAGACATTGTGGGTTTAGAAAGTTTATTTAAAGTAAACTTGACTTAAGTGGAGAATCTGATTGGTGTATTTTAGTTCTGATCACTGTGGGTGGGTGGGGCTATTTAGGCAGGAATTGAACTAGATTTTGAATTATGGGTCCAGTTGGTACTTAATTTGATTCTGTAAATTGATCTGTAAATATTTATGATTCAGGTAGCAGAACCCTGTGTTTTTGTATGGTTTCTGTCTTTTGCTGTGTAGGGTTGATGCTTTCTGGTTTCATGATGTTATGTTCAACTGTGACACGGGTCTGGAATGTGTACTCTAACTACATGTAATTAGCTTGTTACTGGCACAGGGTGTGGAAGATATTTTACATGCTAGATGACATGCAGGGGATCTTGATAGCTGCCCATCCTAGAGCTGTGTGAGAGGACTAGATACTAGCTGGTCCCTCTGCTACTTGCTGAGTGCCTTCCAGCAGTACTAATTGTGGGAGCTGCTCCTAAGTCCAGCATTTTCTCCTTGGCGTTTGTCCTCTGCAACCCTCTGGTTTGGAGTTTGCTGAAGCACTAATGATGTGTAGCTGTCAGTCAATCACAGTCTTGCTTCTTGGCAGTAATGGGGGTCAATCAGAGTATGAGTGAAAGCTGTCATCTCATTACTGTTCCTTCTCCAGGTCCAGGTGTTCCTTTGAAGACAAACATGATGATCCCACATTGCTCCATCGTCACCAGGGTTGCAGCTGTGTTTTTCAATACCTGTGTGGCTGTGTTCCATAATGGGTACAGTTTATTAGGTAATTGCAAACTGATCAACCAACAAAATTAAATTGGCTCTGAAAGGTATTATATTAGCTGGCATGTTAGCACAGTGGTAGGATACAGCTTGTGACACCAGTGACTCGGGTTCAGGAACAAGTCAGGGTCCTCATGGGCTGTCAGGAGGAGGATCGCACTCTCCTCTGCGGAAGGATGGCATGGCATCCAGCACAAAGCTGCCATCTAGGTGACCATGTGGAAGCTTGAGCGGAGGCAGAATTGGTGGGTGGGCTTCAGTCGATACATGGACATAATCGGCTGATAAAGACCTCCTGGTCCATCCAGTCTGCCCACCATACCCAACTACTTTGAGCTCGAGGACGCCATGCCATTGTGCACCTGTTACAGTCTTCCGTGAGTCCTTTGCATGCCAACGTCCATGCCAGCATGGGAGCAACCAGGAAAAAAGCACCCTGACCAAACAGGAAGTAGAGCGGTTCCCTCTGCACCATTGACTGCTGCACTCACCTCTTTGTTTTATATTCTGTGTTTCTCAAGCCCCCTTCCACCAGTCTGCCTCATTCATCCATCCACCCTTTCTACCCCAGCCCTGTCACTCCCCTTCTCTGGGACTTACCGCGGTCCATTTTCACCCCTGTGGCTTGCCCCCTATTTCAAGGCTCTTTAATCAAAGTCTTTGGAGGAAAGCTGGCCTGGTGGCGCTGGGGGATGAGGCACTGAACGCCTTACCTCACGGTACGCCGGTGACCCATGTTTGGAAACCAGCATGGGCTGCCGGGGTTGGCAGGGTTGGAAAAGGATTGAGCATCCATAGGACTGCTCTCGCTCTCCAGGGAGGGGGACGCCAGTGATAGGCGCTCAACTGGCCCCAGTGGAGACTGGGGAGCAGTGTGCTGACGCTGCAGAAGAGGGACAGAGATGGGGAGATACCTGGAGGAGCGTATGGATGCATGGCACTCCCTTTGCTGGCGTCATTGCCCCCCTCTCCGAAGGGAGAAAACAGAAAAGCAGGAGTCCTCACCATAGATGACGATTGTCCCCTTGCAGCACGCCGGGGAGGCACCTCCCGAACTGAACTGGATCCGGTCTGGTGGGTTGAGGGGTCTCCCCACCCCCCACGAGGGGTAAGCCAAGGGCTGAAGGGAGAGGGGCCCCATACCTGGTTGGCGCGAGGGGGGGGCATCAGATAGCAGGGTGAGGGACTCCAGAAACAACACCAAAAAAAAAAAAGGCCTTGGAGGAGCTCAGACTCCTTGAGGCAGATGAAACCAGTATGTGTTAAGTGGCACCACAGTCAGTGAGTACGAGGCTTGTGGGAGGTTTGGCAGAGTCATCCTGCTCAGCTGGGGATTTTCTTTAGTTTATCCCAGTCTGGAGATGTAGGCATTTTAGTGACATAGATGGCGGTATAAAATGGGAGTTTTCCATGAGTCCTAGTGCCACTCAGTTGGGTTTCTTAGAGACCAACTCGCTTCCGCGTTGCGAAACTATACAAACTAAAATTACAAAGGGAGGACTTCACAATAAATGAAAACAGTTATTAGTATAAAGACCTCAGCTGGCAGGGTAATCGTATCACAGGGACAGCCCTGTACCAGATAGCTTTCCTGTCACCTTTAAAAATGTTACAGCATAGTCATTTAATGGATTGAGCTTCCTTCGAGCGCTGTCCAGAAGCTGGCGACTAACCTGAACTGGGCAACTGGTACTGGTGACAGGCCTGGTTCTTTTACACGTAACTTTTTTTCTGCATTAATAAACTCAACTGTACCTATCTTGAATTGTTGACGCTGTGTAATTCTGTATCTGGTGCAAACCAGGGCCATTTATATGATGGTAAAGTCCTTGTCTCTCACAGTTAATCGTTCATGCTTATTCCCCATTTTAATTCATAATGCTCTCATTGTGACATCATAATTGATCTTCTTTAAAGATGTATCCTTCATTAGGGCACATCTTTGGAACTATAGCTGTCAGTGCTAGGACCACACTGAAATGTTTACTGAGGGCTGTCCACAGTGACGTGCCTTATCTACATATATAGAAATGTGGCCGGCCCCATCACTCCTCAGTTCTTTTCCCGCCATCTGTCATCCTTGTCAGACCTGCTGAACACAATGCTGTCAACCTGGCCATTGCTGTTTATTCTTCTGTTTTACTCGGTGTTTATTTTGTCATGTCTGCATGCCATTAAAATCAAGAGCCTTTTTTTTTTTTTCTATTGATTTTCAAGCTTACATGTATACAAATGAAATGCATTCTTGGTTTTGACTACAGTAATGTGTACCACAGTTTATACTTAGGATAAATGTTCAGTCTTCATCTGTGCTAGCACTTTGAGGGGTCATATAAAAAAATGGCTTGTTGGTCTCAAAAGAGCCATATTCTGTATAGTTCCAACAATGTGAATCTTGCAGCAGCGACCACAGACATTACATCTTTATATGAAAGTTTGAAAAGTTCATATGTGTTATGTGGCACATACAGGTACACCAGTTAGTGATGGTAGAGTCTGCTTATGCTAATTTTAAACATATGGTTTCCAAGATCACTGGACAGTATTGTGAGGAACGTTGCTGCAGTCTAAATAATCCAACACTAACGTAACATTCTGTGTGGTGTATCACACCCGAGATAACGTGAAAACTTGGTTCTTTATGCCCTCTGTATTAAGTGGGTTTAGGAGGTGTCACGGCACTGACACAGACCTGGTCGAATTCACGGAAGCAGTCTGTTGTGCAACAGATAAGGGATTGTTGACGGAATCTATGTTTGTGGATCTGAGCAAGGCTTTTGATTTGGTCAACCACACCGTATTAACTAGCAAATTACTCAAACTTGGCTTCAGATCCCATGCACTGATCTGGTTCAGTGATTATCTGAACCATAGAAAACAGAGGGTGAAAATCAGTAACGCTGTCTTAAGTACCAATGTAATTCGCAGTGGGGTCCCTCCAGGCTCCATACTAGGGCCTCTTCTGTTTTCAGTCTTCATCAACAATTTGCCAACAATCTGCAAATCTATACATACTCTTCTCTATGCAGACTACATAGTTCTATACACACATAGCAAAGACATCAACAAAATCAACCATGTACTGGGAAACGGCTTCACAAACTTGCAGGAATGGTTTGTCCTAGGAAAAATGGTCCTGAACCTACCGCAAACCCAATCAATATTGTTTGGTTCTAACTACAATCTGAAAAACGCAGCCCCCAAGTTCTGCATCAATGCAAATAATGGGAATTGCCTAGAAAAAGTCAGCTGCTTTAAATATCTAAGAGTACACTTAGACTGTACCCTTACCTTTGATACCCACATTCAAAACACTACCAGTCTGCTTCCCCAAAGGCTTGGCTCTTTGTACAGAATCTGCAAGTACCTAACACCAGAATCCAGACCTAGGATAGCACAGGCAGATCTGCTCCCTATACTGGACTATAGTTCCTTGGTCACTGATGTGGTTAACAAAACTGTGCTACAGAAGAAGCACACTCTCTTTCACAAGATTGCCAGATTTGCAACAGTTAGCGATAGTAAGGCTCATCACTGCCTTTCTCTGAACACACTAAACTGGCTCTCACCAGAGCTCAAATCCAACCTAACACTCGCCAGATTTATTAAAAGAACTATGGTTAAAAACTCCATCTATTTAGCTGAACAGCATGAGTTTGTCAACTTGCCCTCCTCTCGATCCACCTCGAAAAATAACCTTAAAGTTCCCTTTTTTTGAACAAACACTAGACAACATTCCTTCAGCTACCATGCCTCCTCACTATGGAATACAGTCCCTCCCCTCCATTAGAGAATTACCAACTGTCTGTGCTTTCTCATGCAATCTGAAATAATTTTATCTATCAGTGTCTGTAACTGCTTTGTGTAAATACCCCTTGTACATACCCCTATGCATCTGAACTCAGTGTAGTATCTGCACTAATTAGCTGTGCTTTCTATGTGCCGCAGATATGTAATTTTCAATCAATGTGTGTATGTTTCTTTTTCTGCAACAAGCACCCAAACATTTTTATATGTATGTCCTCAAATGTTTGTGCAATTGCACCCAGGTCATGACTGGAAAAGGCACTTGGTGTCAGTGCACTTACCCGGTTACCGACGTGAAAATAAAATAAATATTTGAGCACCACTTTCTCTGCTTATAAACGCTGTCAAAGTGAATTAACAGTATTCATTAAACAAACTATATCAGCCTTACTTTATAAAACTGTCAGAATGTGAAAGCTGTTGAGGACTTCAGGTGGCACCATGGAGGGATAGACATCGTGGGACAGGAGCACTCCCCCAAGAGAAACAAAAATCTAAATAACTCTCCTTGGGGAAAAACACTTTTTTTAAGCAAAAAGCCTACCTCAAGAAGAATCGATAACTCTCTTCGGGTGTTTGCCCTCTCGCCAGGACAAGAGCAGTCATTTCTGGGATTTTTCTCTCAAAGATTCCCCGACTGAGAGGGCGGCGATATCTGGCTCAGATGACCCATATCGCAGCAGACAAGGAAAAGGCAAAACGGGTAAGGCACCCGCTACCACTGCTACTGCTCCTGCTCCTCTCACGACTCCATCCTCCAGGCAATCCCGGAGTTCAGATTGGAAGTCAAAGAAACCCTCCAGGACCTCCAATCTGACTTGGGCACACTCCAGTCATGGCTGAATGAAGCGAAGCCCAGGTCACCACCAACACGGGCCTTGAGGCATTAGAGCCTCAGTAACAGAACTTAACCCAGACACAGTTTGCAATAATTAAGTCGGCAGGAGGATGCGAAAATAGAGCCAGCAGGAAAAACATCAGATTGTGTGGAATTCCTGAGAGTGAGGAGGGCCCAGACATTCGTGCCTTTTTAGACCATTTCTTGTGGACTACACTCGACCTGGAACCTGAATTTCCCATAGACATAGAACGAACTCTGGGCCCTAAACCACCATTGGGGGCTCACCCACACTCTATCATAGCCTGCTTTTTGAACTATGCAATAAGAGTATTTATTACAGAAAGCCTGGGCACAGGAGCAAATTTTCTATGCAAACAAAAGAATCTTCTTTGATGATGACTTTGTGCCTACTACTCAGAGATTAAGGCACGAATATACCCCCCTTTTCCCTTGTCTTAGGGAAAACAAGATCAAATTTAAAACACCCTACCATGCAAAGCTGTCCACTACCCCTCTGGTCAGCACTTATATTCCTCGGCAGAAGAGGCGAGACAAGATCTGCAGGCAAGGGGCTTGCTGGGGGATAGGGTTACCATCTTTTAAGAAGCCCAAAGTGGGAAATTTTTTAATGAAGCATGAGTTTTTGCAGGACAGTACGTAACCTCGACCAATGCAACAGACTTGTTTGCACTATATAATCAGAAGAAAGGTTAAGTATTGTAGTTTCTTAGTTGCTTCCTTTTTTTTTTTTAATCATTTTAAGGTATTTTAGTTAAGGTATTATAGTTTTCTGCAACATTTAGTGGAAAGTTAAAAAATATTTTTTTTTCTGTAAAGTCAGGACATGTAGTATTTTTCATGTTTTTTTGCAGGACACAGTTGCCCAAATCAGGACTGTCCTGCAAAAATCAAGGCAGGTGGTATCCCTACTGGGGGACCGTGAGGCCCAAAGTCTTGTCAGGAAAACCAGAGAAACAGAGAGACCATCTAAAGTTAGCGTACTAGCTGGCAGACGTCAAAATCCTCCACAACCTCAGCAATTGGAGGAAATTCTTACAAAAATACAACAATTTCAAAGCTCTCCAGCAACTTCGGGGTGACCGATAGAAGCCCAGTGAGTCAATATTAGAGCATCTTTTAAGCTGAACTGTCTACACTCAGGTGGGTGATGGCAGCGCGGAGGTGATGGGTTGCTGAGGGGGGTATGCTGGGATCCTTTGGGGCTCAACGTTCACTTTTGGAGCCCCAGTCACATGGTTTATATAAGGAGAATGAATGAGCAGAGATGTTTGCGTTTTGCAATCAGTAATATTACCTTTAGTGCTCTCCCTTAAAAATTGGAATCTGAGTTTTCCCAATGGCGGACCCATGGGTCTGGCCAATAGCCTTGTGCTAAATTATTTAAATCGAGGGTTCCGTGGATTGGGCCTCTGTGGACCCTGCTCCTCCTCCTGAGGCCCCCTTCCTGACCACTTGCCCTCCCCACTACTATCTAGTGGCCTCTCTAAACTTTATGCTGGCTTAATGGAACATTAAAGACTCTCAGATTACAGGGGACACCCAAGCAATGAGATTTTTTTGGACTGTATGGGAAAATCAGAACTTTGTTGCTAGGACTTGGAGGGGATCACAGCATCGTGGATGTTTACTGTTGGAGTGGGAAGGGCCAGATGACTTAACACTGTGGGAGGTCGCTCCCTTGAAGTCACGATCTCTCGTATCAGGGGAGTTCTCCCCTCTCATTTGGAGATGGATGATGTCTTTTGATGGGGGGAATGAGAGATGGATAGTTCAGTGGAGAATGTCTTTTAAGGGGTCCAGACACAACCCCTCATTATAATGAGTTAGTCAGTTTAGGGGTGTCTTTCTGGGGATCAGATTAACCTAGGTTTTGCATGAGGATATAATAATAATAATAATATATTTATTTATTGAGCGCCTTTTAGTTACCAAGGTGCTGTACAAAGTTTAAAAACAGTTTGTTTAAACACAGTATCAAAATCAAGACACATCAGAAAAAATCTTGTTCCACAAAACGTTTCTAGTGTCTGCTTAAAAGCTCCCCACGGTTCTGCACTCAGAAGCTGATGGGGCAGAAGAATTCAGAGGGTTGGGGCCACTGAAACATAAAAGCGCAAGCCCCAGAAGAATTCAAAGTAACCCTCTGAATCTCCAGCAACCCCTCGTCAGCTGGCGAAGCTGTCGTGACAGGAAGTAAAGAATCAGAAGCTCTTTCAAGTAGTCGGGACCAAGTCCATGTAAGGCTTTTAGGTTAATAAACCTACCTTAAAGGTGATCCACCACTGAATCGGCAGCCAGTGCAGATCATGCAGCACTGGGGTAATATGCAATCTCCTAGATACCCCAATCAGTAAACGAGCAGCAGCATTCTGCACTAGCTGCAAGCGGTGGATATCAACCCCAGGAGGCCCTAAGTAAAGGGAGTTGCAATAGTCGAGGCGCGAGGTCACAGAGGCGTGGACCAATACAGGCAGATCACTGGACGGAACATGGTGTGTGATCTTGGCAATGTTTCTGTGATGATAAAAGGCTAACTTCACAACTGCAGACACCTGATAACGAAGGGTCAGCCCATCATCAAGTACCACTCCCAGGTCATGCACCCATTCAGAGGTAAGGATCTGAGCGTTCCCCCAAAGAATAAACGGAGGGTAAATCAGTCCTCAACCCCTCTATCCTGCGTCCCGGGTCCACAACCATAACCTCAGTCTTGCCTATATTCAACTTTAACCCACTCGCATTCATACAGTCTTGGATTTCGGTGAGGCAGCTATTAAATGCTGAGAGAGCACTAACCTGGTCAGGAGCAAAAGACAGAGCTGGGTATCATCAGCATAACAGTGAAACCTCAGCCCATACCATCTTACAGTGTCTCCGAGGGGTAGCATATACACTGCAAACAACATGGGGGACAGCACCAAGCCCTGAGTGACCCCACGAGGCAGAGAGAAAGACTCGGATATGGGAAATCAGTTTGGGTTCCCCCTCCAACTGTATTGAAATTGGAAATTCATTTTAAACAACTGGAAGTACAAATAATTTGGTAACATCAATGATTGGGATTGACATGGGGGGGAGATATTGGAATTGAGATGGAATTGAGATGGTGGGTGAAGGGGGGAGGAGGGGTGATACTGGAAATGGAGTCATTTGACCCTTACATCAGAAAGGGGTGCAATCACTATACGGGGAAACTAATATATATTTTTTAGAGGGGTGGGAGGCTCCTGAGGTGCCTATAGATAGCCCACCATGCCTCCACTATTTAGAACAGGACTGTTGCTCCTGTTGGCAATGGCCCTGTTCTTTGGGAGCCTTAGCCCCCTTGGGGTCCCCTCCCCATTTTTTATGGGTGTCTACACCTCAGCTCCCTCGGGCCCGTACTTTTAGAGCCCGGGGTAGCTCCAGGAAGGAATCTTTATTTCTTCCAGAGTGGAAGTTTCTCAGTTTAGGTTCTTAGTTAATAAAAATAGTGGGTTTTTTCCCAGCCTTGGGGGAAGGGAGAAGGGGAAGGGTGGGGGATTCTATCTATATTTTTTGGGGGTTTTACACATTGGCCACAGTTGGGCCTTTTTCACTGTTTTTTTTATTATTTCTTAGAGACAAAAGAAGACACATACAACGTTTATTAGAGAAAGCTTTATTATAAGGTGGGGGGAAGGAGGTTTGTCTCGCCCAGATTTTAAACTGTATCACCGAGCAGCCCAGTTACGGACAGCCCTATACTGGCTGAACCGGACTTATCTGGCTAAGTGGAAAACATTGGAGCTACAAGAAGGGGCACTTAGAAACTTGAATTATGCCCTCCTTGGGCAAAGGGAGAGACCATCCATACACCAGGAGGGTAACCCATACACAACTCCAACCTCACTTGCAATGACATTTTGGCGGATAAGGAAGCTAGAGAATGGAGAAGTCTTCTGCTTTCAGTCCCATATTTGGATACCTTTCTCCCTGCCAAGTGGGATGTGGGATTCAAAAAATGGGAGGCAAATAATCAACACCTTATTTGGCATTTCTTGGAAGGAAATGAGATACAAACAGTCCAAACCTTAGTTAATATATATGGAATATCCTGGCAGGATAGGTTTAGATATTTTCAAATTAGAAATTATATAAAAGACCTGCAAACTCATTTAAATATTGAGAATTCACCTCCACCTCAGATTGCACATATACTTAAGTCGGCAATAGAGGGTGGTCCCCCTACAACCCGCATTATTCCCATTTTATATCAAGCTTTACTCTCCTGGAAGGGGGATACATCCCTCTCTATCAAAAATGCATGGGAGCGTGACCTGGGGACCCAGATTACAGAAGAGTTCTGGGCATGGACACAGGGGAGGATACACTGGGGCCTCTCAGCAGTTAGCTGGCAAGAAGTTTCCTGGAAGATATTCATCAGATACTTCCGGACTCCAGCAATTCAAGTGAAATACCAAAGAAGTAGCTCCTCAGCCTGCTGGAGAAATTGTGGGTATTCACCAGCAGCACTGGTGCACATAATGTGGGTTGTCCTACTATCCTCCTTTTTCCAGGACTTACAGCAGGCTTTACAGACAATCCTAGATCCTGGGCTGCATGTTACTTTCTTGTGTTATTTTTTTCTGGATCTGCCAAGGGAGTATAGAAACCCCAGTACAAGTAGGTTTTTAAAAATCTCTTTCTTGGTGGCCCAAAAGGTAATAACAAAAAATTGGCTGTCTCCACTGACAGTCACTTTACAAATGTGGCAGGATCTTACGATCTTACTTCGAGAGGGTTCCTGCAGTAGGTCTTCACATATACGGTAAGACTGTGCCCCCTGGTGTCAGATCTGAACAGCAAACTTGTAGATAGCAGTCATCAGCAGGGACCGCCCCCCGACGTCAGGCGGCGTGACGTCAGCCCAACTATAGAAGGGGAAGTTCCAGTTCTTTCCCACCGTCACCTCAGTACGTTCGGCACGTGATAGAACAGCAGTCTAATGCTCGCGTTAATTTCTGTCGAATTTTCTTTGCCTCATATTAGTATTTTTCTCAAAAAAATACTCTTCAAATTGATGTCTTCTAGACAGAAGAAAAAGTACTCTATGAGTTGCACCCAAATTCCGCATGGGGACGACCATTCCCGCTCCCTCCTTTGCCTTGGTTCAAAACACGACGTCCAGGAGTGTTCCATCTGCCAGGCATTCAACCAGACAACCAGAACCAGGTGTAAACGGTCCCTTGAGGCCCATCTTCTGACCCGACGCTTGATATCTATGGAAAAGGAGCTCCAAAAACTGAGGGATAGGTCATCGTCGCCAGCCCCGAAAAAGAAGAAAAGTAAAGAGAAGCACCGGGACCAGAGTCTGTCGCCACACGAGAGGCCTGCAACTGTGAGTACTTCAGGCCCTGTCCGCTTCTTTGGGCGGGCCCTTCTCCCACCTCCTGCCGAGGTGAGCAGGCAAGTGTAGCCTCTCTGAGATTGTAATTTTTCATCTTGTCCTGCCTGTAAGACACCCTCGCTCTAGCGAAAATGCATAGCTCCACCGATCAGTCTGGCGGCCTTCCAGCCACCTCCTAGCCCGGCGGATCTGCTGTGTCAGGCAGCGGCTCCTCCAACGTCCGCCTGGATCCATCCACTCTCCCATCAGGCTCCAGTTTGGCCCCAGACGCTGGACAGAGTGAGGGACAAGTCGACCCATCGTTCCCTAGGGTTCTTCATTCCAGGGACTCTCCACCCGATCCTCTGCTTTTCACAGTAGCCAGATCACATTCCGACCTGCTGTCGAGGGCCCCTCTGGTTTTCCCCCTTCACCAGACCTTCCGCCGTCCCCGGACAGGAGTCCGTCGCCAGCTGGGGATCCCGCCATGGAGCCTCCACCCTCTGGTTCTTCGGGCGCGCTTCCGGATCCCGCGCCATCTGCTGGCGCTGTGGCACTTCCCAGATGGACTCTTGGGGGTTCCCAGAACCGAACCCTCCTTCCCGCCTCCGGGTGGCCCTCCATCGGCTACTCACTACCCAGCATGGGCCATGTGCCTCCGATGCCGGGTTACCCAACGCCGCCATATCCGGACGCAGGGGTATCCCACTGACACCGACGCCAGGTTATCCCAGGTACTCCTATTATTATCCTTCTTGGCAGTACCCGGGATATCCGAGCTTCCAGTCCCTCCTCCGCCACCTCTGGTACTGGACCGCGAGTCCATCCCCTTTGGTGGAAGGGCGCCAAGCGCACCTTCTGTCAGAGATTAGACAGTCGGTGGGGGGCACCCATTCCCAGGGTCACCTCCCCACCACCTTCGGACCAGAGCTTTGGGCTCCTTAACAGTTGGCACCACGGGAGCAGACCCTTCTGTTCCCAGTGGCTCGAGCCCTCTGGCCTTGAGTCAGACTCTGATCCTTCGGACCCCAGGTCTCCCATAAAGGTTCCCCCTAAAGACTCTCCCAAGTCTCCACTGGAGGACCCCTCTTTCGGAGACTTGCTGCATTCTATTCAGGCAGCTGGCGGCTGGCCAACTAAAGAGGTGGACCCACAAAGAAAACGCCTTGTGGAACACCTGGATCTGGCCACTTCTGACCCTGTACCCATTCCCCCGTGGATGGGGCCTCATGAGGACCTAGTGACCACGATTTGGCAACAACCATCCTCCATACCAGCGGTCTCTCACAAAGCAAACCGCACCTATTACCCCCGGAAGGGATCCCCCATTTTACTTCCCATCCTAAGGCTGACTCTATGGTCATTACGGCCGCTCACGACCATTCAGCCCAGCCCAAACACCTGAGAGATTCGGCTCCTGACAAGGACTCGCTCCAGCTGGATCAGTTTGGGTGAAAAATCTATTCTTCTTCCTCATGTGCGATACAGTCCCTTATCTATATACTCGCACATGGTCGCTTTCAAAAATCCTTTCTTCGGTTGGAAGAGAGACCTCAAGAGGTTCAGGATGAAACCCAGAAAAGAAGCTTTTGGATAAAAGTTAGGATGGGGAAGTCATTGTGTCGTCATGCTCTCACGAATACTTGACTTGGTGGCTAGAGCGGCAGCCTTGGGGATCTGTCTGAATCGCCTTTCCTGGCTCCATTATAGCAGGCTTGGCGCAGGATGTACAGTCCTCCCTTTTGGATGCCTTTTAGGGGTTCCATCCTCTTTGCGCTGATGCCAAGATATCATCACAGGGCTGCAGGAGGCGGGCGTTCCTTGTATAGGACGGGCCAGAAAAAGCAGCCTTTTTGCCACCAAAGAAGGTGGAACACATCCCAAGCTAAGCACCAAGCTAAGAGATGCACCCCTGGCTCTGGAGCTCAAACACCACAGGCCAAGTTCCCCAAACAAGCCCCTGGGGCAAACACTCCTGTCCCCTCAGTGTTCTAACTCCTTCCCCTCCCTCTAGTATCACAGGAGGAACTGGTCGGAGGGAGGTTCGGCCTCCACCTGGATGGTTGGAGGTTCATCACCGCAGAAGCTTGGGTGCTTCAGCTCATCCAGCGAGGTCACTCGATAGAATTCAGCAAGATTTCAGCCCCTCTACTGCCGGGACAGTCCTTCTATCCTTGGGATCAGGTCCCCATTGTGTCTCAGGAAATTCAGGCACTTCTTCTAAAGAAGGCCATGGAACCCATCCCAACAAACCAAATAGGAAGGGGATTCTACTCCCACTTCTTTTTGGTACCGAAGAAAACGGGTGACCTGAGACCAATCCTGGACCTCAGCACACTAAACGTCTTCATCGAGTACAAGAAGTTCAATACTGTATGTTGACTCTTCAGGGGCTCCTCCCCCTGCTTCACCCCAACTCATGGCTGTGCTCCCTGGACATGCAGGATGCTTACCTGCATATTCCTATCCTCCTGGCCCACCGCCGCTTTCTCCATTTTTTTTTTACGGAGAACCAGTTCCAATTCCAAGCACTCCCCTTTGGCCTCTTTTCGGCCGCCAGAGTGTTCATGAAATGCCTAGTGGTAGTGGCAACGTTCTTACGCCGTCGGGGCATTTATGTCTTCCCATACCTGGACGACTGGCTCCTCGCAGCACCCTCTCCTTCCAGCCTGAAAGAGTCTCTCTGTCCCTCACTCTGAACTTGTTCTGTTTTCTGGGCATAATGGTCAATTTTCCAAAGTCCCAGCTAGTACCATCCTAGAGACTCCAGTTCATTGGAGCTGTACTAGACACAGTTCAGGGCCAGGCTTTTCTGCCATCGGATCGAGCTGAGACCTTAGCTTCTCAGGCCACTCTCGTTGCCCAGGCTCGACGGATCCTAGCACATGCTGTGCTCTGTCTCTTAGGACTGATGGCAGTGGCCATTTCCACAGTCCCCCTGGCCAGACTTCACATGAGGGTCACCCAGTGGTCTCTCAGAGTCCAGTGGGACCAGAGGACGGACGACATGAACCAAAAAGTCATGATCTCCACCAACCTTCAGAGAGATCTTCGCTGGTGGCAGGATCTCTCCAACCTTTCAAGGGGAACACCTTTTCATTCCCATGTGCCTACCCAAATCCTCACCACGGACACCTTGGACTTGGGCTGGGGAGCCCATCTGGGGGGGTCACAAGACACAGGGGTCTTGGTCCGATCAGGAGCGCGTGCTCCACATCAACGTTCTGGAGCCCAGGGGGGTTCTTTCACGCTCTTCAGGCATTTCAGTCCCTTCTGGTACCGGGATCTCTTCTGGTCCAGATGGACAATATGTCCACAGTCTGGTACATTAACAAACAGGGAGGAACCCGGTCGTACCCTCTTTGTAGGGAAACAATGAGGGTTTGGTACTGGGCGATCCAGCACAGCCTTTACTTGACAGCAGTCCATGTACCAGGAGAAAGCAATGTCCTGGCGGACAGTCTCAGCCGATCAGTGGCCAGAGCCCATGAGTGGGAGCTAAAGTCAGGGGTGGTCGAAGAACTCTTTCTTCGATGGGGCCATCCAGACTTAGATCTGTTCACCTCCCCATTCAACGCAAAACTACCCAACTTTTGCTTTTTGGCAAGACGCACTGTCTCTCTCTCTCTCTCTCTCTCTCTCTCTCTCTCTCTCTCGGACAGGAAGGTTTCTTTATGCTTTTCCTCCCTTTCCTCTCATTCAGAAGGTTCTGGTGAAACTTCAGCAGGAGGGAGCTCGTATGATTCTTATCGTTCCTGTCTGGCCATGTCAGACTTGGTATCCTGTTTTGCAACAACTGGCACTGGAACCTCTGGTCCCTCTGCCATTTTCCCACGACCTTCTGACCCAAGAGCAGGGCGCCCTGGTGCACCCGAGCCTTCAGTCTCTCCACCTTCATGTGTGGCACCTGTGGACATAGCGGTTTCCCGTTATAGTTTCTCCTCGCAGATTGCTAATATCTTAGTAGAGGCCAGAAAACCCTCTACTAGATCCACTTGTGCTGCGAAGTGGAAAAGATTTTCGATCTGGGCCTTAGCAAGGAGCTGGGATCCCTTTTCATGCTCGGCGGCCCAGGTGTTAAGAGTACCTCGCACATTTGTCCAAGATGGGCCTTAGCTACCCTTCCATTAAGGTCCATCTCTCTGCGATGTCGGCCTACCACCTCCCAGCTGAGGGTAAAACCTTGGCGCAGTTGGAGGTTCCCAAAACCTTTCTGAAAGGCATTCTTCACTTGAAACCTCCAATCTGGAATCCCTGTCCCCCCGGGACCTGAATTTCATGCTGGAGAAGCTGACCTTACCCCCGTTTGAGCCAGCTTCTTCTTGCAACTTACGCTTCCTTTCCTGGAAGGCTTTGTTTTTAGTCGCAGTTACTTCTGCTAGAAGGGTCTCTGAGCTCCAAGCTTTCATTTGTAAAGAACCCTATTTAATTTTTCATAGAGACAGAGTAGTCCTACGGACTAACCCTTCTTTTCTTCCCAGAGTGGTCTCTGAAACCACTCTGAATCAGAGCGTGGAATTGCCAGTTTACTATCCCCAGCATTCCAACAGGGGGGAATACCTTCTGCACACCCTAGATGTGCACCGGATTCTGAGGTGCTACATGAACCAGACTAAAGAGGTTTGTAAATCTAACCAACTTTTTGTAGCCTTTGCTCCCTAGTGCCAGGGCAAGGCCATTTCCAAGTAAACCATCTCCAGATGGTTAGCTAACTGTATCCATTTTTCTTACACGAAATATAGGAAGTCCCTTCTGGGGGCAGTCAAAGGCCACTCCACCTGCAGTGTAGCTACCTCTGCTGCCTTTTTTAGGAATGTGTCCACTGCAGAGATTTGTGCAGCGGTCTCCTGGTCGTCTGTTCACACGTTCACCAAACATTGCAGTCTGGACATTGCCTCCAGGCGCAGAACAGGCTTTGGTCTTGCGGTTCTGCAAGGCCTCCTGTCGTGATTTCATTTGGCGACTTCTCCTCCTCCCGGATGCACCTCTGTTTTGTTTTTCTCAGGGACTGCTTGGTATTCAATCCTGTATGTGAAGACCTACTGCAGGAACTCTCTCGAAGTAAGATATAGCAGTTACGTAAGAACTTACCGTAACAGTAGATCTTCGAGAGAGGTTCCTGCAGTAGGTTTAGTTTCCCACCCTCCTTCCCCCAGTTTCTAGATGCTTTATCCTTATTTTCCATTCCACCTAGTCCCTCGGGCTAGAGTGGAAGCTAGTCTGAAGTTTTACTCCAGTCTTCTTCTTACCTTTCTATAGGTCTCTGTTGGAAAAGAACTGGAGAGCGGGCAAGGACCGCCCTTTATAGTCGGGCTGACATCACGCCGCCTGGCGACGGGGGCGATCCCCACAGTGATTGCTATCTACAAGTTTGCCATTCGGATCTGATGCCAGGGGGCGCAGTCCTATATGTGAAGACCTACTGCAGGAACCTCTCTCAAAGATCTACTGTTACGGTAAGTTCTTACGTAACTGCTATATCACTATATATAGCACAGAAACCTTAACAGCAACCATTAATAAGAAAGTTCCGCAGTTTGAGATCTTATGGAGGAGCTGGGTCCTATATATGGCTGAGGTGAGGCCGGACTTTATCCCCTGATAAGGGACAATTAAAGTGTAGTGAAATAGTCCCCCAAATATAGCGCATGCTACCTGTCAGTGGACCAAGCAGGAGACAAAGAATCCCTATATTGCCTTTATTCTTTGCTGAACAAGGTAGAGGTTTAGTTTTTCTTACTGGAAAAAAATGTGACATCTTGTGAGAGCTATATGTCAAAATTAAGATTCATGAAATAACACGAATACTTGTCTCAAGCTCAATGTCTTCCCTGTGTGTCCCATTTCTTTCCTAGAGTTGCCAGGACATGGATCATTTGTAATCTGCCTAAAAGTGAACTGAATCAACTATTGCATGTCTGATTGTATTTTGTCTGTATGTTTGTATGTTGAACAAAAATCTTAAATAAAGAAAGTTTACAAAAAAAAAAATTATAAGGTGGGAGGCTGGTTCGGGGGACCACTATGTCTCTGGGGGTTTCGATGGGCGCAAGGGGCCTTCCTGGGCAGCTCTCTCCCTTACTTCTTCAATCCTTCTGGCCAGATACCTGCCAAAAATGGCAGCAAATCCAGTAAAGTTTTTATGCAGATATAAATGGACTACATAGTCCTATAAAGGAACACACCTGATGCTGATGCAGTGTTTGAGAAAGCAGCAGGCTGACCTATACTTTATACAAGAAACCCATCTATCAGACCCAGAACATCAGAAACTGAAGTGGGAAACAGATATGAGGTCCGTGCATCCTCACACTCGAGTGGTCATAGAAGAGGGTGGCCATTTGATTCCTAATACCACTCCTATGATGGTTCGAGAAAGCGATTATAGACACCCAGGAAGATTTGTGATCCTTGTAGGTACCCTTTATTCCCAAGAGGTCACTCTTGTAAATGCATATTGTGCACGCCTCCCATTCCCCGGCATCATAGGCTGTAATCCGCTCATTTCTAAGCAAAGTTATTGACACCCTCCAGGGTATCTTAATAATGGGAGGAGATATTAATGTGGCTTTATCTCCGCAATTGGATTCCTCAACACAGTGGGCATATAGATCTTCCAGTGCACTTAAGTATTTAAAGGGGACACTTTCTCACCTGGGTATAGAGGATGTGTGGGGGATGCTGTTTCCCACAAATCCGGGCTTCACATTCTTTTCCCCAGGAGTTCAAACATATTCCAGGTTGGAGTAATTCTTCATTTCTTGTGAACATTTATCCATCATTCAGGACCTAATAGTGGGACCTCGTTCCTATCTGATCATCACCCTTTGACCCTTAAAATAGATCTGGGAAAATCTCCAAAATCAAAAATGTGGCAATTCAACCCATCTCTATTACGAGATCCAGAATACATAGAATTATTAAATACTAAAATCCCTTGAGTCTTAAAAGAAAATGATACAGGGGATACTTCTGATCCCACTATATGGGACACCCTAAAAGCGGGAATTAAAGGGTGGGGGGGCTTTCTCGTTAAAGAAAAAGTGAAATTTAGAGGCCACATATAATGACTTAGTGGAACAATTGCATTCTTACCAGCGTTTATATAGGGAGGCTGATAAGATCTTACAAAGAAAGATACGAATAATAAAACAAGATATTCAGAAAATCTTGGATCAAAGGGTTCTTCAGATCCTTACATAGCTAAAAGATTCTTCTTATGAGGGAGGGACCAGGGGCACCCGGATGATGGCTCGTAAATTTAGGGCTTGGAAAAGAGCCGAAACCAGTCTTAAAATTAAAGATCAGTTAAAAAACTCTAGCATTCAGGCGAACATATCACGCTCAGCCTTTCTCTTATTATCAGTCCCATGATACTACTTTTCAGGTTGTGTCCATCCAGAAACGAAAAAGCCTTTCTTTCACAGCTTTCTCTCCCTAGGCTAACGGACTCCTAGCATTTTCCTAGAAGCGCAATTACCCCGGAAATTATGACACATATTAAGGCTCTTAAGCTGGCCAAATGCCCAGGTTCGGATGTTTTTTCAGCCAAATGGTATAAAAAATTCTCGGAACGACTTCTCCCCTCTCTTCTGCTGGCTTATAGGGCTATAGCAGAGGGTGAGGCCCTCCCTCTTGGAATTGTGCAGTATTGACTCCTATTCCTAAACCGAATAAAAACATTACCGATACCTTGTCCTACCACCTGATTTCCATCTTAAATGTTGATTATAAAATTTGCATGGCAATATGGGCATCAAGATTATAAACAGTTCTTCCAAACCTTATCCATTCAGATCAATCAAGCTTTATTAAACGTCGGAGTACCACAGATAATATCAGATGCACCATGTTGCTTCTAGAACATGTGCATTCTAGACAAGTCCCTATGGCCTTATTAAGCCTAGATGCTGAAAAGGCTTTTGATAGTCTCCTGGGATTTCCTTTGGGACACCTTGAAGACATTCGCTTTTCCTAACTCCAGTATATACATTCCGAACCCAGGGTTTATATCTGAATCAGTGGAGCTTTTTCCTCTCCATTTAAACGACACCAGGGTACCAGGCAGGGATCCCCCTTTCTCCGACTCTGTTTAACCTATACATAGAGCCTGTTAATATTTATTTGTAAAGAGCATTTGATACAATCCCTTACAAAAGATTTAATACACAAAATTATCCAATCTTGAAGTAAATCCCAAAATAATAACCTGAATAAAAAGTAGCTAAACAACAGAACGCAAAAAAAATAGCCAATAAATAAATCACAATGAAAAGAAAGGTACTAATGAAAATACCGCAAAATTCAATACTAAAACAATACACAATATCTTTATAAGTAACATTACAGAAACTAGAAGAAAAATATACCCTCTTACCCAAGTAACACACAAATCTACAACAAAATTTGATACACAAAATAATAGAAAAAAGAATAAGAAAGAACTTAGAAAAATTGAAGGAAATAGTCAAATATATGCCAACTCAAATTTCAATACAAAAGTACAAAATATACACTAGAAAACAAAAAACTCAGAAAATACACAATAAATGGTGACATACACACAACAACAATAAAGTAGAAAGAACACAAGAATAAATATATCAAATAACCTAAAAATGAAACAACAATAACAAAAAAACAATAAAAACTGAGAATACTAGAATACATAAGAAAACATCATAGTAAAAAACAAGAAAATTATTATCCCTCTCTCTACAGGCAATTGGTAAACCCCATCTAGGTACTATGTACAATTCAGAACCCATCTCCATAAAAACATAAACAAAGTAAACAACCCACAAAGAAAACAACAAAAAATAACAAAAATCTACACAGAAAACATACAAAAACTAAAAACATATATATACCCTAGAAAAAAACAGAAAGAACATAATAAAACTTTCAACACCTCAAAAATCAACAAAAATCCAAGAAAGAGTAGCATCTTTCAAAAAATGTACAGAAACAAAAGAGACACAATTTAAAATAGAAACGCAACAAAATAATATACAAAAATATTTTCACAGAAAGGTATGGAATACATAAACAACCTCTAAAGAAAGTCATAAATCCAAGAAACAAATTTCAAAAACCACATAGGGCAAACACTAATCAATCCCTAGCCAAAATGAGAAAATAACTATTAATTACTAAAATCTACAACTTATCCCTGAATAAAAATAAACTAAATGAACCCGTAATTCACTGTTACCCATCCCTTTCTATATTTCTATCCATAGCCAAACCAAGGAAAACATAGACATAGCCTACCTAAATGGTAACACTTTACCCTGCACATCTGAAACACTGCCTTATAATCCCCACAAAACAATAACTAACACCATAAATCTCTCTATTACAGACAATATTCTCTTAACTCTTCTACACTAAACTCTCAGCCACCAATAGCATGGAAAATATTCCAAAACCACATGAAAGTTTGGCCAATTTCAAATTAAATATTAATAAAGCGGAAGTATTAATGCTCTATTACCAACACGTCAGATAATTTGAAACTCTCTTCCCTTGAAGTAGCGGTGTACCAAGATTAAATACCTTGGGATAAACATTCCTGTTAGTCTTATACACCTGGAGTTAGTGAACTATGAACCAATATATATTCAAATTCAGGATGACCTGAATAAATGGGACGAGTTAAAACTTTCTTTCAACATATAGAAATAGTACACATGAAGATGCTTCCTAGACTATTATATGTTTTCCAGAATGTCCCAGTATTCCCTGCTAATTACTATTTCAAGTCTTGGAACAAAGTTATTTCATCCTTCATTTGGAGTTTCAGAAACCAAGGGTGCACTTTTCTCTGCTTTTCTCGACCGGGTGGGTGTTAATCTTCCCAGTTTAAGATTTTACTGCCGCCTTCCTAAAAATCCTTATCATTTGGCTCTCATCGACTATACAGTGTGCCTGGAAAAATATCGAGTTTTAAATTAATGACTTTTACGACATCGAAAAATAGTTTTGCCTCACCAGAATGTACCCTCCTATCAGAGACTTCTCTAAATTTACAGCTCTGGTCTTGAAGATATGGCAAAGGATCAAGCAACAAAGCGCTTTAAAACAAATAATCTTCTCTTTTACACTTATCTCAGTGGATGAAAATGTTCTTCCTGCTAACCTTGATACCACCTTTAATTTGTGGAAGAATTGGACCTTAATTACTACTAAAACTGGTTTCTCAATAATTTGGGCATAATCTCATTCCCTGAACTTCAGAATACCTTTTCACTCCTAGACATGTTTCGCTATACCAAGGTGAGAAACTGTATTTTAAAACAGAAAGAATTCAAGTCATATTCCCCCTCCCCTTCCAACCCTTTGAATCCTGGTTGGAGATACACTGGAGACAATGCTTGGGAAAATTAATTGGCCATATTTATAGGATCTTAAAGAGATACTTTGGGGATACTTCACTATCTGAAAGCCTGGAATAAGGACCTGGGACTACAGATCCCTTTACACAGTGGAAAAAGCTACTCTGAAAGCTATTAAGGTTGCTTTCTCCAATATATGGAGGAATTTGCATGAAGTCCAGTCCTGATATTTCTGCGCTCCGGTATTGGTGAGAGTATGCCAGAATACTATAGTTTCTGTTGGAGGGATGTAATTGCCACCTGGCTGACCAAGGCCACATTTTCTGGTTTTGTCTTAAATTAGCACCATTTTGGTGTGTCCTACAGCCTGAGTTGGGAGAATGCCTGGGGAGGATATTGAATTAACAGCAGAGCTATTGACCCTGTCTGTTTACCCTCCCATAGACCTCGTAAGGGATTGTATTTTACTTCCCTGTACATATTGGCTGCCAGGAAGGCTATCACCCATAAATGGATGTCTGACAAGATACCTTCTATATTAGACTGACAAATATTAAAAGAAATATATAATTCTGAACAATTTACAGCTAAATTACACAATTTAAAAACAAAAAGAACATCTTGCTCAAACACTGAGGCAAGGGTTACCCCAAAGGGCATTTGGCTGGGAAGCCAAGTTTCAAAAAATACAAAATCACATATGCCCACACAATGTAAATTACACAATAACCTCCTTTCTTTTGAAATAAAATGTCATAGATGGGTGTTCTGTATTTCTTCAAAAGAACCAGAATTTGTCCCCTGATAAATAACCAATTATCAATGCGTACTTACCAGTTCACTAGCCCCCTTCTCCACCTTGTGGAAGGGATGGGAGTGGGTGGGGGGGATGGATAGGGATAGTATTACCAAATGGAGAGAGGTCATCCGCTTGCCTTGCAAGGAAGAGTTAAAATAAGTGGAGGAATGCCTACCTTCAAATGGTGTATGATGTTAAGTTGGCTAGATCATTCATCTACTTGTTAAAATGCATTAGAGTAATTGTAACCTATTACTGTAGTAAGATGATGACAGTTCACTATGTAACGTGCTGTCTCATTTAATAAAGAAATAAAAAAAAAAAAAAAAATGTGAAAGCTGTTAAGAAATGCTGTTACTGGGCGGGAGCTAAAGTCGAGCTATGTGTCCTGAGACTCACTTCAGTGCATATAAGCGTGGTAAAGCTGCCATGAGACAGGGGCCATCTTGAAAGCTCATTTCCCTTACTCTCCACGTGGTCCCATTGGCAAAACCTAATTTGAAGTGAAGCAGATCTTCAACATCCCAACCCTTCTGTGTCAGAATCATTATGCCATGCTCCTCATCCACATAGTGCAGGACTGTTCCCTTAACAGTTTAAACGTTGCACAAAAGAGCACCTTACCATCCATTTAAAGTGTAAAGGAGATCTAAAAACATTTAGTCCTCCCTTTCTGCTCCCATCTCCTGTTCACATTGGGCAAAATCTTGTTTTATAAATTCAAATCTCTTCCCTGCTTCAGATGGGTGAGAATACAAGTTTGTTTTTCCTGCATAGCCTAATTTTTAAGTGGGCACGGAATTGAAGGACGTGTGAGATACCCAATGTGTGAAGCCCAGATCTCACAGTTTCAAAACTTTTCCTTCTTTGTCTTGTAGCGTAGCTTAAATCTGGGAAGTAATATATTGGTAAATTATCCTGAAGCATGAGCTGTCCTTTTTGTTTCCTGTCTGGAGGATAGTGTCTTTTACATGCGGTCCCACTGTCACTGTTTAAAATTGTCCTGCTTTGCTGAGCGCTAGTAGGTCCACGTCTAGGGGTAATTCAATACACCTTAAAAATATGCTCCATTTTTAGCTCCGACATACCGTTCACTAATTCTTTGACATAGCTTAGGAGGTCCAATCCTTCTGACTTTTTCGGTACACCAAGAAAGTGAATGTTACTCATTCTTGCAACATTCTTCAGGTGTTCTAACCAGAGCCTCAGCAGTTTATTTTTGACCAGCATTCCTGCAAATGCCGTTGCAGACTTTTGGGTAGAATCCATCACTGTTTGAACTTCACTGGGCACTAGGATAAGTTTGCTTTCCATCAATGCAAATTTATTATCCATTATGTCCATTTTCCTATCCAGGTGTTGTATAGCTTTTAATAGAGCTGTATTAGATGGTTTCCCACCTCCCCTGGCCTCATGGCTGTGACCGCTGTCACCAGCTGACTCCTGCGGCTTCCATCCTTAACTTTTGCCGCTCATAATTGTGGTTTGACAAGGCTTCCCCATCACACCTGTAGTCATAAAATATATCCAAATGCAGCAAATAGAGAACTCTTTCAATTGCTGTGACCGAAATCAGGATTAAGAACTCTTATAAAGTTTTATTTTGAATGGTTGTCATCTGGAATGGAGCGCCTCACAAAGGCATTTAGCTCTGTTGGCTACTGGGCACGCTGCGGCGCCCCCCCCACCACCACCCACCCCCGTCGAAAGAGCCTTTATTTCGGTATTGTAGGTGTGGAGATAAAATTTACAAAGAATGCACACTCGTGGTTTGTGTGTGCTGCCTGGGCCTGTCTCAAAACATGAGGGCTTGTGAGATTTGCCGACCTTCAACCTGGCTACAAGGCTATGCTGCAAGAAAGCCCAGGAAATGTTGTTCTTCTTAAAACATTGAAAGCCATGGAGAAAGAACAGGGCACAAGGTCTGTGTCTCCTCACCGCCTGCCAAGAAGTGGCTACTGAAGTCAAAGGATTGGGACATGGAGCGGTCATTGTGCGGACCGTCCTTGTCATCTGGGCACAAGCAGAAACACAGAGGAAAAGAAGAATCTGCTTCACTGACGAGGGTCCAGTTGCCATTGAGACATGGTAGATCTAGCTCCATCATCGCTGACTGCAGCCCCGACCATCAAGACACCAAGGTCAGGGCTTGGCTTAGGCTCTACCGTTACCTATTGTGGATGCTATGACACCATTGTCTGGCCAAGGCCTGTCACAAATAGTTCCAGTCTCTTTACGGAACTGGCTCCCAGGCTGTGCTGGTGTCATTTTCAGAAATAAGGCGTATTCTGCCTGGACTACCAACACAGGCAGTTACCCTGCTGATGGAGCCTCCTAACACTAGGCCTTCATCGATGGGTTCCATAGCATGTCGTCAGATTCTTCCCTCTCAGCTGTCACTGGTGTCACCCGAACATTCTTGGCTCCCGTTGTCAATAGGTGAATCAACGATGAAGTGAATACAATCCTGGCCTCATGTATTTAGAGGAGGAATATGAGGGAGAACAATTTCTAGCTCCTTGCTGTAGTCCTACTCTCTCATCCTGCAGTGAAGACTCTGTGGTTCTATACCCTGAGATCTCCTGAGGATCCAGCTTTCCAAGTCATGATGCAGCAAATGCAGTCTGCCATGGGCTTCGCTGTGAAAAGGGAAGATTCCACAAAAGGAATCTAATGGAATTTTTAGAGGTGCCCTGCTTCTCCCTCCATTATAATTCCACCTATGTATGCTGTATTAGAGGGTGCTGCTTTTGCTACGTGGTACAGACCACACTCCCTGCCTGCTGTTTCTAGAAAAGCTGATAGTCAGCATCTTGCACCATCTGAATCCTTATTACACTGATCAGCCAGAAACTGACTCTGTAGTCATCATGGCTGCTCATGATAGGTCTAGGACCCCTAGATACGAGTACTTTGCCTCCTGATAAAGAATCTAGGAGGCTGGATGTACTGGGCAAGTGTACTTATGCCTTGGTATCATTGGGCCTTAGGATTGCAAACTACCAGGCACACATGATAAAATGTCAGAACAGCACGTGGAAAGCTGCCCAACTGTTGCTCAGGCCTTGTCTGATGGCTTTGCCAAGAATAATTTACTTAAAACATTGTCTTCTGGTGCTGAGGTTGGCAAACATTTGCTGCGCTGAGCTTATGATGTCTCTGATGCTTCTGCCTGGGCGGCTGCTTGTGGCATTTGCATGAGGAGATATTCTTGGCTTAGGGTTGTGGACTTTGCCAGTGATGTGCAACGGGCAGTTTTGAATGACCCCGTTTAAAGGGAGAAAACTGTTTGGATATGATGTTGAAGACCACCTACGCAGCCTGCAAACTTAAAAAATGACACTAAGGTCTGTAAAGTCCCTGTATTCCAGTCCTTCTAGAGGTTGTGGTTGGGGCTCCTTTTGTCAGCCTGCTGCCTGTAGTAGTCATGCCTACCATCAGCAAGGCCGTGGTAGAGGAGGGAGGTGGGTCCCTTCCTCTCTGGTGCCCATACAAAAGCACCCAAAGGAATTGGTTCTGGTGGCCTTGCCACCTCACCTGACTCAGTTCTGTCTCTCCCCACACCTCAGCTGTTACCTCCAGGGTAAGTGTGAGGGCTAGGATCTCCCTGCATCTGAAACAATGGTCAGAAATTACTATGGACAAGTGGATTCTGGAGAGAATTGTAAGGGACATGCTCTGGAGCTGTTACAAATCCCTCCAGATCATCATCCGTAGAAACATAGAATTTGACGGCAGATAAGGACCGCTTGGCCCACCCAGTCTGCCCATTTCCCTACCTGATGGATAAGCTGCACATTCTAGTTAATCAATAGCTTACTTCCTCCTGCCCCCCACTAGAATTGCCTTATGCCTGTCCCATGCATTCTTGAATTCTCCCACTGTTCCTGACTCCACAACCTCCTCAGGAAGGCTGTTCCATGCATCCACAACTCTCTGTGAAAAATACTTTTAACTACCTCTGAGCTGTCTCCCCCTTGTTCTTGCACATCTCTTCTTCTGAAAGATACTACCCTCTTGTACCTTATTAATTCCCTTGAGATACTTGAAAGTTTCTATCATGTCTGTCCCCCTTCCCTCCTTTCCTCAAGGGATACATATTAAGCTGCTTTAGTCTCTCCTCGTATGTCTTCTGGTGCAGACCTTGCACCATTTTGGCTGCCCTCCTCTGAACAGCCTCCAGTCTGTCTGTCTTTTCGGAAATGGGGTCTCCAGAACTGCACACAGTACTCCAGATGGGGTCTCACTAGCTGTCTGTAGAGAGGGATAACAACTTCCTGTTTTCTACTGTTGATGCCTCTCCCTATGCATCCCAGTATCCCCCCACCCTCTGCTGCCTTCTCGCATTGCTTGCCCACCTTTAGGTCATCTGATATAATTACTTCTAGGTCTCTTTCGATTTTTGTTGTTGTTAATAACTCACCCCCCATTGTGTACTCTTCCCCTGGGTTTTTGTTTCCCATTACCTTGCACTTCTTTGCATTGAATCTGAGCTGCCACGTATTTGACCATTCCTCCAACCTTGCCAAGTCCCTTTTCATTCTTTCTACCTCAGTCTTCTTTGTATCCTCTGGACCATTTGTCCCTTCTGAAGGAAGAAGTTAAGTCTTTATTCCAAAACGAACATCATCAATTCAGAGTATCACCCTTTGACTTGTCTTCTGCACCATGGGTCTTTATCAGATGCTTGGCAGTAGTTGCACCAGCCCTTCAGAGGGAAGACCTGTTTCTAGGGGCGTGGATATGGTTCACTAGCCACACTGGCAGTTCCACTGGAATGGTCTGATTGGCAAGACATCTTCAAGCTAAGCACCTCCCTCCACCAGGTGGTATATCCCCTGACTTCTCCCCGTGATGTCAGATCTTTCTTTCTGCTGGAAGAACAAGTCAGCTCCTTCGTGGCTCCCTCTGAAGTGTAGTGTGCCATAGACGAACTTTGTCTTCCAAGTTTTTCAGTTTATTTACCTTTATTTTCATCTCCCTCCCTTAATCTACGATGGAGCAATGGAAGCTGGGGTTCAAATTCTGTGTTCGTTGTCAGCAGAAAGTGTCAGTCAGCAACTCATGTGTCACATGCTTGTACTGCCTGGGTGGGCAACACAACATGGCTGGGTGCAGCTTTGCAACAGCATGCTTCTAGAGTCCTTCAAGGACAGGAAGCTCTGGCTTTCACTGGGTCAGCCTTCAGAATGGTATCCAAGGACAGCCCTAAGGAACACAAAAGGCTTTGGCTGTGTCTGGGTCAGCAACTTGCAGCCTTTGAGGTGGAAGCGTGGCGGCTGTTGCAGGCATCTCCTCGGTCTCGGTGCTGTTCCTCTGGGGCCAGCATCAAGAGTCATTCACAGGAAGATTCTGGGACATGAGTTTGGCCCTACAGACCCTGGAGGAGAGCCCTGTCCACAGTGGTGGTAAGAAGCACAAGAGCCATCTGTGCCAGTCGTGGGATCAAGATTGTGGTCCTCCCAGTCCCTCAATTCACCTGATCACATGGCGGCTGTCGGGCACTCCGTGGCGAGGGGCTAAGCCGGACAGGTCAGAGACTCTTTGGTCCCCTTATCAAGCCAGTCGACTTCGACTCTGGTTGAGCAGGCCACCAAGATATTTCTCAAGGTTATTGACCCATTGTTGGACAAGGTTGAGGATTCCGACTCTCAGATCCCAGTACTCCTGATCCTTACCCAGGAGGACATGATCCACTTGGTGTCCTTGACCAGTCCTCCGTGATGGTTGCCTCCACCTGCTTGTTGATCCTTCCATGCTCATGATACTTAACTTGAGCCAGCATGTGGTTTACCATGATCAGCAAACAGACTCTTCAGGCTGTCGAGACCGCCAGTTGATGGTCGAGATCTCGATTGTGGCATTCCCACTCTGTCCTGCTTGACCAGGAGGCATTGCCATGACACCTCTGACCCCTCATCCTCCAGTGAGAAATGGCATCTTTGCAAGCTGTGACGTTGCTATGAGGAGCTCCTCTGGCAAAAGTGGGACATTGCTGGGCAGGGTAGGGCTCTACCCTCTGGACTTCTGGTCACCTTGCCAGTGGCACCCTCGCTGGTCCACATCACACAGGTGTCCCCTGCACCTACTTCTCCACCTCTGTGGGTGGAGCCATCACCATCACAGACAATGGTTGGTGCTCTGACCAGGGCAGCCTATTTGGCCACTGACTTGCTTGTCCAGTTGTTGGTGAGGATCATCCAAGGAGAGGATGCCCAGGAGGTTCATGGTGAAAAACGGTCAAGGGCCATTTTGAGGAGTCCCCAGACAGCTCACGCTATGAGTCCATGGCCTCCTCTGGACTTCCCTCAAATGAGGGTCGATCGAGGAGTTGACCACCAAACGTGGCCCAGAGTCCTTAGGGCGCTTCTCCAGCTCATCTTGGAGTTGTCTGTCCTGGTTGAGCCAGTTCAGAAGAGGGCCAGGTATTCCCTTCTGGACATTTTGAACCTGGACTAATCCCCAGGGGTTGTCTTACCTGTGGCTGATGCCATTTTGAGACTGGCCCTGGAGCTCTGGCAGCAACAAACATCCTGCCTGGCACCCTTCCCTCTATGGTCCGCAAGTACACGGTCCATATGGGATCCCTCTCTGGGTTCTCGAACCATCCTCCACAGAGGGCTTGGTCACGGATTTGGTATTCCACAAGTTCAGACACCAGGGTGAGATGGACAAGCCTTGGCACAAGGAGTCCCACAAGATGGACGATGCAGTTTAAAAAAGTGTATGCTGCGGCATCCCCGGGTCTCCGTGACACTTATTAGGCCTTAAAGGAGAACTTTGGGGTTATCTGAAGCCCGGCCGATGCACAGATCGGGCTTCAGTACCACAATTCTCCCTGCAGGCACAATGTAAAATCAGATATTTCATGCCAGCAGAGAGGCAGGGCATCCATCTGTGATGCTGAAGACCTGGGTTTGGAAATGGACTGTGGACATCGGAAGGCCAGCCCGGAGGGGGGTGACTGGGCATCCTGGAATCAGCTCTCCTCCGGGGTGGGAAGGGAGGTTGAGTGTCCGGCACACCACAGACCTCTGGCAGAGGCTGGGGGGGTTCCTTAGTGCAGGCGCCGTCACCTGAGGGGGCGTGGTAGACACTGGTTGTCATTGCACGCCCTCACCCCCAGGTACTAGAAGCATAAAATAGCCTCTGGGGCGAGACCATGAAGCCCCCCCAACTGCAGATCTGGTGACCCCTTCCCTGATGTATCTGTAATAGAGATTTGTCAGGGCTGTAAAGGGGTCTCCAGCAGCGCCATCCTGGGGGGTAATCCAGGGGGCATTGCCATTGGAGGAGAGGGATCCCTGATCTCGTGGCAGTGATTGGCAGCTGAAGGGAAACTAAGCCACTGAAGATGCAAAAAGTGCAGTAAAAAAGTAAAAAAAAAAAAAAATGTAAAATCAACTGTTTACCTACCATATTGCTCGTAAACTTTCCCCATAGCTCCACACAATTAGGCATATTATATCTCCCATGGTGTCCACTGGGTGCCGCCCTCTGAGATCTCACTGATGACAACGCGAGATGACACACCATTATTGTTCTATTTATATATGCCTTATGTACGAAGCTTTAATAAACTCTATTCGCCATGCCTGCTTTATTTTAACATACTTTGACTATATGCCATGTGTATGCCATGTATACACATGGTATATAGTCAAAGTATGCAAAAATAAAGCAGAGCATGGCAGAACAGAGTTTATGAAATGTTCAAAGACATATAAGGGCATATTATATGTACAGGCAAAGGCGCATCGTCATCTTGTGTTCTCATCAGCGAGATCTTTGGGGGGCACTGCGGGAGATATAATATGTCGGCTGGTGTGGAGCTATGGGGAAGTTTTACGACGATATGGTAGGGAAACTGTTGATTTTATGTTGTGCCTGCAGGGAGAATCGGGGTACTAAAGCCTCGATCAGTGCATCGGTCGGGGCTTCAGATAACCTCGTAGTTCTCCTTTAATGATGGCCAGCTTTGGTCACTTCCTGGTGGGGGCTTTGATGACTGCCACGGCCATTTGCTGCTCAGCAAGGAGGGACTACATCAGAGACCAAGGTCTGTCGCTGGCTAAGCACTAGGTCCAGATGGCCTTAGACATGAGCGGCTCGTGTGCCTGTGCCATGGTAATGGCTCTCTCTCTCCATGCGTCGCAGGGCCTTGCTGCATCTGTCCATCTTTACAGCGGATTTCTAAGTCCAGGAATCACTCATTATGATTAAGATGGTCACCCTCCTGTGCTTGAACTGCCTGGAAAGATGGAATTATGTGCAAATGATGGAACTCTCAATTGGTTCATGCCAATTTCAAACTGCTGCACTCTTAAGTGCTTCAGATTCTTTACTCTGCCTGCCTAGTGAAGATGTCCCAGAGAGCTGTCCTTCAGCTTCTTCAAAATTTGTTTATCTTGGCAATAAGTAACGTCTTGTTTAATTTTCAAATTGCTTCCTTAGCATTAGTAAGTTTTTGTAATTTGTGATAAATATTTAGGTATTTAGTGGTTCTCTCATGGTTCCTTGGAACCAAGGATTCAGCCTTTTAGGTAAGGTTTTTACCTCATTTTTTGGTATATTTAGTGGTTTGCGGTCATGTTCCTTTGACCACTTGGCTGTATTTATATTTATCTTCGGTTCCCTTTTTCCTCTCAGGAACAGAGTAGCTCTCGGTTCCCGGAACCATTAGCAGTTGTTTATTTTTGAAATCTCCGGTTCCAAGGAACAGATCATTTTCTTTAGAATTATTTTACCGCTTCCTGCTCAGTGTCAGAGGTCCCTGTTGACAACCCTAAGAAATGCACAGGACCCACTGGTTTTAAATATTGTGAGTCTTGTGGTCAGAGTATAGCAAAAGCAGACAGACATTCCCTCTGTGTGTTTTGTCTAGGTATTAGTCATACTTTTGCCAGTTGTGATATTTGTAAAACATTTTGTCCTAAAACTTTGAGAAAAAAGGTCCAAAAAGTTAGAAGACATCCCCTCTGCTTCTGCTACTACTGGGGAAAATAGTTCCTGTACCTCAGTCACTAAGAAGGATGGAGGTAAAGCTAAGGACCCTGACAAAGAGTCAGATGAAACTGAGTAGGTTAAGTCAAAAAGGGCTGTGGAGACAGGGTCTGAAACTGTCCCACTAAGAAAATACAAGGAAAAGCATGTTGCTGTGCCCTCCAGCCGAGAAGGCCAAGGAGCTCCCAGCAGACAAACACAATATGCCCTTGTCTGAGGACATTGCTAAGGCCTTACAGGTCTTACTAGCACTGCAGGCTGCAGTCCCAGTTCCCACACTGACTGCACGGTTCCTGTGCCTGTGCCAGCTCCTCAGGAACTGCAGGCCACCTTTGGTGAGGAGGATTTTGATGAGGAACCAATGGATCTGGAGATTTCTCAGAACAAGAGTTGGATCCCTCCCAGGGACCAGAGAATTATACCTCCCACCATGCTTTTGTAAAAAAACATGGAAGAGGCCCTCAGCCTCCCTCTGCAGGAGGATTTGGAAGAAGCAGAATTCTTTGACATGATGGGGTTAGCCCCCACAAAACACCTGTTATTACCTATGTATAAGTCCTTAAAAAAGGCAGCATCGCAAATATTTCAGACTCCAACTTCAATTCCTGGAGTAGATAAAGACTGATAAGAAATATCAGCTGGATAGGACCACAGCTGATTTCCTTTTCTGTCACCCTGACCTTGAAGGAGTGGTTCAGGCTGCTTCCTGCGACAGGGCCAGAATACCTCTGGCTACCCATCTTCGTGACAAAGATTCTTGGGAGATGGATGCCATGGGAAAGAAGGGGTACATAGCTACCTCCCTGATAGGCGAGCCAATTATATGGCTTGTGCAGTGCAATACCAGAAGGCACTCTGGAATACAGTTCTAGCCCTGGCTGACAGGGTGCCAGGTGAAGTAACAGTCAATATGCAAGATACAGCAAGAGCTGCACTTGATGCCACCAAATACCAGTTCCACATGGCTGTGGACACTAATGATTCTGCAGCCCGACTAATGGCTAACTGTCTCCCTTAGGACATTTGCATGGCAGGAGCCACCAACCTGACCATGGATACTCGGGCCCAAGGCAATGGATTTTCCATTGGAGAAGAATTCATTGTTTGGTACAAAACAGAGGCCTCCATGAAAAAGGTAGAGGAATACAAGGCTACCTATAGAAGTAATTCTAAGGATAGGCCTTCCACATGCTATAGAGCCCAAACTAGGGGAGGCAGGGGTAGGGGATCCTATCCCAAACCTTTTTTTCCAGGCTCAGGCCTCTCTGCCGAAACAGCAGCTTAGAGGCTATTTTAGAGGAAGGGGCAGGAGAGCTATGAGAAGGGCTTCTCTCTCCCCGCAGACTCGGGCACAGCCCACACAGAACCCCTGACTGGCTGATACAGGTCACATACCCTATCGTAGAACCACCAATGGGTGGCAGATTGGCTCACTACCTCCCAGATTGGCATACCATCACCACAGACATGTGGGTCCTGGAGATGGTGAGCCAGGGTCTGGCACTCTGCTTCAAATCATTCCCCAAGCTGAGAACAAGAACCTTGGCACCAGTTACATCTGCAGACGGAATCTTACTGGAAGCAGAGTTAAAATGCCTTCTGGCAATCAAAGCAGTGGAGCCAGTGCCCCTAAACCAGAAGGGCAAAGGCTTCTACTCCAGATACTTCCTCACAAGAAATGAAATTGGGGATTGGTGACCTATTCTGGATCTAAGTCTTCTGAACAGACACATTCTGAAGCCAAAATTCAAAATGGTCACTCTTTCAATAATTATTTCCACATTACAAAATGGAGACTGGTTAGCCTCCCTAGACCTAAGGGATGCTTACTTTCACATCTCTGTCAGACCATCTCACAGAAAGTACTTGAGCTTCAGGCTGGCCTCAGGCCATTATCAGTTCATAGCACTTCCATTTGGCCTAACTTCTGCATCAAGGGCCTTCACAAAGTGCCTGGCCATAGTGGTCGTGTTTTTGAGAAAACGGGGTGACGGTCTTTCCCTACCTAGACAACTGATTAGTAGTGGGTCAGTCTCCGCAGCATGCAGAGCATGCTCTGACACTAACAAAATCTACTCTGGAGTTCCTAGGTTTTCTCATAAACGAGCAGAAGTCTCAGCAAATACCAGTCCAAGTGCTGGAGTTCATTGGAGCAGAACTGGACATCAGTCTGAAGCCAGAGCTTTTCTGCCACAGGACAGAGCTTCTGGTCCCCTTCCGCCGTGTGTGATCGCTTAAGCTTAGCTGCAGAGGGTTGCTAGAGATTCCTAGAGTGTGTTTAAAATTGTCTGGGGCCGGGCATATGCATGTGGCCCGTCTTTTGAATTCTCTACCCTGCCAATTACGTGAGTGGAGGGATTAAAACGCCTTTAAAACCCACTTATGGACCCAAGTTGGAGACTGATGTATCTGTTTTAATTTAATATGTATTGTTTTATTTAGTTAATTGTGTGTCATCTGATGTGTTTTAAAAACTGTGAGGCGCCTTGGTTTTGTAAAGGTGCCATAAAAATAGTTTTATTTTTGTTAGGGTAAACAACATTCTGCAGACTACAAACTCATTTGTGCCAGGAAAACCCAAGCCAGCCAGAGAATTCCTCAGGCTGCTGGGTCACATGGCAGCTGCCACTACAGTGGTTCCAGATTCCAAATGAGACATCCAGTTTCATCTGAGACAGTACTGGTCACAAAGGACAGACCCACTGTCTAAACTGGTTCCAGTCACCCACAGCCTATTACAGGCACTGCAGTGGTTGCTGCACGAGCACAGCCTTCGGGTAGGCATACCTTTTCTAAGGGAACAGCCTTCCTTAATTCTCACAACAGATGCCTCCATTCTAGGTTGGGGAGCACACATGCTGGACCACACAGCAAGTGGCACATGGTCTCCCAAGAGTCCCTGTTGCACATAAATCTGCTGGAGCTCAGGGCAGTGTACTTGGCTCTACAGGCATTTGCCCACATCTTCAAAACAAGGTGGTACAGGTCAGAACAGACAACACCACAACTATGTACTACATCAACAAACAGGGAGGAACCAGGTCAGCCCGCTGTGCACAGAAGCAATGAGGCTGTGGTCCCTGGCATACTCCATGAAAGTATCCTTATCAGCCATACACCTTCCAGGGAAGGACAATGTACTGGCAGATTCCCTCAGCAGGATAAGTCAGGACCACCACGAGTGGTGCCTGAATCCCCAGATACTCGGTACAATCTTCAGGAGGTAGGGCACTCCAGAGGTGGATCTTTTGCCTCTGTAGAAAATCGCCAGTTACCAATGTACTGTTGCAGCCCTCTCAAGGGCACACTTCCCTAGATCGTGGCCCTGGACTGGTCAGGGAAGTTTCTGTATGCATTCCCTCCTTTTCCAGTGATATTCAGGACCCAGCTGAAATTGAGGTCCCAACCAGCAACAATGATACTGGTGGCACCAGATTGGGTGAGGCAACACTGATACTCGCTTCTGCTGATTCTGTCAGTAGTTCCCCCAATTCACTTGCCCAGGAGGCACAATTTGTTGACCCCCTTCGGGGCGGGATCCTGTACCCTAACCTCGAATCACTGAGACTCAAGGCCTGGCTGTTGAGGACTTAGAATTTGCTGACCTTAAACTGTCCGAACAGGTGCTGACAGTACTTGGGGGTTCCAGGAAACCTCCACTAAGAAAACATATTCTTCGAAGTGGAAGAGGTTCTCCATATGGTGTGCAGAAAGGTTATTGACGCCCTCCAGGTCTGACTTGGCTATTCTCCTGGATTACCTGACACACCTACATTCTTTAGGCCTGAAGCCTTCAACCGTCAAAGTCCAGTTGGCTTCAGTCTCGGCTTACCTGTCAGCCGGCAAAGAGAGATCCGTGGCCTCTCATCCAGTCTTCAGGAAATACTTTATAGGCCTCAACCTTCTACACCCTCTTCTGAGGGAACCGGTCCCAGCCTGGAATCTTAATATCTGCATTGCCAAGCTCATGGATGCACCATTCAAGTCCACGGCAACTGCAGATTTGTAGCATGTCACTTGGAAAACTGTGTTTCTGGTTGCTATTACTTCAGCCAGAAGGATCAGTGAGTTACAAGCCCTGTGCACAGATGTGGACTACATCTCATTTCACAGGGATAAAGTAGACCTCGGACCAATAGAAAATTCCTTCCCAAAGTGGTATCTGATTTTCATTTAAATCAGTCCATCACTCTGTCTTTTTACAGAGAACTCAAGTTCTTCAGAAAGGAGGCTTCACTTCCTTGATGTCAAAAGGTACTTAGCCACTATATTGACAGAACCAAGTCTTACAGATCAAGTCAAACACAGCTCTTCCTCACCTATGGTGAAGTAGGTAGGGGCAGAGCTGCCACAAAATGTACAGTTGCTCACTGGATAGTGGCATGTATACAGCTAGCTTTGTTACAGTAAAGTGGTAAACAGGTGCCCTGGGCCTGAGGGCACGCCACCAGGGGCACAGCTTGCTTCAGTAGCAGCTTTAAGAGAGATTCCGCTACTGGAAATCTGCAAAGCAGCTACATGGAAAACAGTACACACCTTCATAAAGCATTACAGCCTGGATCTACAATCCAGAAGTGATGCCGGGTTTGGTACAGCAGTTCTGCAGAACCAGTTTCCAAAATAGGTTTTCTGCCCAACCTCCAAAGGTACTGCTTGGTAGTCTGCATCAGTTTAATCATAATGAGTAATTCCTGGAGTTAGAAGAGAAAATTACTCACCATAGTATTCTTATTTTTTCAAAGGGATCACTCATTAAGATTAAAGCACCCACCCTGCCTCCCCTACTAGAACCCATAAAAGTTGTTCTGCATCACTGCCTTATGGTGTTTTCTATACAGGTCAGGTTAGAGACTCACTCGTTTAACCAGTTGGTTTCCTTGTGGTCTCGAGTTTCTTTAGGTTTGCTTCTTAGGGATATTTTGACCTGAGGACAAAAATTATTTTTATAAAATATTAGTTTTAGCTGGTGGATCTATACCCAGTTAGGCTACCTAAGAATCTGAAGCACTTAGATTGCAGCAGTTACTAGGGCAGCAGTTTGAAATTGGTATGAGTCAATTGAGTTCCATCATTTACATATAATTCCACCTCTCCGGGCAGTTCAACACAGGAGGCTGACTGCATCAGTTTAGTCATAATGAGTGATCCCTTTGAAGAAACAAGATTACTATGGTGAGTAATATTTTCTTCTTGGGAATGACCTATTTGGCCAGGGGGTTGGTGAAGGACATCTCACCAGGATTGAGAAGTCTAGTTCCTCCCTGGATTCTGTGGTATTGTCTCAGAAGCACCTGAGAAAGAAGCCTAAGAAACAAGCTTTTTGGTCCTTTCAGCTACAGTCTCCTCGGTAGCAGGGGCAGCACCAGGCCTGTTGCTAGCCTTGCTTGTAGAGCAGAAAGCAGCTAACTAAAAGAAGTTATATTTTCTTATTAATTTAAAACTTATATCTCAGCAGGAGTCGGTGTCTATTGAGATTAAGTAGACAGATACTTTATTAGAAGTAGAAGGGGTCTTATTTAGGGTTAAAAAAAAAAGAAAGAAAGTTAGTGTGTGTTCTGTGCTGGGAAGGGTACTGTATCAGCTGAGTTTGCTAAACCAGTAGGTGGAAAGAGAGCTTAATTGGGGTGTGGCTTAGACACTATAAAGCAGGTGACTCAAATTACAACTTCCTGTTGCTAGCCTTTTTCTTTCTAATGTACATGCAAAGAGGCAGAACTTTCATCAGTCCTACTAATGGCACACAGTTGGAATTGAAACACTTTACTTGTGCACCACATATGTGGTATACGCTTTGCGGTGTGACTGTTCTAATTTTATATGTAGGGATGTCGACCCGTACCCGGAAAGAACTAATTCAGGAACACGTCCGAGTTGTTTTACGTAGACGCTGTGACACCCCAGTGGGTACATATTGAACTGTGCATCATGGTCAGATTCTGAATACTTTCAGATTCATGGCTGTTGACCATGTTCCCCTAAATCCAAGAGGAGATGACCACTGCAACACCCTACTCCAGAGGGAGAGTAGACGTATTTACCAGTTGGGGGCACTTTAAACAGGGGGTCTCAGTGAAGACTGGGACATTACGCCTTATTTATAAATCCAGTACCCCGACTACCTACATCTATTTATGTTGTTTTTTTCTGCTTTGCATATTTGTGCTCTCTGAATCTTAGGTTTTTATCTTTATACATTTTTTAGTCATTTTGACTTTCAGCGTATTATTTTTTCAATTTATCTTTCTCGTTTTCACTTTTGGAGGCCATTCTCATTCAGAGCAACAAAAAACACTAATGTACTGTAGGTACTTTACTTCCCTTTTAGGTTTCTACATCCACTTACTCTTCTTTACCCCATTTTCAGTTGTCTACTTCGAATATTTGAATGGACGCAAAAGTAAAAGACAAAAGATGTATCATCAACTAAACAATATATTTAAAGTCTCTTGTTTTTGTGCTTTTCTCTTACAGATGTGTCTACAAGTTGTATTTGATTTGAGAGGATAGTATCGCCTTCTAGAAACTGTGCTTACGTACCTGAATTTATTTTATATTCATATTGTAAAATATTTGACGTAAATCTTTGTCTAAAATCAGTTTTCTAAAACTAGTGCATAATTGCTTTATATCAGTATCGTCTCAATATTTTACTGTTTTAAATAGTGAAATTATTAATTATTATACTTGATTTCTGCACTGTTTCTTTAAGCCGTAGCCCTTAAATTGAAGGGGCTTAGTAAATTTCACCCCTCCCCCTGACGAAGAGTCCGTGGGGACTTGGGCGCTAGGGCATTGTGTTCTGACTTTTTGTGCACTAATAAATTTCACCAGCATTTACCTTTTTGGAGTTTTGGCAGTTTTGTTAGTGCATCGTTCCCCTCCTGCTCTATCGAGACTTGAGCCTGTTGGTCAGCCTGGACATGTGGGAACTTGTACCAAAGCAGGTGATCAAGTTCATCAGGCAGAACTCGACACCCTGTGGGCTAAGACCCGTCTGTCTGCACCAGGCACTGGATCTTACCTCCATTGCCTAATCATTTTAGGTTTGGCTCTCACGCCCTGCTTGGGATTTCCTCAGGTTGCAGGGGTATATGGTGTCCTGTACCAGCATGATCCATTGGGCCTGCTGGCAGACGCACCACCTCCAGTGGTAGTTGGGACGTCATTGGTCCCAGCGCCTAGGACACTTGGACCAGACGGTCACAATGACCCAACCAGTGTGGAATGCCATACAGTGATGGCTGATCCCAAACACCTGGACAAAGGAATCCTGTTCGTCTGCACAGAACTGATAATTACACTCACAACGGACGCGCCCTGGTAGGGGTGGGGAGTGCAACTGGTGGACTACAGAGCCCATGAGTTCTGGTCACCCAAGGAGTCCTGTCACCACATAAACCTGCTGGAGCTCCATGCACTGTGGCTGGCACAGATGTATTTTGCTCCTCTAGTCAGGGTCAGGCCATGCAGGTCCAGACGGACCATGACCATGTTCCACCTGAACAGGCAGGGTGGAACTCTCTCCTTCCCTTGTGTCAGGAGGCCTCTGCACCTGGGCTGTAGTGAGTAGCCTTGTGCGGATCTCCTGGCAATTCATGTTGCAGGATAGAACAGTCAGCTGGTGGATGCTCTAGCCATGTAGGAGAGATGTCCCATGAGTGGTCCCTGCATCAAGAGGTGGCACACCACCTGTTCTCCAGATGGGGCTCTCATCTAGTGGATCTGTTTGCCTTCTGGAAGAATGCCAAAATAAGGCTGTTTTGTGTCCATCCCCCACAGTCTAGGACACTGCTGGGGGATGCCTTTTTGGGGCCCTGAACCCTAGGTCCTCATGTATGCCTTCCAAGCCATCCCCTTTATCCACAATTTCATGATCAAGGTGTGGATGATCCTGATAACTCCAAACTGGCCAAGGCAGTTTTGCTACCCAGGTCTCCTCACCTCAGCAGCAGACCTTCATGGAGACTGCTTTTCCACCTAGATCTGCAGACCAGACTTCAGGGGATGGTCCTGCACCTGGACCTGCAGTCCCTGCACCTCATTGCCTGATTTCTGAGCGGCTGGAGTTCCAGGCCTTGCGTTTGTCAGATGTGGTGCTCCACATTGTGGAGGCCTCCCAAAAGGAGTCTACTCACAGATGCTATGCATCTAAGTAGAAGAGATTTTCCATTTGGTGTCATGGAAAGGAGCTTGATCCCTATGTCTGCCCTGTGGTTAGCATCCTGGGACTGCCTTTGATCCCTTTCCCAGTTGGGACTGCAAGCGACAACCCTTAGGGTGCACCTGGTCACCATCTCTACTTACTGGGCATGAGCTGATAAGCCAGCTGTGGCCCAGGAAATGGTGGTTGGGTGCTTCTTCAATTGCCTGGACCACTTGTCCCCTCTGAGGCATGAACCATCTCCGCCGTGGGACCTACTGCTGATATTGGCTTTGCTTATGGGCAAGCCTTTTGAGTCAATGCACAGGTATGAGATGTCGCACCTGTTATGGAAGATGGCCTTCCTGGTGGCCATCACATCCGTCTGAGCTCCAAGACCATCAGTGCAGAGTCTTGTTACCTAGTCTTCCACAGGGACAGAGTCATCCTTCACCCCAACCCAAGTTCCTTCTGAACATGGTATGGAGTTTTCACCTTAGCCAGGCTTAACTTACCAGTATACTTTACCAGCCCTTCTTCAGAGGCTGACTGCAGACTTCATACACGTAACCTGCAGAGAATGCTTTTATTTTGTGGAATGCACGGCTGGAGTTTGGGGACAGGCTCGCCAGCTGTTTGTCACTTACACTGAAGCTGCACCTAGCAGACTGGCAGCTAAGCAGATGATTGCCAGGTGGGTTACATCCTGCATTAACCTCTGCAGTAGGTTGGCTGGTAGGGAACCTCCTGTATGGTTTATTCCTCCAGACATACTGCTGCCTCAGTGGTTGCTTTCAGGGACATGCCTATCCAAGAAGTCTAAATGGCTGCTACCTGAAAGTTGGCAAACACCTTCATTTCCCACTATCGCATCGACCTTGAGTCGTGCTGGGATGCTGGTTTTGGGACCTCAGTTCTTCCGTCTGTGTTCGCCAAGTAGGGCTGCATGCCTTGCTCCTCCTGCCAGAGTGTGGACAGTGAAGCATATCCGTGCCACTAGAAAAATAGGTTACTCGCCTTGAACCATAGTTCTATGAGTGGTTTATGGTTCACATCCACACAACCCAGCTGGCCTTCCCTGGCAAGTGGCACACGGATCCCTGCCTCCAGCATGCAAAGCTCTGACACTGAGGGATATACTGCCTGGGTGGTGGGAGGATCTTAGCTTAAAGATGTCCAGCCAATCAGATCATTCCAGTGGAAATGCCAGAGTATGAATGTGAACTGTATGCAGTCCTAGAACTATGGGTGCTGGTGAATAACCTGTTAGTGTTTCCCTGTCTGGACCACTGGCTTCTGAAGGCCAGCTCCATGGAAGTTCTGCTACATTCTGTGCGCTGTGCTACATACTCTGTCTTGGACACGTCAGTTGTTCAACAACTTGGGGGCCACAGTGAATGTGCCTTAGTCTGTGTTGTCTCCCTGCCACAGACTGCAATATATGGGGACAGTCTCGGACACAGAGAAGGGATGTGCTCTCCTGCCACGGGACAGGGCAGACAAAATGATTGCCCAAGCTCATTTGGTATACAGGAGCCACTATGACTGCGAGAACAATGTTGCATCTCCTGGGCCTCATGACTATGGCCATAGTGACGTGCAACTAGCACACCTTCGTATGATGATCCCTCAGTGGACACTCAGGGTCCAGCGGGATCAGTTGACTGACAAGCTGAGCCAAATGGTTATCATCATGTCTCTGCTTCACAGAGCGTTGTTAAGATGGCTGGATCATAAAAACCTATTGAAGGGTGTTCCATACCGTTTACAAGCTCCTGTACAAATTCTCACCACGGATGCCCTCTGTCTCTGACTGGTGTGCTCATCTCAGCCCTTACCAGACAGAGGCATCATGTACCAAGGTGGAGGTTCAGCTGCATATAAATGTCCTGGAAATGAGGGCTGTCCTGTACAACCTTCAGGCATTTCAGAAACCGCTCTGCCCCACTCCTTTGTTACTTTTAGATAGTCAACATCGATGTGATGCATTACAGCAACAAACAAAGGGGCACTTACTCCTATCCCTTATGCCGGGAAGCAGTGAGAGTATGGTACTGAGCTCTGTCTCACGGCCTTCAGCTATTGGCCATGTATCTCCCAGGTCTCCAAAACATCTTGGCAGACAGGTTAAACAGGTCCTAGTTCATGGTTCATGAATGTGAACTGCTGTCCTCCGAGATAAATGACCTCTTCACAAGATGGAATTGTCCAGAGTTAGACTTTTGCATCCCACACAATGCAAAACTTTTGTATTCTGCTCCCTCGCCTGGAGTTTCTGGCAGAAGTGTTGTATCTCTGTTGGAAAGGGAAATTCCTAGTCTGGTCCTCCTCCCCCACCTTTCTTTTAATACAGAAGTTCTCGTAAACTGCCAGGGAGAGTGCCACTCTCATCCTCATTGCTCCATTATAGTCTTGTCACCTGCAGTTTCCACTCCTTCAACATCTAACAGTGGAACCTTCTGTCCCTCTACCTGTGTGTCTAGGTCTGTTGTCACAGGACAAGGGGTCCATGGTCCATCTAGGCCCTAATACATCCGCATGCGTGGCTCCTGAAGACCTATTCATTGCATGTTTTTGGGTATCCACTAAGGGTGCTGATGTACTGATTGCAGCTAGAAAGCTTTCTTACAACCATACTTATTCCTTGAAATGAAAGCAGGCCACTTTGTGGGCTGCTTCCAGGAATATGGAGCCTTATACATGTCCTGTACATACTGTGTTGGAATACTTGCCTTCCTCATCTGACTCTGATCTGCAGTATTCCTCACTTAAGGTGCATTGGCCACTATATCAGCTTTTCATGCCCTATTGATGGGCATATGGTTGCTCCAGTTAGAGGTGTCCCATACATTACTCTTCATATGAAACCTCCTATCCATAATCCAGTCCCACCTTGGGACTTGAACTTTGTGCTTGAGAAATTGAGTTGGCTCTATTTGAACCTGCTGCAAGTTGTGGCATACGTTTCCTGTCATGGAAAATTTTCTTTTAGTTCCGATGACTTCTGCTCAAAGGATTTCGAGCTTGGGCACTAATATATGAGTCTTCTTATTTGATTTTCACAAAGACAGAGTCTTTTATGTACAATTCTAAGTTTTTACCAAAGGTGTTTATCTGAATTTTTTTTTTGTTAATTTTTAACTGGGTAAGGCCCACTTAGCACAAATGCCTGTTTTCCGGGCGACCTGGGAACACTGGGGAGGTTAAGCGACTTGCTCAGTCACACGGTATGCAAGTAGAGGCAATGGGAATCAAAGCCAGGTCTGCTGGATGTACAATGCTCATTCACAACTCATTACTCTAACCTCTAGGCTATACTGCCAACCCCTGAATCAAACGATACACATTCCTGTGTATTCTGAGCTGAGTTACAGGAAGTACAGGAAGGAACTTCCTGGTGCTATCCGTTGTCATTCTACAAGCGATATGGCCACGTCTGTTGCTTTTTTCAGGAATGTCCCTGCTGCTGACGTGTGCTGCAGCCACATGGAGCAATGTCACGTTTTCAATAAACATCACAGTTTGGACGTCATCTCTCATAGATGTGCTGGTTTTGGACTTACTGTACAGCAAGTTCTTCTGTCCGGATTATATATCCAGACTGTGCCAGCTCCTGGGTTGCTTTGTACTGCTTGGGAATTGTTCCAAAGGTGTGACCTAATGGAGGAGATATCCTCGCAGATGGAACAGTTATATAAGAATTTACCATAACAATAGATAGAGGGGATCTCCTCCATTATGCCATACTGTCCTTCCTTCCTTCCAGTAAGGGTTCTGTCGAATGATGTGCCTCTGTCCGACTCCATGCATCCTGTATCCAGCCCCATGCCTCTCCTTGTATGCCTTGTTCTTGGCTCATCTCCTGGTTCCCCATGGTTGGAGGACATACAAGGCCAATCTCTGGCAGGGAACTGAGGAGTGATGGGGTTGCCCATGTTTTTCTACACGTAGATGTGACACGTCATTGTGGGCAGCTCATGGCTAGCAAAAGTTTCAATGTGGTCCTAGCACTGACATCTGTAGTTCCAAAGGTGTGGCCTAATAGAAGAGATTCATCTCTAAGATCCGCTGTTATGGCAGGTTCTTATATAACTATTCTTTACCATGATAACAGACTGGGATATTACAAGTAGAAGAGTGTGACTTCAGTTGGAGAATCAACAGCAGAATCTGGTGAGGTGGGAGGAAGGGTAAAATACCATTCCTTATACTGTCCTTTGTAATAAATTAATATTTTATTGGCACCCTTCTGCTGTACACTCTAGGCACTTCACAATGAAAATGATCAGTAAACAACTGTTATAAGTATCAATAAATTATAACAAAGCATTAGCTACTAATTATTTAGCTGGACCAGGCATGTAGTGTTGCAGTGGAATGTGCAGCTTGCTTTGCTTGCAGCCCACGTTCAAGGCCTAAGCACTGATTCACTGTGGGGCATCGGGGTGGGAGGGTTGAGTGGCCTAGTGGTTACTGTGCTTCTCCAGAATGAGAGGGAATCCTTTCCTGCTGCAGCAGTGCCTCTGGTGGTGACAGAGGAACGTGCAGAAAGATAGGTTCTAAGAAGAGACTGAAAAGCTAGCCTGCCTATTGCTCTGCCTCTTGAGTACAGTTTACTTGCCCTCCATAGGTTGTGGTGGTGGAGCTGGTGGAAAGAGGGTGTGAATGAGGCACTTGACAAGTCACATCTGATCCCGCTCTTTTCAGCTGCTTAGACCTCGAGGCAACTGAACCAAATACTCCTGACCTGGAGTAGCTTTGGTCTGGTCATTGTCAGCAAGGGGTATGGTCCCATGAAGTCTGAGAGGAGGGGCAGCAGGTACCCTGGACAGTTGTGAGCTCTCCTGTGGCATTGGATTCAGGCTTGAAATGACCGAAGGTTGGCTCTGCGCTTAGCATTGGTGAAGGGGGATTAACAAAAATAAAAAATAACTTAGTGTTGCGTCAGGTTAAAAAGGCATGACAGAAAGAGAGCTTGACAAATACATTTGAGCAACCTGTTCCATAAGGTGCTGCCACCGTTGTTGAATCCTGTGATTAAAAATCTCTCTTTAAGAACCAGACCTAGGTCCACCCAGTTGTGTAGTGAGTAGTGCATCGCACTCCCATACCAGCAGCCTGTATTCAGGAGTTGGGCTGTGTGTGAAGAGGCTCCCAGCCAGGCAGAGATGGCGCTGAGGCTGCATCACTGTAGCAACCCCTGTGGTGGGCCAAGCAGCTTGCTTTCTCCACAGGGTGACGCTGCGTGAATGTGAAAGTCATGAGGGTCTGTGCCTTGATGCTGACTGGGAGGTGGGAGGGACTGCAGGAGAGAACCAAGGAAGAAAAAACTGCCTGTGACCCTCAGGCCATCTAACGATGGTTGTCTGCATGCTCGGACCCTGCTCCATGTGGATCCCCACTGGCTACGACAGTGGGGTAGGATAGGCAAAAAGGGCTGGGGGTTGCCGGGGGGATGCGATAGTGTGGGCAGGTGGTGGCTCAAAAGCCAAACAGCTGTATGAGAAAAGAAAATGAAAAAGTACTGGACATAGCATTGTATAAGTAAGCAGTAAGACACGATAGGGGTGGGTGTTGTGCTGGCACAGTGCTCGCCAGGGGCTTACTGAGGTATGATACTGCTGGCAGAGTGCCTCGGACGCCAGAAGTGCATTGTACCAGAAAAATTGCACCTGTAAGTGTCTCATCGCACTTATAAAACAGGTACACTGGGAAAATAAAACCGGCATTTTCTTTTGTTAAATGTAGTCCCTCCCAAACTGTAAAGCATCTGTCTATCCACACAGTTAGTACAATTCAAACATATGCAGAATTCTACTGGCTGAATGCTTCCTCTCCCTACACAAACACACACAATAGGAGTTCTCAGTAAAGTCGAGGATTTAGTTGTATGTGGGTTAGAGCAAGCAGCCAAGATTTCCTGGTAGGCAGGAAGGGGGTCCATGGTAAGAAAAGAATCAACAAATAAAACTGAGAGTGGTACTTTATTTGAATTTGTGTATGTGTGGAAGAAGGGAGTACAAAGAAAAGAACATTTAATCAGTTTATTTTAAGGAGTTTAATTTTAGGGCCTACATAATTTTTTACTGAATAAAGGTGACATTTGTGTTTGTAATGACAATCAGGAATAAAAATAAAATGCAAATATATTGCTAGTGTACTGCGTCCTAATTGGCAGCACTTTTTCACCCATGTATTGTACTCTTTCAGCGTACAAGTACTAGCCAATCAGGATGCAGTATTTTCCCTACCCATTTTATAATCTCTCTGCTAGGCATAGCTGGAACGTGTTTGTAGTATCACCGTGGTATATTTGGAACACCAAGAAGTTACTTTAAGAGGCAGAATGAGACTAATTTCCATTCTGTTTCATTAAGACTGTTCTTATGTTCAGTTTCGCTGATCTTGCTGCTCTGTGTAATGATCGATATTGTAGCTGCAGATATAAAGTTTACTGGGCGCTCATTTCTTTGGTTTCTTGAGAGGTTGACAGCTACTGCACTGGTGGTTGCTTACAGAATTACTTTGTGTTTGCACACTCCCCAGTCTCATAATTTTAGTGAAAGGAAGCTTGGCATCTCCCTGTACTGTCAAAGGCTGCATCCCTGTGCTGTGCAGTAGGTGGTTGGGTCCTTGTATACTGTGGCGGTTGTGTTCCTGTGCACTACAGGAGGTAGTAGTGTCTCTGGGTGCTGCAGTAAGTGGTGGTGGCCCCATGCATTATGGAAATGGTGTCCCCATTGTGGAGACAGTATCCCTGTGCTCTGCAGTAGGTGGCGATGATCTTGTGCACCACGGTAGCAGGTGGTGTCCATGTGCTCTGCAGTAGCAGGTGGTGTCCATGTGCTCTGCAGTAGGAGGTGGTGTCCGTGTGCCCTGCAGTAGCAGGTGGTGTCTCTGTGCCCTGCAGTAGCAGGTGGTGTCTCTGTGCCATGCAGTAGGAGGTGGTGTCCATGGGCCCTGCAGTAGGGTGGTGTCTGTCGCCCTGCAGTAGCAGGTGATGTCTGTGTGCCCTACGGTAGCAGGTGGTGTGTCTGTGCCGTGCAGTAGCAGGTGGTGTCCATATGCGCTGTGAAGGTAATGCCCCATTATGTGGGTAGTATTAGCTGTGCACCAACACATTGCACCCTGTGCACTGCAGTCGGTGCTGGTGTTCCTTAACCCCGTAGCTGTATTTCCACAGCTGTGTGCCAACCTGCAGTAGAACTGTGTGGAGGTCCTTATAAGCAGGGAGTGGAAATTTCAGTGTGTTTCAAACTGTCTGTGAGAGGCTCCCTGTCAGTAAGATCTTTGGGTGCAGGTATATCCATGTTACGTGGATTAGTGTGGGGGCCCTGTGGTTTTTGCTGCAGTTTCTATGATCAGATCTTAAACGACAAATGGAGGAGGATGACAGCTGAGAAGTGGATAACAAGGCTGTGACTTCTGCAGCTTTCAGCTGTGTTTCCAACAGCTGCCGCTTGTTTTATTCAATTATTTTCTTTGTTTCCACCATAAATTCATTTCTTTTCATCTCTCATTACAGTTCAGACCGTCTGATGGAAGATGCGATAAGGTAAGAACAAGCATACTGCTCCTCCTTTCTTGCCAGAGTTGTTGATTCCATCCCCATAACCCAGTGCAGAAATGTAACATTTGGGAATGGAGAGGTTACCAGATGTTGTGCAGATGTTTCAGTAAATGTCAGAGGGGCCACTTTGTGCTCCAGTGGGTAATGCACTGTGCTCCCACACCTGTGCCTGGGTTTGGGAGCTAGACTGGCTGTCCAAGGGGTTGGGGGTGGCATTGCTGTATGGCAGTGCTTCCATGAGAGGTGGAATTGGCACTGGGATCCACCGTGGCGATCCCCTGTGGTGAGTCCAAGCATGCCTCCTCCACAGAATGTCACTGCATGTGTAAGAGACCTGCAGAGCTTTTGCTTGGCATCTTGGGAGGGTTTGGGGAAAGAAGCCGCAGGCAGAAAATGGTGGCTGCTTTCATGATGGCAGTGATATGCTTGGGACCCGTGCTGGAGACCCAGCTCCCATGCCAGACTGTGCTCCAGTGGGTGAGAACGCCTGCCCTGCTCTCTGGCCCTTGTATGGCCAACACTGGATTTGGGGGTTGTCCGGTGACGGGGCTGGGTGTTTGCCTGCCAGAAAGCACAGAAATAGGCAACAACTGACCAAGGTGGAAAGACTGTATATTTCAGTTTAAAAAAAAAAAAATGTATATTTCACAGGTATTCCTCCCTCCTCCCTTCTCTCTACCTGTTATGCCCATATGCCTATACCACACATGCTTGAGGCTCCCCACTGTCTTCGCTCCTGCCACTTCTCCTGGCAGGCTGTTTCAAGCACCAACCACCCTTTCTGTGAAGAAGAATTTCCTCACATCCCTCTTAAACTCTCCCTGCAAGCTTCATGTGTTCCGATGCTCCTCTGAAAGAGACTCCCCTCCTGCACTTTGTTCACCCTATGAGGTACTTACAGGTCTCAGTCATGTCCCCTTTCACTCTCCTGTCTTCCAGAGGGGTACGTGTTGTGCTCCTGCAGCATCTCCTCATATGGTTTCTCATGCAATCCCTGCACCATTTTGGTAGGCCTCCTCTGGACTGCTTCCACCTTGTCAGTGTCCTTGCCAGAGGTGCAGCCTCCAGAACTGAGCACGGTACTCCAGGTGGGGTTTCACTAGTGAGTGATACAGTGGTAGCACCACCTCATTTTTACGTTGGTTGCGCTTGCACAAACCAGTGTATTATGGCAATATGGGATTTCAGGGGGATGTCACTGCCAAGCCCATTGCAGTTCACAGAACCAGGGGCTCGGCAGTCTACCCCAGTGATTACTCGGTGTGGTCCTGCAACTTTCTGCTCGGTGGGCTGAGCGATCATTCACTTCAAAGGACCGAAGCCACTCTAATCCGAGAGGGCTTCAGCCCTTTGATTTGCATGACCATTCAGCCCACCAAGATAACTTTCCTCATGCCAGTTGTCTTCGCTGGAAAGAGCTCTCTCACCTCACAGGCGCAGACTCCATCCTAACTATGGGGCCAGTAGTGTCACTTGCAGTTAAGCGCAACCAACATAAAAATAACAGGAACAAAGTATATTGTACTGAATTACATAATCTGTAGGGGCGCACCTCCTCTCTTGAACCATTTTACTCCCTCTCCAGTATAAAAACAGTTTTGGTTCCCACCATCTTCACCACCAACTGCTCTCGATTTTGTTTCCTCTTTGCTGGAAAAGAGACGACTCGAACTTTGATCGAAGCGGGGCTCCAACCTGTTGTCTGTCCTGAAACCCCGGTGAGAGTCAGGGACCCGGGTCAGGAATTCCTAATCATGGTGCTGGACTGCGATGCGACCCGTTCCCCCCAAGCCCATCCTTTATCCCCACCATAGGATTCCCCACCAGCACAAGTCTTACCTCAGTCCAAGCAGTGGCACCTCCGGCGACAGGCTCTCAGTGCTCCTCTGCCAGGCAGGCAGTCCGCAGCATCACCCCACTCTCTTATTCCACAGTAGTCTCCCCAGCGTTTAGTAGGCGATCGATCCCGGGACTAGATATTCCCAATCTGGAACCAATCAGTACGTGGGGGGAAGACACCTTCAATGATCCCGGGCAGGCAGCAATTAAAATCCAGAGCAATCCAAGTCTGATCGGCGATGCCTTGAGTATTCCACTGCACATATTTGTTTTTAACCCTGAAAAAAAGAAAACTGTCCCTTGTCTCCCTCCCCATCCCGACCCTCCCTCTGCGCACCCACCTCCGATATACGCCATACTTCAACCACTGTCATCTTTTCTTTTAACATATTTTATTGACATTTTTCATACAGAACAATACAGTACATAATACAGCAGCATGACCGTACAATTATTACAGTGCACTTAACAGAGGGTATGAGTTATTATGTGCCACCCACTATCCCTCCCTCAGTGCCCGCCCAACCAAACACCCCCATATCACCTCCCTTACCCCCCCACCCCCAGAGAGTTGCTGACGTAATAATCTATGAGAAATCCATCAATATAGTTGTCTGTCCAGGACATGGTAAACTCACCACTAAGGGTATCTACAGGAGTATTCGATGACAGAGGGCCATGCAGCACACTCTTTATGATGGGCACATTCTGTGCGGGGGCACGAGCTGAGCTAAGGGCCCATATTAAGCTACAGAGGTACAGGTCCATAGGGTATGAAGCTTTTCCCACCTTGTCCTGTATTGGGACATCCTACCTCTAAGATTAGCTGTTGATTTTTCTGTCTTTAAATTGTAAATGAGTTCATTGACCCATTCACGATAGGAAAGGGCCTGCTAATCCTTCCAGTGCCACAGTACTAGTTTTTTAACTGAAAGAGATGTAAGGGTGATATGGTAACATCTTTCCTTCACCTCACTTGAAGCATAATCTCCCACAAGGCACATCTGGGGTGTGAATAAATCTTGTCGGCCTAGTGCTCTGCATGCAATCCCATCTTGCAGACCGCACCAGGTCTGCCTTTGCCACCAGGCCCTGCCTCCCCATTAAATTTACCTGTGCCATTGAACTTTGCATTGGCAGGGACTGTCTGCCCCATTATTGACTATCCCTGTTCTGTTGCTCAGACTACTTGATCTATGGTCTCTACCTGCCCTTTACCCCCAGTGAGTGAAGAAATGGACCCAGAGTCCAAAGGGATAGTGACCAGATGGATTGCTGCAGGCATTTCCAACAGACAAATATAAGTCAAGCCAGTAAGGCTGGGGCATTAGCTTGTTAATTTTTATAACTGATAATAGATTGCAGTAGTTAATTAACATGTATGATCTGTTGTTTACTAATAGTTTTTAGTGTGTATTGATCCTGTACTAATTGATTAGAAACTTATAGTCTGATAGATTATTCCTATGTGCTTTAAAATCTAGGTACTTAGTTTTATTTTTATTTTCTTATAACTTCAGGCAGATATAAGTGCAAAAGATAGGCATGTAATTTTCCAGACTGTCCCATGCTGTGTCCTCATGAGCACTGAGAGCATAACCTCTTGAACTTCTGACACTTGTTAGGTACTTTTCACTAGAAACCGCATGAGCAACCACGACCAGTCAACCCTGCCCTATTAGATGAATAATTGGCCATATAAGCGGCCAGCCATGTCCTACCAAGTAAACAACTAACCACAATGTGGTATCAGCTGTTTGCACCTCAAGCACAAAGTGAGATAAGCCGTTCACACCTCTGACAAAGGTGCGAGCCATCTCACGGTCTTATTAATTTTTTTTTTTTCAATTCTTTTTCCCTCGGTCACGGCCCGAGGGAACTCTCTCGGGCATCCTCATCCTTATGCCTGCCCTGCCTGAGGATCACTATGGCCTATGCCTTCCCTCCCCTGCAGCCAGCACTCCCGGTTTGACATGCCCGGGGAGGGTAGCCCGACTTCTTACCTTGGGCTCCTTACAAGGCAGACTCTGGTGTGCAGGTGGGGCCCAGCGCTGGGCATGAAGGATAGGTGCCGTCGTCTAGTCCATTGAGCCGGGTTTTTCCTTGTTCTGCCCGTCCCCTCCCTCTTGCATTCGCACCCCCAGCGGCTCGTGGCAACCTGCCAGCGTCAGGCACGCTATGCATTACTGTCCTCTGCCTGCACCCCATCTCCACCAGGGTCAGCTGGCATCCTGGCATCCACCATCCTCCCTCTCTGGGATCGGAGAGCAGCCCAGCTGGCTTCTATCCAGTTCCTCCTGCCAACCCCTGGTGCCCAAACTTGCTCCCGAACCCGGGTCACCAGTGTGGCACGGGGTGTGGTGTCCAGCGCCTCAGCCCTCAGCACTGCCAGGCAGGGCCTTATTTTTAACCCCTTGGAAAGTCCCCTGACCACCTGGGAGCCATGATGTCAAGTCCAGGTTACAGCCCAAATATTTATATCAGTCAGATGCCCCTGGGTTATTGACAACTCTCAGCATCTAATCTTCAGTTAGTGACCAGCTGGCTTGTAAAAGCTGCTAACACCTAAAACTGTCAATGCATCTGGCCCTCCTATTTTCTGCCTTGGCAAAAAGTATTTAAAAAGCTAGTGTACTGCTTGCAGTTAATAGCAATTTTCAGATGCAGTCAGCTATCACTTCCAGAATCTGAAGTATTTTTTTTATTTTCTGTTTGCTAATTAAGATTTTCTACCTGGCAGTACTGGGGTGATATGTGGAACAGCACTCTGTCTGGAGGAAAAAAGTCATTTCTGTTCCTCCCACTACATCGTCAGAAATGAGACAACACACCTTGAGGCGCCACAGTCCTTGCAGCCTGAGCAGTGACTTTCACAAGGTATCAATCAAAATGCAGGAAATTGTGACATCACTAGTAACCAGGCAGAGCTAGTCCCTGCTGCATCATGTGAAAGTGAAACCTGGCAGTAGAAATGGTTCTCATTGGTTACTAGTGATGTCATAGTCAGTGTGGTTTCAGTGTTGATGTAGTGGAGGAACCAAACTGATTTTTTCCCTCCAGGTGCAGCTCCACATCACCTCAGTACTGCAGGTGAAAACCTTCTAATTAAAACAGAAAAGAAAAATATTTTCGATATAAGAGCGTTAGCTGACTACATCTGAAAGTTAGTTAATTGCAGGCAGTTTCCAGGCAGTACACTAGCTCTTTAAGTCCTTAACAGCTCCAGCCAAGGTAAGAGTACTAGAGGGAGAATCAAGGATCACCTCTACTCTTAGTACCTCATGGGAACATTTGTTGATGGGCTGGTGAGTCTAGTTACCTGAATCCTAGGCATCGGAACTAGGACTGACAAACCTGGCTTCTATTTTATTCCTGTCTGTGACTACCTTAGTTAACACAGGAAATATTAGTAATGTCTGTTTGTACTGCTGTTCAGAATAGTTGTAATTTCATTTAGAGAGTTTTGAAATTTGAAAACTGTCTACATATGCAGTGCCAAAAAACTGCCTTATAGATATTAACCTGGTAAAACAGTTCAGAATTGTGACAGGCATTTAAGTCATGACTGTTTATTCATTTTGTTGTCAAAACTACTGTGTGAACTTTTAAAACAACAAAATCAAAAGTAAATACTTTTAATAGAATCCTGACTTGAGTAAGGCTTCTCAATTTAATAATATGAAACTTAGAGCATTTAGTTTGGAAAATGATAACCCAAGAAGTAAGTCAGTACCCTTAAGATAACAGTTCCAGGCTATATTCATCTAATTAAATGTGCAAATTTCTTATACCTAAAATTACTACATAAATATTTGGGCTGGTGTATTGAAAATTCTAATAAAAGACACTGGTGCAAGATATATGACTGTCATAGGCACAGACAAACAGTTTTAAAGTAAATATAAAAATATTAGAAGAACTATAAAGGACGTATTGCCCAGTAACAAATAAACATGCCCATAAGGAAACTTTAGATTTTAATGAACACAGCAGCCTTCCTGGACTGAGATTGTATAGTCTTGGTCAGTCAAGTGTCACATGATAGTTGTGGCTGGTGGTATGAACCATAACACAAAGATGTCACTTCCAACCATCTGTATTGTCATTCCTAACCTAGCCCAATTAGTTGACAACTTGAAAAAACTGCCAGTCCCCGAAGGTCTCTGTGAAAGCCGTGTAGACGAGACTGAACAAGAAAGTGTTACTGGAGTGCCAAAAAGGCTTCCTGATATAACCCACACTTATCACTAGGAGAGGGTCCACTTTGGATTTTATAAGAGACCATAAGGGGGCGACCTTAGAACATTCCCAGAAGACATGTAACAGTGATCCCTGATCCTGCCCACATCTAAAGCATTCCTGTCCAGGCAACTTACCTATCCCGTACATTTTGACTGACATGAAATACATATTATGCAAAATATAGAACTGTACTAAACGCAGTCTGTTATTAGTAATGTATGAATATACTCCCTGCCAGATCTTTTCCCATGGAGAACAGCTGGTGGGGAAAACTTTGTACTACTAAGAAGATTGACCCGTCATGTTAGGGTTAAGTTTGCTGAACAGGCTCAGTACTAAGCTGGATACAGCATGGAGTTGCCGGGCCAAAGTCTGGAATTCATGAAGTATTTCTGCCTGATTAATAGTTCATACACCCGGACCAAACCATTTAATTAACATGTGCCTCACTTGATAGATTAAAAAAAAAAAAAAAAAAAGTGTTTCCCTGGTTGGCGAAAATGCTCCAGTAAATCTGATACAGTACTCACCTTACCTTGATTAACCAGGTCCCTAACCACGGTCTGTGCAACCGTAATTGTTCCCCTCAGGGTCATCATTCGCTCACCTATACTAAGGTTGGGGCTACCAAATAACGGTTGTGAAATGTCCTTCTGACTGTCATATTTAAGGGATCTGCAGAGCTAGCTATGAGCCCTGAGTGAAGTATGTGTAACTGATACACACAGGGAAACCGATAATTTTTGAGGAAGTACATAGAGTAAGCTAGCAGGTATAATCCCAGAAGCCCCAATCATATAGCATTCAATCTGTAGCCATAAGAGAGTGTACTGGGAATCCCCCAAAGGATGAGATGGTGTGGCCCAAGCGCTATCAGGGACATGTCTGCACTCTTCAAAGCCCAACTGCGAACTGAAAAATCAAGATAAGTGTTGTATAGTGGCTGTCAATGGCGGTTTCAACTTATGTTGATAGCTCAGCCATTTTTTGAGATTTTTGCACCAAATTTTCAACGTGGGGTTCTTGGGACCCCACGGCATGAACTCTATCACTGTAATTTCATTACTCGGTCCCGAAAGGTGATTTTGCAGTCACTGCACAGAATCACCTTTCGGGACCAATTAACAAAACAACAGTGCCACTGTTCATAAGGTGGGGTCCAAAAAGTCCATGTTGAAAATTTGGTGTAAAATACCAACAAATGGCTAGATTACCTGCGCTTGTTGAAAGTATTATGCGTGAGTGACGCTGTGGAGCCAGAGCTTGGTGGAAGCAGAAGCTACAGCTCTGTAATTTTTCAACCAAAATACAGAAAAAACTGCATTTTAGATGCTGTTTTGATTTAGTTGGATCTTCGGAGCAGATTCCTGACCACTGATTTAGGTAGCATGGGGAATCCTAGGCGTGATAAAGCTGCAGAAGGTACGAAACGAGGAAAAGATGATGGCTGAGCCCAGACCCCTCGGTCTGGCCCAGAAGATTCAGCTATGACTCCCTCAGGCACAGATGAATCTCTGGTGATGTTGGGGCTAAAAATGCAAACCTTGATTAACTTGATAGCTAATCTTTCCCAGAAAGTGGACTCCTTCAATAGCCAAGTGGTACTATTGGAATCTTCAGTGGAGGATCTAAAGTCTGATTTTGTGGAGGTAGCTAAAAGGCCATACTGCCAGCAGAGCTACTCCATTGATTACTAAGGAACTGCAGCATGTTCGCATGAGGTTAAAACTATGGAGAACCAAATTAGGAGTGCCAACATACTTTATTAGGCCTACCCAAGGTTTCAAGGGAAACATCCACTCATGGCAATCCAGGAATTTCTAAACGAAAATTGGTGGTTCTAGGGACATGGATATGTTGTTCATCCACACTTTCTGGCAGGTATCCTTGCCGCTTTAAATCTTGCCGGAAGGTCTTCAAGCTGGCTCCTCCAACCCACCCGGGTGATGAAACTCTCTGCTCCACCCCATGACGCCAGATCTTCCTTACCGCTTGGAAGCTCAGGTTCCCTCCTTAACGCTCTGCGTATAAGACTGGTTCCTAATTCTTCGGTTTACCAAAATTAAGTTTAAGGTTTTCAAGACTTCGGTCAAATATTTCCCTCACGGCTGCGATGGACAAATCGACTCCCAGCTTCTGGAGGTGCCCATGCAGGCAGAAGATGTCTCAGATGGATCCGCACTCCCTGTGCGTCTACTGCTTAGGCCTTGAGCATGACCCGCAGGCCTGCGACCTGTGCTCTTCCTTCGGCCTACGTCCTGGAGGACCGCACTGCCCGTTTACAACATGGGCGCCCCGAGAAACGTTACCCTCCGGTGAAGTCTAAGGAGGCCCATTTGGCAGTGTCCGCAGCGGCTGGCTCGGCGGAACAGCTCGAGCAGATGATCGCCCTCGAGGAGGAGGCGGCGCAGGCTGCATCTTCGTCTTCCTCGGCCATGGCCTTTATCCCGCTCGCTTTGGGATCCTCCTATTCAGCTTCTTTTAAGGAGCTCTGTCGAGTCCCTTTCCACCCAAGGGAGAGGGGCCATCAGGACTTTCCTCTCGGCCAAGAAGAAGGAATCTAAGGTAAGTCCCTCCATCGACCTCTTGGGAGCGGAGAGGTCCCTCCCCGGTTGTCACCCTCGACTCGGGTCGATCCTTCAGCTTCGCCACTGGCCTCACGGGCGCCCCCGCCAGGTCAGTTGGTCGAGACACCTGCCGACGCAGTCGAGATTTTTCGACCTGTCGGACTGGTTATCGACTGATGAAGCCGACAACCCTCACTCCCGGTTCCTCGGCAGAGATGAGGTGGCAGAGGACTTGCCTGTGCCTCGGTTCCGAGTCCACGGTCAAAACTGCCGAGCCGAGGGGAGAGCGGGTCTCCCCCGCCCTGCCCCAGAACCCTCCTCGGAAACACCGAGGTTCTCTGTCTCTGTCTCGGACATCTTCACGGTCCAGCCGATCCCGTCGACATAGGCGGTCTTGGTACCGTAGTAAGCGGCGTCGCCGCTCGTCCTCGTCTTCCTCCTCGGACGAGGAGAGGCTTCAACGCAAGTTGCGTCGACGCTATGAGGACCTCATGTGGCAACAGCTCCTTCTGTCCGGGAGCAAGCGGACGTCATCGCCTTACCTGGCCATCAAGTAGCTGTCACCGGAGCGGCCGAAGCAACCCCTCGCCCTAGCTAAGGCACCTGCCCCCGGGCCTGTTGCTCGATCGAAACTGGCTGCCCCACCGATTGTGGTGGAACCTCCGCCTCCACAGCCAAGATTGGGGCCCCGACCAAGAATTCTCGGTCGGGTCAGGGCCTGCCCCATAGGCTGTCTGTCACCCTCACTCCCGACCGTCCTCGGCAGGTGGAGGGTGGCTTAGGCCCTAGGCAGCTCTTCACGGACTCGTCCGAGTCTGACAACGATTCCTCCCTGTTCTCCAGGCAGGTCGACCTGGAGTCCTCCGGAGGTCAGTCGCTAGACGATAGCCCATCGTCTTTCTTGGGTTTGCTTAGACTCATCTCGGAGTCCACCGGGATGCAGCTGGAGCCCGTATCCAAGCGGGCCAAGTATCCCCTAACAGAGATATTGGACCGAGGGGATTCACCCACGGAGGCCTTTCCGGTGGCCGAGGCCATTGTCGGCCTGGCCTTGGAGCTCTGGCAGCGTCCTGCTTCCTGCCCTGCGGCTTCGGCCAGGATGGCGAGGAAGTACGCAGTCCCTACCAGTTCCCTGTCCGGTTTTTCGGAGCACCCCTCAGCGAGGGTTGGTTATAACAGCGTCTTCGGCGTGCGAAGCGCCAGGACGTGGACAAGCCTCCCGACAAGGAGTCCAAGAAGTTGATCACGCCGGGCGCAAAGTCACGCTATGCCTCCCTTGGCCTTCGTCAGGCCAGCTCGGCCGTGCTGATGGCACACTTCTCTCACGCCCTGTTGGGTTCCCTGGATGAGGTAGTCCCTCATCTCCCGGCTGACCTGCAGACCACAGTCAAGCAGGTGCGGGACCAGGGCAGGGCAGTGGCCAAGCAGCAACTTCAGACTGCTCTGGACATCGGCGACTCATGTGCCAGGTCAGTCACGGCTGCAGTGGCCATGCGCCGTCGGGCATGGCTGAGGATATCCACCTTCACAGCGGATACCCAGCACAAGTTGGCGGATGTCCCCTTCTTGGGGACCGACCTGTTCGGTCCTGGAGTGGAGGGTCACCTCCAGAGGATCGAAAAGTCCAATGCCACTTTGGACTCGGTCTCCTCCGCCCAGAGGGACAAGGGCCGCAGACCGCAACCAAGCCCTTTCGTCCGTCCTGCGCCACGGCACGCCTCCGCCCAGCAGCATCAGGGCCAGCAGGCTCGCACTTGGCATCCCAAAGCCAAGCCTGTGGCTTCTCTTCCAGGAAGCAGGGAGGCAAGGCCCAGGAGGTCCCTCGGCCGGTCCCTCCTCCAAGCCTGCCCAGTGACGGGTTGAGGGGTGTCGCCCCCAACCTTGTCACTCCACCCTGGGTTCCCCCCGTGGGGGGACGGCTCTGCCACTTCCTTTCCGCCTGGTCCACTATCACCACAGACCAGTGGGTGCTGGAAGTGGTAGGAAAGGGCCTGCCTCTGGAGTTCGAGCAGGCCCCACCCTTCCGAGTCGTCACCCCCCGGGAGGCCTCAGGGTCCGCAGCCTCGTTGTCGGCTCGCCGAGCCGACATCGCTCTGCTCCTCGAGAAAGAGGTGATCAGAGAGGTGGCAGACCCTCCCTCAGACCCGGGGTTTGTGTCCAGGTACTTCCTGGTCCCAAAACGGACGGGAGCTGGCATCCCATTCTCGACCTGCACAACCTGAACAGGTTCCTAAGGTCTCGGACCTTCAGGATGGTCACTCTGGCTCAGATAATACCATCCCTGGAACGAGGCGTGTGGTTCTGTTCTCTGGACCTGCAGGACGCGTTCTTTCACGTCCCTGTCCGTCCGTCTCACCAGAGATTCCTTCGCCTTCGAGAGGAGGGATCTCTTTTCGAGTTCCGAGCCATGCCCTTCGGCCTTTCTCTTGCTCCCAGGGTCTTCACCAAATGCATGGCAGTAGTGACAGCATTCCTGCGGCGCCGAGGGGTCCGGGTGTACCCTTACCTGGACGATTGGCTGATAGCAGCCCTCTCCAGACCGGAGGTGGAGCGGTCCAGAGATCTGGCCCTCCAGGTTTGCTCTCAGATCGGCCTTCTCATCAACGAGGCCAAGTTGGAACTCGGACCGAAGCCGGTGATACTTTTCATCGGGGCAGAGCTCGACTCTGTTCGAGCCAGAGCTCGACTCCCAGCAGACAGGGCCGAGGTTCTTTCTTCCTTTGCCCAATCATTTCTGGTTGGGCAATCACGCCCTGCCTGGGACTTCCTGGGTCTCATGGCGGCCCATACCAGCGTGGTCCGTTGGGCCCGCTGGCACATGCGTCCCCTTCAGTGGGGATTGGCCAGCCAGTGGTCACAGCGCTGCGATCCATTGGACCAGCTAGTGACGGTGACCCAGGGGATGTGGAACGCTCTCCAGTGGTGGACCGTTCCAGTCCATTTGCAGGAGGGCATCCCGTTTGTCCGCCCCGAGCCGATGGTCTCTCTATCGACTGATGCCTCTCTGATGGGTTGGGGTGCCCATCTGGGAGAGCACAGAGCACACGGCCTCTGGTCCCCTTGGGAGTCCCGATGCCATATCAACCTGCTGGAGCTTCGGGCGGTTCATCTAACCCTCACTGTCTTTGCTCCGTTTCTACGGGGTCAAGTGGTTCAGGTCCAGACGGACAGTACCACGACCATGTACTACCTGAACCGCCAGGGGGGACCACGCCCAGCACCTCTGTGCAAGGAAGCTCTCCACATTTGGTCACTCGTGCGCAGCCTGGAGGCGGGTCTCCTAGCCATCCATGTGGCAGGAGCCTCCAACACTCTGGCCGATGCCCTAAGCCGGATAGGGGCTGTGTCCCATGAGTAGTCTCTCCTGCCAGAGGTAGTACAAGATCTGTTCTCCCACTGGGGCACACCTCAGGTGGACCTGTTTGCCTCCAGGGAGAATGCGAAGCTGAGGCTGTTTCATGCCCGCCCCCGTCAGCAGGGTTCACTGCAGGGGGATGCCTTCTCAAGGCCGTGGACCCCGGGCCTCTTCTACGCCTTTCCCCCATTTCCCTTGATCCACAAGGTGCTTCTCAAGGCGAGGAGGGACAAGGTGCAGGTAATTCTGGTAGCCCCAGACTGGCCCCGCCAATGCTGATTCCCAGATCTCCTCAACCTCAGCTCCAGGCTCCCGAGGCAGCTTCCAGCTCGCCCGGACCTGTTATCAGTCAGTCAGGGGAAGGTGTTCCATCCGGACCTTCAATCCCTGCACCTGACAATCTGGAGCGGCTAGAGTTCCAGGCCTTGGGTCTTTCCGACGAGGTTCTCAATGTAGTTGAGGCGTCCCGTAAGGAGTCGACCAGAAAATGCTATGCCTTCAAATAGAAGAGATTGTCCATTTGGTGTCAGGGCAAGGGCCTGGACCCTTCCTCCTGTTCCTTGGCAAGCATCTTGGACTACCTATGGTCCCTTTCTCAGCAAGGGCTTAGGTCGAAAACCCTAAAGGTGCACCTGGCAGCCATCTCTGCCTACCGGGTGCGGGCCGGGAAGCAGTCGGTGGCGCAGGAGAAGGTGGTTGGGCGCTTTTCCAAAGGCCTGGATCATATCCCTCCGGTGCGTGAACCTCCACCTCCGTGGGATCTACTGCTGGTATTGGCAAAGCTCATGGGCAAGCCATTCGAACCAGTGCACAGGTGTGACATCTCTCACCTGTCATGGAAGACCACCTTCTTGGTGGCTATCACGTCAGCCAGAAGGATGGGAGAGCTCCAGGCGCTTTCCATAGAGTCTCCTTACCTGGTCTTCCACAAGGACAAGGTTGTCCTACGCCCCCACCCGAAATTCCTTCCGAAGGTGGTGTCGGAGTTTCATCTTAACCACGTGTTGACTCTGCCAGTGTTCTACCCCAATCACACCTTGGAGGCCGAATATAGGCTCCATACTCTATGGACCCTAGAAGGCTCGCTTACTATAAGGCATGCAGCTGATGTCGAGGAGAAGTTCACCAGCTGTTTGTTACCCTCGCTGAAGCCGCACCTGGCAGACCTGCAGCCAAGCGGACGATAAGCAGGTGGGTCACCTCCTGCATAGATCTCTGCTACAGGTTGGCGGGCATGGAGCCTCCCAGAGGGATAAGAGCTCATTCTACCCACCGTACCGCTGCATCGGTAGCTGCTTCCAGGGACGTCCCTATCCAGGATATCTGCAGGGCTGCTACCTGGAAGTCGGCATACCTTTATAACTCACTACCACATCGACCTTGAATCACGCCTGGGATGCTGGTTTTGGGGCCTCGTTCTCCAGTCTCTATTTCCTAAGTAGGTGGTGTGCGCTTGCCTCCTCCTCCGGAGAACTGCTAGAGTCTGCCAGAAAGTGTGGATGAACAACATATCCATGTCCTAGAAATACAGGTTACTCACCTGTAACAGAATTCTAGGAATGGTATATGTTGTTCATCCTACGACCACCTTCCCAGCTTTGACGCAGACAACCTAGGCTTCCAGCGGGCCAGATCTGGCGTCATGGGTCAGAGCCGAGAGTTTCATCACCCGGGTGGGTGGGAGGAGCCAGCTTGAAGACCTTCCGGCAAGATTTAAAGCGGCAAGGATACCTGCCAGAAAGTGTGGATGAACAACACATACCATTCCTAGAACTCCTGTTACAGGTGAGTAACCTGTATTTTCAGATAAAGACCCAATTACAGGCACTCAAAAAATTCAGAGTTACTCCCCGTTGCTGACAACTGACAAAAGAGCCTTGAACTCTGATGATTGTTACCTCTGGAATCAGTGTGAGAGACAGAATTATGGTACTGGCTTACCGAATAGGTCCGTTGGTAGTCGAGGACCACCAAATTTACCTCTTCCCAGATCTAAGCTTCACAGCGTGGCAATGCCGCAAGAAATTTGATGCGATCAGGCATACTCGGAGAGAGGCTGGTATTGTACATACCATCATTTTTCTGGCTCACCTCCACATAGTACACGAGGAAGGTTCATCTATTTGGAGATCCTATTGAGGCTGAAAATGGTCTCTTAGATTGGTGCATAAGGTCTGTGAATACCCTCTAAGATCCTGAAGTGGTCATTTGAAGGGACTGTGGGGAACTGCTCTGAATGTCTCCATTTTCATAAATAGAACAGTGTCTGAAATAATTTAATAACTAACCCACAAGGTGGTTTCCCCACCCGGTTATTGCCTTTGGGATGTGATTCCTACGGTTTATTCAATGTTTTGTAATAGGGTGTTAACAAGGGAGATGGAAAAGTCTTCTGATTTCGTTTGATGGGCTAATTACATTAAGCCTCTTTAGGGCTTCCTACTTCAAATATATGATTAGAATGTTTTGTCTAGTTAATTTGGGTATAATGCATGGCGTCACAAGCTCTTTCTGAGCACCGCCTATTCTGGGACTAATGCTGGACTTTCCTAATCTTTAGTAAATGCCATGCTGTCCTTGGACTAATTTACACAGCAGTAATACAGGATGTTCAATTTTTCATTTTATCAATTATAGAAATACCCATATAGAGTAACTCAATATGGCAAATGCATATATTTACTTTTATTAAGGGACTTGTTCCTAGAAGAAAATGCTATTATGGTCTGTTTGGTGTATGCTTGTTCAATGATATGTCTTTGGAAAATAAATAAAAAGTATAAGAAAAAAAAAGTGTTCTGTATGCATGTAACTTTGGTTATGTTTAATATTTTGACTCCAGATTTTCAACATCGCCATTTCACTCCACCTCATGAACAGTAAAGCTGTCATTTTTCACATCCTGCCCGAAACGTATTTTCGCACCTGTGGTTGTGCAGTTGCTGCGCAAAATCACCTTTTGGGATAACATACTGAAATGATAGTGCCACTGTTCATGAGGTGGGGTCCCAAAAATTCCATGTTGAAACTTCGGAGCAAGAATACCAACAAACACTCAAGTTATGTGTGCTCTTTTAAAGGAAAACTCCATGTTAAAAATCAGAAAAAGCTATGTAGTAGTCTTTTTTTCTGTGTTCTAACCAGTTCCCAGCATTTTCTTTTCCTCTGTCTGTGAGAGATGTTTTTTCTAACTTTCCCTGTTTTATTGCCCTTGGAGGTTGCCATTCTGGTTTCTTTTATTGCCTCTAGTCTTCCCATAGTGCCCTTTGGTGTGATGTCTAATTGCCTCTGCAGTAAGCCAGTGTCTTGTTACAGGGTCTGTCACAGCTCAGCCACAGAGAAAATACTTCTTCCAGAGAAGACAAACTGCTAGATTTTGGGTGAGTGTAATCATTATTATTTTTTGATATCAGTACCTTGTCCTGCTATGCTATGGTGTGTGTGTGTGTGTGTGTGTGTGTGTGTGTGTGAATCATGTCACTGTTTATTCCTCTCGGTCACTTTCAGTTTTTGCACCAGTTCTAAGTAGCAAAACTTGAACATCACCTTATAGGTTGTAACACAGCAGGACAAGGTACTAACATCAAAAATAATAATGATTACACTCACCCAAAATGTAACAATGTGACTTCTTCTCTGAAAGAAGTATTATCTTTGTGAAGCTGAGCTGTGTGGACCCTGCTAAATCTAGGGGCATAGCTACATCACTGTCACATGAACCAGGGTGCATCGTGGGAGAAAAGAAAGCCAATAAACCTATTTGTGATGGAGATCCCCAGGGGTAATAAAACTACCATACAGCTAGCAGACTAATTTAGGAAAAAATCCTAATAGCAGAGAGAGGAAGGACACACTAGGACTTAACATACATATCAAAACACTCTACATAACATATGTTTTGCACATTCTGGGTGGACCTCCTTTAAATTTTCCTATGCCTGGCGTAACTTGGTCAATTTTAATATTATCACTCCAAATGTTCAACATATCCATTTTTCTACACTGCCTCATGAGCAGTACAGCTGTCCTTTCTCACATTCTGCCCAAAGCGTGTTCTACGCGTGTGGCCCGTGGAATAAGCGCTGTTGCTACCACGAAACTACCTTTGAGATTGAGTAGAAAATTGATAGCACCACTGTTCATGATGTGGGGTCCCAAAAAGCCCAGGTTGAAATGTGGAGCAAAAATACCAACAAAAAATGGACATTTGTTGAAATGTTCCTACGCACGTGTGTAACTTTGCCAGTTTTTTATATTTTGACTCCAGATTTTCAACATAGCCATTTCTTTACACAGCCTTATGAACAGCACAGCTGTCATTTCACACATCCTGCCCAAAACGAGTTTTCACACTTGTGGTGTGAATTGTAATCCAAGATTGAAATAAATAAATGGTGTTTTGCCACGAATTAAAAAAATTTCACCTATGGGGTTTATGGGGTATGGTGATAAAAAGACTACAGTATGTTGCAAATTTGGGGTCAAAATGTGAAAAAATTACAAGGGATGCATAGGTAGGGGTGTCACCAGCAGGAGGAGGGAAGTAGTGATGCCGTTAAATAAAACCCTGGTCAGGCCTAATAGTGGTTAGATCGTGTCAGATGAATCTGATAGATTTATTTGACTGGGTAACAAAGGAAGTTAATCAGTGGGGGGGAGTGGATGTCACCTACCTCCATTTCAGCAAGGTCTTTGACACTGTCTCACATAGGAGGCTTGTTCACAAGATTGGTAGTCTGGGCATGATAGACAAGGTGGTGAACTGGATTAGGACTGGCTAACTGACAGAAGACAGAGGGTGGTAAATAGGTACAATCTGTGGAAGGGGGTGACCAGGGGGTACTGTAGTCCGTGGTACAGTCCTGTTCATTGTCTTCATTAGTGACATTGCAGAGGGGCTGGAAGGAAAGGTCTGCCTGTTTGCAGATGATACCAAGATCTGCAACAGGTTGGATACCCAGAAGAGGTGGAGAAAATGAGAAAGGACCTAGGCAGGCTAGAGAAGTGGTCTGAGGAGTGGCAACTGAGGTTTAAATCAAAAAGTGCAAAATTATGCACCTGAGTCATAGAAACCCTGGGAGAGCTACAGGATGGGGGAGGTACAGTTGCTGACGATCATCAAGAAACAAAGGGACCTGGGTTAAAATTTCACATGACTTGAAAATGTCAAAGCAGACTACATAGGCAGCGGGAGGTCCAGTGGCATGCTGGGGTGCATAAGCAGGGGTATCACCAGCAGAAGGAGGAGGTAGTGATCGTTATTTAAAACTGGTCAGGCCTCACGTGAGTACTGTGTGCAGTTCTGGAGGCCACACCTTGAAATGGCATAAACAGGCTGGAGCGGTCCAGAAGGGCAACTAAGATGGTATAGGACGCACCACAACACAAACTAGCAGAGATTAAAGGACACTAATATGTACTCACTGAATGAGAGTAGTAGACAGGAGACATGATGGAGACATTCAGGTACCTCAAGGGTATAAACAAGGTGCAGGGAAAGACATCTTCCAATACAGGAGAAGTACAAGAATGGGGCAGGACATGAAATTGGAAGGTGGCAGGCTAAGAGGAATATAAGGACATATTTCTTCACAGAGAAGGGTGGTGGACACATGGAATGGTCTGCATGAGGAGGTGGTGGAGCAAGTACTGTGGCGGGAGTTAAACATGCATCACGACAGGCATGGGAGAGCCATAGAGGTACAGCTGAGGGAGGTTAGAAGCCATAGTCAAGTACCACGCTTACAAGTCAAACTAGGTTGGCCTAGTGGTCCTTATCTGCTGACAGTTTCTGTGTTTCAACCTCTAGCAAAGCAGTGTGGATACAGCAATAGAAAAGGCTAGTAGGATGCTGTGATGCACAGGGAGGGGTATCACCAGCAGAAAAAGGAGGTAGTGTTACCCTGCTATAGATCAATGGTGAGGGCATACCTGGGGTGATGCTGCAACGTGGAAGGTCTTGGGGTATGCAGACTATGCTCACCATTGCCCTGTTTCAGAAAAACATCAAATTGTGTAACAAACAACCAACTTTCGGCATTGACAAATGCATGTTCTTGCTAGAAATCTCCCTCCTTTGCACCCTAGCATCCGCTAGCCTTGCTTTCTGCCTTGTCACATTGCCCTGCCACCTTAAGATCATCAGATACAATTATCCCAAGGTCCCTCTCTTGCTTCCTCATGGCCTCCAGGTTTTCCCTGCCCTAGGTGCATAACTACACTTTTGGCATTGAAACTCAGCTGCCACACCCTGGACCAATCCTCTAGTTTCCCCAGATGCCTTGCATTCTCTCTACCCCCTCCTGGGTGTCCACCCTGTTGCAGATTTCTGTCACCCACAGAAAGCATCTTCCTTCCATTTCCTCAGCAATGTGACTTGTGAAGACATTGAAGGACAGGACCAATACAGATTCCTGTGGTACTCCACTGGTCACTCTTCATCCCGAGTAACTACGTTTACCACCACCCTCTGCCTCTTTTCTTTTTCAACCAGTTTGATACCCAGCTTACCACCTTCTCTCCCACCCCAGATTGCTAAGTTTGTTAACCATCAGTGTGGTATAGTCCAGATAGGCCGCATCCACTGCCCTGCCCTGATCCACCTCCTTCATAACCCAGCCAAAGAAATCTGAGATTTGTTTGATGTGACCTCCCTTATGAAACCATGCTGCCAGTGGTCCTCCAGCCCATTTGCCTCAAAGTACTCTGTTCGTCTCTCCTTCAGCAGTTTCCATCAGTTTCCCCACCACTGATGTGGGGACAGACCAGTCTATAATTGCCAGCCTTCTTGCTATCGTTCTTGTGCAGAGGACACATCTGCCCCCTTCAGTCCTCGGAACCACCCCACCTCCATTGAGGTGCTAAATAGTATTCTTGAGAGGGGTGGTTAGTACTAATGGTTAGTCTTTTAGCACCCTTGAGTGGACCCCATCCTGCCCCATCACCTTGTTTTCCTACAGGGTTTTCAATGCGTGGCAGACTCTTATCTTCAAAAATGGAGTCGTGTCTACTCCCCTCTCTCCACGGTGCTCCAGTCTACATCCAACAGATTAAAGTCCTCCATAATCAGTCCCCCCTTTGCTTGTCATTCTGCCAGTGGCCTCTCCCAAAATCCCATCTAACTCCTCCCCCTGTGTTGGTGGTCTGTTCACCACCCCCACACTTATAAAGGCCCTGGACCCAGTCTCCAAGCTGACCCAAAGAACCTCCAGCCCTTCCTTATTCCTGATGTGTCCTTGTTACTCTGTGGCTTTTATACCTTTCTTATATATAAAACACCACCACAACCCCCCTCTTCCTCCTTGCCGTATCGTTTGGAAACATGATGTAACCTAGAATGGCCAGCCGTGGGTGTCCTTGCAGTTTGATTCTGTAATGGCCACCAGATCCAGGTCCACCTCCGCAGTGGTTGCCTCAAGGTCAGGAATTTTATTTCCTAGGCTTCTTATGTTGGCTCACTTGGCTCTCCACGTGTGTTTTCCTTCCTTGCCCAAACTTTGCCCCTCCTTCCCAAGTCCATCTTTCACCCTTCCCTTGCCCCTGGTGCTGTCTGTCCGTCCCCTTTTTAATATCTGTGTGTCCACACTTCTTAATTCTTCTCTCTGCCTCTACCCCAGGGGAATTATTTTCCCTGGGTTTCTCCTCTCTGATGCTCCATTTTCAGGTGGGGGCATTCATAGCCTCCTCTTTAGTTCTGCCTTCCATTTACCCCACCTGTCTCACTCACTCCTACTTACTACAGCCACCATGTCACATCAGAAACCTAGAAATTGATGGCAGAAGGGGGACCACAAGATCCATCTAGTCTGCCCGGTATGGGTAACTAACCTTCCCCCTTCTATCATGCATAGTTATCCCACCTCCCTCCTTCTACACTCATTCCTGCCTCCATGTCCTATCTGCACTGAATACAGTTACCCCACCTCTTTCCTACCTATTATCCTCCTCTCACTTCTGCTTGCTTTTACTCCATTTCAGTCTTGTGTCCCATTAGCTCACCTCATTCGTGTTAACCTTTTACTCCAGCTTCCTCCTGTTTGAGTCTGTGTGGGTCATGGTTTAGCAGAACTAACTGCAGGGTTGCTCACAGCTGCTCCATTTCAGACTCTTCAGGCAGGTCATTATAGTTAATATTATGGGAGCACTGGCTGTAGTAGGGAACTCTCAGCTGCTCTAGTCCCAGTCTCTTCCAGCAAGTCACTGTAGGCAATGGTGTAGGAGCACTAACTGTAAGGAAGTTCAAAGCAAAGCTACTCTGGTCCCAGACTGTTAAGAGTCACTGCAGACCGTGGTGTAGGAGCACTGGCTGTAGGGGAGTCAGACCAACTCTAGTCCCAGCACCTATCAGCAGGAGGCGCTGTAGACAATTACGTCAGAGTACTGGGTGTATGAAGCTCACAACTACTTCAGTCTTTACCTCTCCCAGCAAGAGTCATTGTAGGCAGTGGTGGTATCCCATCAAAATGGTGACTGAAATTGAGCAACTCGAATACGAGCGACTCAGTTTCAGCGCTAGTTATGTGGGTTACCCTGAAAGGGTAGTGACAGGTGAACAAGAAGGTGAGAGGAGGCTGGGGAACAGGAGAGGACGGCAGGTATGTGGGACGTAGTGAGGCGAGAGGCTGCCGGGTGGCTGGCTACAGTGGGGAGGTGCAGGGTTCGGGGCTGGGAAGTGATTGAGTTTTTATGGTGCGGGCGGGATTATTTATTTTTACAGGTTTCACCCTCTCCCGACATGCACCCACCTGGAGTTGATCATCTTTAGTTAGGGGTGTGGGGCACAGCCCCCATAACAAAACTATTTGTTTCTGCCGGTTGTCACCGGAGTCTGCCTCGCTGTTTGGTTTTTTCAGTAATGTACATTGCTATTACGGCAGTCACTATTTTTGACATAGAACCGGCAGTGGTATAGGAAAGCTGGTAGTTGGAGGGGCTTGTGGGTACTCCAGTACCAGCAGCCACTGTATGCAGTAGTGTAGGAGCACTGGTTGTGTGGGAGCCAACAGCTACCCCAGTCTGTCCCAGCAGGAGTGCTGTTAGAAGTGGTGTAGTAGCACTGGCTGAGCTGGAGCTCACAGCTACCCTAGCCGGGAGCTCATCACTACCCCATTCTCTCCAAGCAGGAGTTTGTAGGCAGTAGTGTTGGAGCACTGGCTGTGTGGAAGCTCACAGCTACCCAAATCTCTCTCCCCCCGAGCAGAAGTTGCTGTAGACAGTGGTGTAGCCACGTGTGTGTGAGCACATGTATATGTGCATACACGAGTCTGTGTGTATGTGTCTCTACAGTATGTATATTTGGTTGGCGGTGGTGTGTGTGTGTGTGTGTGTGTGTACTCATACAAGTATGTATGTTATGTTGGCAGTGGTGTAGCTGTGTGTGTGTGTGTATGTGTAATATATATATGTATGTATGTATATATGAATGATATGGCCTGACTGAAGATATATTTATCTTCACGAAGCCAGTGATATCTCATGAGTGGCTTTGCCATTCGTGAGATATCTTGATGTCATTGGCATCGAGCAAAGATAAATATGAGATCTTCAGTCAGGTCATGTTCTGTTTATGCATGTGTTTTGGGCTTTAAAAATGTATCCGATTGATAGTGCCATTTTAGACTGCCATTCAGTTCATCAACTTTACGCTTTTGTTGTATAAAATTTAGCATGACCGAGCATTAGTACTGGTTACTGACCTGCTGGCATACATTTACAATAAAACACAATCTGAGCAAATAGTGAGAAAATCTGTTTTGTTTTTATGTTGAAACTTATCTGGTTGATCCTGCTGTGTTTGTGCCCCAGTCATTCTCCACAAAAGTTCCACTATATGTGTCTCGTGTAGCGTGACTGAGTGCTGTGACAGTACTGACATCGTGACACAGGTTGAAAATAAAATAAGGCACTTCACGTTTAAATACTCTCAGAAGTCCATCTTTTATCTTTAGAGTGTCCTTAGTTTGCTTGTAAGAAAAGGAGAGTGTGCGCACTGTGCCATTGGAGCAAGTGAGCAGTCTCTAAAGTAGACATGAACCTGAGTGACTGTTGCTATAGCAGCATACGCTCATGCTTCCGTCGTCTCTCTGCACAGCGTGCTCTCTCCTTTTCTTACAAGTAAACTAAGGATACTCTAAAGATAAGAGACAGACTTTTGAGAATATGTAAACATGAAGTGTGTCGTTTTATTTTGAATCTGTGTTAGGATGTCAGCTCGGTCATGCTACAATAGAGAGAGTAGTGGAACTTTTTGGGCAGAATGAATGGGGCAGAATGAATATGGCAGGATCAATCAGATAAGTTTTAACATACAAATCAGATTTTCTGTTTACAGAGATTGTACTTTGTTTTACATGTATGGCAACACATTAGTAACTAGTACTAATAGCGCTCAGTCACGCTGCATTAGAGAACAAAAGTGAAAGTTCAGGATGGCATTGTGAGAATGACAGGATCAGTTTCAGTATGACATAGGAGTGTGGAGATATAAGAGTGACGTGTAGGAACATGGAGATATCAATGATCTCTTCACTGGCTGATTCAGATATCACTTTTTATTCTTGTATTTATCCCAAAACACGTGTTGTATAAATATGTGCATGTGTGTGCCTCTACAGTATGTGTCTTACATTGGCAGCAGTGTGGGGTGTGTATGTACCTTCATATGCAAGTCTTTGTGTACGACGGTGCATCTACAGTATGTGTATTACATTGGCAGTGGTGTGGCTGGTGTGTGTGTGTTCATACATGAGTCTTTGTGTATGTAAGTACGTCTACAGTATGTGTATTACATTGGCAGTGGAGTAGCGTGTGTGTGTGTGTGTGTGCGCGCGCGCACGCACGTTCATACATGAGTCTGTGTATGTGAGTGCGTCTACAGTATGTGTACTACGTTGGCAGTGGTGTACCAGAGTGTGTGCATGCATGCGCACACACACACGATGCCGCACCATATCCAACATAATACACATACTGAAGTGGTGTATACACACACGCACGCACACACACACCAGTGCTACACCACAACCAACATAATACAGATACTGAAGAGGTGCACACACATGCACTCACACATACACTCATGTACTATATGTACATATGTGCCCACGTGTGTGTGTGTGTGTGTGCGTGTGCGTTTGCATTTATGTGTGCCTCTTCAGTATGTGTATTACATTGCTAGTGATGTGCATGTATCTGTGTAGTGCTTTGCGTGTGTGTGTACTATTGTGTATGTGGTCTTTTTTTTTTTTCCTGTAAATATTTCCTCCTCCTGTTGCACCAGGCACCTCACTCCGGACCACTCAAGTCCCACTACCCACCTGGCTGTCCTCCCACTGCCTCTCACGATCTCCCACTTCCAAAGATCCTCTGACATCCAGTATCCAGAGTATTCCTGTCACCCCCGGGCTACAGAGCTGTGTCTGGAACATGGATTCACTCCTGTGGAGTACAGAGCTGTGTATGGAACATGAATTCACTCTGGAGGGGTACAGAGCCATGTATGGAAGATGGGTTCACTCCCTCAAGGTACAGAGCTGTGCGAATCATGGATTTGCTCCCCGGGGTACAGAGCTGTGTATGAAACAGTGTATGCAACATGGATTTGCTCCCCCTGGGGTACAGAGCTGTGTATGGAACGTGGATTCACTCCCACTGGGGTACAGAGCTGTGTATGGAACATGGGTACGCTCCCCCTGGGGTACAGAGCGGTGCATAGAACATGGATTCACTCCCACTGGGGTACAGAGCTGTATATAGAACATGGATACGCTCCCACTGGGGTACAGAAATGTGTATGGAACATGGATTCACTCCATCTGGGATATAGAGCTGTGTATGGACATGGATTCACACCCCCTGGGGTACAGAGCTGTGTGTGGAACATGGATTCACTCCCCTGGGTTACAGAGCTGTGTATGGAACATGGATTCACTCCCCCGGGTTACAGAGCTGTGTGGGAACATGGATTTACTCCCCAGGAGTACAGAGCTGTGTGTGGGAGATGGATTCACGCCCTGGAGGTACAGAGCTGTATAGAACATGGATTCACTCCATCTGGGGTACAGAGCTGTGTGTGAAAAAATGGATTCACTCTCTGCCACTGGAGTACAGAGCTGTGTGTGGAACATGGATTCATTCCCTCCCCCTGGAGTACAGAGCTGTGTATGGAACATGGATTCACTCCATCTGGGGTACAGAGCTGTGTATGGAACATGGATTCACTCCATCCTGGGTACAGAGTTGTGTATGAAACATGGACACACTCCCCCTGGGGTACAGAGCTATGTATGGAACATGGATACACCTCTGGGGTACAGAGCTGTGTATGTGGAACATGGATACTCCCCTGGGGCATGAGCTGTGTATGGAACATGGATACGCTCCCCCTGAGGTACAGAGCTGTGTATGAAACATGGATTCACTCTCTGCCATTGGGGCACAGAGCTGTGTGTGAAGCATGGATTCACTCTCTGCCACTGGTGTACAGAGCTGTGTATGGAACATGGATTCATTCCCTCCCACTGGGGTACAGAGCTGTGTATGGAACGTGGAGTCACTCCCCTGGTGTACAGAGCTGTGTGTGAAACATGGATTCACACTTTGCCACTGGAGTACAGAGCTATGTGTGGAACATGGATTCATTCCTTCCCCCTGGGGTACAGAGCTGTGTATGGAACATGGATTCACTCCATCTGGGGTATAGAGCTGTGTATGGAACATGGATTCACTCCATCTGGGGTACAGAGCTGTGTATGGAACATGGATACACTCCCCCTGGGGTACAGAGCTGTGTATGGAACATGGATACACTCCTCCTGGGGTACAGAGCTGTGTATGGAACATGGATACGCTCCCCCTGAGGTACAGAGCTGTGTATGAAACATGGATTCACTCTCTGCCACTGGTGTACAGAGCTGTGTATGGAACGTGGATTCATTCCCTCCCACTGGGGTATAGAACTGTGTATGGAACGTGGATTCACTCCCCCTGGGGTACAGAGCTATGTATGGAATGTGGATTCACTCCCCCTGGGGTACAGAGCTGTGTATGGAATGGATTCGCTCCCCCTGGGGTACAGAGCTGTGTTTGGAACATGGTTTCACTCCCCCTGGGGTACATAGCTGTGTGTGGAACATAGATTCATTCCACCTGGGGTACAGAGCTGTGTGTGGAACATGGATTCACTCCCCCTGGAGTACAGAGCTGTGTGTGGAACATGGGTTTGTACCCCCATTGTACAGAGCTGTATGTAGAACATGGATTTGCTTCCCCGAGGTACATAGCTGTGTGTAGTACATGGGCTCTTCCCTTGTCAGTTTTCCCATTCATTACTGCTGGCGTGCACCTGCCCAGGAGCTTTTATTTTTTTTCTTTTGTGGGAGGAGTCGGTGCCGACTCATTGAGTGGTGCTCGAGGGTTGGCCGTTAGGCACTGCAGACCTCCTCCACCCCAGTTCTGTTTTCACCTGCCAGTAGTTCTGTGAAGTTGTTGTGTCACAAGGCCTTGCCTGTTTTTCTCGACACTGTGTGTTCGCCAATTCGCTTTTTCCTCCATCCCGGTTTTAGTACCCAACAGACGCTGTCGATACCCGGTAAGCATGTTTCTTTTAAAATTCTTTACTGACGGCGCCAAGACTATTTCTGTAGTTTTTTGGTATTTTTTTTCAGCATCATGTCTGGTTCGGGGGCTAGGAAGAAATCCAAAGTGGGCCGTGCCCCCCTGCATTGGTGTTCCTGTGGCCGGCATCATTCCGTAACAGACCGGCATGACGTCTGCCTTCGTTACCTGGGTCCCAACCATGATATGGATAATTGTGATGCCTGTGTCTCCATGGACCGCCACATTCTTGAGAGCCGCATTTTTAAAGTCGGCAGGGCCCTACCAACTTTCGGAGGACAGCATTGTTCTAGCGATGCCATGGCGAGAACTCTTGACCCTGACTCTGGGTCCCCTCCCAGGTCTGTATGGCCCAGTGAGGATGAAACATCCTTTTCTGATTCTAGCCTTGATGTAGAGGTTTTTCCCATGGTGCCGGAGGAGTGGCTCGGTTCCCTGCAGAGCCGGGTCGTGAGCGCCACTACAACAGTCTCTTCCTCAGAGGTGCAGGCTCCCCCGGTATTGCAGCACACGGCTGCTGGGCCCGGCACATGTGGACCCTTGGTGATGCCCACCTGTGCCACTTCGGATATCAGCGCTGTTCGTGGCGCCAGTGATTGGGGCAGTGCCGCAGGTGGTATGTCCCGTGGCGGCACCATTGGCAGGGGGGTTCCCAGGGCTGCTAGTCTGGTGGTGTGTATTATCTCCTCCTTTTCGGAGGGGGATGACTAGCTGGCCGATCCGTTGGTGCCCTGACTCCTCTGAGTCCGGAGCCCCGGACAATGACATCAAGCGCCCAGTGCTCCTGTCCAGGGACCCGGTTTCTGTTGCCCCATGTCCAACGCTGGTGTCGGGGGGCCCAGCGGCAGATAGCAATTCTGGGATGCCTGGGGTGATAGTTCCAACCTCGAGGGCCAGGGCAGCTGCCATCTCTGGTGCTGTCCTGGCTACTGCAGTTGGGACGGGACCTCCTCTTCTGCGGCCTCCCTCGGGTGAGCTTGCGAGATCTGGGGATCCCTTAGCAATGGGCTTGAAGAGGAGGGCAGCCTCGAGTCTGAGGGGTTGAGGAGGCCAGGGTGAGGCACAGGGACCTCTTCCACTGCACTGCGGAGTGGGTGGGGAGGAGTCGCAGTGGCGGACCCTGCTTCTCCTCCTCTGAGACTCCAGAGGTGCCTTAGTGGCGGCTGGGGTTTGCCTTCTAGAACCATGCAACCCCAGTTGCACCACAGGGGAGACTCATAGAAACATAGACTTTGACGGCAGATAAGGATCACTTGGCCCACCCAGTCTGCCCATTTCCCTACCTACTGGATAAGCTGCAGATTCTAGTTAACCAACAGCCTGCTTCCTGCAACCCCCCACTATAATTGCTTTGTGTCTGTCCCATGCATAGAAACATAGAATTTGACGGCAGATAAGGACCGCTTGGCCCACCCAGTCTGCCCATTTCCCTACCTGATGGATAAGCTGCAGATCCTAGTTAACCAGCAGCCTACTTCTTCCTACCCCAACCCCCTAGAATTGCCTTATGACTGTCCCATGCATGCTTGAATTCCACCACTGTTTGTGACTCCAACCTCCTCTGGAAGGCCGCTCCATACATCCACCACCCTCTGTGAAAAACATTTTAAATTACCTCTGAGCCGCCCCCTTCTATCTTCTCAAATTGTGCCCCTTGTTCTTGCACACCTCTTTTTGAAAGATGCTACCCTCTTGGACTTTGTTGATTCCCTTGAGGTACTTGAACGTTTCTATCATGTCCCCCTCTCCTCCTTTCCTCGAGGCTATACATATTAAGCTCCTTAAGTCTCTCTTCATATGTCTTCCGGTGCAGACCTTGCACCATTTTAGTTGCCTTCCTCTGGACAGCTTCCATCCTGTCTATGTCTTTGTGGAGATTGGGTCTCCAGAACTGCACGCAGTACTCCAGATGGGGTCTCACCAGCTGTCTGTACAGAGGGATAATAACTTCCTGTTTTCTACTGGTGATGCCTCTCCCTATGCATCCCAGTATCCCCCCCGCCCTCCTTGCTGCCCTCTCACATTGCTTGCCCACCTTTAGGTCATCTGACATGACTACCCCCAGGTCCCTTTCCATTTTTGTTGTTGTTAGTATCTCACCCCCCATTGTGTACTCTTCCCCTGGGTTTTTGTTTCCCAGGTGCATTACCTTGCACTTCTTAGCATTGAATCTAAGCTGCCATACATTTGACCATTCCTCTAACCTTGCCAAGTCCCTTCTCATCCTTTCCACCCCACCCTGTGCATCAGCTCTGTTGCAGATCTTTGTGTCATCTGCAAAGAGACATACTTTTCCTTCCAGTCCCTCTGCAATGTCACTTATAAAGACATTGAAGAGGACTGGTCCTAATACTGAACCCTGCGGTACTCCACTACTAACCCCCCTTTTTTCAGAGTGGACTCCATTTACTATTACTCTCTGTGTCCTATTCTCCAGCCAATTCTTTACCCAGGCTGTCATCTTGGGACCCACTCCCAGGCTGGCTAACTTGTATATTAATCTTTTGTGTGGGACTGTGTCAAATGCCTTGCTAAAGTCTAGGTAGGCCATGTCTACAGCCCCTCCCTGATCAACTACTTTGGTCACCCAGTCAAAGAAATCTATCAGATTTGTCTGGCATGACCTTCCCACTGTGAATCCATGCTGCCTTGGGTCCTGTTCCCCTCTGGCCTCTAGATATTTAACAATTCTTTCCTTCAGAAGTGATTCCATCATTTTCCCTACCACTGAGGTTAAACTAACAGGTCTGTAGTTTTCTGCTTCTGCCTTGCTCCCACTTTTGTGAAGGGAATCACATCTGCCCTCCTCCAGTCCTCGGTACCACCCATCCTCCCATGATTTGTTAAAGAGGGTAGTCAGTGGTGTCACTAGTTCTACCCTTAGTTCTTTTAGAATTCTGGGATGAATCCCATCAGGCCCCATTGCTTTGTCCACCTTCAGTTTTAAGAGTTCTTTCAGAACTGTGCCTCATAAAACAATCAGCTAAGACTCTGACCCAGCACTGCGATGAGTGCCTTCCTGTCAGCAAGATGCCCTACACAACAATTTGACAGAGAAAATAACCTGCTAATCAAACAGATAAAAATCCAGACATCCAACTCAGACACAGGTAACCTCCCCAGCCCCAAAACAGCCTGGTGGTTTGTGCTCTAGAAAGCAGTCAGCCCCAAAATAAGTCAGCTGTGCTTCACTCTTCCTGCACTGAAAATCTTAAGAATTAAGCCAACTGATTGACTAGGGACACCTGTGATGTAGCAGGCCTTTCACTGTAGGCAGGCTGCTGTCTGATTCCAATACACAAAATCTTTCAGTGAAACCAGGGATATAAACTTAACTACTCAGCCAGCAGGACACTTTAAAATGTTGCAAAATATCCTCTAAATCCTAAGTCTCAACCCCAACTATCAAGCAAATTCAGTTGTATCTCACTCCCTCTGGTTATAAAATTACTACACTTTTAATGGAATCCTGCAATTCTCTGCTTAATGCCAATAAGGAGAAAAAAATAAACTCTTTGTGAAAGCGTAGCTCCCTGTTTTACAATATTATACGTTACCAAGTTTCCAGCTCCTAAATGAAGTTACAGTTTGTTCTTTGCAGTGTTGCAAGGCTCTCAGCTTCAGACAAATCAAAAGTCAGACTGACTGGCTTCTAACTGTGAAGGATGCCTAAAACAGCAGTGATGAACCCCACCCAGAGCCAACTGATTGACTAGTGACACCTGTGATGTAAGCAGGCCTTTCACTGTAGGCAGGCTGCTGTCTGATTCCAATACACAAAATCTTTCAGTGAAACCAGGGATATAAACTTAACTACTCAGCCAGCAGGACACTTTTAAAATGTTGCAAAAATATCCCTCTAAATCCTAAGTCTCAACCCCAACTATCAAGCAAATTCAGTTGTATCTCACTCCCTCTGGTTATAAAATTACTACACTTTTAATGGAATCCTGCAATTCTCTGCTTAATGCCAATAAGGAGAAAAAAAATGAGAACTCTTTGTGAAAGCGTAGCTCCCTGTTTTACATATTATGCCTTACCAAGTTTCCAGCTCCTAAATGAAGTTACAGTTTGTTCTTTGCAGTGTTGCAAGGCTCTCAGCTTCAGACAAATCAAAAGTCAGACTGACACCCCCTCAAGACTCAGCCAGAATTTGTTTTCACATTTGCAGCGTCCGCTGACTGGGTTGACCAATGGATCCCCCATGCAGGAGGATCTACCATGAGGTCTCAGAGCCCTGGCAGAGGCCGGGCACTTTCGGTCAGGTGATCTTCCCCATTCCCTCTGCAGACACCTCCCCCTCTCCCAGGCCATGTGGGCCCTATGGGACCCTTAACCTGGGAGATGTTCAGGGCCACTGCAGCAGCCTTCCCTAGGTATGTTAGAGCCATGGACGAGCAGGTAATTTGCCTGTCTCCACTGCCACAGGAGGACTCTGAACATCCAAGCTCCTCTACTTCCTCGGCTTCCTCATCTGAGGAAGAGGAATGGCCCGTCTACCTCTCCCCTGACGCTGATTTCACTGAATATCAGTGATTCCTTTCGAGGTTGGTTCAAGAGCTTCATATTTCTCATCTAACAAGATGCAATACTGAGCAGGAGATGCTCTCCTTTCTTGAGTGAATTCAGTGAAAACCACCTGGTACCGTCTTGGCCTATTCCCTTCCAGGAATCATCAATCCACACCTGGCAATCACCAGCCACCTCATCCCCAGCCCAGTGGACTGCAGGAGGAGATATTGTGCTCCCCAGGAGTCTCTTGGTTCTCTGCCTCACCCACCCTCTGGGCTGACAGCTTTATACACTCCTTCTGGGCTACAGCACCCGGTGCATGACCAACCACAGGATCCAGATTCCACTGAGTTCGACCGATGGGAAAGAAGAGTGTTCTCTCCAGCTCATGCTGCTGTGCATCATATTGCATCAGGTTCACTCACTGCCTACAACAGGTATCTGTGGTCAGTGCTGTCACAAGTGCTAGCATCATTGCCTGATTTGGAGGAATCTAGGCAAGTCATCGCCTCTCTGCAAAGGGCCTGGAGCTTGCAAGGCACCAAGCAAGAGCATCATATGATGCCAGTGAGGTGACTTATAGAGTGGTAGGTACAGCGATATGCATTAGGCGGACGGCATGGTCGCTTGTCTAGATTGTCACCCATTGTCCGGTGTGGGTGATTTCCTCTGCCTTCTGGGCACCGTCTTTTCTCCCGCAGGGTGAGGAGGAATTTACTAGGCATCTTCCGTCCCCTGGCCATGGGGGACACCTCCTCGGCCTGACCAGCCTTAGGCCATGCATGGCCTAGTATGGCTATAGGGTCTCCCCCACAGGAGGCTGAGGGAAACTGTTCCCTCAGGGCAGTGCCAGGTCCCCTCAAGGGGGCCTGGTACTCACCCAGCAGTAATGAATGGTGAAGATTGACATAGGGAAGATAAGAAAATGATGTGCCTACCGTAATTCTTAATCTTCTCTTGTATCTTCACCATTCATTACTGATTCCTGCCCACCTTCCCCTCTTGGACCTCAGCGTCTGGGCACAGCCTCCACCCTGCTTGCCGTCCCCCTCTTTGAGGCCAGTTGGGGGCAGAGTCCCCCTGATACCTTGGGACCCTTTGTTTCCTTCTCTAAAGTCACAGAGCACCCAACCTAGGAGGGCGGCGAGTAGGGTCTTCACCCTGGCCTTGGAGGGAACTCCCTGGGGTTCTCAGTGGGATCCATTCCATGACTTGGTATGGATCTGCTGGTCCATCGTCAGCTCGTTTAAGGGTGGGGACTTCATCAGTGCATCCTGTGGGAGGACCCATAGGGATGCTCCCCCCTCCCTTTTCCTTTCTCGCTGTCCCCCTACTTTATAGGGGTTGTTTCTGGACAGAGTCCTTTCCTGTTTAAGGCATTTTTTCTACTTGATTAAGCTCTCGGGTGGTAAGCTAGAGAGGGCCATGCTCCAGGACTTTCATCCAGAATGTGGATTATGGGGTAGGGAGAGTCAGACCACCATTTTCCAAGACCATCTCAAATTCTCTTGTTGTGGACCGATGTCCAGTGGTCCCTGAAGTTGATGGGATCCTTGCACATGTGTTTTCATACCTCTCAGGTTTTTGAGGCTTAAAATAAGCCAATGGTCTTCCGGCTGAGCATGGCAGAGGTCTCCTTTTCTTCCCCTATATTATATGTCTTCTCTTCCTCTGTCTTTTGCTCTCTCCTTCCTGTGCCGCTGCCCAGGAGCCTGGCCCCCAAGGCCAATTAAAACATTTCTATTCCCTCTGTCCTCTGGTCAGCTTATTCCTTTTTCAGTTTATATCCTTTCCTTTTCCTATCCTTCGGCTCTTGTGCCTCCTCTCTAAATTTCTGTTATCCTTCTTTTTCATTCTTCTCCGGCAGAACAGAACTGGGGTGGAGGAGGAGTCTGCGGCGCCTAAGGGCCAACCCTTGGGCGCCACGCAGAGCATCGGCATCATGGGTGGCATCGTCGGCACCGACTCCTCCCCCAAAAAGGAAAAAAGTTCCCTAGCAGGTGCGCACCTCTGGCTTACACCCAGCAGTAATGAATGGTGAAAATACAAGAGATGAACAAGAATTACGGTAGATAAGTAATTTGCATTTCACTCCCACTGGGGTACAGAACTGTGTATGGAACATGGCTTTACTCCCCCTCGGGTATTGAGCTGCATATGGAACCTGGATTCACTCCCCCTGGGGTAGAGAGCTGTGTATGGAACATAGATTCACTCTCTCTAGAGTATGGAGCTGTGTGTGGAACGTGGATTCACTCCCCTGGGGTATAGAGCCGTGTGTGGAACATAGATTTGTACCCCTGGGGTACAGAGCTGTGTGTAGAACAAGGATTCATTCCCCAGGGGTACACAGCTGTGTGGGGAACATGGATTTGTTCCCCTGGGGTACAGAGCTGTGTGTGGAACATGGATTCACTCCCTCAGGGTACAGAGCTGTGTGTGGAACATGAATTTGCTCCTCCTGTGGTAGAGCTGTGTATGGTATATGGATTCACTCTCTCTCACTGGGGTACAGAGCTGTGTATGGTATATGGCTTTGCTCCCCTTGTGGTACAGAGCTGTGTATGGAACATGGATTCTCTCCCTCCCGCTGGGGTACAGAGCTGTGTATGGTATATGGATTCACTCCCCCTGTGGTACAGAGCTGTGTATGGAACATGGATTTATTTATTTATTATTATTTTTTTTATTTATTTTTTTTGATTACCGAGTAGGTGCACTAGACACAAAAGTGACTATTTTCAGGCACGACCCGGGAGGTCAACAACACAGAGAGATAACAGGTACATAGAATACAGTGTCAAGAAATAAGCAGTACATCACAATCAGAAGTGAAGCAACATTAAGACAATAATAGTATTAAGGCACATAAGGAGTAATTGTACAATAGAAGGTAAGTGCCCATGTATAAGCAGTAATAGTAATATCACTTTTAAGGTGCAAAAATGCTACAGGGTATCTTTATATCTGGCTGAGACTGAGAAAAGATGGCTACAGGGAGGAGGCAGGGAGAGAGGTAATGCTAAGATAAAGCCTAGCAAGAGAGAGAGAGAGGAGGAGAGAGGGAAGAAAGGGAAGGAAAAGAGGGAGGATAGGATTTTGGGTAGGCTGAGGAGCAGGGTGCCAGCTCACACCACAGAAGGTGGGAGGGAACTGTGAGCAACTGAGGGAAAGGGAGCCAAGATCTATGGTGGGTTGAAACAGGTGCAGCAAGTACATGCGGTAAAGAGGGAGTGGTGCCTCTTCATAAAAGTAGCACAATTGGGGCAAGGCATACATCTAGGGGCAGAGAATTCCAGTAAGTGGGACCTACGCGCGAGAAACCTAATTTCCCTTTGGTAGTTCTACATCTAGGAATGCTAAGCAAGGAAAGGTCAGAAGATTGGAGACCGTTGGAGATGGGCTGAGGGGTCAGCAAGGAGGCGAGGTAGGTAGGCATACTGGACCGCAGTATACTGTCCAGAAGGTTCCCAAGAGAGAGGAGCCTGTATACAATGAGGGAGGGCCAATTTAGGTCTGAATACAGCAGGCAGTGATGTCTTAGTCTGGAGGATGCAGAGGCGTATCGGCATATACTGTTATAAGTTGTATCCCACCTTAGTCTTGGATGTGTTAGTATAGATTACGGATCCATAAGAGAGTGATGGAAGTAGGATTCCTCTAGCAATGGCTGTCCTAGCAGAAGGGGTTAGAATATGACTAGTTTTGTATGCTAAGCCCAGTTTGGCATTGATAGCCTTACATGTAGCGGTTCTGTGGGTGTCATAAGTAAGGGATTCATCAAGCAAGACACCCAGATATTCAAAGGAAGTTACCATCTCCAGTGGGGAACCATCAGCCCAGGAAACCCGGAAAAATTCAAGGCATTGCTATAGCTTAATAGAGGATCCAAAGAGCATAGCCTGGGTCTTTCCAGCATTGAGAACGAGCTTGTTTCATATCCCCCAGGGTACAGAGCTGTGTGGAACGTGGATTCACTCCCCCCAGGATAGAGAGCTGTGTATGGAACATGGATTCCCTCTCTCTGGGGTACAGAGCTGTGTATGGAACATGGATTCCCTCTCTCTCTCTGGGGTACAGAGCTGTGTATGGAACATGAATTCACTACCTCTGGGGTACAGAGCTGTGTATGGAACATGAATTCACCCCCCGGGATACAGAGCTGTGTGAAACGTGGATTCACTCCCCCTGGGATAGAGAGCTGTGTATGGAACATGAATTCACTACCTCTGGGGTACAGAGCTGTGTATGGAACATGAATTCACCCCCCGGGATACAGAGCTGTGTGAAACGTGGATTCACTCCCCCTGGGATAGAGAGCTGTGTATGGAACATGGATTCACCCCTGGGGTACAGAGCTGTGTATAGAACATGGATTCCTTCCCTCTGGGGTACAGAGCTGTGTATGGAACATGGATTCCGTCCCCCTGGGGTACAGAGCTGTGTATGGTACATGGATTCACTACCTCTGGGGTACAGAGCTGTGTATGGAACATGGATTCACTACCTCTGGGGTACAGGGCTGTGTATGGAACATGAATTCACCCCACCGGGGTACAGAGCTATGTATGGAACATGAATTCACTGCCTCTGGAGTACAGAGCTGTGTATGGAACATGGATTCACTACCTCTGGGGTACAGAGCTGTGTATGGAACATGGATTCACCCCCGGGGTACAGAACTGTATATGGAGCAAGAATTCACTCCCCCTGGGTACAGAGCTGTGTATGGAACATGAATTCACCCCCTGGGGTACAGAGCTGTATATGGAGCAAGAATTCATCCCCCCTGGGGTACAGAGCTGTGTATGGAACATGGATTCACTCCCCCTGAGGTACAGAGCTATGTATGGAACATGGATTCACTCCCCCTGGGGTACAGAGCTGTGTATGGAACATGGATTCACTCCCCCGGGGTACAGAGCTGTGTGTGGAACGGATTCACATCCTCTGGGGTACAGAGCTGTGTATGGTGCATGGATTCACTTCCTCTGAGGTACAGAGCATTGTGTGGAATATGGAGTTGCTCCCCTGGGTTACAAAGCTTTGTGTGGAAGATGGATGCCCTTGAAAATAAATCCCACCTGGACCCCATAGGATTTATGGTGTTTATGAATATATTTACAGAATGCAAACAGATGGGAGATGGCTTTATTATTCTCCATTGGCCTGTGTTCACATGGCATGTCCCATCAAAACCGCAACATCCATAAAAGCGCTGTTAATACTGCTCCATTATCGCACAAGAAGAAAAAGCAAAATATAAAAAACAGTTGCTGCATTTAATCGCAGAGTTCTAGAATCCGCTGGTTTTTATGAGCTCCTGTTTTGCCACATGTGAGAGATTTTTGCCTTGACACAGTTTTTAATTGACTATTTGACAGGGACACACTTCTTCCTTTTGCGTTATTGATGGTGCTGTTATTGAACTACTCTGTCTTTGTTTGCATGGTCTTGACGTGGAACTTTCTCGTGATTAAGGAAGGGATCGTCCCTGGCTGACATTTTTGTAACATTTCCTGAGTCCCATCAAATTCTTGTTACTTTGATTCATCTTGAAAACGTCCGAGAGTCCTGCAGTCTCTCTGTAGAGCATTGAGCTCATAATAGGTTGTTTGCAGGCAACAGCAAGAAGCGATTTTTCTGATCCAGGCTTAAAAGCTTTATCTCCATTATGCCATAATGAGAACTGCTAATTATTTCCCAGAGATCTTCTCTGGTCAGCCCAGCAGCATGCGAGTGCCGTCAACTGCACCCTTTTTTCTGCAGCATAATGAGATGAGGCGCAAAGACCTGCCAGACAGCCTAGTGGGGGCAGAGTCCTTTTGTCCATCACGAAACTGTAAGAGAGATTCTGTTGCAAACAGTTCTAAAATTAGCATAGTTTTATTTCCTAGATGGTGTTTCACTTATTTTCTACAAGTAAAACTTTTTCTTTAAACTGAAGTTCCAGTTATTTTTATTAACAGGAGTTTTTAACATAATTTACAGTATGTTTATTTGTGTATGGTGGACTCTGTTCTAATGATCATATCCTGTTTTTAAAAAAAAAAAGAAAAGAAAAAAAAAAGTAAATGGAACTTAAAGCTACAATTCTGGCATCTCCTATGTTTATGAGCATATTCTCAGTCCCTTTGTGTGCTAGAACTGTGCAGCTTCGCTTTGCAGTTTCCTCACACTAAGAACTTTAGAAAGTGCTCTTTTTTTAATGCAAGTTTATTAGCAGCAGTTTGTAACAGAACCAAGTATATCATGACATGATATTGCTTACTCTGAGCCTGCATCATGTAGTAATCATACCTACATATGAAACTGCCAGCAGAAACAGACCAACCAGTCTATCAGAGTCTGCCCGAGTGTGCAGTTAGCATCCTAGATTACAGCTACCCCAACCCCCTCTCCACTGTCCCTCCCATATCTGTCACAGCCCCCGCCACCCGGACCCTCCCTTTACTTTGTCCCACTACTTTAAAACTTCCTACTGTCATCATACTTGATACCACCCTCTGGTAGCGCATTCCATCATGTAGACACCACCCTCTCTGTGAATTAGTGCTTCCTCATCTCCCTCCTAAATCTTCCACCCTCCGATCTTCGCCTGTGTCCCCTCATTGCCCTGCCTTGTTTCAGTTTAAACACCGCTTCGGTGCTAAGTTTATTTACTCCTTTCAAATATTTGAACGTTTCAATCGTATCCCCCCATCCCTCCTCTCCTTAAGTATATTGTAACATAGAATTTGACAGCAGATAAGGACTGCTTGGCCCACCTAGTCTGCCCATTTTCCTACCTAACAGATAAGCTGCAGATCCTAGTTAACCAACAGCTTACTTCCGCCTACCCCCCCCACTAGGACTGCCTTATGTCTGTCCCATGCATTCTTGAATTCCCCACTCTTTCTTGACTCCTTGACCTCCTCAGGGAGGCTGTTCCATGCATCCACAACCCTCTCCATGAAAAATACTTCCTCACATTACCTCTGAGCCATCCCCTCTATTTTCAAATTGTGCCCCTTGTTCTTGCACATCTCTTTTCTGAAAGATGCTACCTCTTGGACTTTTGTTGATTCCCTTGAGGTACTTGAAAGTTTCTATCATGTCCCCTCTCTCCCTTCTTTCCTCAAAGGTATACATATTAAGCTCCTTTAGTCTTTGTTCATATGTCTTCTGGTGCAGACCCTACACCATTTTGATTGCCCTCCTCTGAACAGCCTCCACTCTGTCTTCACGGAGATGGGGTCTCCAGAACTTCACACAGTACTCCAGATGGGGTCTCACCAACTGTCTGTACAGAGGGGTAACAGCTTCCTGTTTTCTACTTTTGATACCTCTCCCTATGTATCCCAGTATCCCCCCAGCCTTCCTTACTGCCTTCTCACATTGCTTGCCCACCTTTAGGTCATCTGATATAATTACCCCAGGTCCCTTTCCATTTTTACTGTTGTCAGCATCTCACCCCCCATTGTGTACTCTTCCCCATGGTTTTTGTTTCCCAGGTGCATTGCCTTGCACTTCTTTGCTTTGAATCTCAGCTGCCATACATTTGACCATTCCTCCAACCTTGCCAAGTCCCTTCTTATCCTTTCCACTCCATCTTGTGTATCAACCCTGTTGCAGATCTTTGTGTTGTCTGCAAAGAGACATACTTTTCCTTCCAGTTCCTCTGCAATGTCACTTATAAAGACATTAAAAAGGACCGGTCCCAGTACTGAACCCTGCGATACCCTGCTAGTAACCCTCCTTTCTTAACTGTGGACTCCGTTTACTACTACCCTTTGCGTCCTGTTGTCTAGCCAATTTTTTATCCAGGCTACCACCTTGGGACCCACTCCAAGGCTGGCTAACTTGTGTATTTAGAAACCTAGAAACAGAATTTGATGGCAGATAAGGACCGCTTGGCCCACCTAGTCTGCCCATTTTCCTACCTAACAGATAAGCTGCAGATCCTAGTTAACCAACAGCTTACTTCCTCCTACCCCCCACTAGGACTGCCTTATGTCTGTCCCATGCATTCTTGAATTCCCCCACTGTTCTTGACTCCACGACCTCCTCAGGGAGGCTGTTCCATGTATCCACAACCCTCTCTGTGAAAAAATACTTCCTCACATTACCTCTGAGCCATCCCCCCTCTGTCTTCAAATTGTACCCCCTTGTTCTTCCACATCTCTTTTTCTGAAAGATGCTACCCTCATGGACTTTGTTGATTCCCTTGAGGTGTACTTGAAAGTTTCTATCATGTCCCCTCTCTCCCTTCTTTCCTATTAACCTTTTGTGTGGGACTGTATCAAATGCCTTGCTAAAATCTAGGTAGGCCATGTCCACAGCCCCTCCCTGGTCTACTACTTTGGTCACCCAGTCAAAGAAATCTATTAGATTCGTCTGATACACACTCCGCTCCTGCAGCCCGTCTTCATAGGCCTTTCCTTCCATCCCCAATAAATTTTTTGTTGCCCTCCTTTGCACCCCCTCCAATAATTTTATGTGCCTCTTCAGATATGGCCACCAGTATTGCACGCAGTACTCCAGATATGGCCTGACCAAGGATCTGTAGAGGGGCAGGATCACCTCCCTATGCCTGGATGAGAAGCCCCTTGCTATACACACCAGCATCCTGTTTGCCTTAGCCACTGCTTTCCTGCAGTGGGCTGAGTTGTCCATGCGCCCTGTTACCAACATGCCAAGGTCCTTCTCCTCGTCAGTGGTCCCCAGCCTCACTCCACCCAACCAGTAGTCCCTCCTAGGGTTTTTTGCTCCGAAGTGCATAACCTTACACTTTTTCGCAGTGAATCCCAGCTGCCATCTCTCTGACCTTGCCTCCAATTTGGTTAGGTTCCCCTGCAATTGTTTCCATCCATGCTCTTCATTCACCACAGCCCCCATTTTGGTGTCATCTGTGAACAGACTAACTCTGTTCCCAACTCCGTGTGCAATATCTGAGATAAAGAGCCCAAATAGCGCTTGGCCCAGCACTGAACCCTGTGGCACCGCGCTTGTCACTGCTCTGGGTGTCGAGAGCTCTCCCCACCCCCGCCCAACCACCCTGTTCTCCAGATGACACTAGCAGAAAGAGAAACCGGTGCAGGGAGTTCATCTTTCCTGCTCTCCTAAATTTAAGGTTGAACTTTAAAAACTGTGAGCCTAGAACAAAAGGTGGATATCACTGTTAATAACATAGGTGCTATTAGGCTAACACTATAGATGATAGAAAGTAAAGCACATTCAGAGTTCCCTGGTCGAGGGGAGGTGGGGATGTTTATGGAAAAAAAAAATCCCCAGAGAACTTTATGATATAGTGAACCCAAGCCAAGCAGATGTTAACAAAAAGTTGGTGCTTCTAATTCTTGTAACATGAAATTTTCTCCTTTCTGTATAGTTGGTTAACCCAACAGTCTGACCTGCTGGTGCAGCGTTGGTACTACCATTCACAACGCTGATAACCCAGGTTCAGGAATGAGCCCGAGTCATCAGAGAGCTGGCCAGGGGAGCTGGGACGCATCCAATAGAATGCTTTTTCGCCACAGGGAGGGAGGAACATTGCACTCCACTGCACTGCCGCTACCTGGGTGACCACAAGTGGTGGTGCATAGGAACCGATGAGGCACGAGGGAGGATGCCAAAGGATGGGGCTGGTTGAGGGGATGGTACCAGTGAGGGCCAGGTGGCAGCAAGGGGGAAAGCATATTGAATTAGTAAATAGATGGTTAACCAAGTCTCTCCAGTTTATTATCGAGATTACAGACTGGGAAAGGCAAATTCTAGTTATCACCTTTTTCCCAGCTTATTCTACCCTTCCAAAACCTCTCTGTGAAAAAGTACTGCATAGCTGAGGAGTAGCATTTGATGGAGCTGGGAGCCCACCAACTGACTGAGATGGGCCCAAAGCCTGATCATGGAGAAAAAAAGAAAAATGAAAAGGAGTCATCTTGCCCAGTCTGACAGTGCTGGCCGTAGCACACTGCGTTAGTTTGTAGAAAACCCAGGTCGTGCCACAGATCCGACCCTTTATTTTGGACTTGTGAAGTCTGGGGATTACACTGTTGAAGTAGCCTGTTCAGACTCCGAGAGGGAACAGGGCTACCCGCTTCTTCAGCTTCACCTTTGGCAGCATGGCATCATGTTCTTGGGTACATGGGGGCCCATGCTCAGCTGGTAAGGCCACACTTTCAGAAGCAAATCTGGACGTCTCCTCCATCATCAGCGCTGGGAAGGAGTGCCAGGGAGAAAAATGGTTAGGGCTATGAGTGCAAGCTCATTTGCAAAGGTTCCACGTCATAGATTGCAAAACAAAATACAGTAGGAGAAGGCAAAGGTACATCACAATGAATGATACAGCTTGGATTCAGAACTTACAGAATAACTCAAAACATAGGTACAAGTTAAAATAACAAGAAAATGTTTTTTTATTTTGGGAAGGGGGGGATAAGCAGCCACAGAGTGCCTTGTCAGTAATTCAGAGGGATGGGGATAGTTGGCAGTGAGGTGAAGAAAGGAGGTACGAGAGAGAGGTAGGTACTGCGGTGGGGGAAGAAGGGCGATAAGGTATAAGGAGAAATAGGTGGAGTGAGGGGAGGCTGAGTGGAGAAGACATGCTACAGTAAATCGTGGGGTGCAAGGGAGCAGGGTCAGGCAGCCTTCATTAGTAGTGACTGTTAGGAAAACTCACAGGACTGGTAGTTGGGGCGGGGTGGTAGGTGCCAAAGGAGCATGATGCAAACTGATTGCTGAGGCAAGTCATGAGACGGGACAGAGGGAGGGGATACCCGAGGCCTGCCTAGTACTTGCTGGGAGGCAGAGAGAGCAGGTGTGGCTGGACTTAGGGGTAGCCACCCCATAGACCACTGGTCCATAGTCAATAGTAGATATAATGGAACTGTGGACTGAGAAGCGGAGGGCCCCCAGAGAGAGGTATTGCCTGTGCCTGTACAGGACATCAATCTTGGTATTGACTGTGTTAACCAGAGAGTCAATGTGGTGCGCAAACATGAGGGTATCATCTGTTATGACCCCCAGATACTTGAACAAGTGGACTTGTTCCAGCGGCTCACTGCATGAGTTGGAGATGATGAGGGGGTGGTGCTTATTTTTGTTGTGGGGACTGGATATAGGCACGGCCTTGGTCTTCTTGTAGTTTAGTAGCAACTTATGACTACAGAACCAGTCCTCGAGTTTGGAGAAGGAGTTCTGCAGCTCAGATTGTAGGGCAGCCTGAAACGTGCTGCTGCTCAGGAGCACAGAATCATCTGCATATAGTATGAGTTTGGTGTCGCAGGCTGTGGGACGGTCATTTAAGAAGAGGCTGAAGAGTAGGGGCCCTAGTATTGATCCCTGGGGTACCCCTAATGATACCTCTCCTGCACTGGATACCATTTGCCCAATTTGGCACATTGATTTCTCAGTATCAGGTAGTCTTGGAACCAGCAAGGGCATTGGGCGCCACCATGTTTTGCAGTTGAACAAGCAGGAGGTGGTTGATCAGGCATCAAGGCTTTGGTGAGAAGTCAATAAAGACAGATCCCACCAGTTTGCCTTCATCCAGGGCCTTATGTGCATAGTCCATGTAATCCAGCAGGGCAGTGGTGGTACTGTGATTTTTTATCTGAAGCCATGCTGGTTGGGGCATAGTAGATTATACTTAATCTACTAATAGCCGTAGGTGTTTCAGCTGGGGCCTTGTTTCATTTTGTCACAATCATTTTATTTATGAGATACTGATAGACCACTGAACCCTAGTGATTGCGGGCTACGGTACTTTAATGGTGGTATAGGTATCCAGTCCTGAACCCTGAGGAGTCTCATTTACTCCCTGCTGTTCAATAGGATTACTAAAGGCCTAATTCTCACTGACTCCTCCCATTGTTTACAAATGCATACTTTGCATTGGTATATTATGAAACTATGCAATTTAGTGCTTACTCCTGTCATTCAAATGGATTATCAAATGTTTAATCTTCTCTGATTATCTTTGCTGCTCACGAGTATGTCACGTTTATCTTGAAAATTATGTAATTTTTTGTTCTCAGCAAGATCACTAAAAGTCCTAACCCTCTTCGGCTATTTTTATCACTTACGAAAGTGTGAATCTCGTTGTTTTTCACAAAAGTATATGATTCATTGTGATACAGTATAGTGGCTTATATGCATTTTACTCCTTTTGCAGAATTTTAATGGAAAGTGCATCTGTAATTTTGGTTTTATTTGACATTTAATATTTAACATATTTGTAGTGAATTATTTTGTTTTGTATGAAATGACATCTTGTCGATCAATAAACTTGAAACTGAAACTGATGTACCATTGAGTCAGGGACTCATTTACAGTGGTTTCCAGTTTTGGTAGGATTTAGTTACAGCTTGGAGGAGGTACAGTACATATAGCATAATCCAAGTACAGACACAGATTTTCAGCACAGGTTCAGCAATATTTAATTTTTCTCAGAGGCACTGGACATACAGTCTTGAGTTATTTTTAGACCACTGCTTGTCATTATCTTCTAAGAGTCTGCTCTCCCCCCCCCCACACACACACACACTATAGAGCCCTACTCTTTAGAATTGGATGGACGAATGGACGGACCGACAGAAAGACAATTATTGGACTAAAATAACTTGGTATTATTTCTTTCCCTAAGGGAAACCCAGTTACAATTCACCGGGAAGCCCAGTTATAATTCTCTGCTATACCTATGGGTTATACTGGCAAACACACGTCGGGTTTCCCTGCTTCTGCGCATTTGCCAGCTGCCACTCAGCCCTTTTTCCCCCACCAGCTGTCATTCCTCACGCCATCACACTGCCACTTGAGTCGGCGGTAAGTTTACTAAATAAATAACTGGGCAAAAAAAAAACTTTTAAACACAGCTGTCTTAAAAAAAAAAAAAAACAAAAAAAAAAACAAAGGGAAATGTTCCTTTCTCCAGCCACCGCTTCTGACCATGGACAGCACTGGAACTGAAGCGGACAACAGCGTCAAAGAGACTTGTTTTTATTTTATACAATTGCTGGCGAAAAAATGATACCCAGCAATTATATAAAATAAAATATGGGGTGGTGTGTTTAACTTGAGATGTTACACACACCCTCGGTGTTGGATGATTAAATAAACCCCTAGAGCGAATGTAGCATCCAACAACTTGGGTGTATGTAAAATCTCGTTAAACACAACACTCCATGTATTATTCTGTATATCCCCAAACTTAGCACTATAGACATTTACTATAACGCATTCTTTATTGTGTTAGCGTAAGCCATGCTGTCCTAATTATGCACAAGTTATGGCTTTTGATTGACGTTTGTTTTTTTCCGTTAATTGAAAAAAAAAAAAATCAGCATCCAGGCCTGGACTGGGTGCTGATTTTTTTCACTTAATATTAACGTATTTGTCAGAGCACCAGTCATTCTCGGTGCGGTTCATTTCTTGAGTGTTTTTTTTTTTTTTTCCATAAAGGTTTTTATTCTGTCATGGCAGACCAGACAGCTGATCATCCTTGTCCCCATGCATTGCGACCGTTGCATGCTTCTTTCCAGTCAGAGTTGGTTTCCCCCATGGACTCTCCTCCTCTCCCCCACCCACAGTGGGACCGGGGAGGCTGTCCTCTCTCTCTCTCCCCAACGCACACATCCGTGTTTGTTCCAGACTGGAACAGCAGGAAGGGTCACAGAGCTATGTGCTAGGCTTCACAAAGCCTAATCTTCAGTTTTCCCCCATGCCGCGGCACCAGGAAGTGTGCATGGTGCCGCACATGTCCTGCACTACTGCAACCCCCTCCATTTGAGTTGCTCGCGCTGGTGGCAGTCATGAGTCGAGACAGCTGACCATCCCTCCCCGAGAGAGGAGAGCAGTCCGTGGGATTCTTGATCCTCTCCCACCCTGTTGACCCCTGGCAACCCATGCTCATTCCAAAACGCAGGGTGCAGGCATGGCAGGAGGTAAAGCATTCAATATGTTAGCCCTGCACACCACCAGGCCAGCTTTCTGGTTGGTATTTTTGATGCACTGTGTTTAGTGTTTTTAAAATGTGAGGATGTGACTGCACCGGAGAGACTGGTACACTGCAGATTTTTCCCACGTGCTTCATTGTCTGTGCTCCTCCAAACTAAGCTCTGCCAACACTTGTGCTATGTGTGTTTGGTAACAAGATGGGCACTTGACTGCACCGGGTGCCTCCTCCCACTTGTGGAAATTGATCATTGGCTTAGCCTGTTCACGCTAGACTTGTTTTTAACTTGTTGCTGCTTTCACCAGTAACTGCAGGTGGGACTTCTGAGTGATATCATTTTGTATTATGTCTATGCGTAACATGAAATCTTTTAGCCATTGCCCCTGGGACCCCATAAGAATGAGATGCTGCATCTCATGGTACTGTCCTGGTGAAGAACCTGTTAAATCAGTATATCAGTGCCCCAGCCTCCCCAACTGCAGCTGTGCTCTTTATTCTGAGCTGAGTAGTTGTTGACCTGTTATGGTTTTCTTCATGGGGCTTAATTTACAAAGCCTTGCTTTTCCATAGCGATCATCTTGATCCCTTTGTTCTGCGCTTAAACATTTGAAATCCCGAGCCCCCTGTACGAGGTCCGGCTTTCACAAATGCAACTGAGAACTCCACCATTGTTTGCCCTGACAAGCCTGATGTTATCCATTCCATTCTCTAGATATTGATCTGTAAATGATAAAAGGTCACAGGGTGGCGGATGGGCTTTTCCATTGCTCCTTGCTAACCAGGATGTGTTCAGCACACATATTCAAAGCGGCAGTTGAGTTTTTTTGGATTTACTGTATTTTTCTCCCCTGCACTCAACTGGCCCACATAGATCCACCGCTCCACCCAGCCCTGTCACCCACCATCTCTGGGACTTATTATATGCTCCTTGTTTCCCTATGGATAACCGCTATAGAAAGGGCTGCGGAGGTTACCCCTTACACCGGGACACAGATTAGCAGCAGTTGAGTTGGCCAGTCTCCCAAAATGTCAAATTTTGTGTTTTTGTAAAGTTTGGCAGTGTCCCTGAAAATTATCCTTGGGTCACCTGGAGCCATTTCAGGTTGCATCTAGAACTGGCACGCACTGAGTTCCATAGGTACTAGATAAAGGAAGGGGACAGAAAATTATTTCTGATATTCAGCTACTTGTAATCTTATTCTTTTCAGAAATGATATTCCTGTCTCCAAAGCATCCCCGTTTAACTGTACCTGAATAAAATATAAAACTGTAAACTGCGTTTTGTGTAAGCAGTAAGACATGACAGGGTATGCATTGTACTGATCTAACAGCATGCTTAGGGGTTTAGTGAGGCATGGTACTGCAAGCTGAGTGCCTTTAGCCCCTGAAGTGCAGTTACATCAGCAGAATGCACACCCAAAGTGTCATTTTGAGCTTATAAAATGGGTAGACTGAGAAAATGCTAAAACCAAAAAAGCCAACTTTAGTAAATAGGATCCTTCCCCAGCTGTCAGGCATCTGTATATCCACACGTTCAGCAGATGGAGTGTTTGCATATCATGGAATACAGGAATTCAGACTTCTGCAGAATTCTACTGGCTGAATTTTCACATACACACACACACACACACACACACACACACACACACACACACACACACGCTCCAGAAAATAATATGAGTAGTACTTCATTTTTTTAAATTTGTTTATGTGTGTAAGGAGAGAACTATAAAAGAAAAGAACATTTAATCACTGTTTGTTCTTTTTGTTTTGAGGCCCAGATTATTTTTTATGTAATAATTTTTATTAAGAATTTTACAACTTAAAACAGGAGTTACAGGAGGAAGTTATAATCAGTGTAGACAAGAAGTGCATAAGGAGAATTTGATTTTGCCGTGCATACATGCTTCAGGTGTCCATCAAAACTGTAAAGCTTTAGTAGTTAATAATATATATAGGACTCATCTGTGGCTCATTATACAGATTGTTAACTTTCTCATTTCTGTAACACAGCAAGGAATTTGAAGAAGAAAAGGGGTATTAGGTTGTCATGTTCTGAGGTTACCTGGAGTGAGTATGGAATGTTTAAATGGGTATAGAGGAGGGAGGCCCTGCCAGGGAGCATAGAGATGCGGTGGGAAAGGGTGACCACACCAATCTAGTCATCCTTTGGCCTGCTAGGAGACATTGGGATATTATATGGGAGGGGCAGATCATTTTTATTTAATTTTTTTTTTTTAGCGAGAAAATGTGGTAGCCATGTTTGTAATGGCAATATAGATTATGGGAGCTCCCTTGATCTACAAAAAAATACGAAACACAGTTTACAGATGTAACGCATATTCAGGTACAGTTCAGTTTGGATCCTCTGGAGGTAAGAATATACTTGATTAAAATAGGAAGAGTACAAGTGGCTGCACATTTACACAGCTTTCCCGTCCCTTTAATGCCTTGACTTGTAAAAATAGGAATACACCATAGAGCCTGGGCTTTTGTACACTGGTTTCATACAGATGCAAATGTTACAGATGGGGTTTTCTCTTCCTGTCATCCTGGTCAGTACTACATTCTTGCTGACATTTGAAAGTATAATTTCTGTTCAGAAACCTTGATTTCTACCATTCTGTTCCCTAATATGGCCTTAACTCACCATCCGATATTGACACAAAGCCAGCCTACCCCTTCCCACTCGGTGCGAGCTTGCAAGTAAAACAATCCTGCCAGTGCTGGATTACGCCAGTATTGTTTATGGAACGGCCTCAACCTCATCTCTCTGCAAACTGGACATTCTACTCAACTCTTTCTGCCATTTTGCCACTGCCTCCCCCCGACGCACTCACCACTGCACCCTCTACTCCCCACTGTCCCACAGAAGAACCATCCACTGCATCTCCCTCATAGCAAAATACTGGTTCGACTCCATCCCCCCCCCACCTCACTTCCCATCTGACCCCGGCAAACTCCCTTGATTACTCTCTCCGCACAGGGACTTGCCTTTTCACATCCTCGCCTCAAATGTCTCCGCAAAGCCGCCTTTCGACCGGCCCCCACTCTGGTGGAACAGCCTTCCCTCTGACCTGCACCAGGCCTCCTCTTTCAGCCATAAAAATCTCCTCGGCTCCTTCCCACCCCACCCTGCTCCAATTGCCCAAACATCTCCCAGAACGCCCCTCAAGCCCCTCCACCTTTAATGATAAATTTCCTGCAGCAGTCCTGACCACTATTTCCGTATACGGGCTGACTCCATTATGAATGATATAACTTTGTGTACTGCATGAAACATGGCTGTGTATACTGTGTCTTTTTGAAACTGCCTTGTGAAACTCTTCTACTTCTCGTCTTGCTCTGTACCGGGTCGCGCGGGGAGACAAGCTTCGACTCAGTGTGCCTTTCCCGGTTATCAATTTTTAATAAAGAATACGTGTTTCATGAGGATGCTCTGTCTGGGAGTGGTGGGCTGGAGAATCTGCAGGATCCCCCTTCATCTGGTAGTGCAAAGCCCTTGCGGTGGGATCCCTGGGATTGGTGAAATGAACTACGTGACCTCTTGCAGGCCTGCCATTTGACTGAAGCACAGATTACCTAGTGGTTCCTCCTGTAGCCAGATCTCCTGCAAGACTTTGTATTAACTTTGGAGATCTCACGCCTGCACGCTTCATAGCTGGGTTGGTAGTATGGCTAGCACCAGATATTGCAGAGAAAGGGGGAAAACATGGAAACAGGAATAGAAGGTGGCAAAAACATGGAACCTGGGGACAAAGGCGCAAAAACATGGAACCTGGGGACAAAGGGGCAAAAACATGGAACCTGAGGATAAAGGGGCAGAAGCATGGAGCAAAAATAGAATTCTGTTCCACTTCATTCAGTCACTCATCAGATATTCTGACATTACTGGTAGGGCACCAATCTCTGCCCCTACTTCACCAAAGCCTCATGTCTAAACGCTCCACCCTGTCCCCACCCTAATGTTGTTTATTATTTGGGATGAATCTTGTTAGTTCATACCCCGTTAGGCTTTCAAAAGATTGATTTATTTTTTCATAAAAAAGGAGTGCTAGTTTACAGAGCTAAGGACGGGATGAGTGTCCGTTGTTGGAGGAGGGCTTGCTAGGTCCCAGGTAGCTGAAACAGTCTGACTGCCAGGCACTTTTTAGTTTGTTTGCTTGTTACAGCAGCGCAAACATCTCTACACTGAAGGCATATTTAACATGTTTCTTGCTTTTTCTTTCCAGCATCGCCATGGCAACTAAAGAAAATATCATGTCCCAGCGAGGGCTGCTGAAGACGATACAAAGTAAAATGAACACCTTAGCCAGTATCCTTTGTGGGGCATAAAGGCTCTTGTCCTCCATGGGGGCTCCTGTGTTCCTCATGTCTGTTCACAATTCATGGAGTCGAATTCCTATTTAGTGACTGTCTTAACTGAAACTTTTCTGCATTATGTATGGCTTGTATCTCACCTTTACTGAAATGAGTTTATTACACACATCGCTTTGTTACTCTGGATCAGTGCTGTGGTGGCTGGGAAGCTAGGTCATTGTTGGGGTGGCTGAGTACTGGGAACTGAGTCATTGTTGGGAGGGGGGGTACTGGAAGCTGAGTCTGTGTTAGTGATAGCTGGCATTGGGACCCGAGGCAGGGTGGCTGGGCACAGGTAGCTTGGTCAGTGTTTGGCGGTGTCTGCACACTGGGAGCCATGTTGTGGTTGGGGAGGTGGCTGGGTACTGGGAGCACAATCAGTGTTGCCGGGGGTGGCTGGGAGAAGGTTGGGATGGCTAGACAGTGGGAGCTGGGTCTTTGTTGGTGATAGTAATTGGTACTGAGACCCAGGTCAGCATTTGGGTCACTGGGAACTGGATCAGTGTTACCAGGGGTGACTGGACTCTGGTAGCTGGGTCAACTTTGGCAAAAGTAGATGGGCACTGGGAGTTTGGGCTGTGTTGACAGGAGTATTTAAGCATGGAGCTGGGTCACTGTTGCATCAGCATTGTTGAGGAGGCTGGATACCGGGTGCCAGACCATTGTTGGCAAGGATGCTGGGCACTGGTAATAAGAAAGGATACATTTTGAGTATTAAAATATTGTCTGTAGAAGGAGCTGAAGTGCGGCACACTTGTCTCATGGACTTTAAACGTCATAGTTTAAGCAGCAGAATTGGGTATCCAGAACACTAAAAGAACAGACTGATTATACAGTTTTTGAGCCATGGGAAAGCCAAATTGGAACCATACAGGTGGAGGGCAAAAGTGGCAACAAAAGGCCCAAGCAGAGGAAAGCATCAACACGTGTTCTGCAGCGGTGCGCACTGAACCATCACGACACAGTCCCAGAGTCTCTGAGGGCCATGTATTTAAAAAATGGAAAAAAAAACTCAGCAGCACCTTGAATCTCACAATGTGCTAATAAAAACTGACCTCAGCAGTGGCTGTAGCCAATGGGAGATCAGTAATGGCATTGGCGGCAGTCTCGCTACAGAATACCCAGTTGTGTGGCTGGCTTGAAACACTGGAAGATGATGCCGGTGCCCTAAGTGTCTGCCTGGTGGACTTGGTGAAGGGGACAGAAGGAGACAACCTGTTGTATTTTAAAAACTCATTACCCAGTGTACTCCCAACTTGTGGAAGATGTTACACTGAAAACCCTAAAAGCGCCCCAAAATTCAGACTGTAAGCCACTCAAGTGGCATCGGAAGCTGTTCAGTGCTGTCAGACTCAAGCTAAGGGCATTGGGCAACTTTAAATCTCTGCTATTCCCTGCATGCCTGATAATGGTTTTTTTTTTATTACATTTTATTGCTTTAAATAAAACAATAGCATACAATAAACTCACGCTAAATGTCACATTGCATAAGGAGACATCCAGCGGTACAGTTTGTTTGTCTACGCATTCTGATTTACAGATATGGGGGAATATCCCAAAGTTAATATCCGGTCTAACATACGTCCATAATAAGGTGCACCCGCATGACTTTTGGTGGTCAAATAATGTTAAATCCAAACCCAAATAAGATTAACAATCTGTGTTGATGTTATCTAATTCCAAACATCCACGCAACACCCTGAATTGCTAACACTTCAGTGAATTTATACTAAAAAAACACTTTAAAGTTACATAACATCTGAAAAAAAATCCTTACTAGCACAACACTAAGATAGATTGCACTATACAGTGATGAGCCATTAACAGTATGTAAGCAATAGTACAGTAGTGGGAACAGTTTTCTCCCCTTTAAACCCAGGATTGTCAGGATGAACATTTTCGTAGCTGATGAGCACAGAAAAGACCAGATAATATATATATATATTTTTTTTATTTAGTTATTTAACCAGGTATAGCACACTAAGCTGAAAGCTTTTTTACAGGAGCGACCTGGGAGCACAAGGAGGTTAAGTGACTTGCTCAGGGTCACACAGTATGCAAATGGAAGCTGTGGGATTCAAACCCAGGTCTAGTCTGCTGGATGTCACCAAATTTGCAGCTCAGAGCCTTAGACCACTGCGCTATACTGCCTCAGTGAATATAATTCAGCATTACCTCTCCCAGCTGAGGCATCTGTTTGCTCTCCCTCTAGTCCAACGCCACATGTCACCCACCATTACTAGGAGAGAGACGCTCTTTCTTTTATTAAATATGTCCAACACAGTGACTATAAAGGGAAAAAAAATCAAATAGTTGTGCTACAAACTCTTTTAAGCATTGCAGTAAGCATTAAAACGGTAAACTAACAATAACAGGAAAAGGCAGTGCAGTCTTTAGAGCACTAAATAGTGCCTGCTTATGGATAAAGTATTTCCCTTTGTTCAGGTGTTCTTGTCCATCTCAGTCGCTTTCGTGCCCTGGCCACTTCAAATTCATGGGCAGTTGTGTCTGCTTTTTCCCAGCTTCGGCTGGGTTGGAAAACTGAAAAGTATGCCTACCATAGCATATCCTCGGGTGGGCAGGCATTATCAGGTAGAGGATCGAGCACTGTTGGTTGAGGTTCCATTCGGAGGAGGAAAGATTGGTGCAAAAGGCTCATTATGAGTATCAGTGGGCAGTCACTCTGAAAAAGTCAGAGTCCCTGACACGAATGATTCCTGCTAGTAGGAATCGGGCAGCTCAGCTCTTCAACACTGTTGACAGACTATTAAATCCAGTGTGTCTCCAGAACTGTAGAGCTTTTTCATTTGACAAATGAGAAGAGGTTAACTGGTTCTTCCTAGACAAGGTTTCCTCTGTTCGGACCAGGATATCTGCAGTATGTCTGTCAATGACTGACCGTACTGATACTTTGACAGACATAGGCACTCTGGTCTTTGGGATGAGTTTGAGTCAGTAGGTGCGGATGAGGTTTTTTAGGTGGTCTGCAGTCTGCATCCTACTTTCTGTCCGTTGGACCCTGGGTCAGCCCGGCTTCTTTCAGAGGGCTGGAATTCTCTCAGTCCGATTGTAGTGGAGATTGTCAGGCATTCCCTTGGGGAGGGTGTTTCCCACTTGCACTAAAAAGGACTGTGATGAGACCCTCTTCAGGAAATCCTATTTGGATCCTGATAATCTCTCAAATTACAGGCCTGTCTTGAATCTTCCCTTTTTGAAGAAATTGATCGAGAAGGTGATGACAATGCAGCTGGAACAGTACTTTGAAAGGTACATCTATGAGCCAGTCCACTTTGGTTTTCATCCTCATTGCAGTATGGAGACTGCACTAGTCGGGGTGCATGATGATCTCCTCCTAGCGACGGATAGTGGGTGTCATTCTGTTTGTATCCTGTGTGACCTCTGTTCAGCATTGTGGATCATGGTGTGCTGCTGGCTTGTCTGAGGCACTACATAGGACTTTCAGGAATGATGCTGTGCTGGTTTTAGTCCTACCTGTCTGGAAGGGTGCAGCAGGTAATACTTGGCTCATTCACATCGAGCACTGCTGCACTCAGCTGTGATGTGTCTCAGGGTTCGATTCTGGCCTGCACAGTGTATATGTTGCTGTTGGGGGGAGATCATTTGATGCTACGGTATGGGTTTTCATTGTTATGCCGATGATACTCGGCTGTATGCATCTTCTGCCCCTGATGATGTTGCAGTAGTGTCTGAACTGAATGAATGTTGAAATCCAGGACTGTATGGAAGCCAGCTGGCTTAAATTAAATCCCACGAAGACAGAGGTGTTATTGGTAGAGCCAGGCAGTTCAGGTTTTGCTGCGGCGAGTAGTAGCACCTTCCTACCTGTGTTGGATGGCATGAAACTGCAAGCAGTCAGCAGGATGAGAAATGTGGGGGTCATTGTGGACTCTAGGCTAAACCTGGAATACCAGGTGTCTGCTATTATCCACAGTGGCTTTTACCACCTGCGAAATGTTGCCTGGATCCCACCCTATCTCAATCTGGCTGACCTGGAGCAGTAGTACATGTCTTAGTTATCTGGAGGCTGGACTACTGTAACGTGCTCTTTTTGGGTTGTCCACGAGGCTGCTGTGCCATCTGCAACTGGTCTAGAATGCAGCAGCCTGGCTGGTTGCGGAGATCTCCCGATCCGACCATATCACACCAGTTCTCTGTGCTTTTCACTGGCTGCCAGTCCAGTGGTGCATCAGGTTCAAGGTGTGCTTGATAACTTATAAGGCCCCACAAGGTCTAGGTCTGGGTTACTTGAGAGACCTCCTGGTACCTTATCCTCCTGGTCATCTCCTCCAGTCAACGGATGCAGACTTTTTTATCAGTTCCAAGGTCCCGCTTGAAGTCTTCAAGCGACAGGGTGTTTGGGGTTGCAGCACCAATATTATGCAGTGCCCTTCCTCGGGAGATAAGAGGTGCTCCTTCTCTGACCACTTAAATCTTTAAAAACATATTTTTCAAACCAGCCTGGTGGTGTAGAGGTCTGAGGCGCTGGCTACCTCCAAAACCACGCCGCCAATTCGAATTGGGAACGGACTCAGGGATGCCGGGGTCGGCAGGGCGAGAGGATTGAGCATCCGAGGGGCTGCTGTCCTCCTGAGGTGGGTTAGGACAGCATGTCGCTCTGCAGCAGCCCCTGGTGGAGACCGGGAGAATGGCAGAGGGACGTCCATGCAGGAAACACCAGAAAAGCGGAAACTGCACTGGGATCGGCCAGATGACGGCGACCGTCCCCGACGATGCCCTCGAGTAATCCCGGCAGAGTAACGTCCACCTCAGCAGCACCCGGGCAAGAAAGAAAATAGTGTGCTGGATTATCCCCAGCCGGTGCCTTCCCTCTCGAAGGAGGGGGACCCTCCCAGCAAAGGGATATGCCAGGCTAAACCGAAGGAAGGCAGCAATATGAGATAGGCAGCTCTGGGGAATTGCAAGGGGTCGCTGGTGGTACTAGGTGGCTTGAAGGAGGAGCAGGTCCCAGTGCACGACAGAGGGGAAAAAAGATAATCCAAAAAAAAGCATATTTTTCACCTTAGGTTTTGGGTCTGGCTTTTGAATTATGCATTAACTTTATTGAAAGGTTTATTATTGTACTGTTTTATCATGTTTTACTCCTGTATTCATTGTGAGGCACTGAGAGCCTTTGGGAGTAGGCACCATAGAAATAAAATAGCCTTGCCTATCAAGGAGTGTACTATTCCAAGACTCCTCTGCATGGTGCGGACCTCACATAGTTGAGCGATCTGGGAATGTAAAATTGTACCATTATAATTGAAACTGTCAGAGTGTTGAACCTTGCAATATGCAGTCTCACACCATCGCAGCAGATGTCACCAGGAGCACTGTGTATTCTCGACTGTTCAGGGTGGGGTTGGGGGGATCTGGTAGGCTTTGCAAAAGTGCTTTGTTAAAGTTCCTGAATCTAAATCAAGTACTCCCGACAACCATCTTTGCAGAAAAGTTAACAGGTTGACTCCCTAACAGCTCTTTGGTAAGTCCACCAGACAAACGTTGGTGACCAGAGTGCACTTCTAGAGCCTTGAGCTGACTCAACTGCGAAGTTTTTTTTGAGCAAGCTTTTTTGAAGCAGCCAGAGCCTGAGTTGCCTAAGTCTCTGCAGAAGTCGCTGTTTTAGTTGCAAACTCTGTTTTAACTTCTTGTTTAGTTTATCGCTGCAGAGTCAACTTTATCTTGACATCAGTAGCTTGCATGGAGAGATGTGGCTTGTTTTTTGGAACTGTTTCCTCCTTCTTTTTGCAAATGAACCATCTTCAAAAGTGGTATATAACTGTGCAGCTCAGTGAGTTGTACTCGCTGCTGTCAGTGTATTTTCGATTCTTCAAGTAAAATCTGTATTTTGTTAGTTTTAAAACTCCTTGATGTGCAGAGCAGTTACAAGGTGCATCCGGTCAGCAGGGGTGCACAACAGTGCCCCACGCCTCAGAATTAACAGCGGAAAACATTTCCTGTTTGTTGACCTGAAGGATGCAGGTCACTGGTGTAAAAAAAAAACATTCAAAGAATTAAAACAGCTATTCCACATTGCATCAAGAACAAGAGGAAGATGAGTAATGACTGGGACTTCCAATTCGAGCAGTGGAAATGTACTGTTTAGTTTAGGGGCAGTGTGATAAAAAGGATATCCTATATTTGTGCTTGCTGTAACTAATGTAATTTGCCTTTATATAACGTTTTTACTCCATGCTGTTCAAAGACTGGTTGTGCTTCTCGGGTTCTGCCGAGCTGCAGGGGCTGAGATGACACTGAGCACATGTCTCCTGATTTCATTTTGGTACATACAGTGTGCATAGCTTGAGTTTATTCCATGAATAGGAACATTAAACTTTTCTGTAGAGACTCTACATCACGGCAGCAGTAATGGACTAGGCAGTTATCCCAGAAGACCAGCAATGTTTTCTTAATTTCCCTAACTTGTTTAATTAGTTCTAAATTACACTGTTCTAACAGTTTCAAGTATAAAAATAGTTGTTTTAGAGTATTTAATCCCACTTTGCCTGATTAAGTCTGGGTTGGATGCTGAGGTTTTTGGCACTGGTTTACCTTTTAATACAGAGACCTGGTTTAATCAGCTGCTGCAAATGATGTGGTAATAGCTTCCTGGATATGTTGCCTTCATTATTCAGTTGGTGGAGCGGTTGGGCATTCCTAATTTCTCTGACCTATGTATTATTTGTGCACCTGCATCTTTGGTGTAAAGAAGTAGCAGCTTCATTTTCTGAGAGCTGAAATGTCATGTATTGTATCCATTCGAATGCCTATACTGCTGAGATACAAAATTGTGCTGTTTGATTTGAAAACAAAATATATGCTAGAGATGGACAGCTGGCCGAGCGGTGCAGTGGATAGAGGTGCTGGATGCCACACCACCACCACCCACACCAGTGACCCAGGTTTAGGAACAAACCAGAGTTGCTCGGAAGCTGGCCAGGTGAGGGACGATCAAACGTCCGATGGTGTCTCTTCTCCCTCAGAGTGGGGTTCCTGGGTCCCGTCACTGAACTGCTATTTGGCACAGGCTGGATGGCAGCAATGAGGGAAGGGGTGCCTAGGGAGGACATCGGTAGACACGGCACGCAGTGCTATGCGTTCTTGCAGGCATGATGCCCTAGGGAGTGCAAGGAAGAAAACTTCGACTCACTCAGTGTCCCCCACAGGCCCCGTACGACCCTATGGGGTAGGCCACCTGTGGGTAGTTAATCTGTAAGTCCCTGAGATGGGTTGGTGACAGATGGGGGGAGGAGCACTGTTGAGTTTGGGGATGAAAACCCCACAACAAAAAATTGTATAGAAGAAAGAGAGCTGCAGAATAAGACTGAGCTCTTCCTTAATTTAGCTTCTGATCAGTTTATTTCTTGTTAGAACCGATTTACTATACCTTGCCTACCAGTGATTGCACGATTTCTGTGTCTGATTATGGGCTCATTAATGCACAGCTCAGTTGCACTGTATCTGCAGCAGCAGTCCTTAGGTGTATAGACAGATCTTACTTAGAGAGGGTTCCTGCAGTAGGTCATAACATGTAGGACTGCGCTGTCTGGTGTCAGGACAGTACAGCAAACCTTTCCAGCAATTTCTGGCAGGGGACCGCCCACCCAACGTCACGTGGTAGACATCAGTGTGACCCTATATAGTGGGCGGTCCCCACGTCCACCTTCCAGTTCTTTCCCGCTGTCGACCTGCGTTAGTACCTTGCAGTAAACTGCAGCTTAGTCAGTCGCCATTTTTTCTTATTTGTTTCTCGAACTTGGTCCTTTTCTTCGCATTTTTATATCTTCTCCATCTCCGAAGGCAGAGAAGAAGTGCAGCAAGTGTGGGGTGCAGATTCCCTGCAAGGATGGCCATCATCTTTGTCTCTTCTGCCTAGGCCCGAACCACGACACCGCAGCCTCTCCCGACTGCCAGCCCTTCAACCAGCCCACTCACAAACAATGACAGCAGGCTCTGGAGGCCCATCTCCTTAAAACCAGGATGGCTACCCTTGAAAAGGAGATGCAGAAACTTCAAGGCACAGCTTCTTCCCCTTCTTTGGAGTCCAAACAGAAGAAAAAGAAAGGTAAGGAGAAGCAGAGAGAAAAGGAGTGACCAGAGGACCGGAGCCGATCCTCTACTAGCAAGCCTTCGACCAGCAAGGCCCTTTCCCCGCTGCCCACCCTCGTGGTGTCCCAGGCAGCTTCGGGGATGACCTCCAGTATTTCCACCCTCTTCCTCCCAATTTCGACTGGTAAATCGTTCGCTGGTTCCTCTGGCGAACACCTGGTACTGGCCGGTAAGTCGGACCCCAGCTTCTCCGGGACCCGCCCGGCAGTCAATAAGTCGAACTTCCACCAGAAACAGCCCGTAGTCCACTCGACTCCGGCTGATAAGCTGGTCGAGGAGCTTCGCTCACCCATCGGGGGCTAACGCCATCTCACCCGACATTCGTCTGAGTGCGCTGACTTCCCCATGTCAGCCTTCCCCCCGGGAACTCCCTGGGCAGGAGCCTTCCTCTCCACCTCCCCAGTGGTCTCTCCAACCCCGAAGCCTACGTCTGGGGCAGAGGAGGAAGAGGGACACCTAGAAGTGGTCCTTTCTTCACCCACTCCTCTGGTGGTTTCCCAAATCCCTCCCCAGGATACTCTCCCTTCGTCAGGCCCTCCACTCACCCTGGCGTTGGGTCATCTTCCATCTGCTGCTCTTCCTCTGATGTCAGGATCACCATCGAATTTCTTTCGCCAGCTCCCTCTGTTGGGGGGTCTCCTTCTCAGCCCCTGACGCAGGGTCTAATGTCGGGGCCATCGTCGGTTCATCCTACGCCAGATGTCCCGACATTCACTCCCCTTTCGTCAGCTACCCTGACAACTGCTATCCCAACGTCGTCTGTCTTTACATCAGATATTTTTCCCAGTCCTCCCAGGCCACGGGGCCAAGCCCTGACGTCTGGTCCCCCTCATTATACCAGGCACCAGGCCCCCATTTTCCCACTGTCTGAGCCGATGACAGCTCATTATTGCCAGGGTTATTTTCATGGGTATCAGCACCCTGGTTGCCCATATTATCAAAGGCACCCTCCTCCATAATATCAGGGTTTGGGGATGCACTATTATCCACCCCAATCCAACCCGCCTCCTCCTCCACCTCTTCAACAGGACTTCCAATCTCTCATCCAGTCCTGGTGGAAGGATGCTAGGTCCCAGCTAGTCTCTGACCTAGAACATAGGCTACCAATCGCGGTGGCAGTGCCCCCTCGCTCTTAGTCACCTGCCAGTTCACTGCATTCCACAGTACATGTTTTGGGCACCACCCCACAGGAGGTCACCCTCCCAGACTTTGAAAGTCCAGAGGGGGAAGAGCCTCCTGACTCCGATCACGAGACATCAGAATCTTCCTCTGATGAGCTATCCTCTCCCACAAAGGGCAAAGAATCATCCAAGTCTCCTCCGGAGGACCCCTCCTGTAGTGAACTCCTCTGCATTACCCTACACACAAACGGTTAGAACACTGAGGATCAGGACCTCAAGATGATGATGACGATGATAATAAAACTTTATTTTTAAGGCGCCTTTCCAAAACCAAGGCACCGAAAAACAGTTAAAATCACAAACATAATTACACACAATTACAGCAGCCTAGTTACTAAACAGAAACCTAACACAATTTAAAAATAATGAAGTATATAAACAATCAATCAGTTGCCGAATGCTTGGTGCCACAGATGGGTTTTTAAGGCTCATTTAAAGCCCTCCACAGTCATGCACTCATGCACCTGGTGGGGTAGAGAATTCCAAAGAGAAGGGTCCGCATGCATAAATGCCCAGGCCCCAGAAGATTTTAAACATACTCTTGGAATCTCTTACAACTTCTGCGCCAGCTGTAGACTGATTGCCCAGAGGTAGGTACCAGGACCTCTTTCAGGAAGTCCGGCCCTGTCCGTGTAGGGCTTTATAAGTCAGAAGACTGACTTTAAAGGTGATCTGCCATTGAACAGGCAGCCAGTGCAGATCGCACAGCACTGGCGAGATATGACAGAACCGAGAGGTTCCCGTCAAAAGCCAAGCTGCAGCATTCTGCACTAGCTGCAATCGGCAGAGTTCAACCCCAGATAGCCCTAGATAAAGGGCTTTGCAGTAATCCAAGCAAGAGGACACAAAGGCGTGAACCAACGTAGGAAGGTCACTGGACAGAACAAGGTGCTTAACCCTGACGATATTCCTTAGATGGAAAAAAGAAGTCTTGATGACGGCTGACACCTGAGAATGCAGGGTCAGCCCTTCGTCAAAAATTACCCCCAGGTTTCGCACCTGTTCCGAGGCCGGGAGTGATAAGCCCCCAAGGAAGAGCCCAGAGGGTAAACATACCCCCCCCCCCAATCCAGCATCCTGGGTCAACAACCAGCACTTCAGTCTTTCCCCGAGTTCAAATTCAACCAACTTGATCCATCCACTCCTGGCTTGCCGCTAGGCGTTATTAAAGACCGAGAGCCTATTCTGGTCGGGTGCAAAAGGGAGGTATAGCTGGGTATCATCAGCATAACAGTGAAACCTCAGCCCATGCCTCCTTACAGTGTCTCCGAGGGGTAGCATATACACTGCGAACAACATGGGAGAAAGCACCGATCCCTGAGGAACCCCCACAAGACAGAGGGATAGAGTCCAAAGAATAAATCCCGGTCACAACCATCTGAGTTCTTCCATTGAGGAAAGATATAAACCACCTGAGGACTGTACCTGACAGGCCACAGATGAACCTCAAGCGATCGAGCAAAACCCCATGGTCCACAGTGTCAAACCCTGATGAGCGATCAAGAAGGACCAAGATGGAATGTTTCTTCTGCTCTCTAGCCATCAGGAGATCACTGAGCACCCGAACCAGCACTGTCTCTGTCCTATGCCTCTTTCGGAAACCAGACTGGAGGGGTTCATAGATGTCATAGATGGGCAAATGGCTCTCCAACTGTACGGCCACTACCTTCTCAACAACCTTCCTTAAAAAGGGAAGGTTGGAGATTAGTCTGTAGTTCACATGGCAGTTTGGATCTAAGGAAGCTTTCTGCAGGAGGGGTGTAACCACCGCCTCCTTCAAGGAGCTAGGAAACTCACCTGTTTCCAAAGAGTACCAAACTATCCGTACAAGGACCGGACCGATGGAGTAGATACAACCCAAAATCAGGGAAGTTGGTCCAGGGTCCAAACTACAGTACGTAGATGAAGCGTCTAGCTGAGCATTTGGATCTAGAAGCTGCCTCCCCAATCCCGGTTCCTCCTTGGATAGCTGCACATGAGGATCTTACTACCACTATATGGCGGTTGCCTCATTCTATGCCTGGTGTTCCTAAGAAGGCAGTCAGGATTTACCACTCTCCTGAGGGCATCCCCTTCTTGGACTCTCATCCCAAGGCAGACTCCATAGTCATAACCGCCGCTTATGATCACTCAGCTAACCCCAAGCACATGAGCACATCCCTGCACCGTGGACAGAGAGTCCAGGCAGCTGGACCAGTTTGGGAAGATTTATTCTTCTGCCACGTGTGCCCTGCGCTCTCTAAATTATGTGGCATACATGGTGTCCTTTCAAAAGACCATCATGGCTAAGCTCAAGGCCAAGATCTCGTCCATGGAGGACTCCGATCTCAGGGCGGAGCTTTGGACTTACTTCGTCTGTCCAAAATTTCCTGCCGACATGCTCTTCAGGCCACCTACAGTTCTGTGGATGTGGTGACCCGCTCCTTTGCTTCTGTGGTTTGCCTCAGGAGGAATGCCTGGCTGCGGATTTCTGGGCTCTCGTCGGATGTGCAGACAGCTGTACAGGACACTCCCTTTTGGGGATCGATCCTATTCAGAGAGGATACTAAGGACATAATCATGGGCCTCCAGGACAGTGGCCAGGCACTTGGATCAGTCCAATCCATATATAGGGCAGGTTCCCAGAAAAAGTAGCCCTTTTGGCACCAAGGGATGTAATCTGCCCCAAAGAAACAGACCAAAAGATGAGCTACAGGCTCCTCCTTTTCCTCTCCCCGGCTGCCAAGTCCCAGAGATCGGCAGGAGGGTCTTTCCCCTTCACCCCTCTGCATCCTGACCCGCACTGTCCTCCCTCCACTTCAAAACGTGGAGCCAGTGGGAGGAAGATTCGCCCTTCACATGCAGGAGTGGGAGAGCATCACCTCCGATGCATGGGTCCTGCAGCTCATCTCAAGAGGGCACACTCTAGAGTTTCTGGAGTTTCCTCCAAACTCTCTTCCCGGTCGCTCATATTACTCCCTGCACCAGGCTCCGCTGGTTGAGGAAGAAATCAGGGCACTGAGACTGAAGGCAGCGGTGGAACCCGTGCCTCCATCCCAGAGAGGAAGGGGATTTTACTTCCACTTTTTCCTGGTCCCGAAGAAGACGGACAACCTCAGACCCATCCTGGACCTCAGCAGTCTGAACCTTTTTATTGAGTACAAAAGATTCCACATGCTGACCTTGCAGGGCCTCCTGCCCCTTCTGCAGAAGGACCACTGGCTCTGTGCTCTGGATATGCAGAATGCCTACCTGCATATTTCAGTTTTCCCAGGCCACTGCTGATTCCTGCAATTCTGCTTCCAGGAGGAGCACTTCGTTTACAGCCTTCCCCTTTGGCCTTTCCTCAGCACCCAGGGTCTTCACCAAGTACCTAACGGTGGTGGCAGTGGCCTTACGCCATCGGGACATATCAGTGTTGCCTTACCTGGACGATTGGCTATTAACAGCACATCCAGGGAGAGTCTTCTGGTGTCCCTCTCGATTACTCTAGACCTTTTTTCTCAGCTGGGGATCACTGTCAATTTCTCCAAGTCATTCCAGACCCCCTCCCAGAACCTTCAGTTCAGTGGAGCGGTCTTGCACACGGTCCAGTGCAGAGCCTTTCTGCCCTCAGACAGGGCAGAGACTGTTCAAGAGCAGGTCAACCTGGTTGTCCACTCCAGGATTCTCCCAGCCAAGGCGTTACTGCACCTTCTGGGCTTAATGGCAGCCTCCATCTTCACGGTTCCCTTAGCCAGGTTGCATATGCGGATTATGCAGTGGACGTTGTGGGTTCAATGGGACCAGTGCCAGGATGACCTGGTCCATCCGGTCCTAATTTCCAGTGCACTCAAGATAGATCTCCTTTGGTGGTTGGACCTGCTGAACCTTTCCAGGGGACTTCCCTTCTGAAGCTGCCCTCCTCTTTGGACCCTCACCACATATGCTTCCTGTCTGGGTTGGGGAGCGCACCCGAGGGATCATTGGACACAGGGTTCGTGGTCCCAGTTGGAGATGTCCTTGCACCTTAATATTCTGGAGATGAGAGCGGTCCTCTACATCCTTCAGGCTTTTCAGACCATCCTGTCGAAAGGAATACTGCTGATCCAGACAGACAATATGTCTGTGGTCTGGTACATCAACAAGCAGGGAGGCACCCGATCGTACCCCCTCTGCAGGGAGGCGATGCGGGTGTGGAATTGGGCAGTCCAACACGAACTGTGTCTCACAGCCATGCACAATGCCTTGACGGACAGCCTGAGATGAACATCGGCTCTCTGGCACGAATGGGAATTAAGTCAGGAAGGGGTAGACTCTGTCTTTCAGAAATGGGATCGTCCAGAGATAAACCTGTTCACCTCCCCATCCAACACAAAACTTCCCAGTTTTTGCTCGCTCATTCCAGAGCCTGGTGCTTCCTGGCACGATGCGTTACCACTGTGTTGGACAGGGAAGTTCTTGTACACCTTCCCTCCCTTTCCCATTCTGCAGAGTCCTTCTCACGCTTCAAGCAGAGGAAGCTCGGATGATCCTTATCACTCCCCTCTCGCCGAGGCAGATTTGGTTTCCATTATTGCAGCAGCTGGCAGTGGAACCCCCAGTTCCCCTCCCTCTCCGACACAGTCTGTTGACTCAGGATCAGGGCAGACTGGTGCATCCAGGACTCAGGACCCTACACCTTCATGCGTGGCTCCTTCAGACATAATGAAACCACTTTGGGGTCTCCCGAAGGGTAGGAAATGACATTGCGGAAGGACTGGAAGGAAAAGTATGTCTCTTTGCAGATGACACTAAGATCTGCAACAGAGTTGATGCACAGGGTGGGGTGGAAAGGATGAGAAGAGACTTGGCAAGGTTAGAGGAATGGTCAAATGTATGGCAGCTTAGATTCAATGCTAAGAAGTGCAAGGTAATGCACCTGGGAAACAAAAACCCAGGGGAAGAGTACACAATGGGGGTGAGATACTAACAACAACAGAAATGGAAAGGGACCTGGGGGTAGTCATATCAGATGACCTAAAGGTGGGAAGCAATGTGAGAGGGCAGCAAGGAGGGCTGGGGGTATACTGGGATGCATAGGGAGAGGCATCACCAGTAGAAAACAGGAAGTTATTATCCCTCTGTACAGACAGCTGGTGAGACCCCATCTGGAGTACTGTGCAGTTCTGGAGACCCAATCTCCACAAAGACATAGACAAGATGGAAGCTGTCCAGAGGAGGGCAACTAAAATGGTGCAGGGTCTGCACCGGAAGACATGAAGAGACTTAAGGAGCTTAATATGTATAGCCTAGAGGAAAGGAGGGAGAGGGGGACATGATAGAAACTTTCAAGTACCTCAAGGGAATCAACAAAGTCCAAGAGGTAGCATCTTTCAAAAAAGGGTGTGCAAGAACAAGAGGCACAATTTGGAGATAGAGGGGCTCAGAGGTAATTTAAGGAAGTATTTTTCACAGAGAGGGTTGTGGATGCATGGGAGGCCTTCCGGAGGAGGTTGTGGAGTCAAAATCAGTGGTGGAATTCAAGCATGCATGGGACAGTCATAAGGCAATTCTAGGGTGTGGGGTAAGAAGAAGTAGGCTGCTGGTTAACTAGGATCTGCAGCTTATCCAGTAGGTAGAAATGGGCAGACTGGGTGGGCCAAGCGGTCATTATCTGCCGTCAAATTCTATGTTTCTATGAACCCCTTCACCAGGTCTGCATACGCTATGAAGTGGAAGCATTTTTCCATTTGGGCAGCTTCTAAGAGTTGGAACCCTTTTTCTTGCTCAGTTCCAGAGATTATGGAATATCTGTTGCACCTGTCTGACTCTGTTCTGTCTTACTCCTCTCTTAAGGTTCACTTGTTGGCTATTTCAGCCTACCACGTGCTAATGAACGGGAAACCGGTAGCTCAACTGGAGGTCTGTAAAACCTTCCTGAGAGGGATCCTCCATCTCAAACCTTCCATCCGTAGCCCCACCCCTCCTTGGGATTTGAATTTTGTGCTAGAGAAGCTTACGCTTCCTCCCTTTGAACCAGCGATGAGCTGTGACTTCCGCTACCTTTCCTGGAAGGTGCTGTATTTGGTTGCTATTACTTCTGCTCATAGAATTTCCAAGCTTCAGGCCCTGATGCATAAGGAGCCATATTTGATTTTTCATAAGGACCGGGGGGTCCTTCGTACAAATCCTAAGTTTCTTCCTAAGGTGGTTTCTGAGTTCACCTTGAATCAGACAGTTGAACTCCTGGTTTATTATCCGTCTCATTCGATTAGAGTGTAGGTTCTCCTTCACATATTGGACGTTCACAGAATCCTGAGGTGCTATGTCCACCGAACCAAAGAATCCAGAGTGTCTGATTAGCTTTTTGTCTCCTTTGCCCCCAAATCCTTGGGGTTGGCAGTTTCTAAACAGTGCCTTTCCAAGTGGCTTAGTAACTGCATCTGCTTCTGTTACCAGAAGTACAACAAACCTCTCTCAGGAGAGGTCAAAGGTCACTCTACCAGAGGCATAAGAGGTGCTCCTTCTCTGTCCACTTAAGTCTTTAAAAACATATTTTTCACCTTAGGTTTTGGGTCTGGCTTTTGAATTATGTATTAACTTTATTAAATGGTTTATTATTGTATCGTTTTATCATGTTTTACTCCTGTACTCATTGTGAGGCACTGAGAGCCTTTGGGATTAGGCACCATAGAAATAAAATTGCCTTGCCTATCAAGGAGTGTACTACTCCAAGACTCCTCTGCATGGTGCGGACCTCATATTTTTTGCAGTTTAGCAATCTGGGAATATAAAATTGTACCATTATAATTGAAATTGTCCGTGTGTTGAACCTTGCAGTATGCAGTCTCACACCATCACAGCAGATGTCACCAGGAGCACTTTGTATTCTCGACTGTTCAGGGTGGGAGTGGTGCTGCCTCTACAGCGTTCCTATGGAATGTTTCTGCAGCAGAGATTTGTGCGGCAGCAACCTGGAGTTCGGGCCATACCTTCAGGAAGCATTACAGTCTGGACATTGCCTCTAGGCGTAGGGCTGGGTTTGGCCTCTCCGTCTTGCAGGGCCTACTGTCTTAGGCCAGTCCTGTTCTGTCCTTTAAGTTACTCCTCCTCCCATGACTCTCTGTCTCTCTGAGAGTGACTGCTTGGGATTCAGTCCTACATGTTATGACCTACTGCAGGAACCCTCTCGAAGTAAGATAGTACAGTTACGGAAGAACTTACCGTAACAGCAGATCTTTGAGTCAGGTTCCTGCAGTAGATCACCTTTTTCCCTCCCTCCTTCCCCCAGTTTCTGCATTTCTTTCAGCCTATTCTGAACTGGGCTCCAGGATTCCATCCTTTCTCCTGTCTCATCCTCCTTGGATCTCCGGTGGGAGAACTGGAAGGCAGGCATGGGGACCGCCCACTATATAGGGGCACGCTGATGTTCACCACGTGACGTCGGGTGGGCGGTCCCCCGCCAGACATTGCTGGAAAAGTTTGCCGTGCGGTCCTGATGCCAGAGTGTGCAGTCCTACGTTATGGCCTACTGCCGAAACCTCTCTCGAAGATCTACTGTTACGGTAAGTTCTTGCGTAACTGTAATTTCTGGATAATGCTTCATTTTCCTTAACAACTCCCGTCCAGATCGGTTTCCTGCAGTCAACAATCTGATCCAGAGGATAAACCTAAGGAAGCGGCGAGACTCCTTAATTCTGGGTGGTGTGATTGGAATTTGTACAATTCTATTATTACTATATGCCTTCCACTGATGGCTCATGGCCACCAGTTGTCTTTCTCTGTCACTCTCTCTCTCTTACACATTCTCTGCCCTCCCCTATGGAAGGATAAATGGGGGTTGGGACAGGAGCCCTGAGACCCGGGCTGTTTTTCACTCATGAGGAGATGCCTTGGATCAGGATTTCCTTGGCTGACTTTACACAGTGCTGTTCTTGTGTTAAAAAGTGCAATATCCACTTTCCAGAAACATCTCATTGGTTTCACCAAATGTTTGGTTTTCCCCCTACCTCTCGGATATGGGTGTTGGGACCCTTAGAAGTTGGAGGAACATAACCCCACCTCCTTGAATCATGGAGGCTGAATTCCACCGCCATTGTGGGATGTAGTAGTTGTGTTATGCGCATGCCTATGGTTAATGACACATGACAGACAGATGGTATTGTCTGCTTTAAAACTCCTGCTGTTCGGCAGGTGGGGGGGAGTAGAGTCGTAGCACCCTTCCGGTGTGGGAGATGGGGATGGTGGATGGTGAAACGAGGAATCTCCTACGTAACAGCTGTTAAGTGCAATTACAGAGATGCGAATTCATCAGCCCCTCCTGAGTATATCTGGCTGCTGCACTCCCTGATGTGCAGCCTCCAACCGTTCCTCAACAGAGCCAGCTTAGCCTCTTGCCTTTGTCTGAATTGGTTTCCCAATCAGCTGTCCACAAGCCCAAAAGACCTGCAGCCCTTAAGAAAGTGGAGGGGAGCTGCGTACTAACAAATCTTGAATAAGGGACTTCAGCGTACTGTTTATAGGCCTATTGTACCTTTCTCTAGAAATATTGTTAAAAACCTTACAGCAGAGACCAACCAGTAGCATTCATTCCAGCACTAGGTGTGCATAGCACACTGTAGAGCAAACTGCATTCTGCTGGCAGATTTTGTTTTTACGTTCCCCTATTTATATTTAACACAAGCAGTAATGTGCTTTATCCAGGCGCTGCCACCTGACCTACACCCTGGGCTTCAGTTCTGAATGCACAGCTTCTCTTCTACTCTACACTGGACAGTATCACCGTGTGTGGTGGGATTTACCACCGTAAAACTATGTTTACAAGTTTGAGACAAGAGTTTGTTCCTTTTCCATCAATTTATTTCAGACTTTAATATTGGTGGGGTTGGGGGGGGCTTGTCCATGAAAAACGGCAACCCAGGGCACTGGTGTGATACCAGTTAAACAACTCTGAATCATGAAATGAAATGTTTGGCGGGTAACGTTATATTTTAAAAAGAAAACAAAGCACTTTATTACTCAGTAAAACCAATGAAAGATCTGCCCTGGAAACTGGACACTGCAGCTGTAAGGCAACCTTCAGGGATCGATCAGTTTGTGAACAACTGTTTGTTTGTCATTTGTCCTGTTCTGTTGTAATCTCAGTGAAGGCAGCAGCACAATATAAGCACACACTAGCAAGCAACCCCACTACGAGTACTTGCTCTGGAATTTCAGGATGCAGTCAGGGTAGAGTTTGTTCTTTGCTTTTCCAGAGGAACAGCGAGCCTAAGATCAGTGTATGTAATGTGCTGTTTGCTTGGACTGTACTGATCTGCAGTACCCACACCCCTGGAGCTACTAGAAAGAATCACCCAGTGTGTCCATATAGCAGACAGACTCTGCTTTGTACAGGGAAGGGGTTGGGGTTACGAGCTAGTAGAATTAAATTTTGCAGCATTGAAGGAAATGAGTTAGATGGTCAGTTTTAAGAGTGCAGTTTCTAGGGACGTGGATATGTTGTTCAATCCACACTTATTGGCAGGTTCCTTGCCGCTTTAAATGTTGCCGGAAGGTCTTCAAGCTGGCTCCTCCCACCCACCCGGGTGGTAAAACTTTTAGCTCTGCCCCATGATGCTGGATCTTCCTTACCACTTGGAAGCTCAGGTTCCTTTCTTAGCGCTCTGTGTTTTTGGCCTGGATCCAAACTCTTCGGTTAACCCGAAACTAATTTTAAAGTTTCCAAGACTTCAGTCTTCATCTTCCCTCATGGCTGCGATGGACTAATCGACTCCCGGCTTTCGTTGGTGCCCTTGTGGGCAGAAGATGTCTCGGACCGATCCGCACTCCATGTGCATCTACTGCCTGGGGCTTGGTCATGATTCGCAGGCTTGTGAATTGTGCAGCTCCTTCTTGGCTTCAGTCTTGGAGGACTGTGCTGCTCGACTTCTTCTTGGGCGCCCTGAAAAACGGTATCCACGGTCAAGTCAAGGGCCGTTAGTGGACCCAGGAACAGAGTTGGATCAGATGATCGCCCTTGAGGAGGAGGCGCTCAGGCCGCTTCTTCTTCCTCCTCGGCCGCAGCATTTGTCCCGCTCTCTTTGGGCTCCTCCTACACGGCTTTGTTTAAAGAGCTTTGCCAGTCCCTCTCCACCACGGGAGAAGGGCCATCGGGACATTCCAGTTGGTCCAAGAAGGACTCAAAAGGTAAGTCCCACCGTCGACGTTCGTGGGAGCAGGAGAGATCCCCTTCACCGGACTGTCGACTTTCGACTTTGGTCTAGGTTCGGGCTAAGGCCGCTTGCTTCATGGTGTTCCCATCAGGTCAGCAGGCCAAGACAACCGTTGACGCGGTCGAGATTTTTCTCGACCCGTCGGATGGTTTGTTGACTGGTGATGCCGACAAACCTACTTCACCAGTTCCCCCGGTGATTACCGAGGATTTGCCTGTGCCTCCTGTGCTGGAGTCCCCGGTTAAGGTCCCTGAACCGAAGGAAGGGCAGGTTTCCCCTTCCCTCTCTGACCCACCCTCGAAACCCGAAGGTCTTGGTCTCAGTCTCGGTCCTCTTCCAGGTCCAGCCGGTCCTGCCGATGTCGGTGGTCTCGGCACCGTGGAAAGTGGCGTCGCCTCTCATCCTTGTCGTCCTCTTCGTAGGATAGGCTCCGGCGCAAGTTGCATCGGCGCTACGAGGATTTAATGTGGCAGCAGCTGTTATTGTCCGGGAATAAGAAGACTCAGTCGCCTTCTCCGGCCATTAAGTGGCTGTCACTGGAGCGGCTGAAACAACCCCTCGTAGTGGTCGAGGAGCAGACTCCAGCACCGGTAGTTCGGCCAAAGCCGGCTGCTCCACCCATTGTAGTGGAACCCCCGCCTCCACAACCGAAAACTGGGGTCCCGACCAAGGATTCTCGGTCGGGTCAGGGCTTGCCCCACAGGTTGTCGGTCACCCTCACTCCCAATCGACCTCGGCAGGTGGAGGGTGGCTCAGCCGCCTGGCAGCTGTTTGCAGACTCCTCAGAGTCTGATGACGACTCCTCCCTGTTCTCCAGGCCACTTGAGCTGGAGTCTGTGGGGGATCAGTCGGTGGATGAGAGCCCATCCTCGTTTTTAGGTTTGCTTCTGCTCATCTCGGAGTCCACTGGGATGCAGCTTGAACCCATTTCGAAACGGGCCAAGTATCCCCTCACGGAGATACTGGACCGAGGGGATTCCCTTCCGGAGGCCTTTCCTGTGGCTGAAGCCATTGTTGGCCCGGCCCTGGAGTTGTGGCAGCGGCCAGCATCTTGTCCAGCGCCTTCGGCCAGGATGGCCCAAAAGTACGCAGTCCCTACTGGCTCACTCTCCGGTTTCTCAGAGCACCCCTCTGCAGATGGGTTAGTGACCGACAGTGTTTTCCGGCGCCCCGGGAATGCTCAGGATGTGGACAAACTGCCTGATAAGGAATCCAAGAAGCTGCATTACACATGGTGGAAGTTTTACGCTGCCTCCTCCCTAGGCCTTCGTCAGGCTAGCTCAGCACTTCTGATGGCACATTTCTTGCACGCCCTCATGGGCTCCCTGGATGAGGTGATTCCTAATCTCCCGGCTGACCTTCAGACGACGGTCAAGCAGGTGCGGGATCAGGGAAGGGTGGTGGCAAAACAGCCACTCCAAACTTCGTTGGACATTGGTGATTCTTGTGCCCGATCAGTAGTGGCCGCAGTGGCCATGCACCGCAGACCTTGGCTGTGGATCTCCACCTTAATGGTGGACACCCAGCAAAAGCTGGCAGACGTTTCCTTCCTGGGCACCGACTTGTTCGTGCCGGGGGTGGAAGGCCATCTCCAGAGGATCGAGAAATCCAGTGCCACCTTGGACTCGGTCACGTCTGCCCAGAAGGACAAAGGCCGCCAGCAGCAGCAGCGTAAGCCCTTTCGCCCTTCCGCCCCTGCGGCACGTCCGGCCCACCAGCACCAGGGCCAGCAGGCATACAGTTGGCGCCCTAAGACCAAGTCTGACACTTCCTCCAGTAGGAAGCCTGGAGGCAAGGGTCCAGGAGGTCCCTCAGCTGGCCCTTCCTCCAAGCCTGCCCAGTGACTGGTTGAGGGGTGTCGCCCCCAACCTCGTCACTCCTCCCTGGGTTTCCCCCGTGGGGGGACGGCACCGCCACTTCCTTTCCGCCTGGTCTGCTATCACCACGGACCGCTGGGTGCTAGAAGTGGTGGGCAGGGGTCTGCCTCTGGAATTCGGCAGTTCCTCCCTATCGAGCCATCTCCCGGGAGACAGGGTCTGCAGCTCTCTGTCAGCTCGTCGAGCCAACATTGCCTTGCTCCTCCAGAAGGAGATGATCAGCGAGGTGGCGGATCCTCCTCCAGACCCAGGATTTGTGTCCAGGTACTTCCTGGTCCCAAAACGGACAGGGGGCTGGCACCCCATTCTCGACCTACATGACCTGAACAAGTTCCTAAGGCAGCATACCTTCAGGATGGTCACTCTGGCTCAAATCATTCCATCCTTGGAATTAGGCGTGTGGTTTTGTTCTCTGGACCTTCAGGATGTGTTCTTTCACGTCCAAATCCGTCCGTCTCATCAGCGATTCCTCCACTTTCGAGCAGAGGGATCTCTTCACGAGTTCCGGGCCATGCCCTTCGGCCTCTCTCCAGCTCCCAGGGTCTTCACCAAATGCATGGCAGTGGTGACAGCATTCCTGCAGCGTCGAGAGGTCCGGGTGTACCCTTACCTGGACAACTGGCTGATTGCAGCTCCCTCCAGGTTGGAGGTGGAGTGGTCCAGTGATCTGGCCCTCCAGGTCTGCTCTCAGATTGGCCTCCTCATTAACGAGACCAATTCGGAACTCATTGCAGGTGATTCAGTTCATTGGGGCAGAACTCAACTCTCTTCGAGCTAGAGCCCGGCTCCTGGTGGACAGGGCAGAGGTCCTTTTCTCCTTTGCCCAATCATTTCTGGTTGGGCAATTGCGCCCTGCCCAGGACTTTCTGAGCTTCCTGGGCCTCATGGCGGCCTGCACCAGCGTGGTCCATTGGCCTGCTGGCATTTGCATCCCCTACAATGGGGGCTTGCCTGCCAATGGTCACAGTGCTCCGGTCCTCTGGACTAGCCAGTGGCGGTGACCCAGGAGATGTGGGACCTTCCTACAGTGGTGGCTCGTTCCAGCTCATCTGCAGGAGGGTATCCCATTTGTCCGCCCCAAACCGACGGTCACTCTGACAACCGACGCCTCTCTGATGGGCTGGGGTGCCCATCTGGGGGAGCTCAGAGCCCACAGCCTCTGGTCCCCTGAGGAGTCTCGATGCCACATCAGCCTGCTGGAGCTTCGAGTGGTCCGACTAACCCTCACCGCCTTCGCTCAGTCTATACGGGGTCAAGTGGTCCAGGTCTAGACGGACACCACCACGACCATGTACTACCTCAACTGACAGGGCGGGATGCACTCCTTGCCCCTGTGCAAGGAAGCTCTCCGCACTTGGTCTCTCGTGATCGGCCTGGAGGCAGATCTCCTAGCCATTCATGTGGCAAGAGCCTCCAACAGTCTGGCCGATGCCCTCAGCCGGATAGGCGCTGCATCTCACGAGTGGTCTCTCCTGCCGGAGGTAGTACAAGATCTGTTCTCCCACTGGGGCACCCCTCAGGTGGACCTGTTCGCCTCCAGGGCGAATGCGAAGCTGAGGCTGTTTCACGCCCGCCCCTCTCAGCAGGGCTCATTGCAGGGGGATGCCTTCTGGAGTCCGTGGACCCCGGGCCTCTTCTACGCCTTCCCTCCATTTCCCCTTGATCCACAAGGTGCTTCTCAAGGCGAAGACGGACAAGGCACAGGTGATTCTGGTAGCCCCAGACTGGCCCTGCCAGTTCTGGTATCCAGATCGCCTCAGCTCCAGGCTCCCGAGGCAGCTTCCAGCCCGCCCAGACCTGATCTCAGTCAACAAGGGGAAGGTACTCCATCTGGACCTTCAGTCCCTGCACCTGACGGCCTGGTTCCTGAGCGGCTAGAGTTCCAGGCCTTAGGTGTTTCCGACGAAGTCCTCAACATAGTTGAGGCGTCCCGTCAGGACTCGACCAGAAAATGCTATACCTTCAAATGGAAGAGATTCTCCATTTGGTGTCAGGACAAAGGGTTGGACCCTTCTTCCTGTTCCTTGGCTAGCATTCTGGACTACCTGTGGTCCCTTTCTTTCTAGGGCTTCGGTCGACGACCCTTAACGTGCACCTGGCAGCCATCTCTGTTTACCGGGCGTGGGCCAGCAAGCAGTTGATGGTGCAGGAGAAGGTGATCAGGCGCTTTTTCAAAGGCCTTGATCACATATCCCCTCCGGTCGGAGAACCTCCACCTCTGTGGGATCTACTGCTGGTATTGGCTAAGCTCATGGGCAAGCCATTTGAACCAATGCACAGGTGTGACATCTCTCACCTGTCGTGGAAGACCACCTTCTTGGTGGCTATAACATCAGCCAGAAGGATGGGAGAGCTCCAGGTGCTTTCCATCGAGTCTCCTTTTCTGGTCTTCCACAGGGACAAGGTTGTCCTGCGTCCCCACCCGAAATTCCTTCCAAAGGTGGTGTCGGAGTTTCATCTTAACCAGGTGTTGACTCTGCCGGTGTTCTACCCCAATCGCACCTCAGAGGCTGAATATAGGCTCCATACCTTGGACCCTAGAAGAGCGCTTTCTTATAAGGAGCAGATGGCTGAAGTTCGTGGAGAGGTTCGCCAGCTGTTTCTCACTTACGCTGAAGCCACACCTGGCAGACCTGCAGCCAAGCGGACAATAGGCAGGTGGGTCACCTCCTGCATAGATCTCTGCTATAGGTTGGCGGGCATGGAGCCTCCCAAAGGGATAAGAGCTCATTCTACCTCCCATACCGCTGCTTCTATGGCTGCTTCTAGGGACGTCCCTATCCAGGGAATCTGCAGGGCTGCTACCTGGAAGTCAGCACACACACCTTCATTTCCCATTACCACATTGACCTAGAGTCATGCCGGGATGCTGGTTTTGGGACCTCGGTTCTCCAGTCCTTATTCCCTAAGTAGGGGGTGCGTGCCTTGCCTTCCTCCTCCCGGAGAACTGCTAGGAGTCTGCCAGTAAGTGTGACTTGAACAACATATCCACGTCCCTAGAAATACAGGCTACTCACCTGTAACAGGAGTTCTAGGAGTGGTATATGTTGTTCATCCACACAACCCACCCGACCTCGACGCACAACCTGGCTTCCAGCGGGCTAGATCTGGCATCATGGGGCGGAGCAGAGGGTTTTACCACCCGGGTGGGTGGGAGGAGCCAGCTTGAAGACCTTCTGGCAACATTTAAAGCGGCAAGGAACCTGCCAATAAGTGTGGATTGAACAACATATACCACTCCTAGAACTCCTGTTATAGGTGAGTAACCTGTATTTCTTTTCCATCAGTATACCTGTTGAATATATACTGGACATACATGCATTTGTGTGTGTGTATATATATGTATGTGTGTGTGTATATATATGTATATATATATATACATACATGTATGTGTATGTGTGTGTATATATATATATATACGGTGTGTATATGTTCACACAGATACACATGCACGTATGAGAAATTAAAATCTATTAGTTGCCAAATGTTACTTAGTAACGTATAGTATGACCATATGCAAAAGGCATACAAAATCAAGTATTGAAACAGTGTTTGAGTGCTACCAAAGATTTGAAAAAAGTTTCTTCTGATAAGAGCACGGGTGTCCATATAAGAGCACTCGTGGTGTCTGTGACTGCTTTTGGTGACAGAGTGCAAGTGTGTAAGCAGAAGGTGGGGTTAAGAGCCTCTGACATCATGGAATACTTTGTTAAAAGTTGTTTTTTTTTTTTTTTACTCCATTCTTCATGTATTTCACATATTCTCAGTAGTTTACGTCCCCATTTCAGTACTTTTTTTAAATTCCCTTTATGCTCCTGCTGTCTCAGCCAACCCTTGGCCCCTCTCAGATTAGCTGTCACTCCCCAACCCCGTCACACTGCTTTCTTCTGGGATTTACTTTGCCCCTGTGTTGGCCTTGTAGCTTGGCCCGTGGTGAAGCCCTTAGGCTGGGCAAGGTCCCTTAGAAGCATCTAATCTGATCACCAAGGAGAGTGCTCAAGTTGGCAGGATCTGCGACAGGATGGTCATTACATATAATTGAGGGTGACTTTCCTCGTTTACTCTCCAGGTCCCTGAGAATATTTCTCACAAGAGCGCATGGGCACTGAAGACATCCTCCCCTCCTTTTGTAGTTCCCACTGTACCTCACCTGTAGTCATCTATGGTCAGTGTACCAGTGGGACTTCGATTCCCAACTTCCTGGAGGAAAGGAGCGCTCTTCAGGATGCTTGACTTCCCTTCCCCCAGCTGGCCCTATCAACCCAGCCTCACTCCCGAACCAGGGTGCTGGCATTGTGAGCAGTAGTTCTACTGCTGCACCGACAGGCTGGCCCTATGCGTAATGTTTTCCAGTTTCCCTTGTGACGTCAGGGGCTCTTTAAAGGAAAACTGTATTTTTCTGAAACTCCTTACCCCCCCGGCTTTTCGCAAGTAAAAAAACATTTTTTTAAGCATTATTGCTTAACTTTATTCTAATTTTGTAAGCGCCATGATCTTGGAACATGGCGGGTGCTGCGTGGTGCCATCTCAGGTGACAGTGCAGCTCCACACCATTTACTTGTATGCTTTTCAACACAAGCGAGCAGTGCGGAGCCAAGTGTTGTAACCTGAGATAGCACCACATGGCACCCGCCACCTTCCCTGCTTGTGGTGCTTACAAAATTAAAATAAGTAGTAATGTTTAAATATATATTTTTTACTTGAGAAACGCCTAATTAAGCAGTGCAGAGTTATCTTGAGGTTATTAGTATGGTCTGACACCCTCTTAGTGCATGCTGCACAAGGCGAGCTGAGTGCCACATGCCCCAGAGGGTGATTAACTGACCATTAACATAACCCCTGGGAGTGCCTTATTGCTATTATAATAAAAATGTTTTTAAACAGTATTAAACCTTGTTCAGTATGTGATTAGGCTCTGCATGTATGTTACCAAAATATAGAATAATACTTGGGGTGGTGTGTTTAACAAGAATTTTACACACACCCCTGAGGTGTTAGACACTACATAAACCCCCAAAGCGAAGCTCGAGGGGTTTATTTAAGCATCCAACACCAAGGGTGTGTGTAAAATTAGAATTTTTCCACGCCACCACGTTTTATTTTATATAATTGTTGGAGTCTTGTCTTTTTGCCATAGCAGTTATATAAAATAACAGCTTTTGGTGCCTGTTAGAAGACAGTGTAGTACGAGCCACACTCTGGCTCACAGTTTTCTCATAGGAAAAGCATCCCATGTTCGTTGTTGTAACCTTGTGATTATAATGGTGAATTACAACCGGCTTTTCCTTAGGGGAAAAAAGGCGACCCAGTTATTATAGATTGACATAAGGCTGATAGAATGCTTATAGCCAGTCAGGAAGCTCTAGTTCTCGGACTCTTTTTATAATAGAGGTTAGGCTTTGGGGAGTGTGGAGTTTCAGGAAAAATAAAACCGATCTTCTTCGAGGATATCTCTTTTATCAGGCCACACCTGTGGAACTGTTAAGCCGCCAGGCACTAGGACCACATGGAAACTTTTGCAAGCAGTCCACCAGGGGCCGACCACGACGACGTCAGATGTCAGCTGCCACATAAACGTGGATGGCCCCTTCCCTCCTCCGTTCTTGTCCCAGTGTCAATCAGAGCTTTTCGGCTCACTGTGGAAAAGTTCCTGCTTTTGCCACTGTTTTTTAATTTCCTGGTCAATAAAGTAATCCCTTTCTTAGTGATTTTCAGCAACCTATATGTCATCGAAAGGATCGTTGACACTCTTCAGCTATTGTGCAGGCAGAGATGAGATCTGCAGCAGTGACTCCCACGGTGTTTGTCTGCTGCCTGCACCCGGGCCACAAAAGGAAAGCCTGCAGTATCCGCCAGGGGTTCAGAAAAAGGCGTGCCGGCAAGATGTTCCAGAGAAGTGCTTGCTCCAGCAACAACGGGGCAGTCATGTCGCCGACCTTGTCCACCGATTCGCGGGCTTCCAAGTCCCAGGACAAGACCTCAGGATGGGGGAGTCACAGACACAAGCACTGGGGATAAGGGCCTCCTCAGTGTGCTCTAGACCATCTCTCCACTCTTCAGGTGCAACTTTTTCTCAGTGACATTCTCCCCCACCACCACCACCACCACCAACTGCGGACAAGACAGGATCTGGGATGGTCTCTACCAGGCCTCTTATGGCTGGTGCATTGACGTCAACAGTGGTGCCTCCATCTCCCTCGTCGACCTCCTTTTTTTGGCCAGCACAACCATGTTGATGATGGTGCCTCTTCCACTCCCCTTCTTACTCCTAGTGCAACATCAATGGTGACACCTCTGCCTCCCCCGTCAACTCTCCCTGTCATGCCCATCTATACCACTGGTGTTGATACACAGGTTCTCCTATCCTTCCATGACATAAGGCACTTGTTGTCTCCCGGCTCCAGGGGACCTGTCAACAGGGTCTTCCACCAAGTCCCTGTCAACGCCACAAGGCCGACCTTGTACCAACGGTCCCCAGCATTGCTGCCAATGTCAGCATACCCTTTACCCTCCCATCAACATGATCTACAGTGCATCTGAACATCATCCTAATCTAATCATGCAGGGTGATGATGAGGAGCCTGAGAATTATGTGGACAGCTCATGTAACTGGGGCACTAGTCCCACAGTGTCCACTTACAGCGAGGACTCTGTATTTAGCATGCCAGGGTTCCCTCTAGAGGACCCTGCCTTCTCCTCCATGCTGTAGCAGATGCAGGCTGCCATAGATCTTGATTGGGAGGAATAAGTTTCCTTGAGTTGTCAGAGCCTCCTGCTATTGTGGTGCCACCTCTACTGCTTGCTGTAGAGGATGCCACATCTGCTGCTTGGTACAGACCAAACAACATCTCCGTGGTCTCGAGAAAGGCTGATGCACTGTACTTGCCTCCTACAGGGGGAAAAACTTTTTATGCCACCCACCTTGAGGCTGATTCAGTGGAGATTCATGCTGCCCCTGACAGGTCTTGGGCATCTAAACACCTGAGTTCATACCCTGCTAACAAAGAGTCTAGGAGGCTGGAAGGTCTAGGAAGAAAGAACTTGTGCCTCACCATTTTTGGGCCTGTGTATAGCCAACTACTAGGTGCATATGATGAAGTATCAAAATACTCTCTGGTAAAAGGCCAGTATAGCTGTACAGGCCTTACCACAAGATGCCCCTAAATATGATCTCTTCAAAGCGCTCACTGCAGGGGCCAAGAATGTTTGGTTTTTTTTTTGTTTGTTTTGCACCATTGATATGCAACAATCCATTTTGAATGCACTATTCCAAGGCTACGTGTTATCTGGCCCTGTTGTTCAGGACACTTTGTCCATCTTTCAGGCCTCTGGTAGGCCTCTGGAGTCATTACATTCCCTCTACCATACCCAGCCTGGGGGTAGGAGCAGGGCTTACTTTCGTCCAGTTGGTCTCTGACAGTGCCCATCCACCAGACAACAAGGAAAGGGAGCAACAGACTTGCCAGTTCCAGGTATTCCCTCAGGGGGGCCTAGAGCGCCCTCAGAGGTAGTGGCGTAGAAGGAACTGACCCCTCTGGCTCCGCCTGACTCAGTTACAGACCCCAACCACCTTTGCCTCAAGGGGTTATTGTGGGGATGCCTTTCCTTCCTGTGGATTAGTGAGGGTGCCACCAAATTTTGGGGGTTTTGAGACCACAGAGCAGGATTGGTCTCTGAAACTTCTGGATGTCCCTCCAGGCCATTCCGCAGCAGTGACTCTCTCGCCTAGAAACTTTGCACTCCTGTTTCAGGAGGAAAGCCCTGACATTACCTCAAAAGACAGGGAGCTCAGTTCCTTCATAGAATACCAGAAGTTTCGGATAGTAACCCTGCCAGGTCTTCTGCTACTGTTGCAGGCAGAGGACTGAATATGTTCTGTAGATATGAAGGAGTCATACCTCTATTTCAAAATACGAAGGCTTCATAGAAGGTACTTGAGGTTACTGTTCCAAGGACAGCATTTCCAGTTCATGGTATTGTCCTTTGGCTTGTCATCTGTGCCAAGTGTTTTTGACCAGGTGCTTAGCAGTGGTGGCAACAGCCCTTTGCAGGGAAGGCTTGTACGTGTTTTCTTCCCTCAACAATATTCTCCTGGAAGCCAACTTCATGGACTACCTCGCGGTCTCTAGCTTTAACCAAGCAGTTGTTTGATGCTCTGGGGATAAATGTTAACAGTCCAAAGTTGGTGTTGACTCCCTGCTAGAGACTGCAGTACATAGGGGCAGTCCCCGACATGGCCCAGGGCCCTGCCTATCTTCCTCTAGACAGGGTCAGTCGGCTGGTAGCTCAAGCAGAGTTAGTACACAATAGCAGTTATGTATCAGCCAGAATGTACCTACGTCTGCAGGGTCTTATGGCAGCGCCCATACAGTACCACTGGCCAGACAGCATATGAGATCCTGTCCACACAGTGCTCAAGTGGTGGATAGAACCCTGGAACCTGTTTAAAAGGGGTTCCGGTCCTGATTCTTACCCTTCTCAATCCCTCACCACAGATGCTTTGGGGATGGTTTGGGACGCACACTTGGGTCCCCATCAGATGCAGAACACAGGGACTACAGTGGAGAACACCGTGCACATGAATGTTCTGGAAATGCATGTTGGCTTTCCAGACCCACTTGTCCAATGGGCCTCTGCTGATCCGGATGACCAGTGCATGTGTGTTGCACTACATCAGTGAAGTGAAGGTGGGGGGGGAGGACTCATTCCTACCCGCTCTGCAGAGAATCCATGATGATTTGGTACTGGGCTCTGGCACACAGTTTAGAACTGTCAGCAGTGCATTTTCCAGGCATCTAACCTGTCTTTGCAGACCAGCTAAGTAGGTCACAGTCCCAAATGTACAACCAGAACCTGCTGCCCTTAGTTGTTGTCGACCTGTTCAACAGAGGAGGCTGTCCAGAATTGGACCTTTTTGCATCCCCACACAATGCAGAACTCGCTATTCTGCTTGTTTGCTCCAGGGCCTGGAGTTTTTGTGGCAAGACATTTTGTCCCTGTCTTGGAGCAGGAGATTGTTGTATGCCTTCCTTCCCTTCCCGCTGATTCGGAGAGTGCTACTCAAGCTCCAGATAAAGGGAGCAACTCTGATACTCATTGCTCCCCTCTGGCTTGGACAGATATGGTTCCCCATACTACAACAGCTACCAGCGGAACCACTGGTGCCTGTGCCCCCATGCAAGAGTCTGCTGTCACAGGAAGAAGGAACCCTGCTCCATCTGGACCTCAGATCTCTTCATCTCCATCCATGGCTCCTGAAAACATAGCCATTGCTCGGTTTGGGGTTTCCCAAAAGGTGACTGATGTACTGGTGGCTGCCAGAAAGTCTTCCATCAGACCCACTTATTCTGTGAAGTGGAAGCAGTTTGTTATATGGGCTGCTTCTCACCACCTAGACCCATTCACCTGTCCAGTTAACCAGGTTCTGGAGTATCTGCTATCCTAATCGGATGAAGGCCTACAGTATTCCTTAATCAGTGTGCACTTGGCTGCCATTTCAGCTTTCCATGTGCCTATTAAGGGTCACACGGTTGCCCAGCTGGAGGTGGTTCATACATTCTTGAGAGGTATTCTACATCTGATGCCTCCCATCTGTAATCCAGTCCCAGCTTGAGACCTGAATTTTGTCTTGGAAAAGCTTACTTTGGCTCCTTTTGAGTCAGCTATGATTTGTGGCCTATGTTTCTTTCTTAGAAAGCATTGTTTTTCATTGCAATCCTTTCTACTTGAAATATTTCAGAGCTACAGGCTATATTGTGTGAGCCTCCTTATGTTGCTTTTCACAAAGACAGGGTGTGTTTGCATACTAACCCTAAGTTTCTACCAGAAGTGGTGTCTAAGTTCTTTTTAAATCAAACCATCCACATGCCAGTTTATTTTTCTGAGTATGCCAATCCAGAGGAAGAATTGCTCTATACTCTAGATGTATATAGAATACTCTGGTACTGCATACACCGCATGAAGGACTGCAGAAAGTCCCTCACAGCCTTTTGTTTTGTTCGCCCTGGGAAAGAGGGCATTCCAGTTTCGACACCATGCTCGTCCAAATGGCCAGCAACCTGTACTACTTTCACTTACAGGAAGTACGGTAAGGAACTTCTTGGGTGGTTTGTGGTCAATCCACAAGAGGCATATCACCTCTGTTGCTTCTTACAAGAATATGTCTGCTGATGACATCTGTGCAGCTGCCACCTGGAGTGTACTGTCCATACTTTCACCAAACTCTACAGTGTGGACATTAAGTGCCTAGGAACAAGGGCTGGTTTTGGCCTAATGCACTCCAAAGCCTCTTTTCCTAGGCATGTAGGTTCCAGTCTCCCAGACTGTTCATGGTCAGTACTGCTTGGTACTCGTTCCATAAGTATGGCCTGATGAAAAAGATATCCTTGAAGATAGAACAGTTACGTACTTGGCGTAACAGTAGATCTTTGAATGAATCTCTCATCAGGCCATGCTGTCCCACGCTTCTTCCCCCTGAGGGTCCTGAGATTCTAATTTGGGTTGTCTCCATCTCCATGATTGTCTACCTTTAGCTGTCTGCCTCACCTGGATCGCAGAGCACTAGGTTCTCTCCTGGTTCCCTATGGAGAGGCCTTCCAAGCATGATCTCCAGCAGGGAACTGAGGAGGGAAGGGGCCTCCCACGGTTATGTAGCAGCCAATGTCTGATGTCATTGTGGGCTACCCCTGGTGGACTTCTTGCAAAAAGTTTCCATGTGGCTTAGCGGCTTATAGTTCCATAGGTGTGGCCTGATGAAAGTCATTCTCTCAAAGATCTACTGTTACGGTAAGTACGTAACTGTTCTTTTTTCATTACATGTGTGTTCATGTGCATGTAATAAATATATGCATGTGTGGAGCTGCATTGCCTGTGTATAATATAAAGGATCTGTGTGTGTGTACACATGCACACACTTACTTTGGACTACACACCTTCATACGCAGGGCATTAATTGTTGCAGACACCATGTGCACCCTTACATCATGAACTCTGCACCTTGCCCAGAGCAGTCTTTGCTCTTCAAAAAGAAACTTTGCAAAAATATCATTTTTAGATAGTTGGGTTTATAGTTCATGTCTGTATTTGGCTTCCACCTTTTCTTTTGAAGTATGATTTTCTTACGAGTGGATGGTCCCATGCAACAAAAAGATATACTGTATATATCTACTCAGTCATAGAGCTGTTCCTTCTGGACCCGAAAAAGTTCACCCAGCAGGATACTGCCCGGAGGGCTCCATGTGGCGTGGGGCTGGAGTGTGCCATCATCTCAGTGTCCCAAGGTTTGTCTGGTTTTCTTCCCGTTGGTTGCCGCATGACCCTGAGGCGGCCACACTGCAGCCTGGCATTGGCCTCATTTGCAGCTGGTCCCCCGATGGGACAGCAAGCTCCCTGGCCTGCCATTGGGTGTAACTGGTGCAGAAGAATTTGCTGCCTCCTTACCCAACCCTCTCCCCCAAACTTGCAGTGCTGTTCCCAGTTGGCCGTCCAGCTGCCAGCGCCAGAGTCCACCGCTGCACCCGGTTTCTGTCACTGCAATGCTGGGCTATGAGGCAGCATACAACTGGGAAGACTCGCATGAAAGTGGGATCACTACCCACTAGCCATCATCTGCTCTAGCTGTTCGTCTACACCTCACATCATAATTCTCTGCTGATGACATCAGACAAGCTTCCACAGTGACAGGTTGTGATAGGTAGGAAGGTTATGATATCGGCTGTAGATAAGAAGCCAGAGCCGATGGAGTCTAACGGACAATGATGTGTTTTTGCATTTAGTTAAATAGTTATTATGAAAAGGAGAAGCACACTGCTGAGAATGTGAAATATGAGCAGAAATGTCAAAATTTGTGTTTTAAAATGTTTCACAAAGTATTCACTGTGATGTTGGGTGCTGTTCTATACCATGTAGGAATGTGAATGTGTGTCTGCACACGTGCAGCAGTTACTTACAAACCACTTGGATATTAACTGTACCACTCAGAGGAAGGAGGCTGATGTACGAACCAGCAATGGATATTTCATAGTCACAATACTGACATACTTCCATAAGGTCAACCTTTCAATTGAAGGACAGTTTCTGATTACCTAACTTAAAAAGGGGGAAGTGTCACATCTGAGTTGACAGGTTTCACTCTCCCTATGGGAATCCCTGTTTTGCCTTTGATGCCCTTTGCTGTCCCATGTGTGGAGACAGCCAGCTGGAGGAGTGAGAGGGCAGTTTCCCTGCAGATGGCCTTTGTAAGGGTCTGCAGTCACTTTCTAGCACCAGTTACACTGTTACTGTGAATCTGTCATGACAGCTGTGCGTCCTTTGTTGTTAACCTACCATCGAAACTTGGACTTGTCTTGCAGAAATGCCAGCCACTGGGGCAGTCTGGCTGTGTCCACAGTTAAAATGGTCTTGGTTAACTGTACACTGCAGAGAATGGTTAGTCCTTACCTCACATGGACAGTTAAAGGTGGCTCAAATGTTTGTTTTTTTTGTTGGGGGGGGGGGGGGTGCTACCATTGGAGCAAGCCATGTTGATTACCCAGGTTACATCCAGCAACAAACTAAATTAAAATGCAGATTGTCTGGGAGAGGGGTTGTGCTGTCACCAATGTGCACCCCCAAAAAAAAAAAAAATCTGTCCATGTCGTCTGAGGTACAGACTAAGGAAATGCCGTTAGGAGGGGTTTCAAATTTGCCTTTTCCACTGCTATACAGTGCCCATGTTGACATCTCCCTTCACCCATCTCAGTTGTTGTAAGCTGTTGGTGCCTGATTTAGGCAGTAACCCCTTGGATAACCTGCTGTTACCCCAGCCATCCCCGGACAGGGCCATACCTACCCTGTTACCCACCCACCACCACTATCCCCTGGCAAGGGTCCCACCTTCTCTGTTTTTCCCCCTTTCTGCCAGAGCCTTAACTGCCCTAATACTCCAGCCACCTTGACAAGACGTGCTCTGCCCTGTGAAGGGCTGACTTCCAGCTCTTCACAAGATGACTGGAATCTCTCTGGTCGGGAATGCCTGCAAGAAAGAAAGAAAACCATTAAAGGAGATAGGAAATTATTTTTACATAATTAACTTCCCTTCCATCTTCCTTTCCATGCCAGTTATGTATTCTGACATGTTTGTTGATTTTTTTGATAAATAATCTAGTTTTAGGGTGCCCTCTCCTCACCAGCTGCTGTGCTTTCTTCTCGTATTTCTTAAGACATTCTGGGACATCAATAGCCCCCATTCTGTGCTGTTCATCTGAATGGCCTGGAATGATATTGCAGATGTTATAGAATGTTCAGGCAGTATGAAAAGAGAGCTGCAACTGCGGAGGAGAGAGGGATTCAGGGTAGTTGAAAAGACGACAAAATTAGATTATTAATTTAACAAAAAGGTCAAAAACATGTCAGAATACTGGGTAGACAATAAAAGAACTGGGGTGCATCTAGAGATGTAAAAACGGTTTCCTGTCACCTTTAACACTTTTCTGTTCTCTAACCTTGAATACAGTTTTTTCCATTTCTGAGAGAATGCTTCCAGCAGAGCAGCTCATTCACAGCAGTTCATCCTCCATCTGCTCTTCTCCTGACAGCATTTCCTTACTTTAACTTCTCAAATTGCTTCTTGAAGCTGCATTATGTTTTAATGTTCCTGTAAGATACATTTGTTCTCTCCCCCCCCTTAATGTGCATATTCTCTAATGTATAGAAAACTGTTTCTGTAATTTAATAATAAATTAGTAATCAAACTGGTTATGTTTCCTGTCATTTGTGGCAAAGACTGTGGTAGTACTGAAGATGCAGGAACATCTCTGGCTGTCAAGCTTTAAGTCGGGGGGGGGGGTTGTAGGAGATGCAGCACTGTCCAGTGCGTAAAAGATGACTGCTGGGACAGTGGAAAACCAAATCATTTTGTATAATTTACCACAAAGGTGCCACGACACTCAAGCCCTAGCATTGGCTGACTGTTCTTGGAGCATGCAGTGGTCTTTACATATAAATCAGTGATTCTCTCTCTCTCTGTCGGGGCATATGTAGCTATAGGCTGTGAGAAGTTCAAACCTCTTAAAGCCTGCTGCTTCTGCATTTGGTGATGTGGAACTGATGGGTGCAAGAACCAGAGGATGATCTAAAGATTGGAAAGAGAAGCAACATAATTTATAGTTAAAACCAGTTCTTCATTGTATAAATAAATGTTGTGTGATGTGTACATGCATATATATGTGTGTGTATATATAGGGGATGAGTTTGGGATGCATCATTACTTGAACTGAGTGAGTGACCTCGGTTGACTCATGAGGTACCGAGGTCACACACTGCAAGTTCAAATAAATGATGCATCCCACAGAAGCCCATCACGTGCGATTTATGCAATAGGCAACTTTTATTTTTTTGTTGTTAGTTTTAATGTTTTATGTGTTTTTTTTAGGTGGACTATTTGTGATGCGAACTGTTGGGAGCATGGAATTTTACTTTTCTAGGAGCGTGGATATGTTGTTCATCCACGCTGTCTGGAATTGTCCCTTCCCCTTTAAATCTTGCTGGAAGTCTTCAAGCTGGCTCCTCCCACCCACCCGGGTAGTAAATACCTCAGCTTAGCCCCATGATGCCAGATCTTCCTTTCCGCTGGAAGATACAGGTTCCCTCTTGCTACTTTGCAGTAACAGAGGCCCTGGAGTCAAATCGACGGTTTTCGACGCACTTACTCGCCTTAAAACTCATAAGAGTGTACGATTCAGATCTGAACGCCGATATGGAGGACAAGTCGTCCCCCGGGTTTCACCGGTGTCCTTGTGGACAAAAAATGTCTCGCACCAATCACCACCTCTCGTGCGTATACTGCCTCAGCGCCGTGCATGATACTTCGGCATGCACCATCTGTTCGGCCTTCCATCCCACTGTTCTGGAGGACCGCAAGGCGCGCCTTAAGTTGGGGAGACCAGAGCTTCGCAATCCGGTGAAATCGAAGGAGGCCAGGTGGGCGGTTTCCGCAGCTGTGGGATCCGCCGAGCAGCTTGAGCAGATGGCGGCCTTCGAAGAAGAAGCTGCCCAAGCTTTGGCCAACCGAAGCTTCTTCGTGCTGCTCAACTTGGGCTTCACCTTCACGGGATCCTTCCGGGAGTTGTGCCAGTCTCTCCCTACTAAGGGTGAGGCGCCCTCGGGCTCGCACTTCTCCCGATCCAAGAAGAAGGATAAGGATCCTAAACCATCTTCTTCTACCCGAAGAAGACTCTCCTGGTACCGAGAGCGGTCCAACTCTCAGGAGCAAGGGGTCTCGACCACGGTCGAGATCGCCTCCTCAGCTGCCGGCTTTTCGGACCTTCCGTCAGACCAGAGCATCGAAGCCGAGGATACGGCAGAACCAGCCGAGATTTCTCTCGACCCAATCGAGCCGTTGTCGCCGACGCCTGTCGACAGCTCCCTGGAGAGGACTCCTATTCTCTCCTTCCCCAACGAGGAAACCCGTCCTTCGGGCATCCCGATCGAGGGACAAGAGCCGGAACCCCGGTTCTCACCGAATCCAGCTTCCCCCAACCGACAGAGCCGATGCCATCGGTCTCGATCGAGGAGTAGGACCCCGTTGGTCGGAAAACCGAGAAAAGGTCACAAACACTCCCGCAAGAGGCGCCGCCACCGTTCCCCATCCTCCTCAGACGAGGAGAGACTTAGACGGAAGCTCTGTCGACGATATGAGGACCTCATATGGCAGCAACTTCTTTTAACAGGTCAAAAGTCGGCTGCCCCGGCAGTACCGGCCTTTACTTGGCCTCAGCCTCTTCGGCCGACACAGACTCCCTCGGTTCCGAGGACTTCGGTTCTCCCTCCGGTGGGCCCGGTGCGCATTTCAGCTCGGCGTGTTACGGGCTTCCCACCAATTTTGGTGGAACCACCACCAAAACAGCCTCAGGGAGGGGCTCCCTCTAAGGAGGACCGACCGACTACGGGCCTGCCCCATAGGTTGTCCATTACAGTCACTCCTGATCACCCTAGGCGATCGAGGGAGACTTAGGTGGGAGACCCTGTATCCGGACTCCTCGGATTCAGATACTACCAGCCTTCACTCACATGAGCTGTCAGTGTCCGCATGGAGGAAGGGCCTTCTTCCTTCCAGGGCATCCTTCGACTCATTTCGAGTCCACAGGTTTGCCTCTGCAGCCCATTCAGAAGAAGGCGGAATATTCTCTCACGGATCTTCTCAAGAGGGGATACCCTAACGGAGGCTTTCCCAGTGGCGCCATAGTTGGCCCAGCTCTGGAACTTTGGCAGCATCCAGCCTCTTGCCCGGCTCCCTCTGCCCGTGTGGCCTGCAAGTACGCTGTGCCCATGGGATCTTTTGGCGGCTTCAGTGAGCATCCCCGGCAGAAAGTCTTGTAACTGCCTCAGTGTTTAGGTGAACGGGCAGCTCTCACGGATACTGACCACCCTCCGGACAAGGAGTCCAAACTTATGGACCACTCGGCCGGAAGGTCTATGGCATCATCCTTAGGCCTCGCAGGCTAGCTCAGCAGTAATCATGGCACACTTCTCTCACGCCTCTTTGGGGCCGCTTGATGAAGTCCTCCTCATCTCCCAGCAGACATGCAGACCATGGTCAACAGGTCCGGGACCAGGGCTGAGCTGTTGCTAAACAACAGTTCCAGACATCTCTGGACATTGGTGATTCCTGTGCCCGCTCACTAGCTGTCACGGTAGCTCTGCCGCAGGGCTTGGCTGAGGTTATCCTCCTTTCCCGCGGATACTCAGCACAAGCTAGCTGACGTGCCCTTCCTTAGCACCGACCTCTTCAGTCCGGGAGTGGCAGGTCATCTACAGCGCATTGAGCAGTCTAATGCCACCTTAGATGCCACCTCTGCTAAAGGCTCTTCGGGCAAGAACCAGCAGAAGTGCAAGAAGAAGTCCTTTTGGTATTCTTCCCCTGCGGTTAGACAGCCCTCCTTCCAGGGAGGTCAGCAACAGCAGCAGGCTCAAGCTTGGCACCCTAGGCCCAAGCAAGGTCCCCAACAGCCCCGCAGAGGAGGTCGAGGTGCTGGTCCAGGTGCCTCCTCCTCCAAGCCTGCACAGTGACAGGTCGGGGGTGGCTCCCTGCACCCATCACGCCAGTTCTGGGTCCTCCCTTGGGGGGCCGGCTCTGCCACTTTCTTTCCGCGTGGTCCGGTATCACTTCAGACAGGTGTGTTCTGGACGTGGTCGGGTAGGGACTGCCTCTGGAGTTCGAGCAGTACCCCCAGGCCGAGCCCGTGCCCACGGGGAGAAAGGATCTCAGTTGGCGCTCAGTCGGCCGCTCGGGACAACATTGCTCAGCTTCTCCTCAAAGAGCGGTAGCTCCAGTGCGGATCCTCCTTCAGACCCAGGCTTCATCTCCAGGTACTTCCTGGTGCCCAAGCGGACGGGGTTGGCGCCCCATTCTAGATCTCCACTACCTGAATCGGTGTCTTCGGTTTCGTGACCTTCCGGATGGTAACTCTGAGCCAGATCATACCATCCCTGGAGCGAAATGGTTCTGTACACTGGATCTTCAGGATGCATTCTATCACGTCCCAATCCGTCCGTCCCATCAGCGGTTCCTCCACTTCAGGATTGAAGGGACCCTGTACGAGTTCTGAGCCATGCCGTTCGGCCTGTCATCGGCCCCAAGGGTCTTCACCAAATGCATCGCAGTGGTGGCAGCCCATCTACGGCGTCAAGGGGTTCACATTTACCCCTATCTAGATGACTGGCTTCTGGCGGGTTCCTCCCTTCAGGAGGTGGAGAGGTCCAGGAACCTGACCCTCCGAACCTGCTCCCATCTGGGCCTCCTAATCAACGAGGCCAAGTCAGAACTCGTGCCTTCTCAAGTGATGGGCTTCATCGGGGCAGAGCTCGACTCTTGTCAAGCCAGAGCTCGGCTCCCAGCAGACAGGGTGGAGGTTCTTTCCTCCTTTGCCCAATCATTTCTGGTTGGGCACTTGTGCCCTGCCCGGGACTTCCTGCGCCTCCTGGGTTACATGGCAGCGTGCACCTCAGTGGTCCATTGGGCTGGTTGCACATGCGCCCCCTTCAATGGGAGCTGGCCGCCCAGTGGTCTCAGCATCAGGGTCTCTTCGACCAGCTGGTCACGGTCACCCAGAGGATGTGGGACGCGCTCCAATGGTGGACCATCCCGAGTCACTTGCAGAAAGGAATCCCGTTTGTCCACCCCGAGCCGACGGTCGTCCTTACAACCGACGCCTTTCTCATGGGCTGGGGAGCCCACATGGGGGACAACAGAGCTCACAGGTTCTGGACCCCGGTGAGTCCCGATGCCACATCAACATGTTGGAGCTCAGAGCAGTCAGACTGGCCCTGTCAGCTTTCGCTCCTCAGCTCCGGGGTCAAGTGGTTCAAGTCCAGACGGACAATACCACGACCATGTACTACCTCAACAAACAGGGCAGCATGCACTCCCGTCTGCTATGCAGGGAGGCGCTCCGGATCTGGACCTTCATCAGCCGGCTGGAGGCGGATCTCCAGCCATCCATGTGGCAGGAGTCTCGAACCAACTGGTGGATGCTCTCAGCCGCATAGGCCAGACATCCCACGAGTGGTCTCTCCAGAGGTAGCTTACGATCTGTTCTCCAGTTGGGGCAAACCGTTGGTGGATCTGTTTGCCTCCAGGGAAAACACCAAGCTGAGGCTGTACCATGCCCGCCCCCCTCAGCAGGGCTCACTGCAGGGGGATGCCTTCTCGAGGCTGTGGACCCCAGGCCTCCTCTACGCCTTCCCTCCATTTCCCTTGATCCACAAGGTGTTACTCAAGGTGAGGAGGGACAAGGCGAAGCTGATCCTGGTAGCCCCAGATTGGCCACGCCAGTTCTGGTATCCAGATCTCCTCAGCCTCAGCTGCAGGGCCCCGGAGCAGCTTTGTACATGCCCGGACCTGATATCGTTGAACCAGGGGAAGGTCTTCCACTCGGATCTTCAATCTCTGCACCTCACAGCCTGGTTCCTGAGCGGCTAGAGTTTCAGGCTTTGGGTCTTTCTGAGGATGTCTACACCATGGTGGAAGCATCTCAAAAAGAATCGACCAGGAAATGTTATGCCTTCAAATGGAAAAGATTTTCCATTTGGTGTCAGGGAAAGAGCCTGGACCCCTTATCCTGCTCTGTGGCTAACATTCTAGACTACCTTTGGTCCCTCTCCAAAGGGGGTCTTCGGTCATCAATCCTTAGAGTGTACCTGGCAGCCATCTCTGCTTACTGGGCGAGGGCCGGTCAGCCGACATTGGCACAGGAGACAGTGGTCGGGTGCTTTTTCAAAAGCCTGGCTCACATATCCCCTCCGGTGCGTGAACCTCCACCTCCGTGGGATCTCCTGCTGGTTTTGGCAAACCTCATGGGCAAGCCATTCGAACCCATGCACAAGTATGAGCTCTCACACTTATCGTGGAAGACTGCCTTCCTGGTGGCTATCACGTCAGCCAGAAGGACAGGGGAGCTCCAGGTGCTTTCAGTGGACTCCCCTTATCTGGTCATTCACAGGGACAAAGTTGTCCTTCGCCCCCACCGAAATTCCTTCCGAAGGTGGTGTCAGGTTTCACCTTAACCGTGTTGACTCTGCCGGTATATTACCCTAACTACACCTCGGATGCCGAGTACAGGCTCCATACTCTGGACCTCAGATGTGCTCTCTCCTACTATAAGGAGAGGACGACGGAAATTTGGGGAGAGGTTCGCCAGCTGTTTGTCACATACGCTGAAGCCGCTTCTGTCAGACCTGCAGCCAAGCGGACTATTGCAAGATGGATCACATCATGCATAAGTCTGTGTTCCGAATTGGCGGGCAAGGAGCCTCCCAGAAGGATAAGAGCTCATTCTACCCGCCATACTGCTGCTGTGGCTGCTTCCAGGACATCCCTATCCAGGAAATCTGTCGGGCTGCTACCTGGAAGTCAGCGAACACTTTCATTACCCATTACCACATCGACCTTGGAGTCACGACGTGATGCTGGTTTTGGGGCCTCGCCTCTCCAATCTCTGTTTCCTAAGTAGGGGTGTGCACCTTGCCTCCCTCCTCCCAGAGAACTGCTAGGAGTCTGTCAGACAGTGTGGATGAACAACATATCCATGCTCCTAGAAAACAGGTTACTCACCTGTAACAGTAGTTCTAGGGAGTGGTATGTTGTTCATCCACACCCCCTGACCTCCCTGGCTTAAGGCACAACCTGGCTTCCAGCGGGCTAGATCTAAGGCCATGGGGTGGGAGCCGGTATTACCACCCGGTGGGGTGGAGGAGAAGATTCGCAAGATTTAAAGGGGAAAAGGACAGACAGTGTGGATGAACAACATATACCACTCCTAGAACTACTGTTACAGGTGAGTAACCTGTTTTTGTGGTTAGGCAGTCGTGGATTGTGATTGGCCAGTGTTTTGTGAATGGGCGATGTATTGAAACTGCGATTGGCTGTTTGGAGCGGGAATATTATTTTGATTGGCTGAGGGGTGTGACTGCATGTTTGTGGAGAAGCTTGTATATGCAGATGGTTTCAGTCACGAGGAGGAGTCGGAGGAATGTTATCTCGCGGCTATTCGTAGTGCTTGTTTCGGTGGATTGGGCCTAGTTCAGTTATTGAAGAGCAGAAGGAGGAGTTTGAGGGAGGTACCGGGAAGAATTTGGTAGAGCGGTGATGGAGAGGTTATGAAGGAGCCAGAGAAGGAGTTTGAAGGAGCTGGTGGATAAGGGATGTCTCGAGGAAGGACTTAGTGCAGTGGCAGTGAAGAGCTCCAAGGAGTGGGATATGGAGTTTGGAACAGCCTGTGGATGAGGGATCTGCCAGGGTGTGTGTACTGGGGTGTCCGCGGACAAGTCATTTTATGGATTATGATGAAGGATGTGGTGTCGGCCAGTGGAGGGAGTTATTTTACACTGCAGTTCTGGATTTGGGCATGAAGAGCCTGAAGACTTAAGGGATCGTTTTTTTTTTTTCATTGGTTGGGTGGGAGTCGCTTGGGGTGTTTTGTTTTGCACTGTGGATTTAGGGCTGGAAGAGCCTGAAGATTTTCTGATTCTTTTTATTAGTGTGGATTTACAGCTGGAGGTGTCTGAAGAAAGTGAAAGAGGTTGGTGGTCTAAGTATAATGAAACTGCAAGTAAGGGTGACTGAAGGTAGTGCCAGCATACAGGGGATTGATTGATTGATGGCAGGGTGTGGGATGGGTGGTTGGCTGATGGCAGGGTGTGGGATAAATATTAGAATCATAGTTTATCCCATGGCAGAGAGAATAAATGAATTTATTCCACTGTTTATCTGCCCACACCTATTGCATAAATGTTTTTATGCAATAGGCGTGACCACACAACCCATTACATAAATGCTGAAATTGGAGCTGCTGTGTACATACATTTCATTTATGCACACACTAGACTCGACGTCCAGTATTTATGTAGACAGGCGATGTCATTTTTATGTACATACTAGACGCGTCATTATGCCGTGTCTCCCCCCGCCACCCGACAGGCCAGCACTTCTTCCACACAATGGAAGTACAGTCCGCAGCTCCGCTCCACTTTCCCATGTTCCAAAACTATAACTGTAAACATTTCAAATTGTAACAAAATCTACTTAACTCCTGGAGTTCACTTCTCCTGCAGCTTGTTAAAGGGAAAGTTCCCTCAGCCTATTTTCTGTATATCTATGTAGTTTGTAGGAATGAACAATGATTCCCTCTCTTGCATCCCTCCGTTTCATTCTAATTTTAAATATAAATGAGGTTGCTTCACTCTGTTTTGCCCTGGTATGAAAACTTGTCTCCATTGCAAGGTGATGACCCCACTCATGCAAGGCATCATGGGAGTGGATACGATCTGCACAAGCCGTAGAGTTATACTCTCAGCCAGTTTTCTTATGTCTTCTGAAATTTCTGTATTCTCTAAAAGCATTTTTATAACTCGGATACACTTTAAACTACAGAAAACAGCAGAGTACTTACTATACCTTGAAAAGTTTCATGACCTCCATATGACAAGAACACTAGGACTGCAGAAGCTAGCCAACAACATTGACTAATACAGCATAACTACTGCAGGCTTTAACTCTACAACATCATAAAATTCCAGGATGCCTTACGTGAGTCGAGTGATGACCTTTGCAATGGAATCAAGCAGGCTTGCACACCAGACTTTGGTACCTTCATTTACATCGTAATCCAGATGAAATTAGGAGGGTGCAATGCAGACAGTTATTGTTCATACCTACAAACTACACATGTAAACAGAATGGAAGATTGAGGGGACTGTCCTTTTAATCCCTCCCCTGGTGCTCGGCCGACTCGCTCTCTTGCTGAAAATTTGCCAGCACCCACTACTACACTTTTTTTTTTTTTTCTTCATACAAGTGTTTATCTCTCCCGGCGCTTGTGTGAGCTGTCCGTACCGGGCTTCGCGGTCTTTTGAGGCCTCCCCCCACTTCCACTGGAGCTGGCCTGGGGGCATCATCCAGCCACAACCCCTGCTTTTTAGCCTGTTCTTCCCTTTTAGCCTCCGGACCCCAAACAAGGTCAGGCGTGGGCGTGGAGATGTGCACGCATGCCTTGGCTCTGCCGAGTCTGCTCTGCCTAGTGCCTGGCTCCCTCTCCTGCCTGCACCACCATCAGGCTTCCACATGGTGGTGGTCTAAGGCTGAGAAAGCCAACTTCCCCGATCTGGGATAGAGCAGCCTGGCAGCTGCTCTATCCCTCCCAGCCCCTCCTCCTCTGGTCGACTCCCAGGCAACCCATGGTCATTCCTGAACATGGGTCGCTAGCGAACGAGAGGTAAGGCGCCAAGCGCCTCAGCCCTCTGCCCCACCGGGCCGGCTCACATTTTTTTTAAACTGCACACCATTTTGAGTTAATACTAAACCACAGCTCATGCTGCTGCTTTCCTCCTGCCTGCTCGCTTCACCTTCCTGCCTGCTCACTTCACCTCTGCAAACACAGCAGTACATTATTTTAAATGTAATACAGTTGGCTCCATAACTGCAGAGATTTCTATCTCTGGCCAGCAGCTTTTCATCTTTTTGAAAATTCGCCTCTAGCATGGCACCAACAGACACACTAAATCATTTGCCCACATTAAAAAAAAAAAAAAAAAAATACTGAACTACAGAAGCAGTTCTTTCACCTAGCTCCAAGTTCGCTTTTCACCCAACTTGCTCCTTCGCAAGGCAGACACTACCATACGCTACAATATTTCCACAATGTTTTTAGAAAACCAGTCCTCAGAAGCAGAGGTGCATTCTTTCACAAAAAAACGCAAAACTGCTACTTAAAATAAAGACAATATCTTAAGGAAAAAAAAAAGGTCCCTGCCTGCTACATAAATGAAATCTGCAATAGAGAACTTGTGGAATAAATGGCTTATATCCACTCGTGCCATTTGCGCCTGGATACACCACCCATGGCTTATGCCACTCGTAAGGTTACCCAAGGTCAAACAATTCCTGTGAAAATAAATCATTTATTCCACAGGTCACTATTGAGTATCCATTGGTCTGTGGATATCTCATGAGTGGCAACGCCATGAGTGAGAAAGCAGTAGACCAGCACCCTGAAAGTATCTCTTAGGTCAGCCCATATAATTTCTTAGGTAGTTTTATGATAGAAATGGTAAAGCTACAAATTCAAATATGCAAAATAAATGAGTCAACACTCTTTCAGAATCCATTTCCAGTCCTCCGTTCTTTTTCACAAAACAGTCCACTTGGTGGTGTTTTTGTAGCCACACGCCACTATTTTGTCAGGCTGTAATGTATGCGTGTTAATACTCCTAAATAACTGTCCCAGTGTATGTATGTAAAGTGCCTCACTGGTGACTTCTTTAATTCATGGGAGACATCTGAAGGATAGCATGAGTTCAGAGTGAAGCTTTATGCAGGAAATAATAAAACACGAACAAGAAGGGACAGTGTCTTCTGGCCAGATAGGGTATTTTATCTTACAAGGAACAAAGATGCTAGTGAGGTACTCGGACAGAGTTATTTAGGACTATTGAAGAGCAACTCTGCACTTCAGTATGTGCTTTCATAAATATGTTTCAGATGTTACAGTTTACTTGAGAATACATTTTTTTCATTTTCAATTTTCCTTTCCAAGACTTACAGCACATCTTGTTAATCATCTAAAAAGTCTGTATAGAAAACACTTGAAAACTTTTGTGTCTCCCCTGTTAACTTCTAGTCTAGTAGGAAAGGTCAAGAATCGTTGATGTGAAAAAAAAAACACATACAAATTGGCCTATAGGTAGATTTTTGTATGCTCTTTCATATAAGAGCAGGACATAATCCAGCAGTGTTTAGGGGTTGCAGATGGTGGTTTTATTGCCAAAGGCGTTTAGAGTTTTGTTCATCGGGCCAAAGCCCGACTCCTTGCAGGCTGGGCACTGGATCTTACCTCCTTTGCCAGATTATTTAAGGTTAGGCACTCGTGCCCTTTCTAAGACTTCCTGTGGCTGCTGGGGTACATGATGTCCTGCGCCAACATGTTCCAATGGGTCTGCTGGTGGATGCATCACTTTCATTAGGGTCTGGGCCATCAGTGGTCCTAGCGCCTAGATCACTTGAACCAGTCAGTCTCCATGACCCAGCCAATGTGGGATGCTGTCCAGTGGTGGCTTGTCCCAGAACAACTGGAGGGAAGTAGTCCCATTTGTCTACCCAGAGCAGTCAGTCATTCTGACAGTGGACGCATCTCTGGTGGGGTTTGGAGCTTACCTGGGGGACCACAGAGCCCACGAACTCTGGACCCCCCAGGAGTCCTGTAACCACATCAACCTGCTGGAGCTCCATGCAGTGCACCTAGCTCCGATGGAGTTTGCTCCTTTTTTTCGGCGTCAGGTTGTGCAGGTCCAGATGGACAACACAATAACCATGTTCTACCTGAACAAGCAGGGCAGCACACACTCCCATCCTTTGTGTCAGGAGGCCCTCCACACTTGGACCCTCATTCACAGCTTGGGTGCAGATCTTCTAGTGATTCGTGTCGCGGAAGCAGACAACCAGCTGGTGGATGCCTTCAGCTGGGTGAGTGAGATGTTGCACGAGTGGTCTTTGCATCAGGAGCTGGTGAACCACCTGTTCTCCCTGTGGGGCACTCCTCTGATGGACCTCTTCGACTCCAGGGTGAATGCAAAGCTAAGGCTGTTTTATGCCCCCCCAAATTCTAAAACACTGTGAGGGAGTGCTTTTGAGACCTTGGACCCCAGGCTTCCTGTACTTTTCCTCCCTTTCCCGTGATCCACAAGGTGTGGAGGGACAAGGCACGGGTGATCCTGGTAGCCCTGGACTGGTCTCGCCAGTTCTGGTACCTGGATCTCCTCAGCCTCAGCAGCAGACCTCCGTGACGGTTGCCTCTGAGCCCAGATCTGCTGTCGTGTCACTGGGGGAAGATCCTATACCTAGATCTTCAATCCTTGCACCTCACAGCCTGGTTCCTGAGCAGCTAGTGTTCAGGTCTCCGGGACTTTCGGAAGATGTGCTTCAAATTGTGGAGGCATCCTGAGAGGAGTCAACACGTCAGTGATACACCTTTAAATGGAAAAGATTTTCCATTTGGTGCCAGGGCAAGAGCTTGATCCCTTGCTTGCCTCTTGTCTAGCATTCTGCACTATCTGTGGTCCCTCTCCCAGCTGGGGCTGAGATTAGCAGCCCTCAAGGTGCAGGTGGCAGCCATCTCTGCATACCAGGTGCAGGCTGGTATGCAGACAGTGGTGCAGGAAAAGGTGGTCGGGTACTTTTTTCAAAGGCTATGACCACTTGACCCTGCCGTGGTGAAACTCCACCACCTTGGGACCTGTTGTTGGTCTGGCAGTGCTCATAGGCAAGCCTTTTGAGCTTGTGCACTGGTGTGAGATGTCACACCTGTCATGGAATGTGCCTTCTTGGTGGCTGTCACCTTTGCCAGTTAAGATCAGTGAGCTTCAGGCACTCTTAGTGGTGTTTCTGTACCTGGTCTTCCACAGAGACAAGGTAGTCTTTGGCCTCCACACCAAGTTCCTCCCAAAGGTGGTATTGGAGTTACCTTAACCAGGTGATTAATCTTCTGGGATACTGTACCAACCCATCTTTGGAGGCTGACTGTAGGCTCCATACTTTGGACCTGTGGCAGGCGCTCTCGTTATAGAGATCGTATGGCTGGAGTTCGGGATGGGGCTTGCCAGTTCTTTGTAACATATGCTAAAGCCGCACAAGGGAGACTGGTAGCTAAGAGGATGATTGGCAGGTGGATTGTCTCCTGCATTGACCTCTGTTTTAGGTTAGCTGGTAGGGAACCTCCCATTGGGCTTAAGGCTCATTCCGCCAGAAATACTGCTGCCTCAGTGGCTGCTTTCAGGGATGTCCCCATACAGGAGATCTATAGGGTGGCTACCTTGAAGTCGCACACACCTTTATCTCCCATTACAGCATCAACCTTGAGTCATGCTGTGTGCTGTTTTTGGGTCTTGTTCTCCAGTTTCTGCCCAATGGGGTGCACGCCTGGCCCCTTCTCCTGGAGAATTGCTAGAGTCTGCCAGTGTGTGGATAAGTGAATCATATCCATGTCCCTAGAAAAAATACAGTTGGTTGCTCACCTGTAACTGTAGATCTTCCATGGGATGGTCTCTTGCAGCAGGTAATACACTTAGGTAGTTGCCAGAGGTCGTTGTGGTGCACGGCAGCTCTGCTGGCAGTCTTTCACCAGGGGCCGCCCATCAATGACATAATCATCCTGCTTCCCAAATAAGAGTGGGCAGTTCCTGGTATCCTCAGTTCATTTTCCCACCGTCTTCAGCTTGCACGCAGCAGCTGGTGCAAAGTGTAAGCAGTCATTGACGAGAAACTGAGCAAACTGAACTTTTCTCCCCCCATTCCCACTCCTTTATCGACGGATATCAGAAGGATCTTCAAGCAAATCGCCTTTATTTCATTCTTGTTGTGGTAGAAAGATCTACCGTTTCGACAATCATTGTGCCCGTTGTTTGGGACCCACACACGACTCATCCTCCAGCGAACTTTGTCAGGAGTTTAATCAAGCAACTTCGAGCGATTGCTTTATATTCAGGCTTACCTATGGAACAAAAAGCCACTATGTTAGAGAAGCAGGGGCCCGTCCCAGGATCCACCAGCCAATGCTTCACAAAAGAAGCACAGGCGTGATAAAGATGCTCCCAGTTCAGCATCCTGCTGTAAGCATTTGTCGATGACGACGACCACTTTGTCTTTCCTCGTCGACGATGCCTTCCAAAATTGCCTCCTCATCAGCGGGAGTTTACTCTCTCTCGTTGACTGCACTTTCTAGCGCTTTATCAGCAATTTCAGTGGAACCTTATGATCTTCCCTTGTCAGTCTTCACCATTCATTACTGCTTGCGTGTAAGCCAGACGTGCGCACCAGCCACGGGAGTTTTTCTTTCCTTTTTTTCAGAGGAGTCGGCGCCACCCCTGAGAGTGATGCATTGCATGATGCACAAAGGGCAGTCGTTAGGCACCGCAGACTCCTCCTCCATCCCAGTTCTGTTTCTCCCGCTGTCGAGGCTGCACCTGCTAGCGCGTGTGTGAGTTTTCTGTTCTGCGCCATAGGCCTAGTGCAACTGCAACTCCTTCATCCCGCTGTTTTTCCCGATGCCGTTGACTGCCAGTAAGTCCGATCTTACTTTGAGAGGGCTCTGCTGTAGGTAATTACATATAGGACTGATGTCGGCGCGGCAGGACACGGAAGAATTTCTAGCTGGCAGTCTCTGAGGGCCGCTTACGTAAGGTGACGGCGTCGGGAGGCGGTATAAAGGCGATCCTCACGCCTGCCTTCCAGTTCTTTCCGACATTAGCTTATGCTAGGCGCCTCGTGAAGGTTCCTTGCTGGGTCAGATGCCTTCGTCAGTAGTTTACGAGTATTTCAAATTTTTATAATTTTTTTTTCCCTCAGTCATCGTCAGGTACCCGCCTGTGTGTGTCTTCCCCTACACTCTCAAGCACAAAAACAAGTGCAACTCATGCGGCGCCCAACTCCCGCTAGGATGGCCATTCTCTGTGCCTTTTTTTGCCTAGGCCCCAACCATCCGGTGGAGAAGTGCCAGCACTGCCTCAGCTGCTGACCACCTAGAAGGCGGCAGCAGTCCCTGGAAGCCCACATTTAAAAAAAGAAAATGAGCTCCATGGAGAAAGAACTGAAAAAGCTCCAGCAGGCGTCGACTTCCCCTGAAAGCCATCGCAAGACTTCCCCTGAAGGCCATCGCAAGAAGAAGGATAAGGAAAGGCACCGGGACAAGGGCTCCTCTCCCACCGCGTCTTCCTCGGGAGTCACTGTGATACAGGTAACTTCCTCCACTACGGCCACCTTAGAGGCTTCTAAGGTGGCGTCGGCCCACCCGTCTGGCTCGCGCTCAGGCCCTTCGGATGCCTCCGGGCTCATGGAGGCATCTTCTCCCAGTAAAGCCGTGGTTTTCGCGGCCTACTGGTGCGAGCGACTCTAATAAGCCAGACGTCAGCTCCTCCGACGCCCGCACGGAGAAGGTGGGTAAGTCACCCAACCCTTCAGGATGGCGTGCGGCCCTGTTCCGCCCGACCAGGCCACCCCTCCATCGCGGCCTGCCTCCACGAAGGGTCCGTTAAGTCGGGCGCCAGCCTCTCCAGCGTCTGCCCGATCCGCTGCTAAGCTGCATGTCAGTTCATCCAGCGTCCGCACAGCGGATGAGCCGACGCGGATCCCCCACATCCGTCGTTCCCTGGCTCCCGCAGCGCTCGCTGCCCTCCAGGACCCTGAGTCTCCTCAGCCCGACCCCATGGATTCCCCCAAACCCCAGGCGGCGCTGAGGCTTCTGGTCCACTTCCGTCAGACTGTCCACCTTCTGGTCCAACTGATCTGACATCAGTTCCCCGGACGCCGGATCTGATGCGGTATTGCCGACGCCGGACGACATTCCACCCCCGATGTCGCCCCGGACGCCAGGCCCTCTGCCCCCCCCCAGGTCTTCTGCTCCAGAACCGTCCATCGGTCCTCCGACCAGACCGTCTGCTCAAGCAGCTCCTCCGGGTACCCAGCCCCGTCGTATCCGATGCCACCATACCTGGGACCGCAGTATCCGACGCCTCAGTACCCGGCGCCGCAGTACTCTGCTCCTCAATACCCGATGCCAGGCTTCCCGCTGTCAGGTTATGGACATGCGCCGTTTGGGTATAGTCCATACCCGGATTCCCCCTCCTCCACCGCCCCCTCAACCGCCGGTGGACTTGCAGGAGACTCTGGCCTCCTGGTGGGCTGAGGCCAAGGCTCAACTCACAAGAGAGGTGGAGAGTTATCTTCCGATGACGGTGTCTGTACGGTTCCGTGCGTCCACAAGCGCACTCCTCCCCACTTCTGGACACCAGGGCTTAACCCTCTGGGTTCAGAGAGGGGCAGGACATGCTTTTCTGAGGGATTCCCAAGGGGTCCGTTCTTCCACCTCATTGGGAGAGGGAGTCTTCCTCTTCCTCATCTTTTTCTTCCTCGGACCCTTCCGACGGTTGTTCTGAGCAAGACGACGAGCCACGCTCTCCGTCCCAGCCAAGGGCTCCTCCGAAGTCCCCTCCAGAGGATCCTTCCTTTACGGAGTTGCTACAGAAGATCCAGGAAGTACATAAGTGGCAATCCTTGGAGCCAGACCCCCAGCGTAAAAAACTCACTGAACATCTGTATCTGCCCGTGACAGCTCCCACTCTGGTGCCACCCTGGATCGAGCCTCATGGCGACCTTATTACCACCATATGGAAACAGCCGTCAGCCTTAGCCCCACTTCCCTGGAAGTCAAACAGGCTATACCAGGCTCCAGAGGGTGTTGACTTTTTAGACTCCCACCCTCGTGCTGACTCGGTGGTGATTAGTGCCGCTCATGGCTGGTCAGCTCAACCCAAATGTCTTAGCTCATCTCCACCTGACAAGGAATCTCGCCTTGTGGACCAGTATGGCAAGAAGATTTTTGCTTCTTCCACTCTGGGTATTAGGGCCCTGAACTATGTTGGCCACATGAGGGATTACCAGAAGGCGATTCTTAGTGAGGTGGAATTGAAATTCGACTCCCTTCCTGACCCTCAGGTCATGCAGGAAATGGCTGACCTTGTCTGCTCTGCTCATTCGGCCAGTCGGCACATTCTTCATGCGGCCTACTATGCAGTGGACACTGCTGGGAGGAGCTCAGCTTTCGCCATAGGTTTGCGGCGTCATGCTTGGCTCAGAGTGTCAGGGTTGGTCCCGGAAGTGCAGTCCGCTATCCAGGAAAGCGCCCTTCCGGGGTTCGATGCTGTTCGGGGGTGATGCCAAGGACATCATCACCGACCTGCAGGAGAAGGGGATGGCACTAAAGTCCGTTGACTCTATGTACCATCCCCATCAATCGCAGCGCCGTCCCTTTCGCAGACTGAATCGGCCCAAAGCGAGACCACAGGAAAAGAGGGCCACTAAACGTTGGGGGCCCCCCCAGCTGCCAAGCCACCCCCGCCCAAAAAAAGCAGCGGGAGCTTCAGCTGCGGTGCTGCCCCACACCACCTGACTCCTTCCCTCTCCCACTACCTCTGGGCTTCCCGGAGGAACCGGTAGGAGGGAGGTTTTCCCTCCACCTTCCGGGCTAGAAGAGGATAACATCGGATTCATGGGTGCGCCAGCTAATTGCAGAAGGACACTCAATAGAGTTTCTGCAGAAACCACCTCGTCACCCTCCCCCAAGGTCGTCGTACTCTCATGAACATCTTCTTCTGGTCCAGGAAGAAATTTCAGCACTTTAGCTGAAAGAGGCGATAGAACCTGTCCCCCCTTCCCTTGCAAGGAACGGGTTACTATTCCCACTTCTTCCTGGTCCCGAAGAAGACGGAGATGTAAGACCTATTCTAGATCTCAGTTCCCTAAACCTTTTCATGGAGTACAAGAGGTTCAGGATGCTCTCACTGCAGAGCCTTCTGCCCCTCTCTCAGGCCAGTGGCTGTGCACTCTGGATATGCAGGACGCTTACCTGCACATAGCTATTTGCCTATCTCACTGCAAATATCTTCGTTTTGCTTTCAAGGGGGACCACTACCAGTTCAAGGCACTTCCATTTGGCCTGTCCTCGGCCCCTCGAGTTTTTACTAAATGCCTTGAGGTGCTGGCAGCCTACCTGCATACCCGGGGGGGTACAGGTTTTCCCATACCTGGACGATTGGCTCCTGGCGGCCTTGTCCAGGGAGGAACTCCTGCACTGCCTCTCCCTCACCTAGCAGGTCTTTGCCTGTCTGGGTATTGCCATCAACCATTCCACGTCTCACTTGATCCCATCCCAGAGGCTTCAGTTTATTGGGGCAATACTGGACACGACCCTAGGCAGGGCCTTTCTGCCTCCGGACAGGGTGGCCACACTCCAGACTCAGATAAGCCTGTTGTCCGGCCGCAGACTGGTCAGTGCAAGGTCAGTTATTCGTCTCCTCAGGCTTATGGCGGCTGCTGTCCTGACAGTCCCTCGCGCTCAGCTTCACATGAGGGTCTCTCAGTGGACGCTTCGCTCTCAATGGGATCAGTTGGTAGACGACTTGGACCACTTGGTCCTAGTCTCCTCTCCCATGATTCGAGACTTACAATGGTGGATGGTTCGAGAGAACCTTCGGGGAGTTCCATTCTTCCTTCCTCCTCCCTCCCAGACTCTGACCACAGACGCCTCGGGCAAAGGTTTGGGAGCCCATCTCGGTCCACGTCGGACCCAGGGCTCTTGGTCCAAGCTTGAGCAATCGCTGTACATCAATGTGCTCGAGCTCCGGGCAGTGCTGTACGCTCTCCAGGCCCTCCACCTGCATCTTCTTCCAGGCCACCTAGCCATCCAGACGGACAGTATGTGTGTGGTATGGTACATCAACAAACAGAGCGGACTTGGTCCTACCTCTCAATCAAGATGACCGCCTCTGTGTTCAGGCATACTGGCAGGTCTGCCAACACTAACCGACCACCTGATAAAGAGTCCAAGCTTTTGGACCATTCAGTCAGGAAGGTCTATCGGCTTCCTCCTTGGGCCTTCATCAGGCAAGTTCAGCCATCATCATGGCATGCTTCTTTCACGCCCTTCTAGGGTCTCTGGATGAAGGCCTCCCACATCTCCCGTGGACATGCAGACCACGGTCAAGCAAGGTCTGGGATCAGGGCCGAGCTGTTGCCAAACAGTTGCAGACTGCTTTGGACATTGGGGATTCTTGTGCCCATTTGATGGCTGCTGCAGTTGCCTCTCAAGATGCGGGGCTTGACTGAGGCTCTCCTCCTTCCAGCGGATACCCAGCACAAACTAGCTGGCGTGCTCTTCCTAGGGACTGACCTGTTCAGTCCAGGGGTAGCTAGTCACCTTCAGCACATTGAGCAGTCCAGTGCCACCTTGGGCCGGTATTTCTGCCAGGGGTTCTTTGGGCAAGAACCAGCAGAAGAAAAGATGCTTTTGGCATTCTTCCCCTGTGGCTCAGCAGTCCTCCTTTCAAGGTGGACAGCAGCACCAGCAACAGCAACAGGCTGAGGCTTGGGCCCGCCCCCAGGCCCACAAGGAGGCGAGGGTTCAGGTCTTGAGCCTCCTCCTCCAAGCCTACTCAGAGGCAGGCGGGGCTGTCAACCTCTCCCGTCACCTCGGCTCTGGGTCCTCCCGTGGGGTCTGGCTCTGCCACTTCCTTTCCGCCTGCTCCGCTGTCACTTCAGACAGGTGGGTTCTCGAGTGGTCAGTCGGACTGCCTCTGGAATTGAGCAGTATTCTCAAGCCGAGCCCGTGCCCCTTTGGAGGAAAGAGTATCTGCTCAGACTCAGTCAGCTCTCCAAGACGACATTGCTCAGCTCCTCCTCAAGGAGGCAGTAGCTCCCGTGGCGGATCCTCCAACAGACCCAGGCTTTTATCTCCAGGTACTTCCTGGTGCCCAAGCGGACTTGGGGCTGGCGCCCCATTCTAGATCTGCATGACCTGAATCAACATCTCGGGTCACGCACCTTTCGGATGGTCACTCTGTCCCAGATCATACCATCCTTGGACCAAAACATGTGGTTCTGTTCACTGAATCTGCAGGACATGTTCTTTCACATCCCAATTCGTCCGTCCCATTAGCGGTTCCTCCACTTCAGGGTCGAAGGGACCCTGTACGAGTTCTGAGCCATGCCGTTCGGCCTGTCATTGGCCCCACAGGTCTTGACCAAATGCATTGCAGTGGTGGTGGCCCATCTCCAGGCATCAGGGGTTAGCATTTATCCTTACCTTGATGACTGGCTCTTAGCGGGTTCCACCCAACAGGAGATGGAGGGTCAAGGGACCTAACATCCAGACCTGCTCCCAACACGGCCTCCTGATCAGCGAGGCCAGAGTCGGGACTCATGCCTTCTCAGGTGATGGGCTTCATCGGGCAGAGCTCCGACTCTTGTCAAGCCCAGAGCTCAGCTCCGGCGGACAGGGCGGAGGTTCTTTCCTCTTTTCCCAGTCATTTCTGGTTGGGCAATTGTGCCCTGCCCAGGACCTTCTGTGCCCATGGCATTGTGCACCTCAGTGGTCCCGTTGTACCCGGTTGCTATCGCCCTCCCCAATGGGGACTGGCAGCCCAGTGGACTCAGCACCACAGTCATTTCAAACAGCTGATCACTGTAACCCAGAAGATGTGGGACACTCTTCAGTGGTGGACCACCCGGACGGTTGCAGGAAGGATCCCATTTGTCCGCCCAGATAGCGGTTGTCCTCACGACCAGCGCCTCTCTCAAGGCTGGGAGCCCACATGGGGCAAAAGGGCCTACGGGCTCTGGACCCCGAGGAGTCCGATGTCACATCAACCTGTTGGAGCTCAGAGCAGTCAGACTGGCACTGTCAGCTTTTGCTTCTCAGCTCTGGGTCAAGTGGTTCAAGTCCAGATGGACAATACTACGACCATGTACTACCTCAACAAACAGGACAGCGCTCAGCCCGTCTGTTGTGCAGGGAGGCACTCGCATCTGGACCCTCGTGAGCTGATTGGAGGCAGATCTCCTAGCCATCCATGTGGCAGGAGCCTCAAACCATCTGGCGGATGCTCTCAACCGCTTAGGCCAGACATCACATGAGTGGTCTCTTCATTCAGAGGTAGCTTACAGCCTGTTCTCCCACTGGGGCAAACCGATGGTGGACCTGTTTGCCTCCAGGGAAAACACCAAGCTGAGGCTGTTTCATGCCCGCCACTCTCAGCAGGGCTGTCTGCAGGGGGATGTCTTCTCGAGGCCATGGACCCCAGGCCTCCTCTACGCCTTCCCTCCATTTCCCTTGATCCACAAGGTGCTCCTCAAGGTGAGGAGGGACAAGGCAAAGGTGATCCTGGCAACCCCAGACTGGCTGCGCCAGTTCTGGTATCCAGATCTCTTCAGCCTCAGCTGCAGGCCTCGGAAGCGGCTTCCAGCACACCGGAGCTGATATCACTCCATCAGGGAAGGTATTCCATCAGACCTTCAATCCCTTACCTTACAGCCTGGTACGGGCGGCTAGAGTTCAGGCTTTGGATCTTCTCGAAGATGTCTACACCGTGGTGGAGGCATCCAGAAAGAATCGCCAGAAATGTTATGCCTTCAAATGGAAAAGGTTTTCCATTTGGTGTCAAACAAGGGCCTGGACCCTTTATCCTGTCCAGTGGCTAACATTCTCAACTACCTTTGTCTCTCTCTCCAGAGGGGTCTCGATCATCGTCCTTTAGGGTGCACCTGGCAGCCATCTGCTTACTAGGCGTGGGCTGGTCAGCCGACGTTGGTGCAGGAGACAGTGGTCGGGTGATTTTTCAAAGGCCTGGATCACATATCCCCTCTGGTGCGTGAACCTTCACCTCCGTGAGATCTTCCACTGGTACTGGCAAGCTATTCGAACCAATGCACAAGTGTGCCTTGTCACACTTGTCGTGGAAGACTGCCTTCCTGGTGGCTATCACGTCTGCCAGAAGGACAGGGGCGCTCCAGGCACTTTCGGCTGCGGATGCACAGAACCTGGCTTCCAGCGGGCTAAGATCTGGCGTCATGGGGCGGAGCCGAGGTATATAGCACCCGGGTGGGTGGGAAGAGCCAGCTTGAAGACTTCCGGTTGATCTTAAGGTGGAAGGGGGCATGCCAAAGAGTGTGGATGAACAACATATACCACTCCTAAAACTACTGTTACAGGTGAGTAACCCGTTTTTTTGGTTGCAGTTACTTCTGCTCAGAGAGTTTCCGAGCTCTAAGCCCTGATGTGTAAGGAGCCTTATTTTTTTCATTGGGACAGGGTGTCCCTGAGAGCAAATCCTAAGTTTTTATCCAAAGTGGTTTCAGAATTGACATTGAATCAGGATGTCAACCTTCCGGTGTATTACCGGACAACTCAAATAGGGGTGAAGCACTCCTGCATATTCTGGACATCCACAGGGTGCTGGTAGTACCTAAAATGCACTGCTCCACACCGTAAGACAGAGCAGCTGTTTGTAGCCTTTGTGCCTCGATGCGGGGCAATCAATTGTAGAAACAAACTCTCAAAATGGCTGGTCAGCTGTATTGTTTACTATTACAACAAATATAACAAGACTCTACCAGGCTCGGTTAGAGAGTCATTCTGCCAGGGGTGGCTACTTCATTCGCATCCTTATGAAATGTCTCCATTAAGAACATCTGTGCAGTGGCTACCTGGAGCTCAGTGCATACCTTAATTAAGCATTACAGTCTTGACATTGCTTCTAGGCGTAGGACTGGTTTGGGCCTTGCAGTCCTTCAGGACCTCCTTTTTTTTAAAATGCCTGTTAGCACTGGTGCTTTCACGCCCTCCGGTTCCTTTTTCCTTTTGGGACTGCTTGGGATTCAGTCCTAATTGTAATAGCCTGCTGCAAGAGCTCCCCACTCAAAGTATGATAGTACAGTTATGTAAGAACTTACTGTAACAGTAGATCTTCAGAGGAGCTCTTGCAGCAGGCTTCTTCAACCCTCCTTCCCCTGGTGAGCTGCGTTGCATCCTTTATTGCGGCAAACTTCCACCTGGTCCACCTGCTGGGCCTTATTCATGGGTCTCCGATGGGTGAACTGAGGTGGGGTGGGGAACCGCCCCCTGATATACCACTGGCTGACGTCGGGGCGGAGCCGACGTTGGGAACGGCCCCGATGGGTACTGCTAACTAAAGGTTTCCAATGGGTCCTAGTGCCTGTGGGATAGTCCTAATTGTAATAGCCTGCTGCAAGAGCTCCTCTCGAAGATCTACTGTTACGGTAAGATCTTAAGTAACTGTACATTTGTGTAGCAGCCATTGTTATAGAACCCAACAGCTGTAGGTAAAGGGCACAGAGATCAGAAGAGCTAGGAAAGTGGAAGTATAAAATTTTGACAGTATGGTAACAGTCACATGGAATACCATTTTATTATTTTTTTTAATCTGTGGTATTACAGAAGTAGCCATTTTTGGACAGAAAGCTCCTAAAACTCTTGTGTTGGTGAGAGTTGGTGCGGGAAGGACAGTCCCTAAAAACACAAGACAATTACTGTACTTGAAAGACCTGACAGTTGCAGTACAACGTGAACCATGGTCATTGGTGGTATCAGAAATGACCCATGAAGGAGGTCCTTTACCTAGAGTAACCCATTCCCAGGAAGGAATTAAGGGTAGCCCTATGTAGTAAAAACAGGCCCAGATGAATTCCTGGGAGACTTTTATAGAGCGTTCTAATAGGAATTTGTACTCTGATGGTAAGGGTTTTCAGCTGTTGTCATGAGCAGGGAGAAATATTGGACCCTTGGTCTGGGGCTACAGGTGTAGTATTACCAAAGCCTAGCAAGGTGCGATTCATTGCAAGGAATACAGATCTGTCGCCAGGGCTTCAGTTAACTCCATTTTGGGAGTATGACTTCCAAAAATAAGGCAAAACTTCCAAAATAAAGAGGGAGGAAGTCATTGACTTCCAGATGTAAAATCAAAATTAGATAACTTCCAAAGTGTCAGGCATGGAAGTAAGAAATGATGGATTTTCTGAAGAAATTGCACTTTACCACTAATTTATTTATTTACCATCCATAAATTTGTCTATCCTAGAATACTGACTTCCAAAAGTAGGATTCTGGAATTATTTTAGCTTCAAAAAATGGAATGACTTCCAGATTTGAACTCCTGGAAGTTTTAGACTTCCATTGAAAATAAATTAATTGAACCCGTCTGTCACCTTATTAAACCAAGATGTAAAATAATGCTCCAAATAATAGCAAAAAGGGTGCAAAAAGTTAATCCGAATTAAGTAAACAGTGGTCAGTCGGGATTCATTCCTGGGTGTCGTATCCAGGACTATACAGAGGCTCCTCAGTGTGTTGCATGGGGTTAAAGCAGTCCAACAGCATGCCTTGGTAATTGCCATAAACACAGAAAGGCATTTGATCACCTAGGCGTGCTTTTTAGAACACACCTGAGGAAATTTCTGTTTGGGTTGAAATTCTGCTCCTGGATCAGAGCTCTCTATTCCCATTGTGTTGTACAATATCAGCACCAAGAGTGCTTTCTGGTGAGGTCAGGATAGAGGGGGTCAAGACAGGGTATCAGTATTGCTCCTGTTCTTCACATTGAGAATGAAGCCACTGGCTGAGACAATCTGAAGAGCTTCCTGGGTGAAGGGGATATTTTGAATGGGGAAGAGAAGGCATCTTTGTATGCAGACGGCATGCTACTCTGCATGAGATACCTGTTAGATACCATGCCTCACTTGCTCAGCCTGTTGCATAAATATGGGTCAGTCTCCAGTTTTAAAATTAGTAAGTCCAAATTCAAAGTGTTACTTCTAGGGGAAGATTAACGACCAGGATTAAAGCCATGGTCCCAATGAAGTGGATTCAACAGGGGTTGGATATAGGAGGATGTAAATTACTTTAGATACTAGCAGGTTATTGGTGGCCAATTATACTGCGCTGCTTGTTAATGCCAAATCGGATCTTGCCAGTTGGCATACTCTTCCGCTATCTCTGATGGGCAGGGTAGAATCATTGAGAATGACCGTTCTCATCTTTTCTTGCGATCAGCCCTCCCTCCCTGGAGGAGGAGAGCATCCACTGGGACACTCACACCCCCGATAACCCAGGCTCGTTCCCAAACTCATTTGTCAGCGTTGCGAGCAGCAGCGCTACCACTGCACCGATGGACCAGTCCCATCTTTTCTGTTCTTTACCAATCAGTAAACCAAAGTCAGATTGGAGCTACAAGAGAAAACCGATGTCTGATTTTTGTCTGAGCAGGAAATCAACCTTATGTCTGTTGGAATATTCTCACATCCCCTAGGGGAAAGGGAAGTTTAAGGGTGCCAGACCTGAAACTGTATTACTGGGCAGCACGGCTAGCGTATCTGGTCCCCCTTCTGTGGAGGGAAACAGAATTGGGATGATGGTCTGTAGAAGATGACATGAGTTGGGCTGCTGGCGCAGCGGTAGCGCTACCACTTGCAGCGCTGCCAACCCAGGTTCGGGAATGGGCCTGGGTCATCGGAAGGTTGGCCAGGGAGGAGGTGTGTTGAGTGCCTGCTTGGATGCTCTCCACCTCAGGTAAGGAGGGTGCATGGTCACCGATACACTGTTAACCTCCTGGGTGACCACAGGTGGAGGTATAATCAACGCCATCAGATCAGGAAGGGGGGACCCCAGTGAGGATCCGGCGCCCGCGCATGTCTCCACGTGCATGCGTCTTTGGAGGGGGAGAGCTTCCTGAAAATGCTGGCCGTGACAACATAACGTCTGCCCCATGTCTCAGACCTTGCACCGCCGACTGTGGCACTCGCTTCCGACCATACCTACGAGTCTCTGCTAGGAGTTAAGGGGGAGTGTCCCCACCCTGAGGGGCAAGCAGGGTGCCTAGGGAGATCGAGGTAAGTCCCAGGGATGGTGGATGACGGGGCTGGGGACAAGGGTTGGACCGATGGCCGGTCGGTTGGTGGAAAAAAGCACACTAATTCAAAAATGATGATGACACTTCACAGGCTGGAATAGTAATTTGGATCTGTGATGAGTGATTCATACCATTGATATCGAACCTAGAAAACCCACAGTCCCAACACACCTTGCAAATCTGGTGGAAGGTGGCTGGGAAGTATGGTTTCTAGTTGGTATTAGTCAGCTGACACCAATTCAGGCATATTGCACTTTTCAACCAGGCCTAATTGGCATCATGTTCTGGAGATGGGAAGTCTCAGGGATTGTCTGGTTTGGGCACTTTAAGAACATGTGTAATGTCCTTCCTGCAACTGAGAAAAAAATAGTAGATATTCTGGACAGAGACTTTTTTGGTTATTTGGAGATGTCACTTTCTGCTGTTAGTCACAAAGGTCTCGGGTGAAACAGCCTTTAGAGACACTGCAACAGTTTGTTTAAGATATGATTGAGGCATTCCTGCCAGCAAGAATCATATCAAATCTGTGTCTGTTCTACATAGTGGGGGGAGGGCCACACCAGCTGACAAGATTACAACCAAATGGCAAGCAAAACTGGGATATGGGGGTGTGAACTAAACAAAAAATATGGGAGGGCATTTTCACACCATGGTGGGGTTGATGAGGAAGGAGTTTTGCTGACAGATGATTATCCGATACTCGTGTACCCCGGTTGTTACTAACAAGTTTGCCAGTCTCTACTCTAGCACTTGCTGGAGAAACTGTGGACAGGTGGCGAATCATGCCCAGCTATTTTGAGATTGTCCCATGCTAAAGCCGTATTGGGAGGAGGTGGGAGAAATTATAGCTGAGATGTTGTCCCTTACTTACATCTCTTACTAAGCTACACCTCCTCTTAGGTGTCTTTCCCCCCAAGGTTGAAGAACGTGTGAAAGATACCTATTCCAAATTTTCATAGTGGCTGCTGCCAAAGGTATTACTCACTTGTGGTGTGCACCTGCCTTGCCAGATGTGCCAAGGTAACTAAACTGTCTGTAGGAAGATTAAAGAGATGGAGAAATCACTGCTTTGTTGCAAGTAAAGAGAGGTGTATATATTAGGGATTTGATGCTCTTTTTAAAGTGTTGGAACAGAGAGGACCCATATTTGATATCCTTGCTGATTTATTTCACATTTGTGCTGAGGCTGTATGCACTATATCTCAGCGAACCAGCAAATTTCACTCGACCAACTTCAGTTGACTAATACGTCCTGGTAGGCAGTATTCCCCATCCCTGTAATCTTTGCAGCCTTTATCTGTGACTGCTGTATGAGGAGGCTTGTCTGTGTGTTCTATGTGATACTTGAGTAATGTATTACCAAGTTGAAAAATTAATATACCTTGATTTTAATAAAAAAAGAAAAAATGTCCTATGGTATCAATACCATGACTTCTGATACCACTGTATACCATGAAATCATCACATCATGGCATCAGTGAATCATTTGTGTGAAGAGTGTTAGGGAGAAATTTGAACACAGGCGGGGACAGTCCTTCCAAACCCTTTCTGTTCATAACCAGTTTTATTGCAGTGAGACACCAGGTGAACTGTTCCTGCACGGAATGTTTGCAGAGTAGTACTTTTAAGGGTTTGCATTGCTCGGGTGTGGCTGCACTAGTTTGTCTCTTTTGTTTAAGTACAGTCTGACCATATATTGGGAGGGTGTGAAGTCTGAATTACCTGCCATAAAATGCTCTGTGTTTGGTTTCAGGTCCATAAGGGATACAGGGCACCGTCACAGATCGGTCTGAAAGCCCATCCCAAAAGCTGTGCTTGTCCTCAACAGCGGAGTGAAGGTCTTCACCTCGGAGGGAGGTTACTTTCATGCCTTCCTAGCTCCAGGTCCCCACAGCATTGATGCACGAGCTGAGGGTTATCAGCAGCAACGGAAAGAGGTGATGTTTGGCATCCCAAACAAGTCATACTGCTAAACGTGGACAGTGAGTCATGAAAACCATTTACAAGTCAAACCAGTTCTGATTGGGGATGGGAGACGTAGTTGTATATGGAAGGAGGATTTGTCGAGGCTGTCCTTTATCCCCATTGTTATTTGCTATTAGCTTGGAACCCTGGCTGCTGTTGGTCAAAACCCATGCATAGAAGGGGGAAGGGTAAGTGTTAGGAAGGAAATGCAGTAGGTATCCCTTTATGCAGATGATTGTCTTTTTCTCTCGGTAGTAGAGACATCAGCTGCAGAATTACTCAGAACACTGGCTGATTTTGGCAAACTGTCAAATTATAAATTTAATTATTCCAAGTCTGAGGTGATACCTATTATTGGCAGAAGACCAAAAACAACCAAATATGATATTTAGGAGTGCAAGTCACTGCACATAGGTCTAAATTATTCTCTGTCAATATGTGCCACTTTATATGGCAATGCATGCAGATATGGCACTCAGACAGCATTTACCGCACTCATTATTAGACTGTATAACACATGTAAATTAATCTATTACCAAGATTCTGATTCCTGTTCCAGATGTGTCCACTAGGCATTCCCAGTCAATATTGGACTAAGGCTCTTGGAAACCTGTCTAAATTTGTGTGTGTTTGGGAAGGGTATAAACCCATGATCCAGCAGAATGTCTTGACAATGCCCAGGGAGAGGGGAGGCTTAGCCATGCCTGATTTGAAACTTTATTATATGGCAGCCCAAGCAGCCTCGTTGATGACATGGGCAAAACAGACATCCCAGTGGTACTACATGGAAAACACACTGGGGACCCAGATGCCTCTTTTTGCCCTCCTTTCTGTTCCAGTAACTCCAGCCCAGATCTCTAATCCCTGGGCCTCTCTCTCAGAATTCTACTGCAAATATGAAAACAAACCTCTTTAGCTAATAGTGTAGGGCCCTTTATTAAATTAGACACACAGATGCATTTGCTCCCCTAGCCACGTGACAGAGAGTATGCATTGTGAGAACAAAGGGAAACACATGTTTTCACAATGTATTGCTAAGTGGCAGATGAAAACCTTTCACAAGCTAACTACAGCAGTTTCACTTGCCTCATTTAGAATTTTTTCAGTTTTCTTCAGATTACACATTTTATTCAGTCTGGCAATAACTTGCAAAATGATGCAAAGAGCGGGCTCCATTAGAAGATTTATTTTATTGGGTAACCTAAAAATCTGATTTCAATACATATCGAACTGTATTCAGTATTACAAGGCTTAAAAACACCACCCTTGAGAAAGTGAGGTTGAAATGGGAACAGAAAAGTGGAGTATTTTTACCATTTAACTCTTGGGAGATCTTCATGCAGACAGGATGGAAAGTCACTTCTTCCCCAGTTTGAAGGGGATTTACATGGAAGATGAATGTACGCTACTTACACACCCCAACAGTCACCAAGCATTTCAGTACTAGTAGCACAAATCTCTGCTGGAGGCTGTGCGGGAATAGGGTCTCGCACTTTCATACATTTTGGGAATATCCAAGGATACAAAAATTCTGGACCGAAGTACATGGAGCTATATAACAAATACTTGGCGAAATGATACTGTTTGGTTTCCTTAGTCTAGTTTTGGGCTGTAACCCATACGATCAGAACTAAACAGTTTAAAGGGTTATTTCATATAATGTTGATAGCTTGTGGCTATCTGATGCTACTCCGCAGCTATCTTCCTGGATTAAAAAAGTTGGGGAGCTTCAGAACGTGGAAAGGATAACCTCAGACTTAAAATTATGAAGACTGTCATTTATTTTGTTTCTGCACCTTTGGGATGCATGTTTTGTAGGGGTGGCCCCATAACTAGTCTCTAAGGCTCCTCAATCAAGAACTTTTAAAGGACCTTATGCAGTTCTCTTCTTTATCCGCCCTCTCCCTTATCCTCCACCTTTGCTTAACACCAGTGTGAGCTCCTGTCCCATTTTCAGCAATGCTATCTCCCCTTTAACCGCCACACTCTGTTATCTGCCACAATTTAGGATGTATGGAGGTTGGTGGATAAAAAAAGGGAGCACTGTATGTGTTTTTTATGCACTGTTATTAAGGGGGACGATATGTGCTGTTCATGTTACATATTGTGAAGTGTCCAGTTGTGGGGAGATTGTCCATGATCTTACTTCGAGAGGGTTCCTTCAGTAGGTCGATATATATAGGACTGGCGCCACCTAGCGTTGGGCCGCCGGCGAACTTTTCTAGCGATCTGGCAGAGGGATGCCACCCGGCGTCACATGACCGATGTCAGTGTGGCGTATATAATGAGTGGTCCCCACCCACCCTCAGTTCTTTCCATCGATAGCCTCGTGTCAGTCGCATTGCAGACTTCCATCAGTGATAAGTCCTGTTAGTTCTTGTGTTGGATTTTTCCTTCGCTAAATTTTTCTGTACAATTCTGTATTTGCTTAATGTCTTCACCCAAGAAGGCAAGATGCCTCATAAGAATGGTCATCTGAAGTGTGTTATCTGTCTGGGCCCAGACCATCCAGTCTCATCCTGCTCAGAGTGCCAAACATTTAATAAGGCCACCAAAAAGCGGAGACAGCAAGCTTTGGAGGTCCACCTTCTAAAAGTCCGCCTAGCTTCATTAGAGAAGCAAATGGACTGCATCAGAGAGTCCTCTTCTGAAAAATCTTCTCTGTTCAAGAAACACCACAAGGAGAAATCTCGAGAGCGGGAGTGCTCCACGGACCAACCGGAGGCCTCACGGCCCTCAATGAGCAAGGCAGCCTCTCAGCGCTGCCTAAGAAGACTTGGACTGTAAGTCTGAAAAATCTTCTGCTGGTCAGTCGACCGTTGGCTCCTCGATGGCCTTTAGTTGGCCCTTGGCTCCTCCGGGGACCACCCAGCCGCCAGTAGATGGCTCTCCAGCCTTCAGGGACCTGCCTGGCACCAGCCTATAAGTTGGCCAGGGCTCCTCCCCCGCCCGAGCTCCATCTGGTAAGACGTCCATCTCTGGCGGCCGCTCAGGCATTCTTCTCCAGTCGGGGCCTAATGGCGCCTCACCCGACGTCCTGAGCAGAACCAGGGGAGAATGCCCTCTCCCCTTCCTACCTATACCCTTCCCTTCTCAGGTGGTACCTCAGGTGAAGACAGCGCAGAACCCTCGACGTCGTAGACCATTCCTCGGGGTCTCTCCACACTCCCCTGATGGGGTCACGGGGAAGGAGGCTCCTCCTCAGCCGTCTGGCCTTATAGTGAGCCCTCCTCCTCCTCCTTCAGGTGGGATCCCTTTGAACCCGATGAATATCCTGGTCCCGATCCCACCATTGGATCCAGTGATTCCAATTTCAATGCTGGAAACTCCAGCGACTCTTCCCCAGCCAGGGCCCAGTGGTCTGACCTAGCCTCTGGCTCTGGCGCCAGACCCAGTCCGCCCCGTCGTCCGGCCCGGCCGCCAGCCCCTCCAACTCCGGATTCCTTTCCGGTGCTGGATTGGGTGGTGCTGGTCCCGGCGTTGGTCCCCTGATGTTGGCCATCCCGTCACGGGACCCCTCAATTTACACTACAGCAGGTCCGGCGTGGGTCCCCTCCATCAGACCTGATGATGGGGATTATACTAAACCCGGACTGTCCCTCATTACCCCTTTGGGTACCCTGGGGACCATTTCCCGCTGGTCCTCCTCCTGAGTGGAGTTCCTTCGGACAGTACTACCCTGGTTACAACCCCTACCACCATTTTCAGGGTTACCAGGGGTACCATTACCCACCCCCACTGGTAATGCCTCCTCCTCCTCGCTCTCAGCCGCAACCTGCTCCACCACCACCCCCTCACCTCCTCCAGCTATGCCGGACTTCATGACCTTAATCCAGTCTTGGTGGCAGGGGGCGCACTCGTAGTTGGTGTCAGACCTGGAGACAAGAGCCCCACTTCCACGCTCTCCAAGGTCTGTGTCCCCGAGAGCTCTTCCTCATCCATGGTACACGTCTTGGAGACTGCGTCAGGACATTGCCCTTCCGGACATTCATAATCTTCCTGACGAGGGACAGATGATGGCGATGATGATGGCGAGGATGCCGAGAGCGGAAGCCGTGGAGGTCAAAAGGCAAGGTTTCCCAAGTCCCCCGGAGGACACTGTCTTCTTGGATCTCCTGAGGTCCATGAAAGATTTTTGACTGGGAGTTGGAGGATCAAGACCCCATGAAACCGAGACTAGCGAACAGAGTCTCAGTCTCGGTCCCCATTCCTCCCTGGATCGGACCTCACCAGGCCCTCACCTGTATGGTCTGGCAGATGCCTCATTCTCTCGGCTGTCCCAAGAGGGTGGACAGGATATATACACCGACGCCAAAGGAAGCTCCTTTTCTTAAGACGCATCCTAAGGCGGACTCTATCTTCATTTCAGCTGCTCATGATTGCTCTGCTGCGCACAAGCACATGAGTACCTCTCCTCCAGACAAAGAGTCGAGGGACCAGTTTGGTAGAAAAGTTTATGCTTCAGCCACATGTGCGCTCAGGTCCCTCAACTATGTGGCCCACATGGTGTCACACCAAAAGGCTACCTTGACCAGGTTAGAGGCCCAGGTCCAGTCGATGGAACCCTCGAGCCTCAGGAGGAGCTTGCCAAGGATCTTCGCCTCTCTACTTCTCCTGTAGGCATGCTTTGCGCCACATATGACTCCATCGATTCTGTAGCTCTGCACCTTGGCAACTGCCGTTGCATGGCGGCATTCCTGGCTCCGCATCTCTGGCCTCGCCAACGAGGTACAGTCTGCGATTCAGGACACCCCCTTCCGGGGCTTGGTTCTTTTTGGTGGCGACACCAAAGACATTATTACTGATCTCCAGGACAGAGATCTCACCCTAAGATCAGTAAGGTCAATATACCGATTGGGCATTCAACAGCAGCAGCAGCTCTTTTGGAAAAGGACCTGGAGGCAGAGGAAGCAGGCCCCAGTTCGGTGCTAGGGCAAACGCAAGGCCACGGGTTCCGCCACTCCTCCGGCCTCCAACAACCAGAGACGTTCAGGAGCTCCTTCCCCTGAACGTGCTGCCACTTCCAGATTCCCTGTCCCCACTAACTCCTCAGTCTCACGACAAGGAGCAGGTGTGGGGGAGGTTCACCGCCATGTGCAGGAATGGAAGGTGGTAACCTCGATGCATGGGTCCTGCAGTTGGTGTCCGTCGGACACACTATAGAGTTTCTGGAAATTCCTCCAGCATCTCCGCCAACAAGGTCTTTTTACTCCAGGGATCAGGCTCTTCTCGTTTGAGAAGTTCAAAGCCTCTTGCTCAAGGAAGCAATAGAGTGTGTTCCTCTCCGGCAAAGAGAGGGTTCTCTCCATTTTTCCTGGTTCAAAAAAGCGGAGACTTCAGACCCATTTTCGGCTTGAGCAGCTTCAATACGCTTTGTCGAGGCACAAAGCGTTCAGGATGCTGACACTCCAGAGTCGTCTTCCATTCCTTCTGGAGAATCACTGGTTGTGCGCTCTGGACATGCAGGATGCTTACCTGCACATCCCGATCTTCCCCAGCCACCGCCGTTTCCTGTGGTTTCAATTCCAAGGGGAGCACTTCCAGTTTCAGGCACTCCCTTTTGGTCTGTCCGTGGCACCTCGGGTGTTTACTAAGTGCCTAGTAGTGGTGGCAGCCTCTACACTGCCAGGGTATCACGGTTTTCCCTTACCTGGACGATTGGCTGATTTCAGCCCCGTCCAGGGACTCTTTACTGGAGGCTCTGTACTTTACCCTGGACCTCTTTGGCAGACTGGGGATTACTGTCAGTATTCCCAAGTCATCCATGACACCGTCCCAGAGAATACAATTCATTGGGGCAGTTTTGGATATGGTCCAATGCAGAGCCCTCCTTCCTCCAGACAGACCCTAATCTGTCAGACTTCGTCCAGGACCATCCCGTCCCAGGAGATCTTCCGCCTTCTTGGCCTGATCGCGGCCTCCATCACTACTGTTTCCCTGGCGAGGCTCCACATGAGAGTTACTCAGTGGTCCTTGCAGGTGCAGTGGGATCAACTCCTGGATGACCTGGACCATCCGGTCCTGGTGTCGTCAGCAGTTCAGCAAGAATTGCTGTGGTGGAGGGACCACTGCAACCTTTCCATGGGTCTTCCTTTCAGGTACCCAGTTCCTTTGGCATCCCTAACTACAGATGCATTGAACATGGGGGGCATATCTATGGGAGCACCAAGCTCAAGGACTGTGGTCCAGCTTGGAGGCATCATCACACATCAGTGTTCTAGAGAGGAGGGCGGTCTTGTACGCCTTCCAGACCCTCCTTCCCAAGGGATCACTGCTGGTCCAAACGGACAATATGTCGGTAGTTTGGTACCTCAACAAACGAGGAACTCGCTCATACCCCCTGTGCAGGGAGGCGATGCGAGTGTGGAACTGGGCGGTCCGGCACGATCTGGCCCTAGTGGCCGTGCATGTTCCAGGCGTTCAGAATGTTCTGGTGGACAGTCTCAGCAGATCTCGGACCCTAACTCACGAATGGGAATTAAATCAGGAAGTGCAGGTTCTCTCTTCCTAAGTTGGGGGCGTCCGGAAATCAACCTTTTTGCCTCCCAATACAATGCAAAACTTCCCAGTTTTTGCTCGCTCGTTCAGGGCATGGTGCTTTATGGCATGATGTGTCTCTCTCTCCCTGGACAGGGAAATATTTGTACACCTTCTTTCCGTTTCCCATTCTCCAGAGGGTCTTTCTCAAGCTTCAGGCAGAGAAGGCGGAGGATGATTCTCATCGCCTCTCTCTCTGCCGAGACAGATTTGTTCGTGCTGCTACAACAGCTATCGAAGGAACCACCGGTTCCACTTCCAGTGACCCACGACCTCTTGACTCAGGATCAAGGTTGCCTTGTTCATCTGGGGCTTAGGACCCTGCATCTTCACACGTGGCTCCTGCAGACATAGTGATTTCTCGCTTCAGGGTCTCCTCTCGAGTAGCTCAGATTCTTTTATAGGCTAGAAAACCCTCCACTCATTCCACTTACACCATGAAGTGGAAACGTTTTTCCATCTGGGCAAACTCCAAGAAGTGGAACCCCCTTTCTTGTTCTGCCCCACAAGTCATGGAATACCTCCTTCATCTGCCAGACTCAGGTCTGTCATATTCTTCCTTGAAGGTCCACCTTTCGGCAATTTCGGCGTACCACGAGCTGGTGGATGGTAAACACGTGGCTCAGTTGGAGGCCTCAAAAACATTTCTGAAAGGGATCCTCTATTTGAAACCCCCCATCCGCAGCCCAACCCCACCTTGGGATTTGAACTTTGTGTTGGAGAAGCTGACTGTTCCCCCGTTTGAACGGGCCATGAGCTGTGACTTGCGCTTCCTTTCCTGGAAGACATTATTTTTAGTTGCTATTATGTCAGCTTGAAGGATTTTGGAGCTTCACGCTCTGGTTTGTAAAGAGCTTTATCTTATTTTCCACAAGGACTGGGCAGTCCTCAGGACAAATCCTAAGTTTTTACCCAAGGTGGTCAGAAGCCACACTGAACCAATCAGTAGAGCTTCCAGTTTACTTTCCATCCCCTTCGAACAGAGGTGAGGCACTCCTGCACACCATGGACGTCCATCGGATCCTTCAGTGCTATACACACTGAACAAAGATTTCCATAGCTACGATCAGCTTTTTGTTTCTTTTACCCCAGGTCAAAGGGCAAAGCGGTTTCAAGCAGTTCCTTTCTGAATGGTTAGGCAACTGTATTTGGTATTGTTACAAAGTATGAAAACCTCTGCGGGTCCCATCCGAGGTCATTCTACTAGGGGCATGCTGCTTCGCTGCTTTTTGTGGAGCGTCTCTGCGGCTGATATCTGCGCCGCAGCTACTTAGAGTTCTGTCCACACTTTTACTAAACACTACAGTCTGGTCATTGCTTCTAGGTGGAGGGCTGGCTTCGGCCTAGCTGTCTTGCAGGGCTTTCTGGCCTAGGCTGGGTCCATTCTGGTTCCCAGTTTCTGTTGGAGTTATTTTGTCCTCTTCCCTTGTTTCTCTCTGTCTCTCTGGAGGGACTGCTTGAGACTCTGTCCTGTAATGACCTACTGAAGGAACCCTCTTGAGTAAGATAGTACAGTTACGTAGGAATTTTCCGTAACAGTAGATCTTGAGAGAGGTTCCTTCAGTAGGTCATTTTCTTCCTCCTCCTTCCTCTCATTTTTTCTTACACAGGGACTCCACATCCTGTTTGCTCCTGCTGTCAGGCCTCTTCTGGCTCCGGCAGGAGAACTGGAGAAAGCAGTGAGGACCGCCCATTATATACGGTCACACTGATGGTCACGTGACGTCGGGTGGGCGGTCCCCCATGAGGGATTGCTAGAAAAGTCTGCTGTGCGGCCCGACACCAGGTGGTGCCAGTCCTATATGTAATGACCTACTGAAGGAACCTCTCTTGAAGATCTACAGTTACGATAAGTTCCTACGTAACTGTACTTTATCAGTGGTCTGCCCCCCCCACCCCCAATTCATACTGATCTTACTCTTCAGTGGTAAGGTTGGACAGAAGTGTATAGTATGATTTCCACAAAGCAGTAGCCTTGACAATATATGCCACTGCATGAAGTATTTTATTTTAACTCATCAGATAATGGAGCTGCTGTACTGTTATGTTTACAGTTGTATTGGAGCCACGTTGGCCTATAGTATTAACTGGTCAAAGATAGAATTGTTAAAGCAGCAGTATTAGTGAGTTGTCATATAGATTTTTAACAGTAATGTTATACGACAAAAATATTAACATATTCTTTTTTTTTTTTTTCCATTTTGAAATAAGATATGTGATTTTGGAAGATTTTAAAATGTCCCTTCCATGCTATGCCCACCATAAAGAATCTTAACATCTTGGTACACTGCTGTGCTGTTTACCATCAGAAACACATGCTAGCACCATTGTAATATATTGTCAGTAAGAATCTAGTATGTACATTTATCAGGTATCCTCAATAGAATTAGATTTTTTAAATTGGGAGTGGTGGCCATCTTTAATAATGTGAGCCATTAATTATAAAATAAACTAAAAGAGCTATTTAAGCAATATCTGAGTAGACTAAAAATGCTCCAAGGATGAATCTAAGGATGTCAGAAATGCATTTTTGCTGTAAAAGAAAAAACAAAAGAATTGTACGATGACATATTTTTTGCCGATTAACAAATACTGCTGCTTTAAATTCACCGAAATGTGCACTTGAAAGTGACATCTATATTTGATCAATAAAGCTGCATTATAAAAAGAAAAGTATCTAACCTAGACCAGGGGTCACTGTCCACGGGAAGGGGTGTCACAGTACACAGATTAGGGGGGCCACAGATGTGGGGGATGTCAGTTTATAGATTGTCTGGTGTCACAGTCTATACAAGTTGGGGGGGAGTCGCAGTCTGCATATTGGGGGAGGGCCATCTGCAGGTGAGGTAGGTTGCAGTCTGCAGATGGGAAGGGACAGTGTTCCCATTCACATAGATAGGTGAATCATGTTAGAATTCCATAATTTCCCATTGAAAGCCCAAGCATTAATTGTTTTCTTAGAATCTAGGAGATGGTTCTGAGTTTAGTTGTTGTACTACATGGCTAAATACAAACATGACATTATATAAACCTTATTGACAACTGTAAAATGTACTGATTTTGAAAAAGAATGCATTTTAAAACATTTTTAAACAAGCTTTTCAATAAAAGAAGTTAAAAAAAGAATACCTTTATTTATGTACTTCTCTACTGTGGAAAGGGTACAGTGCTCGCACTGTAATACATCATCCTGTCTGCCGTTGCTTCCCTTGCCCATGTACTCACTGATATGAAATAGTCTGAACACGGACCCCTGTGAACTGTATTATCCCACATCTGCATACTGCAACTACTCCCCGTAAAGTGCAGACCAAGCCCCTCCAGTGATCTCATTGAGATTCCAGCTGTGAAGGGTCACTGTACCCTCACCTGACATTTTAGGGGGCATAAAATGTTTTTTGGGGGGGTGATTTCATTAACCACCTTCCCATTAGACAGGTGTACTGACCTAATCTTTCAATTTATAATGCAGAGGTTGGTATCTTTGCAGATTCCTGTGTAGATAGACCTCACCTTTTAGAATTTGCTTATTACCCCCGAGAAAATTGGTGGATGGCCCCTCGGGTGCCTATTTCTGATTTTGGATGTTGTGGGCCCTCTGGGCCCCATATCTAGGCCTAGGAATGTCCTAGTTACAATTCCAAGGTGTCATTTTCTACATTTATTGTCATGCCAAGTTGGATGGAACAACTTAGAAAATCCAAAATGGCCACCAAAATCCAATATGGCCGCCATATCGCTAGTAAATACTTGATTCGCTAATAATTTCCAAATCCCTAGCTTCCAATTACCGATTATCAGTGATTCATGAACATCTATATATTGAACATTTATTCATGAACATTTATGACATCTATATATTGCTTTGAGGCTCCCTGTTGGACACAGGACCAAATGCACACATTAATACTACATAAAACAATTAAATTCACAAGCCAATTTACTGATAAAATAGTTTGAAGTATGTACAGTAATGCTTAAAATCTAAATGTTGTATTGGTTGATTTGTTGTTTAGAATTAAGTCATTTTATCAATGATTTGACCCAACACTATCAATATTTTGGGTCAGCAGGTGCACCTTGGTTGTAATGTCCAGTTTTGAAGTCATTATATTGGAGTCCACTCTGGATCTGAACTGTCGCATTCACTCCCGAAACTTGAAGATTCGTCTGCAGAAGTTCGTTCATTGGCTGCCAATGTGTCGTTTTCAGTGTTATCTCCTGTACAAACAGTCATTGGCGCTGTGGGCGAAGGTTTTTGTTTGGTCTTCTGTGTGTGTCTTTGAGGTGTTGACTCACCTTCGTTGTCTGCCTCATCTCTGTCAGCTGCACATCGTCAGCCGGCTAACCTTCCGCCCTTTTTTCCATGATGTAGGACGTCAGGTAACTGAAACCCAGTGAACCGCACAGGTTTCAGTGTTTGATCCTCTCGTTTCCATCTTGACAAACAAGGGTCAACTTTCAGGATTTCCGACTCTGTGCACTGGCGCCAATAGTAGGCTACGAGATTTGCTCTCTTTATGTGCTGACATAGGCTTGCTGGGTGTGGTAGAATCGTTTGCGTAGTCTTCACTTTCAGGTTATTGTATTGCCTTACTCATGTGTCTACCAGATCCTCTCCTTCTGTACCATTGTACACGCAGTGTTGAATGAAGGTCTTGATGTTTTGTTCAATGTCTTGTGAAGCATATGTGCTTTCCCCAAGCCATGAAAGGATATTTATTCTTTCTTCGACCCTGTGCGAAAGTTGAAAGACTAATTTCTTTGATACCTTCTAGAAGTAACTCAGTGCATTGCATCCAGAGATAGCATGGTGTGCTGGCCAATTGACACTTGCAGCATGTCCAATGTGATCGTATATAGATTCTATGTTTACAGCTACGTCGGGGTTGATTTGGAGCATCCATGGTGAATCTGGAAGGGTCTTTGCGAAAGCATAAACCATCAGGACGAGGATGTCTGTATCTTTGGCTTGGACGACAGCTGGGCCTTTCGGAAGAGCATAATCCTTGTATCTGCCTCCTCATGGGTGCAGGAAAACAGGAATTCTTCTGAATCTGGGTATATAGTATACATGTTTCTGCCATTGCTGATAGTAAGCGGGTATTGTAAGTTTCTTCTGACATCCTCTTGTCTAACATACTCATTGAAGAGCTGTATGAGATCTGTTTTGTTGTCGTTGTTGCGAAGGTACTGCTGATACACCTTTCCCTGCAGCATCTCTTGCGAATCTGATCCCATGTGACGTGACATTCCTCCTGCTCCTACCGCTCACTCAGCTCGTTTTTTGCTGTTTCACCATGAACTTATGATTATCCTTATAATTATCAAAAATGATGATGGCTTCTGCTGTGTTTGCTGTAGATGGAGGTGTGAATGCGACAAGAAGTGCTTTCCAAAGGCTGTCTCGTGTATGCTGTGCAGGAACGGCTCTGACCATCGCCATGGCATCGTAAATGTACACTGAGTGTAACGGAGGAGGGGAAGAACTTCGAGCCTTTTGCTTCATTGATGAGATAATTTCTCAAGACATGTTTGGTATTAGGTTTGTAGAGGTTTCCGTCTGGAGTTGCTATTGCAAGAGGATATTTTGTGAGCGGTGGGAAATGGCATCTTTCTTGGGGCAGTTTGCAATGATACCGAGAGTCTGATGGTCTTCTTTCAAGACTGATTCCGCTTTGGATTTCTTTTTCTTCTTGTCCACTCCCATGGAAATTCCACTGCATTTAGTGGGCTCGAAGAAACTCGACTTTCCTTGATAGGAAGCGGCCGTTTATAAATGCACTCAACATAACTTCCCCTGTAGTCTTTGCCTTCAAAAGGCCCTCTACTATTGCTGATGGTATTTCAGTGCCCGTTGTGATGTGTCGTACTATACCCTGACGTGGATCTGAATATGCGTGAAGTTTCTTCACTAGCTCTTTCGTGTGATCATCATGGCACCATATGTCAACTCATTGTGTGTGGCCAATGTTTTCAGAAGCATCTTCTCCTTTAGTGACAAACAAATTTTATCGAGCTTGTGGGAATTCAAAATGAAGTCGCCAGCAGCTTTCTCAGACGTACTGTAACCGCCTCTCATGGGTCTACCCCTCACCTTGACCTCTCTGTTGATTGAGACCTCAGTCACTTGTTCGCCAGGTATCGTGGAGAACGCCTCACCGGACAGACTAGCCCCGGTGCCATATTCCTGCAGTTCATTGTATGCGTTCTCATTGATGGTTTTCAGATTGATGAAGTCTACATGATGCCACGTCAAATACTGGGAGTAGTTTTGATGGTTGAATGCAAATAGTAAAGGTAGAATATCTCATTGAGCCTGCAGGTGCAAGTTCAGATTCTTGTCTATGTATACGGCGACCTGGGCGAGAAGACAGCTGGTGTCACCAATGTAGCCTGTCACCCACTGTCTCATGGTGCCAGAGGTTTCCAGCATTCGTGACTGCACTTCAGGGAAAGATTCATCCAAGAGGACAAGATTCAGGGATTCTGCCGGTACAGATCTTCTCATGTTAATGAGCTTTTCTCGTAGTCCGTCGGTTAGTGAGCCATGAATCTTACTTCGAGAAACGGCTCTTGCAGCAGGTTACACCATTAGGACTGAAGCTGGCAGGCGCCAGGACCCCTCAGCAAAATTCTAGCTAGCAGTATCCAGCGGGGGACCGCCCCTGATGTCAGCCCTTCCCCGACGTCAGGCATCACATAAAAGGGGGTGGTTCCCCAGCATCCTCTTTTCCCGTCGTCGGCTCGCCAGCATCAGCCTCACGGAAGCCTGCTCTACTGTTACGACACGTGAAATCTTTAAGTAAAACTTTAATCCATGTCTGCTTCTTCTACTCCTTCTCGCGACGGATGTTCTTCTAAGTGCGCCTGCGGCAAGCAGATCCCCTTTGCAGACCATCATTCTGCCTGTGTCAGGTGTCTGGGCCCAGAGCACGACACCCAGGCCTGCTCAATTTGCCAACAGTTTAATAGCAGGACCCGGATCCGCCGCCAAAAGGCCCTTGAGGGATTCTTCCTCGAGGAGAAATTGAAAAAGATGGAGAAAAGACCTTCCTCCAAAGGGGAATCTTCTCATAAATCTGAGAAGCACCGGGGCAAGCATCGGAACTCGGACAGGGCAAAATCCCCAAGCAGGGCCTCGGAGTCCAGGACCAGCTCCAGCTCTGCCCGGTCCGACAGATCTCCTTCCCGGGCTTACTCCCAGCCTCCCCCGGTAAAGGTAAGGTCTTCAGGGGACTCCTCCGCCTCCCTGCACCCGCTCAAGACCTCTCGGGCATCGGATGCCTCCAAGCCTGTTCCTTCGGACAGGCACAAAAAGTCTTCCTCCAAATCGCGAGGTGCATCTGACCGACGCCGGGACACCAACTTCAGGTCCGTCTCCCAACCTTCTAAAACACCTGAAAGGAAGACTTCCGAGCTGATGTCCCTTAAGCGGACAACGGAGTCCAAGAAGGTGTCCGACCCAGCACCCGAAAAACGTCCAACTGCTACACCGACGCCGGTGGACACTGGATGTCAGGGGTCCTCAGGCAAAGAGGCTACTGCACCGCCAGACGGGCGACACGGAGGGTGCTGGCTTGCCCAGGGAACTGGATCCAGTGCTTCCCCCGGACCCGACGACAGGCCCACACCGACACTGGGTCCGTCGTCCGGTATGAACATCCAGGAGGTGAAGGATTTGTTCACCTTCTGGTGGGAAACCATCAGGAAGGACGTGGTTCCTCCTAAGCCTCCGCCTCCTCCACCACCTTCACCTCCTCCTAGGGGCGCCGAAGGTGACAGACCCCCCCGACCCCCAAGGAGCCAACTCCGCCTCCTCAGGGCCAATCAAGAGACAAGAAACGCCCATCACGCTCTCCCTCAGGGTCCCCGAGCCTGAAGCGACCCAGGGGCAGACGTCGATCATCGGGAGATGACTCCAGACCGGATACGTCCGACATCTCCTTTCAGTCCCCCATCACCAGACCCACAGGACCTTCCAAGGCCGCCTCCAGATGATCCCTCCTTTCCGGAAATCATGAGGCACATCCAGGACAATATGGGATGGGAGACGGAAGAACTAGACCCAGAGATACAACGCCTTGCCTGTTACCTCAGGCAGAAAGACCCGAAGCCTGGGGTGGTCCCACCTTTGGTGGACACCTTTACAGACGTCACTAAGGCAGCTTGGAAGTGTCCGCATTCCACACTGGCTGTTCCAAAGAAGGCTGACCACCTTTACAGGGCTCCTACAGAGGACCAGTATTTGGCGCAACAACCCCTGGCTGACTCCCTGGTCATTACTGCATCTCACAACAGGTCCCAGAGGCCTCAACATTTGAGCACCCAGCCTCCGGACCAGGAATCTAAGCAGTTAGATTCCATGGGAAGACGCGTGTATGCAGCTGCTACATGCTCTATTAGGTCTTTGAACTATCTGACGCACATGGTGCAATTTCAGAATGCCCTCTGGGATTGGAGCCAAGACCAGATCTACCGGATGGCAAAAAGGAGGAGGAGCAGCTAAACCTCTTCCAAACTGGGTCTGACATGGGGACCCAGGTTCTCCGAGCCACTTACAACTCAACAGACTCTGCAACCAGGGGAGCAGCTACAGGCGTTTTGTCTCTGGAGACACTCCTGGCTGAGGGTCTCTGGATTTACCCCGGACATCCAGAAGACTCTCCTGGATGTCCCTTATAATGGAGCAGTCCTCTTTGGTGAGGAGTCCGAGAAGGTCATCACCAAATTGCAGGATGCTGGGTAGGCAGTCAGGACTGTACAAGCCCTGTACAGACCAAAATTTGGTTCCTTTCCTAGGAACCAGAATCGTTTTCACGGCCACCAACAAAGGCAACAGCCACATTCCGGCCAGCAACCCAGGGGCAACTTTGGCCGTAAGAATCAAGCCAGGTTCCCCTTGGGCCAGGGCCCGAAGCATTCAAAAGCAGCCCAGCTCGTGGGGGCCAACACCACCACAGCATGACTCCTTCCCAGCCCCTGCCCCTCCTCTGGATCAAAGGGTCGAGAAGGTCGGGGGTCGCATCTCTCATCACCTTTCAGGATGGCAGAGGATCACCTCCGACCAGTGGGTGTTGCAGCTAGTTGAACGAGGTCACTCTGTAGAGTTCCTCGATCACCCGCCATCCAGACCTCCCCTGTTCTCCTGTTACTCGGGTCAGCATGCCCTGCTAATTCAGCAGGAGATCTTGGCCCCACAAGGAGGCCATAGAACATGTTCCACTGAACCAGAGAAGAAAAGGTTACTATTCCCACTTCTTCCTGGTTCCAAAGAAATCAGGGGATTTGCACCCGATTTTGGATCTCAGCGATCTCAACAAATTTGTGCTGTACAAGCATTTCCGCATGGTGACCCTGCCGGGTCTCATTCCCATGCTCAAAGAGGGCGCATGGCTGGCGTCGCTGGATATGCAGGATGCTTACTTACATCTCCCAATCACTCGAGCGCACCTCAGATTTTTGCGCTTTGAGTTTCTGGGACACCACTACCAGTTCCGAGCCCTTCCCTTCGGACTGTCTTCAGCACCTCAGGTGGTCACGAAGTGTATGGCAGTCGTGGCAGCAGCTCTCAGGAGAGGGGGCCACTACGTGTTTCCGTACCTAGATGACTGGCTTCTCATGGCACCCTCACGAGAGGCCCTGATGTCTGCAATATAGGATACCTAGTCCCTCTTCCTATTGCTGAGCATCACCATCAATCAGGAGAAGTCGTGCCTTGTTCCGTCTCAGAACTTGCACTTTATAGGAGCGGTTCTGGACACAATTCAGGGAAGGGCATTCCTTTCCCAGGACAGGGCGGAATGCATCAGATCCCTCATAAGAGACATAAAGGAAAAGAAGACGGTACCGGCCCGCACTGTCCTTTGCCTGCTCGGACACATGGTGGCTGCCATTGCGATGGTTCCCCTAGCTCGACTCCATATGCGGGTTACCCAGTGGATGCTGAGAGCACAATGGGACCAAAAGCAGGATCATCTGCAGCATCCAGTCCGGATCACAAATGCAGTCATCCGAGACTGGCATTAGTGGCTCGTCCCAGACCACCTCTCGACGGGAGTCCCCTTCACTGCGCCACCTCCTTTAGCGACTCTCCACGGACACCTCTGGGTCCGGATGGGGAGCTCACCTCAACGGGGTCAGGACTCAAGGCTCCTGGATGTCTCTGGGGTCCCAGCTTCACATAAATATTGTGGAGATGAGAGCCATTCTATATGCCCTACAGGCATTCCAGACGGAGATTTCGCCGGGTACTCTTCTGGTTCAAACAGACAATACCACGGTGATGTACTATCTCAACAAACAAGGAGGCACTCATTCCTATCCCCTTTGCAGGGAGGCTCAAAGGGTTTGGAATTGGGTATTGCAACACGGCACACACATTATTGCAGTACATGTTCCTGGTGTGGACAACACTATCACGGACAGTCTAAGCCAATCACAGGCCAGGGTCCTCGAATGGGAACTGCTTCAGGAAATCGTAGAGGACCTGTTCCACAGATGGGGGACACCAGAATTAGACCTCTTCGTGTCCCCATTCAGTGCAAAACTGCCCAATTTCTGCTCGCTAGATCCAGGGCCTGGTGTTTTCTGGCGAGATGCGTTGTCCCTCTCTTGGACGGGCAGGTTCCTCTACGCTTTCCCACCCTTTCCTTTGATCCAGAGGGTTCTATTGAAGCTCCGTCAAGAGCAAGCGTGCCTTATTCTAGTAGCACCCTTTTGACCCAGGCAGATTTGGTTCCCTCTGTTACATCAGCTGGCCCAGGAACCTCCGGTGCCTCTGCCATTTTGCTCTCACCTTCTGTCCCAGGAGACAGGCTCCTTGGTCCATCCGGATCTTCGTTTTCTGAACCTGCATGCCTGGCTCCTAAGGACATATCAGGCCTGAGATACGGGGTCTCTCTGGAAGTTGCAGACATTCTGGTGGCAGCCAGAAAACCCTCTACTCATGCTGCTTATGCCATGAAGTGGCGTAGATTTTGTATTTGGGCTCAGGCTCGAGCGTTGACCCCATTGGAGTCTTCTGTAAGGTCTGTTTTAGACTACCTCCTATCCCTCTATGAGGCAGGACTGACCTATTCCTCCATTAAGGTCCATCTATGCACTATTTCAGCATACCATTCTCTGATAAGTCCCAGGTCTCTAGCTCAACTAGAGGCTTCTTGCGCCTTTTTGCACGGCATCCTGCACCTGAGACCTCCCATCAAAGACCCGGTTCCATCTTGGGATCTTCCTTTTGTTCTAGAGCAGCTTACGCTGCCTCCTTCTGAACCAGCCACGGATTGCAAGCTGCGTCTCCTCACTTGGAAGACGCTTCTTTTAGTTGCTGTTACTTCTGCCAGAAGAGTTTCTGAGCTTCATGCACTCAAGTGCAAGGATCCTTATTTGGTTTTTCACAAGGACAGGGTGTCCTTAAGAACAAATCCTAAGTTCCTTCCCAAGGTGGTCTCGGCTGTCGAACTCAACCAGGATATAGACCTACCGGTGTATTACCCGAATCACGGTAACAGGGGGGAAGCCCTGTTGCACACTTTGGATGTGCATAGGTGCCTCAGATATTATCTAACCAGAACCAAAGCCCATTGTAAATTGGACCAGCTCTTTGTTTCCTGCGCTCAGAGGATGATCGGTGCTCCTGTTTCTAAACAGTCGCTTTCTAGATGGCTGGTAAAGTGCATCATGTTATGTTATCAGAAGCGCAATAAACCCTTACCGGGGCCGGTGAAGGGTCATTCTACTAGGGGGGTGGCTATCTACTTCGCTGCGCTTAAAAATGTCTCCACTTCAGCCATCTGTGCAGCAGCGACATGGAGCACTGTACACACATTCATCGGGCACTACAGTTTGGATATTGCCTCTAGGCGCAGAGCTGGTTTCGGCTTGGCGATCCTTCAAGGACTTTTGTCCTGAAGCTTGGAGCATTCCTCCTATCCTCCTCCCGATAACAACTTGGTCCCTTACTGCTTGGGAATCATTCCTAATGGTGTAACCTGCTGCAAGAGCTGTTTCTCGAAGTAAGATGGTACAGTTACGTAAGAACTTATTGTAACAGTAGATCTTCGAGAACAGCTCTTGCAGCAGGTAGTTTCCCTCCCACCTTCCCCTCTGGAGGTTGAGTCTTCTGACCCAATTCTTAGGCTACAGCGTCTTTTGATGCTTTCTATGAACCTTCCTTTGGAAGCAGATCCTCGGTCTCCCCTTCAGATGTCACACTTGAGCCGTGAGTCTCTGGCGGGAGAACTGGGGATGCTGGGGGACTGCCCCCTTCTATGTGATGCCTGATGTCGGGGAGGGGCCGACGTCAGGGGCGGTCCCCCGCTGGATACTGCTAGCTAGAATTTTTCCGTGGGGTCCTGGTGCCTGCCGGCTTCAGTCCTAATGGTGTAACCTGCTGCAAGAGCTGTTCTCGAAGATCTACTGTTACTGTAGGTTCTTACGTAACTGTACTATCTTGGATCCCATGAATCATAGGGGAGCCTCGAGGGACTGTTTATGTAACCTCATCGATGTAGAATAGTGGTGTCCTTCCAAGGCCTGGTCAGCAAATCCATCTGCTATTATCCCCGCCTGAACCCACCAGTCACGAAGTCCCATAGCACCGTATCGCTTGTAGAGGATCTTCTTCCTCACCATCAGTTCATGAAATCCTCCCATCAAATTAATCACTTTTGTATATTTTTCTTCTTTCTACATTATTTGTGCAATCTTGTAGAAAATTGCATGAATGCTTTGGCTGAAGATGTGGTCAATTTGTAGGTCATCCATTAGATCCATGAGAAAGTTGAGGTAATATTTGCAAATTGCATCATCTGGTTCACGTGGTATAATGGGTAGGAAATCACTTTCGGATTTGAAGGTAGTGGTCGATGTTGCTTTTTTTATTGAAAGCTGTCCATAATCCTAGGACTGGATGAGATTCATCTTCTCTGGAAGATTCTATGCTTGCTGCCAGAGCCCAAATACAATCTTTGCTCAAATGAAGATCAAGCTCGGTCCTTCTTTCATCCTCATCATAGGATGGGACGATCAGTGGGTGGGGGTTTTGTCTCTCCTATTTTATAATCCCAGTAGTCAATAGGTTCTGAGCTCTCAAAGGTTTCCTGGACTTCTCTTGTTGAGCTGCTTGGAATGTTCTGTTCTTGTACTGGCAAATTGTAGATGACAGCAGGACACGAAATTCGGGGTATGTAAATCGCTGAGTTAGTGTCATGTGTTGTTGAGACTCCTGTTAATGTCTGTTGCTTACCATCTGAATCATCAGTTGTGACATGAGTTGTCTGTCCAGTCAGAATCGTGTCTGGTGCTTTTTTTTTGTTTGCCCCCCCCCCTCAGATTTACTATCATGGGCCAATTTCTTGTTTTGTTTTATGACGTCTGTGTAAGAAATATCAGCCCCCCCGAATGATGAAGAAGATTGACCTCTTCTTCCGGTGAGACGATGAATGACCATGGATGGAACTATCGACTTTGGAGAATGTTCTCCGGTAATCAGGCATTGCCAGTCACTAGCAATGGACCATATCTTGGTAGCTTGAATTTCTGTTTGGATGGTCTCATAACCTAGAGCATTAATCTTCTTAGAAAGGCTTATAAAGAGAGCTATCGCATTGAAGATTTCCGGAATGGGTTCATAATTATCAAGCTCGGAAAGCAAGTCTTCGTATGCCATAGGAAACTGCAGTGACTCAATTTGTCTCTTTTAATTTCCGATTGATCATCTTTGCAAATCCCTTGGTGATGTCACCATCTCTGAGCCCAGCTCCTCTCAAGGTTGCCAAAGAATAATCAAGTGGGTTTACTTTTGTCGAGTGAAGAATGAGAAGATTCCCGTGTATCCCCTGCCCTGCAGTAAAACCTATCTCATCTTCGAATTCATTGCTGATAAGATTCTTCAACTGAAATGTGTGATTTATTCCAACATCTTGTTCGCATCCATGGAACTCGCAGAGGTTATGAAAATCCTCCAGTAACTCTGGGAGTAAATAGCAACATTTCTGCTCAGCAACCTTTCTTCTCACGATTTAAAGAAACTGCATTTCAGCACTCTCTGTGTGAATGCTTTCCAGTCCACCTGGTTTTGTCTCTCTCTTGCTCGTTTCCAATGTAGATGAAAGCGTTGTAACAACTTTGATGGTATTTGACATCGGCAGCAGACACGGCAACATTGGCGGTAGCGACCTTCAAACGTTTGGCTGCACCAAACAAAAGAGCAACATCGGAATTTTCATTGCATAACATGCTTTCATGCAATGTAATCTTTCCATTTTCAAGTTCAACTCTTTGGAGTTTTTCTTCTGTATTTCCTCTCTTTTTCCTTTTCCTATCACAGCCGAAGCAGGTCTCATCCTTCTTAAATTCCAACGATTTTCTTTTACATCGAGTTACATGGACCGCTTCACTGCTACTAGACGTCTGTGGGTCGGGTATGCCAGAGAATTCAGCTTCAGAAAATTGATCCGAAGAAAGTTGTTTCATTGAGTTGGTGTTTAATTTCCTTTCACTGGTGAAAATTTGGCGACACCTTGTATGAACAGGTAGGCCTATTTCTCCAGGGCCGGGGGGAAGTTGGTCACAGATTTTATTCCATACGAGGCTGAAGTTTCTGGCGTACTCGGAAGTTGGTTTTGTGACTAACCAATTCTCTGCAAAAGCCTTGACGGTATTCAGCACATTCTCTCCTAATATTTGTTGGAGTTCAGTATCTCTAATTTGGTGCTAACAAAGAACACAGCAGGTAGGCAAATCAGATGGATTGACTAATCCAACAGGTACAGCTAGAGGGCTGTCTATGTTTCTGAAACAAACAGAAACTAAAATTAAAACTAAAAACACGAAATACAAACTAAACAGTCAACAACGTACATGAACACGCCACACAATCTTGTGAACAACGTGGCAAATTCTCATAGAGTGGACGCAATTTGGGGTCAACGGCACAAACAGATTGATGCGTTATGCATAGTTTATATTTATGTTCTGTTATAGTTAACATAATAATAATAAACTCCCCGTTCATGAATCATTGATAATCGGTATCTTGGAAGCTAGGGATTTGGAAATTATTAGCGAATCAAGTATTTACTAGTGATATGGTGGCCATTTTTGATTTTCTAAGTTGTTCCATCCAACTTGGCATGGCAATAAATGTAGAAAATGATACCTTGGAATTGTAAATCTGGCATTCCTAGGCCAAGCTGTGAGGCCTGAAGGACATAACATCTAAGTCAGAAATAGGCCCCGAGGGGCCATCCTGCTAGGGGGAACAAGCAAATTCTGAAAAGTGAGGTCTAGCTACACAGGAATCTGTAGAGATACCAACCTCTGAATTGTAAATTGGAAGATTAGGCCAGTACACCTGTCTACATCTGCCAATGCCTCCTTTGTAAATGTACCTGTATTAATGAGTGCCTAAATCTTCGGGTTTTCACACTGCCCAATTAACTTCCTACAGTTGCTTTCAAGCATATCCACTTGCCGAACATGCCTCCGCTTACAGACAGGGTGGCAAGCAGAAACACTTGAAAACAACTGTAGGCAGTAAACTAGGCAGTATGAAAATCCAAAGATTTAGGCACTCATTAATACAGGTACATGGACAAGGGAGACATTGGCAATAGAAGGATTGTGAAACTACAGCCCCACCCCCAAACAAAACATTTTATGCCCCCTAAAATGTCAAGTGAGGGTACAGTGAACTTTCATAGCTGGCATCTCAATGAGACCACTGGTGGGGGTTGCGGTCTGCAGGGGGGAGCAGTTGAGTACGCAGATGTGGGGGATAATAGAGTTCACAGGTGGGTCCCTTGGTCAGAATATTTCATCTGTGGTTTTTCCTTCCATCAAGCTTTTTCACGGCCCCCCCGCTCACCCGACAGCGCCCCATCACTGACCTTCTCACAGACTTGCTGGTTAGCCACCATTTACCGAGATCCGCAATAGTGGTGGGAGGCTCGCATGTCGGTTAGAGGGTTGCCGGGGGGGGGTGCAAGGACCATGACTTTTCCTGGTTTTCCTTCTTGAGGGTGCCGGTGTGCAATGACGTGCACAAATTCATGCAGAGGCATGCATGTGTGCTTGGCATTTGGCGGCTGGCTCTCATCCCTTCTTAGGTGCTCCTGCTGTGCTGCCACCTACCTCTGCCCTTGTGTCCTTGGGATGTTGGCTCATCCCGGCCAGCCCCCTAATGACCCACGTTCATTCTGGAATATGGGTCGCTGGCACAGTGAATGGTAGCGCTACTTCTGCGCTTCTGGACCATTCTGTCAGTGTTAGAGTTTTGACCCCAAAGCTACGCACTGTTGTGGACTTTTTCTTTTTCTCTGCTGCGTGACTACATACACACTGTTAAAGTGGAAGGTGTTTGTACTGCATGCTGAGCATGGTAGCTGGGGCACAGTAGGAAAGGATGCAGTGATGCTGGGTTTAAGGGTCCTTCAGGGCTCCATGAAACTCCCCTGTTCACTTTTTTCTTTTTCACTTTGTTTATCCCATAACCAGTGCTCTTCTGCCTCTATTAGCCACCTCCTAAACCTTTATCATGCCGTAACTAGCCCCTGTTCCCCACAGGCTTCTCCCTCTCCCATGAGGAGTCTTTGGAGGCTAGGGCCCTCCCTCTCCACGCAGGCAAGTCTTGTCAGTGAAGGTGGTGAGCATTTGCTCAGTGGGGCCTGAGAGTGCAGTAGACCTACATTCTGGTGTTTCTTACTTGATGACTCTTCACACCATAGGAATCTGACAGTGAATGCTTCATAATGTGCACGCATATGCATGCCTGCTCATTGAACCGACTAGCAGCCCCACCCCCACCTTCCACTAGCAGCTTCAACTGCACCACTGTTTCTTGTGATAGCCCAGGTGACAGTATAGCAACAAAGTCTGCTGTCATTCCTCCCATGAGGGGAAGAGCACTCTCTGGGATGCTCGATCTTCCCCTTGCCGGCCCCCTGTGTTGACAGTGGCAATGCTTCCACTGCACCATTGGGCTGGGTCCCACCATTCATTTTATCCTTCGCAAGGAAACAAGATGTTTCCTCAAAAGTGCAATACCTGGGCTGTGTGTTAGCCTAGCAGAAGCACTTTTTGCCTCCATACTGGTGATCCAGGTTCGGGTGGGTGGTCAGGCTTTCAAATAATGCTACTGATGCAAGCACTTCCCAGCCTGGAGAAGGGATAGCACAGCAACTGGCAGCACAGCAACCTCTGTGTAGGGCCAGGGTGTTAGCGTCCCCAAGGGTTATCTGTGGCATTCGAGGCCAACTTTGAAGGCTGGCAGTGCCATCGTGTTGGTGTTGGGTACTGGGAGGGAACTTCAGAAATGGGGTAAACCCCCACTGGAGCCATCAGAATAGTGTTCTGGGTATATCCGAGCCCCACCCATGGTTTCCACAACTTCTAGAACTATGCTAGCTGGAGCTGAGGGAAGATGGGGCTGGATGGTTGCCCAAGATCTGAGGAAGATAGCTGACACCAGGCTGAGGACAAATTTCTATGAAGCGCCCCCCTCCCCCCACAAGCAAAAAATACTCAACCCTAAGAAAGTGGCTGTCCCCTTGAGAAGCTTGTCCTAGCCTGAAATGCTCTGTATAGTCATGAGCAGTAAAGGTTAATTGTAGCCCTTTGCTTTTTGCAGGTGTTTGTATCTGCAAAGGAAGTGGCTAGCTCAGTGACGATCGTGTTTGACATGGATAACAGGATATTTGGGCTTCCCAGAGAGCTGGTTGTGGTGGTAGCAGGTGAGCAAACGCTGGATCTTAATTGTCATTCTTTATTTTCCTTTTGTTTGCTTTCATATGGGGAAAAATACTAAAGACCTGTGATGACTGATCTTCTCTGCTCACTGACCAAACCCAGTGAATGTGATGTACTTGTCACATGGCCTGTAGTGTCTCGTAATGAGAACGTGTTTGTGATGTGATATATAGATTGCAGCGTCATGGCTAGCCCGAAGTCTGTCACTTATGGCGAGGTGGGCTACTATGAAAAAGACAGTGTTCTGTTAGTTTGTCTCTTATATTGAGTTCTGCTACAATAAGGCTTATAAAGACCCACCAAAGGTTATTTATTTATTTATTTATGTCTTTGATGACCGGGTGGTTGCATTGATCCAAATGGACTGTTTTCAGGCACGACCCAGGCCAATAACATGGCGCAGTGAGTAAAGCAAATACAGGTAACATGACAGTATTTTACAAGCATCAATGATTCGGTAAAAGAAGCATGGTACAGTACATAATGGCCATACATAAAATGGATTGCACTAGGGTACACAATACATAGTACATAATGGCCATAAATAAAATGGATTGCACAAGGGTACATAATACATAGTACATAATGGCTGTACATAAAAGGGATTGCACTACAGTACACAATACATAGTACGTAATACATAATGGCCATACATAAAATGGATTGCACTAGGGTACGCAATATATAGTACATAATGGCCATAAATAAAATGGATTACTAGAATTTTACCCTGTCGTAGTACATAATGGCCATAAATAAAATGGATTGCAGTAGGGTACACAATACGTAGTACATAATGGCCATACATAAAATGGATTGCACTAGGGTACACAATACGTAGTACATAATGGCCATAAATAAAATGGATTGCAGTAGGGTACACAATACATAGTACGTAATGGCCATAAATAAAATGGATTGCAGTAAGGTACACAGTGCATTAAATAGGTCAGTACACAGTTACGATGCACAAAAAATCAAGAGGGATAGTCAAGCAATCGACATAAAATAAGTGCTGTGGCATAAGCAGGAAGGAGGAGAGCACAGAGCCAAGTGGGGTGATGGTGCCTCCAGAAGGGGTAGGAGACCACATCAGGGAAGGGGATATACAGGTAGGGGATGGCACACATTACTTGGGGTGGTAAGGGCATTTGGCTTCCGACAGCAGCCAGGCTTTGAGGTGGGTTTTGAAGGTGGTGTGAGAGTCAGTCAAGCATAGTGACATAGGGAGCTTGTTCCACAGGGAGGGGGCAGAGAAGGCAGTGGCTTTGTTGCCCCTGGCAGAGGAGATTCTAGGGACTTCCAGTGGGGGGGGGGGCAGACAATTCTCAGAGGCACCTTAGTGCCACCCTGCCCTTGAGGAGGGATGAGTACGGGGACAAGTGTCTGCCTCTGAGAGTGTTATCTATAGTGCAGCCAAGGACATAGTTGAACCATCTTTGGAGTGGGAGCCACCCTAGCGACTGGTACAAGTCACAGTGATGTACCGGTAGAGTAAGGGGACTGGAGCACAAAACGACAGATGCTGTTGTATACTGAGTTAAGCCTGGAGTGCAAGGCAGAGGACACTTGAGAATAGACGGAGGTGCAGTAATCTGTAAGGGGGAGAAGGTTGCCTTGGGCAACAAGGCGAGCCTCAGAGGTCATGAACTGTTTTTGGCAGTAGGCAGCCCCAAGTTTCTGGTTGATCCTGTGCACTATGTTGTTGATGTGTTCCATGAACACAGGGGAAAGGTCAAGGGTAATACCCAAACATTTGAAGGTGAGAACATTTTGGAGGTGGGGACCCTTCGGGTGTGAGCACTAGTAGAGAGGAGTTAGATTTGGAGATGTTGGAAATGTACGGTTTTGACCCAAAGAGCGTAGATTTAGTGTTCTTTTCATTTACCAAGAGCCTGTTAGGAAGAAACCAATTGTAAGCAGCACCGTAGTTAAGGGTTAGTATGGAGGATATGTTCGTAAGGGACTTGTCGCTGTGGAATAGGATGAGATTGTCTGCATACAGAAGCGAGTCGCAGGAGAGACTCTCAGTGGGAAGGAAGTTTATAAAGATAGAAAATAGCAGGGAGCCGGGGATGGAGCCTTGAGGGATACCCGTGGAGACAGGCAGGGCAGAGGAGGATGCTCTACCAGTGTTCACCGATTGGGACCCGCCCATGAGATAGCTCTGGAACCAAGAGGAGGTCTCAGTTGAGGAGGGCGGTGTGGAGGAGGGAATGGTCAACGAGGTCAAAGGCTTTAGTCAGATCCAAATACAGCACCTGTGGCCTTACCTGAGTCCATGTTTCTAAGGACCTGATTTGTGAAGTGGGCCAAGGCAGATGTGGTGCTGTGGTGCTTAGGGACACAGCAGGTTATAGTTCCCGATATGCTCTGAGAGCTGGTAGTGCACAATTTTCTCCAGATGTTTGCTCATGTGGGGGAGAATGGAGATGGGCCTGTAGTTGTCTGGGGAAGGGGTGTCCCAAGCCTTGAATATCGGCACTACTTTGGCATGCTTCCAGGAGTCTGGCATGGTAGATGTGGTAAGGGCCAGGTTGAAAGTGAAGGTGAGGGGTTCTGAGATAGCGGGGGAGATGAGCCTAAAAAAAAGGAGAAAAGACCAGGGCTGCCTCTGTTGGGCAGGTTATTCATGAGCTTGATAGCATATCTAAGGCAGATAGCTCTAAAGTAGAAGGGGGTGGGGTACCAGTGGTAGATGGGGACTTCATCTGACCACCAGGGCTAGGAGGTGGATGGGTGGAAAGTTAACTGAGGTAGGCAGTAAGGTCAGTAAATGTTTTGTTAGAGGCCTGCGGAACCTCTGAGGGGTCAGTCTGAGGACCTGAGGGGGAGCTGAGTTGAATGACTGGGCTACGGGTCCATGGATTGAGCAAGGAACCGATGGATGTCCAGAAGTGGCAGGAGTCACTAAGGTCGTCTCTTTGTTGGTTACGGTAGAACTTTTGTTTCAGCGATTTGGCAGTATGCTTACAGATGTTACATAGGCACCTGTATTTGTTCCAGAGGTGAGGCGAGGGGGACGCTTTTTAAGTAGCCCACTTTTTGTCCCTCTCTTTCATTAGAGCCAGTAACTCTTTGGAGATCCAGCGGGTACAGCCCCCTCTCACTTTGCAGATAGTGAGGGTCCTGGGTATGAACAAGGGCATCCGTGAAAAAGCTGACTGCAGATGATGCATCCGTGAAGGAGTAGAGAACTAGCCAGTTCACCGCTCTGACATCCTCAAGGAGACTGGCGGTATCCAAGCAGTTAGTCTCTTACGGACATATATTTTTTTTTGGGGGGGGGGGGTCTGGTCTTGTTGGACCAGATAGTGTATGTAGGGGAGTGGTCACTGATGTAATCCGATAAGGTCCCGGCCTGAAGAACCATGTCCTCATGATTAGTGGCCACCCAGTCATAGAAACAGGAATTCGATGGCAGATAAGGACTGCTTGTCCCACCTAGCCTGCCCATTTCCCTACCTAATGGATAAGCTGCAGATCCTAGTTAACCAACAGCCTACTTCCTCCTACCCCCCACTAGAATTGCCGTATGTCTGTCCCATGCATTCTTGAATTCCTCCACTGTTTTTGACTCCACTACCTCCTCATGAAGGCTGTTCCATGCATCCACAACCCTCTCTGTGAAAAAATACTTCTTCACATTACCTCTGAGCCATCCCCCCTCTAGCTTCAGATTGAGCCCCCTTGTTCTTACGCATCTCTTTTTTTGAAAGATGCAACCCTCTTGGACTTTCTTGATTCCCTTGAGGTACTTGAAAGTTTCTATCATGTCCCCCTCTCCCTCCTTTCGTCAAGGGTATACATATTAAGCTCCTTTAGTCTCTCTTCTTATGTATTCTGGTGCAGACCCTGCACAATTTTGGTTGCCCTCCTCTGGACAGCATCTACCCTGTTTATGTCTTTGTGGAGATGCGGTCTCCAGATCTGCATGCAGTACTCCAGATGGTCTCACCAACAGTCTGTACAGAGGGATGACAACTTCCTGTTCTAGGGACGTGGATATATTGTTCATTCCACACTGCCTGGCAGGTTCCTTGCTGCTTTAAGATAGTCCAGAAAGTCTTCAAGCTGGCTTCTCTCACCCACACGGGTAGTAAAACCCTCGGCTCCGCGCCATGATGCCAGATCCTCCTTACCGCTTGGAAGCTCAGGTTCCCTCCTTAGCGCTCTGTGTTTGTAGGCCTGGATACTAATCCTTTGTTTTTTCCAAAAATAGTTTTAAAGTTGACGAGACTTCAGTCTTCTACTTCCCTCGCAGCTGTGATGGATTCAAAATCTACTCCCTGTTTCCGTCGGTGCTCTTGTGGGCAGAAGATGTCTCGGACCGACCCGCACGCCATGTACGTTTACTGCCTGGGGCTTGCCCATGATCCGCAGGCCTGCGATCTCTGCAAGTCCTGTGACGGTTCCTGAAGGCCAGAATGCCAAGGTCTAATGGGGCTCTGAGAGAAATGGTTTGTGCCAGTGAAATCAAGGAGGCCCTTTGGGTGGTGTTTGCGGTTGTGGGCTCCGCAGAGCAACTGGAGCAGTTCATCGTCCTCGAGGAGGATGTGGTCCAGGCCGCGTCTTCTACTTCCTCGGCATCCGCGTTTATCCCGCTTTCCTTGGGCTCCTCCTACACTGCTTCTTTTAAGGAGCTTTGTCAGCCCCTCTCCACCAAGGGAGAAGGGCTCTCAGGGACTCACTTGAGTAGGTTGAGAAAAGGAGCCAGAAGGGAGTCCCACCATCGACGCGTCAGGTGGGGGGGCGGGAGAGATCTCGTTCCACTAAGTGCCTGCTTTCGACTTCGGTCAAGGTTGTGGCTAAGGCCGCTGGCTTCACAGTGTCCCCGTCAGGTCTGCCGGACATTGGAGACTCTTGTGTCTTGAGTAGCGGCTGCAGTAGCCATGCACCGCAGAGCTTGGCTGCGGATACCCAGCACAAGCTGGCAGATGTTCCCTTCCTGGGCACCGACTTGTTCAGGCCGGGGGTGGAGGGCCATCTCCAAAGGATCAAGAATTCCAGTGCTACCTTGGACTCGGTCACGTCTGCCCAGAAGGACGGAGGCTGCCAGCAGCAGTGTAAGTCCTTTTGCCCTTCCGCCCTGCAGCACGTCTGGCCCAACAGCACCAGCAACAGGGCCAGCAGGCTCACGCTTGGCACCCCAAGGCCAAGTCTGCCGCTTCCTCCAGCAGGAAGCCTGGAGAGAAAGGTCCAGGTGGCCCCTCGGCCGCCCTTCCTCCAGGCTCGCCCAGTGATGGGTGAGGGTGCTGCCTCAACCTCGCCACCTTCCGGGTCCCCCTGGAGGGACGATTCTGCTACTTCCTTTCCGCCTGGTCCGCTATCACCATGGACCGTTGGGTGCTGGAAGTGGTGGGCAGGGGTCTGCCTCTGGAATTTGAGCGTACCCCTCCCTGTCGAGCCGTCGCCCCTCGGGGGAGCTGCCGGTTCCACAGCGCCTCTATCAGCAAGTCAAGCTGACATAGCTCTGCTCCTCCAAAAGGAGGTAATCAGTGAGGTGGCAGATCTCCTACAGACCCATGGTTTGTGTCCAGGTACTTCCTGGTCCCAAAGCGGAAGGGGGGCTGACACCCCATTCTCGATCTGCACAACCTGAACAAGTGCCTAAGGCCGCACACCTTCAGGATGGTCACTCTGGCCCAGATCATACCATCCTTGGAACTAGGCGTGTGGTTCTGCTCTTTGAATCTCCAGGACGTGTTCTTTCACGTCCAGATCCGTCCGTCTCATCAGCAATTCCTCCGCTTCAGAGCAGAGGGATCACTTTACGAGTTCCGGGCCATGCCCTTCGGCCTTTCTTTAGCTCCCAGGGTCTCTTCACCAAATGCATGGCAGTGGCGACAGCATTCCTGTGGCACAGAGGGGTCCCGTTGTACCCTTACCTGGACGACTGGCTGATAGCAGCCCCCTCCAGGTTGGAGGTGGAGCGGTCCAGAGATCTGGCCCTCCAGGTCTGCTCTCAGATTGGCCTCCTGATCAACGAGGCCAAATCGGAACTTGTGCCATCACAGGTGATTCAGTTCATCGGGGCAGAGCTCGACTCTTTTCGAGCCAGAGCCCGGCTCCCAGCGGACAGGGCTGAGGTCCTTTCCTCCTCTGCCCAATAATTTCTGGTTGGGCAGTTGTGCCCTGCCCTGGACTTCCTGCGTCTTTTGGATCTCATGGTGGCTTGCACCAGCGTAGTCCATTGGGCCTGCTGGCATATGCATCCCCTGCAGTGGGGGCTCGCCTGCCAATGGTCACAGCGCTCCGGTCCTTTGGACCAGTCAGTAACTGTGACCCAGAAGATGTGGGACGGCCTGCAGTGGTGGCTCATCCCAGCTCATCTGCTGGAGGGTATCCTGTTTGTCCGCCCCGAGCCGATGGTCATCCTTATGACCGACGCCTCTTTGATGGGTTTGGGTGCCCATCTGGGGGAGCTCCGGGCCCACGGCCTCTGGACCCCTCAGGAGTCTCGATGCCACATCAACCTGCTGGATCTTCGAGTGGTTCGACTAGAAGTCACTGCCTTCACTCCGTTTGTACGGGGTCAGGTGGTTCAGGTCCAGTCAGACAACACCACGACTATGTACTATTTCAGCCGATAGGGCGTGACCCATTCCTTGCCTTTGTGCAAGGAAGCCTTCCGCATTTGGTCTCTCGTGATCAGCCTAGAGGCAGATCTCCTAGCCATCCATGTGGCAGGAGCCTCAAACAGTCTGGCCGATGCCCTCAGCCGGATAGGCGCTGTATCTCACGAGTGGTCTCTCCTGCTGGAGATAGTTTAAGACCTATTCTCCCATTGGGGCATCCCTCAGGTGGACCTGTTCGCCTCCAGGGAGAATGCGAAGCTGAGGCTGTTTCATGCCCACCCCCCTCAGCAGGGCTTACTGCAGGGGGATGCCTTCTTGAGGTCGTGTACCCCGGGCCTCTTCTACACCTTCCCTCCATTTCCCTTGATCCACAAGGTGCTTCTCAAGGCAAAAAGGGACAAGATGCAGGTGATTCCGGTAGTCCCAGACTGGCCTCGCCAGTTCTGGTACCCAGATCTCCTCAGCCTCAGCTTCAGGCTCCCGAGACAGCTTCCAGCCTGTCCGGACCTGATCTCAGTCGACAAGGGGAAGGTTCTCCATCTGGACCTTCAATCCCTGCACCTGACAGCCTGGTTCCTGAGCGGCTAGAGTTCCAGGCCTTGGGTCTTTCTGACGAGGTCCTCAACGTCGTTGAGGCGTCCCGTAAGGAGTCGACCAGAAAATGCTATGCCTTCAAATGGAAGAGATTCTCGATTTGGTGTCAGGACAAGGGGTTGGACCCCTCTTCCTGTCCATTGGCTAGTATTTTGGACCATCTGTGGTCCCTTTCTCAGCTAGGGCTTCGGTCGACGACCCTTAAGGTGCACCTGGCAACCATCTCTGCTTACCGGGCGCGGGCCGGCAAGCAGTCGGTGCACAGGAAAGGTGTCCGGGGCTTTTTCAAAGGCTCTAGACTATATATCCTCTGGTGAGAACCCCACCCCTCCGTGGATCTACTGCTGGTATTGGCTAAGCCTGGCGGGCAAGCCATTTGAACCGATGCACAGGTGTGATATCTCCCACCTGTCGTGGAAGACCACCTTCTTGGTGGCTAGTACGTCATCCAGAAGGATGGGAGGGCTCCAGGCGCTTTCCATAGAGTCTCCTTATCTGGAATTCCACAGGGACAAGGTTGTCCTTTGCCCCCACCTGAAATTCCTTCTCAAGGTGGTGTCGGAGTTTCACTTGAACCAGGTGTTGACTCTGCTGGTGTTCTACCCCATTCATACCTCGGAGGCCGAATATAGGCTCCATATTTTGGACCTAGAAGAGCGCTCACTTATTATAAGGAGCAGACGACTGAAGTTCGGGGAGAGGTTTGCCAGCTGTTTCACCTACACTGAAGCTGCACCTGGCAGACCTGCAGCCAAGCGGACGATAAGCAGGTGGGTTACCTCCTGCATAGATCGTTGCTCTAGATTGGCGAGCATGGAGACACCCAAAGTGATAAGGGCTCATTCTACCCGCCATACCGCTGCTTCGGTGACTGCTTCTAGGGATGTCCCTATCCAGGAAATCTGCAGGGCTGCTACCTGGAAGTCAGCACACACCTTTATTTCCCATTACCACATTGACGTAGAGTTATGCTGGGATGCTGGTTTGGGGACCTCAGTTCTCTAGTCCTTATTTCCCAAGTAGGAGGTGCGCGCCTTGCCTCCCTCCTCCCGGAGAACAGCTAGGAGTCTGTCAGACAGTGTGGCTTGAACAACATATCCACGTCCCTAGAAATACAGGTTACTCACCTGTAACAGGAGTTCTAGGAGTGGTATATGTTGTTCATCCACACGACCCACCCAACCTCCCTGGCTTCGATGTGCAACTTGGCTTCCAGCGGGCTAGATCTGGCGTCATGGAGTGGAGCTGAGGGTTTTACCACCCGGGTGGGTGGGAGGAGCCAGCTTGAACACTTTCCGGCCCATCTTAAAGCGGCTAGGAACCTGCCAGACAGTATGGGTGAACAACATATACCACCCCTAGAACTCCTGCTATAGGTGAGTAACCTGTATGTTTCTACTGGTGATGCCTCTCCCTGAGCATCCCAGTGTACCCCCAGCCCTCCTTTCTGCCTTCTCACATTGCTTGCCTACCTTTAGGTCATCTGATATAACTACCCCCAGATCCCTTTCCATTTTTGTTGTTGTCAGTATCTCACCCCCCGTTGTGTATTCTTCCCCTGGGTTTTTCTTTCCCAGGTGCATTACCTTGCACTTCTTTGCATTGAATCTAAGCTGCCATACATTTGACCATACCTCCAACCTTGCCAAGTCCCCTCTCATCCTTTCCACCCCACCTTGTGTATCAGCCCTGTTGCAGATCTTTGTGTCGTCTGCAAAGAGACATACTTTTCCTTCCAGCCCCTCTGCAATTCACTATAAATACCACCAACAGCTTAATCTGGTTCAAAGTCAGTTGGCATCCATCTGTATCCCCTTCCCCTGGGTCGTGCCTGAAAATAGGCAGGATTTGTCTAGTGCACTTACCCGGTCAACAAAAACTAAATAAATAAATGCCACTTATAAAGACATTAAAAAGGACCGGGCCCAGTACTGAACCCTGCGGTACCCCACTAGTAACCCTCCTTTCTTCACTGTGGACTCCGTTTACTATTACCCTCTGCGTCCTGTTATCTAGCCAGTGTTTTACCCAGGCACCCACTCCCAGGCTGGCTAATTTGTTAATTAATCTTTTGAGTGGAACTGTGTCATATGCCTTGCTAAAGTCTAGGTAGGCCATGTCCACAGCTCCTCCCTGGTCTACTACTTTCGTCACCCAGTCAGAGAAATCTATTAGTTCTAGGGACATGGATATGTTGTTCATCCACACTCATTGGCAGGTATCCTTGCCGCTTTAAATCTTGCCGGAAGGTCTTCAAGCTTGCTCCTCCCACCCACCCGGGTGGTATAACTCTCGGCTCCGCCCCATGACGCCAGATCTTCCTTACCGCTTGGAAGCTCAGGTTCCCTCCTTAACGCTCTGCGTTTGAGACTGGTTCCTATTTCTCAGTTTGCGGATTAAAAATAAATTTTGCGAAAAGACTTCAGTCTTGATCCCTCGCGGCCGCGATGGACAAATCGACCTCGATTTCGGAGATGCCCATGCGGCAGAAGATGTCTCGGACGGATCCACACCCACGGTGTCTACTGTTTAGGCCTTGAGCACACCCAGGCTTGCGATCTGTGCTCATCTTTTCGCCTACGCCCTCGAAGACCGTATGTCTGATTGCAACTGGGCCGTCCCGAGAAGCGCTTTCCTCCGTGAAGTCCAAGGAGGCCCGTTGGCGTGTCCGTGGCGGCGCTCGGCGGATCAGCTCGAGCGGATGATCGCCCTCGAAGAGGAGGCGGCGCGGGCCGTATCTTCCTCGGCCGCGGCATTTATCCCGCTCTCTCTGGGTTCTTCCTACACGGCTTCTTTTAAGGAGCTTTGTCTGTCCCTCTCCACTAAGGGAGAAGGGCCTACGTCTGCTGGACCTTATTCTCGGTCCAAAAAGAAGGACAGGGGTAAGTCCCTCCGTCGACGCTCTTGGGAGCGGGAAAGGTCCCTCTCCCCGAATCGTCGACCGTCGGCTTCGGTCGACCGCTCAGCTTCGGCCACTGGCCTCACGGTGTCCCCGTCAGGTCAGTTGACCGAGACTCCCACCGACGAAGTCGAGATTTTCTCGACCGTTGGACGGGCTTGCCTTTAGCAGCCGAGATTCCCCTCCCGGTTCCCCGGAGGAGTTGAGGATCCGTGGGCTCGCGTAGCTCTCGGTTCCGGAGCCCTCGGATGGACCATCCGAGCTTAAGGGAGTCCGGTTCGGCCGAACCTCCCGCACCCACACCGGAAATTCCGGGATTCCTCGGTCTCGGTCTCGGACCTCTTCGGCCGTCAGCCGATCCCACGTCATAGGCGGTCCCGGTCTCGGCACCGCGGTAAGCGCGTCGCCGCTCGTCCTCCTCCTCGGACGAGGGGCTTGGCGTAAATGCGTCGGCCAGTGCGAGACCTTATGTTGCAACGGCTCCTCCTGGCGGGGAAAGCGTGCCCGTCGCCTTCCCGGCCATTAAGTCAACTGTCACCGGGCGGCCCCGACCAGCCTCGACTTATCCGAGGGCTATACCCAGGCGGTTGTTCGGCCAAAACCAGCTGCTCCACCGATTCCGGTGGAACCTCCGCCTCCACAGCCACCAATTGGGGCTCCGACCAAGGATTCTCGATCGGCTAAGGGTCTACCCATCGGCTGTCAGTTACCTCACTCGACCGACCTCGGCAGGTGAAGGTGTGCTCAGGCCAGAGGCAGCTCTTCGAGGACTCTTCCGGAGTCCGAAGATGATTCCTCCTTTTCTCCAGCGACTGGACTTGGAGTCTTCAGGAGGTCAGTCAATGGATGATAGCCGTGCGTCCTTCCTAGGACTGCTTGGCTCATCTCGGAGTCCACCGGGATGGGCTCGAACCAGTTTCCAAGCAGACCAGGTATCCCCTCACGGAGATTCTGGACCGAGGGATTCTCCGGCGAGGCCTTTCCGGTGGCCGAGGCCACAAGTGGGTCCGGCACTGGAGCTTTGGCAGCGCCTGCTTCCTGCCCTCGCCTTCGGCCAGGATGGCCAGGAAGTATCGCGGTCCCTACGGTTCCTTGTCGGTTTGAACACCCCTCTGCTGAGGGTTGGTTACCGACAGCGTTTTCCGGCGCCAGCCGCGCCCAAGGATGATGGACAAACCTCCTGACAAAGGGTCCAAGAAGTGGACTATGTCGGGCGAAAAGTCTCGCTACGTCCTCTCGTCGACTCGTCAGGCCAGTTCGACGATCCTCATGGCACATTTTCTCATGCCCTGTTGGGCTCCTGGATGAGGTCATCCTCATCTTCCGCCGATCTGCAGACTACGGTTAAGCGGAGTGCGGGACCAGGGCAGAACAGCGGCCAAACAGCAGCTCAGACTGCTTTGGATATAGGGGACTCATGTGCCAGATCGGTGGCGGCCGCAGTGGCTATCGTCGGCGGGCTTGGCTGAGGATATCCACCTTTACTCGGATACCCAGCACAAGTTGGCGGATGTTCCTTTTGGGGACTGACCTCTTCGACCCTGGGGTGGAAGGTCACCTGCAGAGGATCGAGAGGTCCAATGCTACCTTGGACTCGGTCTCTTCGCTCAGAAGGACAAAGGCCGCAAAACCACAGCCTAAGCCCTTCGTGCCTTCTGTGCCTCATGCGCCTCGCCCAGCAACGTCAGGGCCAGCAGGCTCGGCCTTGGCATCCCAAACCCAAACGCCGGCTTCCTCTAACAGGAGGCAGGGAGGAAAAGGCCCAGGAGGTCCCTCGGCGGGTCCCTCCTCCAAGCCTGCCCAGTGCCCGGGCTGAGGGGTGTCGCCCCCATTCCGTCACCTTACCCCTCGGGTCCCCAGTGGGGACGGCTCGGCACTCCGTTCCGCCTGGTCCGCTGTTACCACGGACAGGTGGGTCTTAGAGGTGGTGGAAGAGCCTGCCTCTGAATTGAGCAGGCACCACCCTTCAGAGCAATCGCCCTCGTGGGGCTTGAGTCCCCAGCCTCACTGGCTGACTAATCGAGCCGACATCGCTCTCCTCCTCCAGAAGGAGGTGATAAGAGGTGGCGGACCCTCCTTCAGACCCAGGGTTTGTGTCCAGGTTCTTCCTGGTTCCCAGCAGACGGGGCTGACGCCCCATTCTCGACCTACCACGACCTAAACAAGTTCCTAAGGTCTCCACGAACCTTCAGGATGGTCCTCTGGCTCCAGATAATACCATCCTTGGAGCAGCGAGTGGTTCTGCTCTCTGGACTTGCAGGGACAGCGTTTTTCACGTCCCTATCCGTCCGTCTCACCAGAGATTCCTTCAGCTTCTGAGCGGAAGGATCCTTTCGAGTTCAAGCCATGCCCTTCGGCTTGTCTCCAGCTCCCAGGGTCTTCACCAAATGCATGGCAGTGGTGACAGCATTTCTGGGCGGCGACGAGGTCCGGTGTACCCTTACCTGGATGACTGGCTGATAGCAGCTCCTCCAGGAAGGAGGGGGTGGTCCAGAGATCTGGCCCTCCAGGTCTGCTCTCAACTGGGCCTCCTTATCCGAGGCCAAGTCGGAACTCGAGCCAAAGCAGGTGATTCTATTCATCGGCGCAGCTGGGCTCTCCTTCGAGCCAGGCGGCTCCGGCGGACAGGGCGAGGGTTCTTTCCTCCTTTGCCCGATCATTTCTGGTTGGGCAATTAGCCTGCCGGGACTTCCCTGCGCCTCCTGGGTCTCTGGCGGCCTGCACCAAGCGTGGTCCGTTGGGCCGCTGGAACATCAAACCCTTTCAATGGGGACTGGCCAGCCAGTGGTCCTGCGCTGCGATCCTTTGGACCAGCTTGTCGGTGACACGAGGGATGTGGAGCGATCTCCAGTGGTGGACCGTTCCAGATCATTTGCAGGAGGGCATCCCGTCAGTCCGCCTCGAGCCGACGGTCTCTCATCGACCGATGCCTCTCTGATGGGTTGGGGTGCCCATCTGGGGAACACCCGGGCTCATGGCCTCTGGTCCCCATGGAGTCCGATGCCACATCAACCTGCTGGAGCTCCGGCGGTCAACCCTAGCTCTCACCGCCTTTTGCTCCGTTCCTCCGGGGTCATGGTCCGGTCAGGCGGACAATACCACGACCATGTTCTATCTAAACCGCCCAGGGCGGGGCCGCTCCATGCTTCTATGCAAGGAAGCTCTCCGCATTTGGTCACTACGTGCGCAGCCTGGGGCGGATCTCCTAGCCATTCATGTGGCAGGAGCCTCCAACACCCTGGCCGATGCCCTGAGCCGGATGGGGCTGCATCCCACAGTGGTCTCTCCTGCGGAGGTGAGTACAGCATCTGTTCTCCCATTGGGGCACACCTCAGGTGGACCTGTGTTTCCTCAGGAGAGCAGCGAAGCTGAGACTGTTCCATGCCGCCCCCCTCAGCAGGGCTCGCTGCAGGGGATGCCTTCTCCGAGGCAGTGGACCCTGGGCCTCTTTTCGCCTTTCCCCATTTCCCTTGATCCACAGGTGCTTCTCAAAGCGAGGAGGACAAGGCCGCAGGTGATTCTGATAGCCCCAGACTGGCCTCGCCAGTTCTGGTACCCAGATCTCCTCAGTCTCAGCTCCAGGACTCACGGCAGCTTCCAGCTCGCCCGGACCTGCTCTCAGTCAATCAGGGAAGGTGTTCCATCTGGACCTTCAATACGCTGCACCTGACGGCCCCTGGTTCCTGAGCGGCTAGAGTTCCAGGCCTTGGGTCTTTCCGACGAGGTCCTCAATGTAGTTGGGGCGTCCGTAAGAGTCGCCACGAAAATGCTATGCCTTCAAATGGAAAAGGTTTTCCATTTGGTGTCAGAGCAAGAGGCTTGGACCCTTCCTCCTGTTCCTTGGCAAGCATCTTGGACGGATTATAGTCCCTTTCTAATCAAGGGCTTGGGTCGACGACCCTAAGGGTGCACCTAGCAGCCATCTCTGCTTGCAGGCGCGGGCGGAAGCAGTCGAATAGCGCATGAGAGAGGTGGTCTGGCGCTTTTCAAAGGCCTTGATCACATTTCCCTCAGTCACGGGAACCCCCACCTCAGTGGGATCTACTGCTGGTACTGGCAAAGCTCATGGCAAGCCATTGCAACCTATGCACAGGTGTGCTCTCTCTCACCTGTCGTGGAAGACCGCCTTCTTGGTGGCTATCCACGTCCAGCCAGAAGGATGGGAGAGCTCCAGGCGCTTTCCATCGAAGTCTTCTTACCTGGTCTTCCACAGGGACAAAGTTGTCCTGCGCCCCACCTGAAATTCCTTCAAGGTGGTGTGGGAGTTTCACCTTAACCAGGTGTTGACTCTGCGGTGTTCTACCCAATCACACCTCGGAGGTCGAATATAGGCTCCATACTTTGGACCCTAGAAGGGCTGCCTATTACAAAGCGCCACGCTGAAATTGGGAGAGGTTAGCCAGCTGTTTGTCACCTACGCTGAAGCCGCATCTTGCAGACCTGCAGCCAAGCGGACGATAAGCAGGTGGGTCACCTCCTGCATAGATCTCTGCTATAAGTTGGCGGGCATGGAGCCTCCCAGAGGGATAAGAGCTCATTCTACCCGCCATACTGCTGCAACGGTGGCTGCTTCCAGGGACGTCCCTATCCAGGAAATCTGCAGAGCTGCTACCTGGAAGTCAGCAAACACCTTCATTACCCATTACCACATCGACCTTGAGTCCACCGGGATGCTGGTTTTGGGGCCTCGAGTTCTCAGTCTCTCTCTTTCCCAAGTAAGTATTGGGGTGTGCGTCTTGCCTCCCTCTCCCGGAGAACTGCTAGGAGTCTGCCAATGAGTGTGGATGAACAACATATCCATGTCCCTAGAAATACAGGTTACTCACCTGTAACAGGAGTTCTAGGAATGGTATATGTTGTTCATCCACACCGACCCACCTGACTCCCGGCCTCACGACAACCTGAGCTTCCAGCGGGCCAGATCTCGCGTCATGGGGCGGAGCCGAGAGTTATACCACCCGGGTGGGTGGGAGGAGCAAGCTTGAAGACCTTCCGGCAAGATTTAAAGCGGTAAGGATATCTGCCAATGAGTGTGGATGAACAACATATACCATTCCTAGAACTCCTGTTACAGGTGAGTAACCTGTATATTTGTCCCGCTGTGAATACATGCTACTTTGGGTCCTATGCCCCACTGGCCTCTAGGTACTCAACAATTCCATCATTTTCCCTACCACTGAGGTCAAACTGACAGGTCTGTAGTTTCCTGCCTCTGTCTTGCTCCCACTTTTGTGAAGGGGAATCACATCCGCCCTCCTCCAGTCCCCGGGTACCACACCATCCTCCCATGATTTGTTAAAAAGGGTAGTCAATGGTGTTATTAGTACTCCCCTTAGTTCTTTTAGAATTATGGGGTGAATCCCATCAGGACCCATTGCTTTGTCCACCTTCAGTTTTAGGAGTTCTTTCAGAACCCTTTCTTCTGTGAAAGGACTGATATCAACCCCCTATCCAGAGTGCTTCTATTGACTGAATTAGGTACCTCCCCCTCCTCTTCCTTTGTGAATACTGAGCAGAAGTATTCATTCAGTATCCCTGCTTTTTCACTGTCCCTCTCTATCCACCCCCCTCCTCTTTGTTTATCCTCGGTATCCCTCCCTTTGTCTTTCTGTGCTCCCTAATGTACCTATAAAAGGTTTTATCCCTCTTCTTAACCGAGTTGGCTGTCTTTTCCTCGGTTTGGGCCTTTGCTATTCTGACTGCCTTCCCCGCTTCCTTCTGCTGGTACAGTTCTCTGTCCTGTTCCTTTTGCATCTTCTTATACTTCCTGAATGCTATCTTTTTCTCCCTAACCTTCCCCGCCACTTCTTATGAAAACCATAGTGTTTTTTTCTTTCGTTTTGATTTATTTGCTTCACACAAAGGCTTGTTGCCTCTGTGATGGCAGTTTTGAGGTTTCCCCATTGTTACTCCACCCCTCCTTCTTGCCTGTTTATCTTTTCTGAGGCACTATCCCATCTTGCCAAAGCCAGCCCTCCTGAAGTCCAGTACCTTCACTTTTGTATGGCTTGACTCTAAGCTGAGTTTATCGTGAACCACACTGTTTGATGGTCACTTGTTCCCCGATGGCTACCCACCTCTAGATTTGAGATCCTCTCTCCATCCCCATGTGAGAGTACCGGGTCTAAGATTGCTCCCTCCTGAGTGGTTTCCAACACTAGCTGTCTGAGGCATGCTCCCTGTAGGGCATTGAAAATGGCCCTGCTCTTGGATGTGGCTGCAGCAAAGGTGCTCCAGTCAACATCTGCCATATTCAGGTCCCCCATCAGCAATATCTCACCTTTCTCTGCCATCCCAAGGATGCATTCTATCATTTCCTTGTCCATTTCGTCCCCTTGAGACAGGGGTCTGGATACAACCCCTGTGCGGATTGTGGTGCCATTTCCAGCCTCCAGGGTGACCCACAGTGCCTCCTCCCCTCCCTGTTTACCCTTTAGTTCCGTTGCTTTGATCCCTTTAGTTCCGTTACATAGAGAGCTACTCCTCTTCCTCTTCTACCCTCACTGTCCCTCCTGTAGATTGTGTACCCTGGTGTGTTGACATCCCAGTCATGGTTCTCTGTGTACCATGTTTCTGTGACTGCCACGATATCCAGACATCCCTCTTTCAACAAGGCCACTAGTTCAGGGAGCTTGTTACCTAGACTACGGGCACTGGTACTCATTACCCTCCATTTTTTGATGGTCTTATCCCTTTTCTCCCCATCCTTGTCCTTACTGCCTTTATATTTCTCTCCATTTAACTGTGCCCTTCTCCCTGTCGACTTCTCTATCTTGGTGTTTACCTCACTAACTACCCCGAGTTTTTTTTTTTTTTGGGGGGGGGCTAGGATTTCCCTCCCCCCTTGGCTAGTTTACATGCTTGCCAATGAAGCATTTAAACCTATCACCTAGGATCCTGGTTCCTCTCCTGGACAGATACAGACCATCATGCCAGTATAGGCCTTCATCCATCCAGGTGCACCCCCAGTCCCCAATGAAGCCAAAACCCTGAGCTCTGTATCAGTTTTTCAACCACTGATTGAATCCCATGGTGCGGAGCACCCTAGCCTTACACATACCATAGACAGGCAGCACCTCCGAGAAGGTTACTGTGCATGGTACTTGTCTAAGGCCCGTCCACAAACTCCTGCACTGCTCTGATCCCTTTCCCAGCCAGGTAATTTGTCCCTAGGTGGACAGCGACATCCAGCTCCCTCCCCTGAGCAGCTGCTCCTGCGATCCTGAGGATTCGCTTCCTGTCCCTCCAAGCCATGACACCAGGCAGGCACCTTACCTCCCTCTCCCGTCCCTCCCCCAGTTCTATCCTCCTAATAATGGAGTCTTTCATCAGGAGTTGTTTTCTTCCCCTGTGGGGTCCCATGCCACCCTCCTGTGGGTCTCCTTTGTAGAGGTTCCCAGCATCCTCCTTAGTCTCCACTGCAGGTGCCTCCATAGAGGAACCACACTCTGCCAGAATGGCATATGAATTGTGGAGAGGTACAACTGTAGAGATGCGCCTCTGTTCCACCATCCTCACCCTCCCTGAGCCCACTGTGGTCCAACCACTCCTCCTTCTTGGCAACCTCTGAGGCAGCGGCGGTTGCCCTGGTGGTCCCTGGGTGGGAAAGGAGGTTCCCTGAATCCTGGCCAACTCAGCCTGGAGATGAGCAACCTCCTCCCTCAGCCCAGAGAGGTGCCTGCAGATGGGACAACACTGCATCCTCCAGAACGTCTCCCGTAAGACTGCTGCTCCACAGCCACTGCACTGCACCACTCCCATCATGTCTTATTTGTGGCTCCTTAATTGTTGTTTTGTATACTTACTCTTTTCTCTCTTTTTTTTTTATGTAAAATTCTTTTTCTTTCCTACTGCCTCCATGCCCTTAAAGCTCCTGATCGTCCTGTTCTGGGACAGTCTAGCAAGGAGTGGTTTAGCATATGGGCATTGTGTCTAGTGGGGAAGGTGATGATTTGCAGTAGGCTGTGCAGCTTTAGGAGGTTGGAGTAATCAGATTCCTGGGTACTTAACCAATTAAGGTTGAAGTCACAGAGGAGTGTAGTGTCCCTGGTAGGAGTGAGTTGACCCAGATCATCCAGGAGGTTTCATAAGCCAGTGACACCCCCAGTTGGAGGGTTGTAGTAGCAACCCAGATAGAATTTTTTTGAAGAACTGAGGGTTAATTTGGCAAAGAGCCATTTGCTGGGGGATAAGGAGTCAGAGCAGTGGACTGTGGTGGCTGAGGTGGGTTCCTTGACATACAGAGCCACTCCACCACCCTTCCTTTTACCAGGTCTATCTAGGCAAAGCATAGTGTAATCTGGCAGGTGGTAAATGGCATCAGAGATGTGAGGTTTCAGCCAGGTTTCTGTGAGCCTGAGGATGTGAAGCTTATAAAGGGACACCCAGGCTTCAAGGTTGGGTAATTTAGAAGGGAGGCTACAGATGTTTAAATGTAGTACTCTTAGCCTAGTGGAGCTAGCCCAGGTAGTGTTGGAATGGTCAGTGGGGGGTATTTATGGGGCCAGGGTTTCTTTCGACATCATCGGCAAGAAGTAGAAGGTAAAAGAGAGGGTAGTAAGGGGGCTGCCAGTGGGAGGGTGAGGGAATACAGGAAAAGGCCAAGTAGGTGACGTTCAGGGTTGGAGAGGAAGGCAAAGAGTAAGGGGTCAAGGGGAGTTGGTTTGCATCTAACCATGGCTTCGGGAAGCACAGCAGGCCCATGGTGGTGGGTGAAGGAGGATAAGTGTTGTTGATCAAGGGCAAGCACAGACACAAGTCTAGAAGAGAGGTGGCCAGAAGTGGGAGCAGGAACGACTTTGTTTGTTTCATACTATTTCAGCTACTCACCATTAGCGTGTAATGGCAGGGTTGGCCTAGTGGTTAGGACTTCTGACTGCGGTAACAAAAGAAATGCAGTGCAGGTTCAAATCCCACGGCCCCACTACTGTGGAAATGCCACTACCAAGTACCTGGGGTGTGTGGGGAGAGGGGATAAATAAAAGAAGGAGGAGTATGAGTAGGGAGGGAAGGGTGCAGCAGTTGTTTAGGGTGAGTTTCTGAAGGGGAGGGGCAAGGGAGTGACTTCAGTGTTGCTCCAGGGGCTGAGTAGAGTAGACCATGTGGAGGTGAGGATAGGAGTGCAAAAGTGGGCTGACAAGTTCTGGCAGAGATGAAAGCATGACCGCCCCTGGGTGGGAGGGAGGTTGGGGCGGGTTTGGTGGAAAGAACCTAACGCGGCACCGTTCCTCAGTCAGGCAGAAGGAACAGTGGAACAGGCTGGTCATGGCGAGGAGGGTGAGCTCCAGGACAAGCTAGCTGCCCCCGGAAGCCGAATGGCTGAGCAGTGCTGACCAGCTGTCCTGGGGCTGGGTGGAGGGAGCTGCGGAAGAAAGCACAGTGAGGGAAGATTAAATAGAGCCGGCAAGGAGCGTGAGAGGAAACCTGAGCCGGGGGGGGGGGTGAAAGGAGGGAGCCAGAGCTCTGCCCGAGGCAGGTATTCTGCCCGAACACTGTCCTCAGCGGAGGGATGGGGGAGAAAAAAGCAGTACAAATTAACAGCACAGGAATATAGGCAGCAGTTAAGGAGTAATTACAAATAGTTGTCCCTGCTTCGACCGTGCTAAGCTGCCCAGAAATACGGAGCAAAAGCAGGAGACTTACTAAAACAGCACAGTTTAAACACAAGCTACAACTCCTGTAATTGGTTGCAAAATGCTGGCTGAATACACTGAGTCCCTAAGGCAGCTAGCAGACTTATAGTAGGATATTAACATTGGAAAGCATCTAAAAATGCTGTGGTCTACCAGAAACACAAACGGCTTAAACAGAGTAAAGTAAACAAACTTTAGGCTAGCACTCCTTGAAGGAATCTTAAAGTACTTTGGAAAATGTTGGGTCATGTGGTGTGGCGCAGTAGAAAACCTGCAGACAAGATGGCGCCCAGCAGTAAGGTGGAGGTAGGAGTTGCTCCCCACTGTACCTGAGGTGTTGCAGGCTTGTCGCTGGGGGGGGCAGCTCCGGGAAAAGCTGGCTGCCTCAGAAGCTAGAATGGCTGAGTGGTGCTGACTGGCTGTCCTGGGGCTGGGTGGAGGAAACTAAGGTTTTGCTGTGTTGCAGGCTGGTCATGGGGAGGAAGGAGAGCTCCGGGACAAGCTGGCTGCCCACAGAAGCCTGAATGGCTGAGCGGCGCTGACTGGCTGTCCTGGGGCTGGGTGGAGGAAACTAAGGTTTTGCTGTGTTGCAGGCTGGTCGTGGGGAGGAAGGAGAGCTCCGGGACAAGCTGGCTGCCCACAGAAGCCTGAATGGCTGAGCGGCGCTGACTGGCTGTCCTGGGGCTGGGTGGAGGGAACTTTTCACTAGAACTACATCTGCCACTGTGATAGCATTAAGGGGTATTCCCGGTCTCCCATCCTGATCGGCTGTCCTTCATAGCGGTCCTCCCAGCCCCATCACCCTGGTGTCTCCCAGGACTTGCCTTTTCCCATATCCCCCACAGTGTGCCCCCAAGGCAGGCCGGGGGGGAGTCCCTTGACCTGCCAGACCGGATCCAGATTCCTGGAGGTGCCCGAGTCGCTAGGTGTGGGGCCTGCGGAGGCCGGCGGTCATCCTGCGCTACCAGGAAATTTTCCATATTTCTCCCCTGGGAGACGTGACGTGCTGACGTCGAGGTGCATGCACTGACATCTGCTACATCGCTCCACTGCTGTAGCTCGAGCTGCATCTCTCTTGGCCTCCGCCAAGAGTCAGGAGAGCCCTGAGCTCTTACCCACCCTCCCCCCAGAGGTGGAGAGCAGTTCTGTGGACGCTCAGTCCTCCTCCCCCAAGCCAGCCCTCCGACGCCTCAGGCTCGCTTCTGAACCCGGGTCATCGGCGTCACGGGCAGTAGCTCTACCACTGTGCCGGAGGGCTGGCCCTAAGGGGTGTACCCTTACTAGAGGTGTGCATGGCAGCCACATGGTATGCAGTACATACCTTTTCTTCTTACCTGGACATCCAGACTCGAAGGAATACCAGCTGTGATACTTTTGTGGTTCACAACCTTTTTGCTAAATAAGTTCTAGACCGTGCCTCTCACATACTACTTGTAGTCTATTTGTATGACATCACAAATACACTCTCATTGCTAGAAGAATCGATTATTCACCTTAGTAGTGTTGTTTTTTCTAGAGGATCTGTTTTACGTTTCTTATTATAGTTCTTGATACATAGCATAGCTTAGTTGAATTGTCACCGCTCTTTTCTGCTGTTCATCTATTAATCTGCCATTGGAATGTCAAGGGCATTGTGACCACACTGCAGATTTTAAGATTTAACATGCTAAAGGTCTGTCTCTGACCTGTCCCAGTAGCACAATTGCAGTAATTCCACAGTCTATGCCTGCCAGTTGGATTCAGAGACTGACTCTAGCCACTAGGGGGTCAGCTGGGGAGGATGGGAGGGCAGCTCTGCTCCCTCGAAGAGGCAGAATGCAGTGTCTACTACTTGATGACCACCTGGTGGAGTCCAGGTTGCAGTGCAGTGGGCGCACATAAGACAAGGAGAGGGGCAGTGGCCAGATGCAAAGCAGGCATGTATGCGTGTTATTGCATGCTGGCACCTTTGAGGGGGGAAATTGTGCACAACAGCCAGAGAGGCTACCCACCACGTCTGTGGTCCTGACTAAGTAGTAGTTACCCTGAAAGACCTTGAAAAGGTAGGTGGTTGGGGGCGGGTGCACCAGGGGCTGGGGAAAATCTCTGTAGGAAAACAGTAAAGTTCTGTCAGTGGGACAACACCTCAGGAATGAGTTGCTGCTATTTGTATGACTCTGAAGTACACCCTCTGGGGGAGAAAAAAACATTACAAAGGTGAGTAATATTTTCTTCCTTCCTCTGTGATCCCTCTGCCTTCCACTGTGGTGCTGTCTGACTCTACTGCTCTGAGGTGGTGGAGTATAATGAACTGAATCCTACCCCAAACAGAAGGAAATTATTTTTTCCTTCTATTATTTATTACCTCAGCTTGGGGGGCGGTTGTTGCTTTGGATCTTACTTCAAGTGGGAGCTCTTGCAGCAGGCTATAACATTTAGGACTATGCACTGAGCACTAGGACCATCCGAAAACTTCTCTAGCCAGCAGTACACAGAATGCCCTCCAACGCCGGGCCCCACCCCGACGTCGGCCCTGGTACAAAAGGGGGCGGACCCAGCTCCACCTCAGTTCTTTTCTCGCCATGTCCCACACGTGAAGAGAGAAGATCAACTTCTTGGCTTGCCAGATTCAGCAGAACTGCTATCATGAAACCCGCTTTTTCACCATTTTTTTCGACAGTTTTCCAGTATTACCGACGTCAGACCGTTTTCGGCGGTTTTTGTAGTCATTCCGATGGATGTCTTCCCCGTCGTAGGAACATCACCAAAATAAGTGCGAGTGTGGGAGGCAGATCCCGGCCAAGGACTGCCATCGCCGCTGTGTTTTCTGCCTCGGGCTGGACCACGACACCATGGCCTGTTCCGCCTGCCAGGCTTTTACTAGCCAGACCCGGATCTGTCATCTCAAAGCCCTGAAGGCTTTTATTCTAGAGCAGAAAATGGATCTGCACTCCTCCTCCGAGGGGAAACGCAAGGAGAAAAAGCGCCACAGTAAAGACTGTAGTCGGTCCCGACACCAGTCCTAGTCCCGGTCTCTCTTGCGGCCCTCTCCCAAGAAGGCCCGCCCTTCGGAATCAGGAGAGGGTCCGAAATCCTCTCAGGCTAAGGCCAGATCTTCGCGGGGAAGAAGCCGGCCAAGCCGAAGGTAACCCCGCTAAGGGTTACCACAAAGCCCTTGGAGGTGAAAGTTGCAGCCCCACCTCCCAAGGCACTGGCGCCACCTGCTAAAGGCGCACCTCTGGAGCCCAAGGACTCTCCGGCACCCCCCGGCGGCACCCCGTCATTGGTACCACAACCGACGCCAGTTGAAGGGGTAAAAGGGTGAAGGATTGGCCATGGAAGCGCCGATGTCCCCATCGCCCAAGTCCTCCTCCCCCCTGGGCCCACAGGAGGGCTCTCCTTCACTGGCCGTCATTCAGGAGACTTCCTTTGCAAGCTGAGCGGCCGAAATCTTTACGAAGGACGAGCTGCAGGAGCCGTTTTCCTTTTGGTGGAGGCAGGTCCACAAGCGGACCCCCCCCCCGCCGGGCCCAGACAGCGGTACTAGACCCAGGGGATAAACCACAGCCAGGCGGTGAACCTTCCCTGCCAAAGTCACTGGAGCAACCGCCTACACCTCCTTCCAAGGCTCATTCCCGCACCCGGTCTGGAGACCACAGACGGCGCTCCACGGCATCTGGTGACCGTCGTCAGTCTAGGTCACGCTCTCTGAGTCCTTCCCGGTCTTCTAGATGGGAATGCTCCTGACATCGGTCCTCTGACTGACGTCGGTCTCTGCTCCATCGCCGGTCCCAGGACCCGGAGTCGGTCTTTGGACCGACATAGGTCCTCCAGTTAATGGTGACAGCGGGAGTCTGGTCATAAGGAGAGGTCAGATTATTCAAGATCTTATAGTCGATCTCCCTCATCTTCATCGTCATCAACTTCCCCTCTCAGCTTGCAGCGGTCCCCGAGAGAGAAGGACCAGCTTCGCTCGCCTCCAGATGATCCCACCTTCATGGACATCATGAGATATATCCAGGCCTCCGAGTGGGAGATGAAGGACCTGGACCCAGGACGGCAGAGACTAGTGAAGTACCTGAGGCAGAAGGAGTCGAAACGATTGGTGGTACCTCCTTTGGTGGATGCTTTCCAGGACCTCAAGCGGACCACCTGGAAACATCCAGCTTCAGTCCCGGCTGTTCCGAAGAAGTCGGATAGGCTGTACAAGGCCCCAAGGGCAGAAGCCTTCCTTGCTGAACACCCTCAGGCGGACTCCTCAGTGATCACAGCGGCCCATGATAAGTCCAGGCAGCCGAAACACATCAGCTCACAGCCTCCCGACGCGGAGTCTCACTATTTGGACCAGATGGGTAAGAAGGTTTATTCTGCCTCCACCTGTTCCATACGGTCCCTCAACTTCTTGATGCATATGGTCCAGTACCAGAATGCGCTATGGGAGAGGGACAAGAGCTGTTGAAGGCCATTCCAGATTCTGATTAGAAGACAGAGCTTCTGGATATCATGAAGTCGGGCTCAGACATAGGCTCCCATGTTCTGAGAGCCTCGTATGACACTGCAGATACGGCAGGCAGGGCAACCGCTTCCGGGGTATGCCTATGGCACCATGCTTGGTTGAGAGTCTCGGGCTTTCACCAGGATCTGCAGGCCGGTATCAGGGATTTACCCCTTCCAGGGTACCGTGCTGTTTGGGCAGGAGACAGAAGCCTTGATTTCTCGTCTCCAAGAGTCGGGCAAGTCTGTCTGGTCGGTCCGCCAGATGTACTGTGGTGACCAGCGAAGACAACGGAAACGGCCTTTTCGTAAGCCCTCAGGTGGCCAAGGTCATGCCCGTGGTAACCAGCAGGGGTAGAGAGGCGGCTTCCGTAGGAGGTCCGGTAACCAGCAGCCTGGAGGAGCTCCTACCCGTGGGCCCAAGTCTTCCCAGGCCTCTCTGCCTACACCTGGCTGAGCTCAAAGACTCCCTTCTGCACCCCCCTTCCACAAGAAGACCCTCATTGCCTCCCTGCAAAGGGGATACGAATGAGTGCCCCCTTGCTTGTTGATGTAGAAGACGACTGCCATGTTCTGTGGCAGCCGTCTTCTACATCAACTGTGACGGGCACTCATTCGCTATCCCCAGGAGCAGTGGAAGTTAGTACTGAGTCGCTGGAGGGCGCATTCTGCTGTCCGCGGTGCACGTTCCGGGTGTCCTCAACAATCTGGCTGAGAGCCTAAGCAGGTCTCGTTCCAGAGCGCACGAGTGGGAGCTGCTACAATCCATAGATCAGCTCTTCGACAAGTGGGGTCATCCAGAGCTGGACCTCTGTGCGTCACCACGCAATGCCAAACTGCCAGTGTTTTGCTCGCGAGAGCACGCGCCTGGAGTTTTCTGGCCAGGCGCGTTATCCCTCTGCTGGGCAGGGAAGTTTCTCTATGCCTTCCTGCCCTTTCCTCTCATTCAGTGTCTCCTACTAAAGTTGCAGGCAGAAGGAGCCCGCATGATTCTCATAGCTCCAGATGACCTCGGCAGATTTGGTTCCCACTCCTGCAGCGGTTATCCATGGAGCCTCCAGTTCCGCTGCCCATATGCTCGCAGTTGCTGTCCCAGTAACAGGGCTCTCTGGTCCATCCGGACCTTCGGTCCTTGCACCTACATGCTTGGCTCCTTCAGACGTAGCTCAAAACAGATACGGGGTCTCCCCGGAAGTGGCGGCAGTCCTAGTTTCGGCGATAAAGCCCTCCACCCGCTCCGCTTACCCTACGAAATGGAAGCGTTTTTGTCTGTGGGCCTCGTCACATTTGGACCCCGTCACTTGTCCAGTGAACTCAGTGTTGCAGTATCTCCTCTCCTTGTATCAAAATGGCTTGAGTTACTCCTCTATCAAGGTGCATATGTGGGCTGTCTCCGCCTATCATGCTGTCATTGAAGATAAGGCGTTGGCACAATTAGATGTCGCCCGCACCTTTTTAAGAGGAATTTTACACATGAGACCTCCCATTCGGGACCCTGTCCCACCCTGGGATATCCTTTTTGTGTTGGAGAAGCTCACCCTCCCTCCCTTTGAACCAGCAGTGGATTGTGAGCTGCGTTACCTTTCTTGGAAGGTTTGTTTTTTGGTTGCTGTTACTTCAGCTCGAAGAGTTTCTGAGCTTCAGGCTCTGATGTGTAAAGAGCTGTATTTAATTTTCCACAGGGAAAGGGTTTCCCTTAGAACAAATCCTAAGTTTCTTCTGAAGTTGGTCTCGGAGTTGACCCTCAACCAGTCAGTTGACCTTCCAGTTTATTTTCCTTCCCCATCCAATAGAGGGGAGGCTCTCCTCACAAACTGGATGTCCAGAGGACATTGAGGTATTGCCTCAAGCGGACGGCTGCGCACCGTCAATCAGAGCAGCTTTTTGTGGCCTTTGTGCCACAATGCTTGAGTAAACCGGTGACCAAGCAGACGATATCGAAGTGGACAGTCCACTGCGTTTCTTTCTGCTATGAGAAACACAATAAGCCCCTACCAGGCCCGGTTAGGGGTCACTCCACTAGAGGAGTGCCTGCTTCATTCGCCGCCCTAAGAAATGTCTCTTTCAAACAACATGAAGTCTTGCTGTATTCTGACAATTGCAGTTAGGTCCTGCCTTTCAACTGCCCCGGAGAACATAGGGTAACTTTTCTTTGCATGGCATAGAATGTTCATCTCGAGCTCAGTTGAAGCCTCTGCCTGTTGTTATTCGAACTGCAGCTGTCAAATTCTTTACTCCGCCTCACTGAACAGTCGCTCCGGAGATTTCTCCTGCTGCTCGGTTCAAAGTTGGTTGAAGTGTCGGTTTTCGGTCATTTTTTTCCGAATTCTTGTTACCGCATAGTCAGTTCAAGTCTCTGTCTATGGTACCGTGAGTACTAGATTGGTTTTTGTTCTGTTTTCTGTGTGGAACTTGTAAACTGTAGATCGGTTCAGCTGAACCGATAATTTTGAGGTAAAATTTGTACTTTACTTTAGTGTGTGGTTACTGGGCCGTATCAGTTCTAAAAAGAACGGGTTTTAGTACGTTTTTTTCCAAGACCCGTGACATGGTCAGGAACCGATGGGGGAGTCTTGCCTGGCGGATTGCTGAAAAAAGGGTAAGTTTGGTTAGGTTGGCCATGTCTGAGAAACCCAAGAAAAAACCGGGCCCACTGGGTTTCAACACTGCAGTGTGTGTGGGGAGGTCTTTGCTAAGGCTGATCCCCACACCACCTGTGTTTATTGTCTGAGGTTTGACCACCTTGATTCAGACTGCCAAATTTGCAAAATATTTCCCAAATCTACCCTGGAAAAGAGATTAGGTAGACTGAGGGAAAGGGAGGCCGAGAAGTCCGCTGACCCGGATGGCTAGCCCGGTTTGGTTCTGACCAAACCAGAAGGAGTGCCCTCTGACCAGGGCGATACTTCTTCGGGCAAAAGGAGAGCCGATTCCGAGGAGTTGGTTCCAACAAAAAGAAAAAGAAAAGACAAGTCGACCGGTTCGGATCCAGAATCTCATACTCCGACTGCCGATGAAACAGCCAAAACGATTAGGATTATGGAATCGCTTCGATCAGTTCCGACTGAACCGGCACCATCTGTCAGGGGCTTGGTTTGGTTGGTTCCCCTGGTTTCGGATTATACCGTGGAAGAATTTTATGAACCGGAGTTTGAGGAGGAGGGAGAGTATGAGGATGATTATGGTGAAAGTCTGGATGTGCCTATTGACCTGGACATCTCCCCAGACAGACCTTCAGGTGTTTCTCCTCCTAGGCTTTCGGAGTCCCCTTCACACTACATGTTTTACAGAAAGGTGGCTGATACCCTCCAGCTTCCTGTGGAGGAGGCAGTAGAGGATCAGGAAGAGCCTGTTTATGTTGAGATGATGGACATCCCAGAGTCCAGGAGATTGTCTATTCCCCTCCACAAATCTTTTGGGAAACAGACACAAAAAATTCTTAAGTCTCCCAATTCTATACATCCTGTGGACAGAAGAATGGAAAAGAGGTATACTCTTTCAGGCTCAGACATGGAGTTCCTTTTTCAGCAATGCAGCCATGTTGGGGTTGTACAGGCTGCTGCCTGTGATCAGGCAAATATTCCCTTGGCATCACACCCCCCAGACAAGGACTCAAGGAAGATTGATGCCATGGCAAAGAAGCAGTACAAGGCGGCATCTTTGGGACTCAGGCAGGCTAATTATATGGCCTGTGCAGCCAGGTACCAGAAATCCAGGTGGGACACTGTACTGGCACTGGCTAAACAGGTTCCTACCCAGCTTGCCAAGGAGCTGGAGCAGGTGGATGCAGATGGGATTGAGGCATCGAAAGTTCAGTTTCATGCTGCTGCTGCTGTAGACTCCAGTGATGTGTCATCAAGAGTCATGGCTACATCTGTGGCTCTTCGGAGAATGGCTTGGCTCATATGTACTGGCCTCTCACAGGATACCCAGGCGAAGGCCATGGATTTTCCTGTAGTGGGTAATTCTCTGTTTGGGGAGCAGACAGAGAATTACATGAAGAAAATGGATGAATACAGGACCACTTACAGGAGGGCTCAGGCCAAAGAAAGGCAAGCAACTCCTCAAAGGCAGCGGTCCAGGGGCAGGCCTTTCCAAAGGCCTTTTTACCAAGCACAGGCCTCTTCTTCTTCTTCTTCTTTTTCGCAGAGGGGGTTCTTGAGAGGGAGAGGCAGAAGGGGGATGAGCAGGCCTGCATCCACCCCTCAGCCTAAAGCCCCTGCCAAGCAGACACCCTTATGGGTGTGCCCGGGTCGATTCTCCTATACCAGTAGGGGGCAGGCTAGCTTACTTTGTCCAGGACTGGATGTGTCTTACATCAGACAAGTGGGTCCTGGAAGTAGTAAGCCAGGGACTGGTTCTCAGCTTCAAAAAATTTCCCAAGATGACAGCCAGATCTTTTCCACCTACGAATCTCTCAGAGACCTTTGCCCTAGAGGCAGAGGTTTCTTCTCTCCTAGCTCTCAGAGCTATAGAGAGAGTTTCTACCCTACACTGGGGCAAAGGATTGTATTCCAGGTACTTCCTAACCCCCAGTAAGACAGGAGAGTGGTGACCCATCCTGGACCTAAGATATCTGAACAAACATCTTCTAAAGCCAAAGTTCAAAATGGTAACTCTGGAAATTATCCTTCCCTCACTAAGGCCAGGGAACTGGCTAGCCTCCCTGGACCTCAAAGATGCCTACGTTCACATTCCCTTCAGGTGCTCCCACAGAAAGTATCTCAGGTTCAAGTTGCCCTCAGGCCACTATCAGTTCAGAGCAGTGCCCTTTGGCCTAACATCAGCCCCAAGGGTCTTCACAAAGTGCCTGGCAGTAGTTGTTGCCTTCCTTAGAAGACAAAAGGTTTCCATTTTCCCATACTTGGACGACTGGCTCATAGTAGGTCAGTCTCCAGACCAAGTCAAGTCACACCTGCAAGTGACCCAGCAAGTGCTCACTTCTTTAGGATTCCTTCTCAGCCTACCAAAGTCAATTCTCAAACCAGTGCAGCTCCTCACCTTCATAGGTGCAGAACTGGATATGATAAAGGCAAGAGCCTTCCTTCCCCTGGAAAGGGCAAGGACCATGGAACTGGCCTCTTCATTCAGCCTTCAGGTGTCTCGACCAGCAAGGCATTTCCTTCAGCTGCTGGGCCACATGGCAGCTTCCACAGCAATGGTCCAGGGTGCAAGATTCCAAATGAAGGACATTCAGTTCCACTTAAGAACTTTTTGGTCCCAAAGAAAGGATTCCGTTACCAAACTAATTCCAGTGACTCGAACCCTGATCCAAGTCTTGCAATGGTGGCAGGATCAAGACAATTTGAGGCAAGGGGTTCCATTTGTCACTCAGTATCATTCAGTGGTCCTCACCACAGATGCTTCCCTGCTGGGCTGGGGAGCCCATTTGGGGGAACTTACCACCCTGGGACTGTGATCGCCTCAGGAATCTCTGCTTCACATCAGTCTCTTGGAACTCAGAGCAGTGTTTCTGCAACTACAAGCTTTTTCCACATCTGTACAGAACAAGGTGGTTCAGGTCAGAACAGACAGCACCACCACCACCATGTGGTACATCAGCAAGCAAGGAGGCACTCTGTCTATGGCCTTGTGCATAGAAGCAATGAAGTTGTGGTCCCTGGCCTATTCTCTGCAAACCTCTCTGATAGCAGTTCACCTCCCAGGGAAGGACAGTGTCTTAGCAGATGCAGTGAGCAGAATATCCCAGGGCCATCACGAATGGGCCCTAGATCCCCTGGTGTTGGAAGTGATTTTCTCGAGGTGGGGCACTCCAGAGATGGATCTTTTTGCAGCCCCAGACAATCACCAACTTCCTCTCTTTTGTTGCAGACCCCCAGTCTTGGGCTCAGTCCCCCTGGATGCTCTGATTCTGAACTGGGAAGGGAAATTTCTGTATGCTTTTCCCCCCTTCCCTCTCCTGCTCAGAGTGTTCAGAGCCTATTAAATTAACAGTTGAACAGTTCCTTTTGGGGATCTACCCGGACCACTCCACCCCACCCCGGGAAAGAGTATACTCCGCTATGTTTCGTGGCGTGAAAGCGATCACAAGACTTTGGATGAAACACAGATTCCCACGATACATAATTAGAGACAAATAATGGTAGAAATGTATAAAGCCGAGACTTTTAATCTGGAGCTTCGGGGGAATTCTATAATACAGGCTCGAAAATGGAATTTGTGGTCTCATTATGTTTTCTCCCCAAATCTAGATTTGGCTCTCTAATTCTATTAACTTTGCAAAGAGTTGGTAATTTATGGCATGTCCTGGCCCAAATCTACTTCTACATTAACTACGTCACCCTAGGCTTCACCCAGAATACAATCAAAATTGACTGAAAATTCCTCTGTATCTTACTAAACATTCTCTGACTACTTGTAAGCTGAACATAACCAATGCATCTTTTGCCTAAAAAACATTGTCCTAAGTGTAGTATTGTACAAAATCTTTTGAATAAAAACAAATTAAAAAAAAAAAAAAAAAAAGGGTAAGGTCAGAACCATGCAAAGTGATTCTGATTGCTCCAGACTGGGCCAGGCAGCCATGGTATCCCTTGTTGCTATCCCTAGCAGTCCATCTTCCCCTGTCTCTTCCCAGGAATTACAGCCTGCTAACATCCTCTCAGGGGAGGATTTGGTACCCGAATCTTCAGTCCCTCAATCTCAAGGCTTGGCTCTTGAAGAGTTAGAGTTTGTAGATCTGCATCTTTCCCAAGGGGTTCTGGATATCCTTAAGGCTTTTTGAAAGCCTTCCGCCAGAAAGACTCACAACTCCAAATGGAAAAGATTCAGCATTTGGTGTTCTAAGGAGAATATTTCTCCAGACTCTGCTGAATTGCCTACGGTTCTGGATTATATGGTCCATCTTAATGGCCTAGGTCTCAGACCGGCTACCCTTAAGATACATTTGGCAGCGGTTTCTGCTTTCCTGTCTATCGGCAAGTCTTCCTCTCTGTCATCCCATCCTGTATTCTGCAAGTTTTTCAAGGGTTTGCTTCACACCAACCCCCCCTTTAGGGGTCCTGCTCCTGCTTGGGATCTTAATGTTTGCATTGTTTAGCTTATGCAACCCCCGTTTGAGCCTTTGTCCTCAGCAGAGCTTAAGTACTTGACTTGGAAAACTGTGTTTTTGGTAGCCATTACTTCTGCCAGATGTGTCAGGGAATTGCAAGCCTCGTCAGTGGAATCTGATTTCATCTCTCTTCACAAAGATAAAGTGGTCCTTAGAACTAACAGAAAGTTCTTGTCTAAAGAGGTTTCAGATTTCCACCTCAACCAGTCTATACCTCTCCCTGTTTTCTTCACCGATCCTTCTTCCTCGGGAGAGAGGAGGCTACATAGTTTGGATGTTAAAAGAGCCCTTAGCTACTACATAGAACGTTCCAAGGGTCACAGGTTTGAATCCCTCCAGTTGTTCACTTATGGAGAAGTTGGTAAGGGCAAACCTGCCACTAAGAGATCTATTGCCAGGTGGATTGTTTCTTGTATACAATTTTGCTATGAAAAACTGGGTAGAACTCCACCCTCAGGCCTGAGGGCTCATCCCACAAGAGGTACAGCTGCTTCCCTGGCTGCTGCCAGGGATATTCCTCTCCTAGAAATTTGTCAAGCAGCCACCTGGAAAACAGTCCATACTTTCACCAAGCATTACTCTCTGGATATCCAGGCTAGGAGTGATGCTCGGTTTGGCACAGCAGTACTTCAGAGCTTGTTTCCAAAGTAGGTTCTGTCCCTCCTCCATGGAGGTACTGCTTGGTAGTCTGCAATTGTCAGAATACAGCAAGACTTCATATTGTTATAATAAAAAATTACTCACCTTAGTAATTATGTTTCTTCTAGTGGAGTCTTGCTGTATTCTGACCTCCCCCCCACCTCCCCTCTTAGAACCTAGTTTTTGGGATGTGGGTGGGCAGGAGCAGTGTTGGCACCCTAGGGGTGCCCCTTTTACACCCTCTTTTTCCTTTGGGTGGAATGTTGTTTTATTGATGTTTTGGTTTTTTGGTTTCCTGACTTGAGTCTTCCTTTGAGAACCAAAAACATTATATTTTTGCCACTTGGCTAGTTAAAAATTTTACAGTTTCCACACAGAACACCTACTGAGTTTTTGCTCATAAAGATCTGACGGTTGCAGTTCGAATAACAGGCGGAGGCTTCAACCGAGCCCGAGATGAACATTCTATGCCATGCATAGAAAAGTTAACCCTATGTTCTCCGAGGCAGTTGAAAGGCAGGACCTAACTGCAATTGTCAGAATACAGCAAGACTCCACTAGAAGAAACATAATTACTAAGGTGAGTAATTTTTTCATCAGGGACATGTGTGCGGCCGCGACCTGGAACTCTGTGCACACCTTTGTCAAGCATTACAGCTTGGATATCGTCTCCAGACGCCGAGCTGGCTTCAGCCTGGCTGTTTTGCAAGGACTTCTGTCCTGAGGCCTCTGGAGTCAACATATTCCACCTCCCGGGGTCGTCTACTTCTTTGGCATGGACTGCTTGGTATTCGGTCCTAAATGTTATAGCCTGCTGCAAGAACTCCCACTCGAAGTAAGATAGTACAGTTACGTAAGAACTTACCGTAACAGTAGATCTTCGAGAACAGCTCTTGCAGCAGGTAGTTTCCTTCCCATCTTCCCCTCTGGAGGTTGAGTCTTCTGACCTAATTCTTCAGCTACAGCGTCTTTTGACGCCTTCTACGAAACTTCCTTTGGAAGTGGATCCTCGTTCTCCACTTCAGAGGTCACACTTGAGCTGGGAGTCTCCGGCGGGAGAACTGGTGATGCTGGGGGACCACCCCCTTTTATGTGATGCCCGACATCAGGGAGGGCCGATGTCGGGGGCGGTCCCCCGCTGGATACTGCTAGCTAGAATTTTTCCATGGGGTCCTGGCACCTGCCGGCTTCAGTCCTAATGGTGTAACCTGCTGCAAGAGCTGTTCTCTAAGATCTACTGTTACGGTAAGTTCTTATGTAACTAATTTCTGGGCTCTTCTGGGGTTTGCCTTCTCAAGTTACCTCCTCGCGCAACCCAGTATGATCTCAGGGTCCCCAGTCTTGGTGGCTTCGCTCCCTAGATCTCAGAGCCCTGGCAGAGGCCAGGCATGTGCTTTTAGGTGCCCTTCACCCATCCCTCTTCAGCCACCCCCCCCCCTTCCTGCCAGGCCATGTGGGTCCTATGGGGCCCTTGACTTATGAGACTTTCAAAGCTACTGCGGCGGCCTTCCCTTCATACGTCAGGGCCATGGACGAACAGGTCTTCTGCCTGTGTCCCCTCCCCCCCCCAGTATTCCTCTGAACCTTTGAGCTCCACTTCCTCCTCGTCTTCCTCTCCTGAGGAAGAGGAACCTTCTGTCCACCTATCTGACGCTGATTTCACTGAATATCAGCGGTTCTTTTCAAGGCTAATTTCAGAGCTTCGCATCTCCTTCATCCGCAGGGACAATACCAAGCGGCAGATGCGTGCATTCTTCAGTGAATTCAGCGCTCACCACCTTGTGGTGCCTTCGTGGCTGATCCCCCCTTCCAGGAGGTGTCCATCCACACCTAGCAGTCTCCAGCTGTCCCTTCTCCAGCCCCAGAAGACTGCAGGAGATGGTATTGTGCCCCCCATGAGTCTCTAGGTTCTCTACCTCACCTGCCTTCGGGTCTGACACCCCTAGATACTCCTTCAGGGCTTCAGCGCCTGGCACATGACAGACCCCCGGATCCAGATTCTGCTGAATTTGATCAGTGGGGACAAAGAGTTTTCTCTTAAAGTCGTGTGTTGATGTGCATAGGTTCACATCAGGCACACCACGCTGTCTGTAACAGGCATCTGTGGTCGATGCTAGTACAGGTTCTGGCATCTGTGTCTGATAACGGAGCAGTCCAGACAGGCCATTGCCCTCTCTGCACAGGGTTTGGAGCTTGCAAGGCACCAGGCAAGGGCGTCTTACGATGCCAGCGAACTGGCTTCCAGACTGGCAGGGACAGCGATCTGCATACAGCGGATGGCATGGCTTCATCCGTCCAGACTGTCACCCATTGCCCTGCGTAGGGTGACTTCCTCTGCTTTCCGGGGGACCCACCTGTTTTCCTGCAGCGCAAGGAGGATTCTTCATGGGCATTCTCCGTCCCCACGGCCACGGGAGACGCCCCCTTGCCCTCATCAGCCTTAGACTGCACCAGTCTACTGGTTAGGGTCTCCCCCTCGTGCTTTCCACTAGTAGGAGGCTGAGGGATCTGTTCCCTCAGGGCCAAAATTCAGGCTCCCCTCCAGGGGAGCTTGGTATTCACCCAGCAGTAATGAATGGTGAAGACTGACATGGGAAGATATGGAAATTACGTACCTACTGTAATTCTTTTTTTTTTTTAATTCAAGTTTATTAACACATTTAAGACAGCATACAGTCAATCCATCACATTCTAACAATTTCCATCTATATTATTTTGTACAATCTTTATTTGTTCTCTCTCATATGCTTCCAGGCATTCCAGGTTTATATTACTGCATAACCAGGTTGTTACATAACTCTGTATTATTACCACACCATCTGAATCTTGCTTCTTATTTTACTTCCAACCTCCATTACCCATGAGTCTCCCCCCGGTCTTTTAAGAATTGAATTTTTCCTTTCATTTATATGTTTACCTTCATCTTCTTGTTGTATTGGCTTCCTGATCTATAGGGTGTCCTCTGTTCTGTATCTCTCATCTCCCTTCTGCCATTGCCCGTTGTATATGTGTGCGCTTATTGTGTTTCTCGTTGTCTCCCCTTTTCCTCCCTCAGTGTCCCATCATGTCCCATCTTGTCCACCTCCTTATGAATGTTGGCAATGTATTATTAATCTTGTGTGTCATTTCCTCCATTTCTTTAATTTCCTGTACAATGGAGACCCATTGCTTTTGTCTGGGGGGGTCACGAGAGAGCCATCTCCTCGTGATTGCATTTTGGACAGCCACTATTAGGATATTCCACAAGTATTTAGTGTCTGCTCCCTTCATTCCCTCCGGGGGTAGTCCCAGCACCAAGTTCTTCATCGTTAATGGCTGAGTGCCCATGAATACTCTGTTGATCTCTCATTATCTCTTCCCAGTATTGTCTGATGATCTCACAACTCCAGAATATGCGAGTGTGGTTTGCTGGTTGGACCCAACAGTTCCTTTAGCAGTGCCCATCTTTAGCTACCCCCCCCCCCAAACTTCCCTTGGATTTCAGGGGGTATAGAAATACCGAACCCTTACCTTCCATGCAAACTCTTGCCACTCGGGCGAGAGGGTGATTTTGTTAGCTGAGTTAAAGATCAGCTCCCACTCCCTTTCTGTTGTATTTATGTTGCCCTCTCTCTCCCATCTATTTTTCAAAGCTGTAGTGGTTATAGTAGGAAGCTGTCTGATTGCTTTGTATAGTGCAGATATATGTCCTTTCTCCTGTTTCCCATTGACTATCAAGAGTATTGTCTGTATCAGGTCCTCTGCTGGGGGTTCTAAGAGTGAGGATTCTAGGGACGTGGATATGTTGTTCAATCCGCACTGTCTGGCAGGTTCCTTGCAACTTTAAATCTTGCCGGAAGGTCTTCAAGCTGACTCCTACCCCACCCACCCGGGTGGCAAAACCCTCGGCTCCGCCCCATGATGCCAGATCTTCCTTACCACTTGGAAGCTCAGGTTCCCTCCTTAGCGCTCTGCGTTTTAGGCCTGGATCCTAATTCGGAGTTCGAAAATAATTTTAAAATTCTCTAGATTTACTTCGCCCGCTGGCTCGATGGATAAATCCACTCCCAGCTTCCGTCGGTGCCCTTGTGGACAGAAAATGTCCCAGACCGACCCGCACTCCACGTGTGTCTATTGCCTGGGTCTTGCTCACGATCTGCAGGCCTGCGATCTCTGCAAATCTTTCACAGCTTCAGTTCTGGAAGACCGTGCTGCCAGACTCCCAACTGGGGCGCCCCAAGAAATGGTACCCACCGGTGTAGTCGAAGGAGGCCCATTGGGCGGTGTCCGCGCCACAGGAATGCTGTCACCACTGTCTCTGAGACAGTCCTATCCTCAGTTTTTGGACTTGGCTGGTGTCTGTGGATTACCTGATGATGCCAGACCAGGGCTAGTCAACACTTACTCTAGCCCGATTCGAAATTAACGTTTTGAACTGGTGGTCTGGCCCATTTGGCGCCTGTCTTCTCCAGGGAGTCAGAAGGAGCTCCTTCTCTGTCTCTGTCCATCTTAACAAAGAGGTCACCCTCTCTTGGGGCTTCCCTTCCCCCCCCCCCAAGCACTGATGCATATCTGAGTGCTAGTGGAGTCTTTTTTCCCTTTACCTGGTTGGGGGCTGTCCCTCTCCGGAACAGATTTTGCCTTTGCATTCTGTGAGCTCTCAGCCTGAGTGATGGGTAATGGGATAGTGGGAGGTGTAGGGAAATCTGCCTCTCTCGTTTCAAGCTGTGCAAAAGATTCGTTTGAACCATCCAAACCAGTTTTGTCTGAAGGGATCCTTGCTTCCTCGGTCTAAGCTTCAAGCCAATTTCACTCAAGATTTTTGGTAGTATTTTTTTCTCCTCCCAATATCCCCCCTCTTTTTCTTCCCTTTTCTTCTTTCTTCCTTTCCCTTATCTGTTCCTCCCTTGGAGCCATCCAAGGAAGCAGGCCGTGCAGTCACTTAGGGTAGGGTTCTTCTCTTTCCTGTCCTCTTTTCAGTTTATTCCTTTTTAAGTTTTTTTTTTTTTTCCTTTATCTATCCCTTGGCTCTCTTGCCTCGCTCTTATTCTTCTAATCTTTTTTATTTTGCCTCTCCACTTACAAAACTGGGATGGAGGAGGAGTCTATGGTGCCTAACGGCCACCCCTCACACACCACGCAGTGCATGACTCTCGCGGGCGGTGCCATCGATGCCGAAACCTCCCTCAAAAACAAAACAAAAAAAACTCCCATGGCAGGTGCGCGCCTCCGGCTTACACCCAGCAGTAATGAATGGTGAAGATAGAAGAGAAGATCAAGAATTACAGTAGGTACGTAATTTCCATATCCTGCAAGCTGCGTTCAGAAGGTGCGGCACCCCAGAGGTGGACCTCTTTGCAACCCCAGACAATCACCAGCTGCCACAATTCTGTGGCCTCCTGCAGTGGGCACAGTGCCTCTGAATGCACTGCTGTTGGATTGGACAGGGAAGTTTCTGTATGCCTTCCCTCCATTTCCCCTGTTGCTCAGCGTACTGAACAAGCTCAGGGTTCAACCAGCGACTGTGATCCTCATTGTTCCAGACTGGGCCAGGTAGCCGCAGTATTCACTGCTCCTGACCCTGTCAATATCCAGACCAATCTCTCTCCCCAGGAGGCACAACCTACTGACCTCCTCACAGGGCAGGATCCTTTACCCCAATCTCCAGTCCCTCAGGCTCAGGGTTTGGCTCTTGAGGACTTTGAGTATTCTGACCTAAACCTTTCTGAAGGGGTTCTAGAGGTCTCAGAGTTTCTAGAAAACCCTCTACTATGAAGACTACTTGCACCTCTAAGCGGAGGAGGTTTTCTATCTGGTGCCATCAACAAGATATAGACTGTAGCCAGACTGGCTTGCCAGTCATTTTGGATTTATCTTGGACACCTTCATTCCTTTGGCCTCAGGCCATCTACCCTTAAGGTGCACCTGGCAGCAAACCGGGTATTCAGAAAGTTTTTTAAGGGTCTGTTACACTTGCATTCCCCGCACAAGGAGCCAACTCCTGCATGGGACCTCAATATATGCATTGGCTAGCTAATGCAGCCACTCTTTGAGCCCAAGTCCTCAGCAGAGCTCAAGTATGTGACATGGAAAACAGTGTTCCTGGTAGCTATCACTTCAGCCAGGAGGATCACTGAGCTCCAGGCCTTGTCCACAGAACCAAACTATATTTCACTCCATAGGGACAAGGTATTCCTCAAGACTAACAGGAAGTTTCTCCCTAAGGTGGTGTCAGATTTTCACCTGGATCAGTCTATCTCTTTGCCAGTCTTTTTCACTGACCCTTCCAGTTCAGGGGGAACATAGGCTGCATAGCTTGGATGTCAAGAGGGCTATCTTTTACTACCTGGATCACACCAAAATTCACAGGCAAGACAATACTCAATTTTTTCCTGACCTACGGAGAGGTGTGAAAGGGCAAACCTGCCTCAAAGAGGACTGTTGAACACTGGATTGTTGCCTGTATCCAGTTCTGCTACAGCAAAGCAGGCAAAGAACCCCTGGTAGGCCTTACAGCCCATTCTACAAGGGGTACAGCTGCTTCTATAGCAGCTGCAAGAGATATTCCTTTGTTGGAAATTTGTGAAGCAGCTACCTGGAAAACTGTTCAAACATATACCAAACAGTATAGCCTCGACACCCAGACTAGAAGTGATGCCAGATTTGGCACAGTAGTACTGCAGAGCTTGTTTCCTAAATAGGTTCTCTGCCCTCCTCCAAAGGTACTGCTTGGGTAGTCTGCATATGTCAGAATACAGTAAGATTTCCTGGGGTTAGAAGAAAAAATTATTTACCATAGTAATCTTGTTTCTTCCAAGGGAATCTTACTGTATTCTGAGCTCCAACCTTACCTCCCCTACTAGAACCTATGGGCACTGCACTACAGCTGTCCTTGCTGTTTGAAACTTCTGAGTTGTTTCTTGTTGGGGCAAATGTAACTTGAGTCTTAGTGATGCCCACACTCTTAAATGTAAGGGGATTTTTTTTTTTTTTTGGGAGGGGGGTGCTAGTTCTTTATTAGGATAGTTTATTGTTATGCATGCTCCATAAGAATCTGACGGTTGCAAAATGTATTCCAGGGACGGTGGTTTGAAAACTGAGCTTCAGCTTAGCATTCCATCTTTTGCATAGGTTCTGTTAAACATTTCAGCTCTGGGGCAGTCCTATGGTGAGACCATACTGCTGCATATGTCGGAATACAGTAAGATTCCTGTGGAAGAAACAAGATTACTATGGTAAGTAATTTTTTTCTTTCTAGGGACATGGATATGTTGTTCATCCACACTGTCTGGCAGGTTCCTTGCTGCTTTAAATCTTGCCGGAAGGTCTTCAAGCTGGCTCCTCTCACCCACCCGGGTGGTAAAACTCTCGGCTCCGCCCCATGACGCCAGATCTTCCTTACCGCTTGGAAGCTCAGGTTCCCTCCTTAACGCTCTGCGTGTTAGACTGGATCCTCATTCTTCGGTTCGTCCGAAACTTCGTTTAAAATTTTCAAGACTTGGTCTTCCTTTTCTCTCACGCTGCGATGGACAAATTGGCTCCGGTTTTGGCGGGCGCCACTGCGGGCAGAAAGATGTCAGGGCGGATCCGCACTCACGTCTGTGTCACCTCGGCCTAGAACACGATCCCGAACCTCGCGAATCTTGCTGTCGGTCTCAATCAGCGTCTTGGAGGACCCGTGCTGCCGTTGAAGCTCGGCGCCGGAGAGCGCACCAGCGGTCAAGTTGAAAGAGGTTCATGGCAGTTACCGCGGTGGCTGGCTCCTGCTGAACAGCTCGAGCAGATGATCGCCTCTGGAGGAGGAGGCGCCCAGGCCGCGATCTTCTCCTCCTCGGTCGCGGCATTTATCCTGCTCTCACTTGGGTACCAGATTCTGCTTCTGCTCAAGGAGCTTTGGCATTCCCTTTCCACGAAGGGAGGGGCCATCGGGACATTCCTCTCAGTCCAAGAAGAAGGATCCCAAGGGTAAGTCCCATCGTCGGCGTTCATGGGAGCAGGAGAGGTCCCCTTCCCCGGACAGCCGACCGTCGACTTCGGTCGAGGTTACGGCTAAGGCTGCTGGCTTCACGGCGTCCTCAGCAGGTCAGCCGGCCGAGACAACTGTCGACGCGGTTGAGATATTTCTCGACCCGTCGGACGGTTTGTCGACTGGTGAGGCCAACAACCTATCTTCGATGGTCCCTCCGGTGGAAACCGAGAATTTACCTGCGCCATCGGTGCAGCTGTCCCCGGTTAAGACGTCCAAGCCGAGGGAGGAGCGGGTGTCCCCTGCTCCCTCCCAGGCCCGCCCTCTGACACACTGAGGTTCTCGGTCTCGGTCGCTGACCTCTTCTCGGTCCAGCCGATCCGCCGACATCGGCGGTCTCGATCTTAACACGCGAGTGGCGGCTCCACCGTCCTCCTCGTCTTCTTCCTTGGATGAGGAGAGGCTTCGGCGCAAATTGCGTCAACGCTACGAGGAGCTGATGTGGCAGCAGTTACGTTGTCCAGGGCTAAGTCGACTCCAACGCCTTCCCTGGCCATCAAGCGGCTGTCACCCGATCGGCCGAAGCAACCTCTCGTGGCAGTTGAGATGCCCATGTCTGGGCCGGTTGTTTGGCCTAAGCTTGCTGCCCCACCGATTGTGGTGGAACCTCCGCCTCCACAACCGAAATCGGGGGCACAGACCAAGGATTCTCGGTCGGCTCAAGGCCTGCCCCACAGGTTGTCGGTCACCCTCACTCCCGACCGTACTCGGTAGGTGGAGGGTGGCTCAGGCCCTAGGCAGCTCTTCGCGGACTCTTTGGAGTCCGACGACGACTCCTCCCTATTCTCCAGGCAGGTTGACCTGGAGTCCTCCGAGGCCAGTCACTGAACGAACCCATCGCCCTTATGGGTCTGCTTGGCTCATCTCGGAGTCCACGGGATGCAGCTCGAGCCCGTGTCCAAACGGGCCAAGTATCCCCTGACAGAGATACTGGACCGAGGGGATTCACCCACAGAGGCCTTTCCTGTGGCTGAGGCCATTGTCGGCCCAGCCTTGGAGCTTTGGCAGCGGCCTGCTTCCTGTCCTGCGCCTTCAGCCAGGATGGCCAGGAAGTATGCGGTCCCTACCGGCTTTCTGCCTGGGTTTTCGGAGCACCCCTGTGCTGAGGGGTTGGTCACCGACAGCGTTTTCCGGCGTTCTGAGAACGCCAGGGACGTGGACAAGTCCCCCGACAAGGAGTCCAAAAAGCTGGACTACGCCGGGTGCAAGGTGTATGCTGTGTCCTCCCTTGGCCTCCGCCAGGCCAGCTCGGCCGTGCTGATGGCACACTTCTCCCATGCCCTCATGGGCTCCCTGGATGAGGTGATCCCTCATCTCCCGGCCGACCTCCAGACCATAGTCCGGCAGGTCTGGGACCAGGATAGGGCAGTGGCGAAGCAGCAGCTCCAGACAGCTCTGGACATAGGGGATTCCTGTGCCAGATCAGTGGCGGCCACAGTGGCCATGCGCCGCAGGGCATGGCTGAGGATATCCACCTTTACGGCGGATGCCCAGCACAAGTTGGCAGATGTCCCCTTCTTGGGGACTGACCCCTTCGGCCCTGGAGTGGAAGGTCACCTCCAGCAGATCGAAAAGTCCAATGCCACCCTGGACTCGGTCACCTCTGCCCAGAAGGACAAAGGCCGCCGTCAGCAGCAGCACAAGCCCTTTCGTCCTTCTGCACCTGCGGGACGTCCGGCCCAACAGCACCAGCATCAGGGCCTGCAGACTCGAGCTTGGCATCCCAAACCCAAGCCCGCGGCTTCCTCCAACAGGAAGCAGGGAGGTAAAGGCCCAGGAGGTCCCTCGGCCGGTCCCTCCTCCAAGCCTGCCCAGTGACGGGTTGAGGGGTGTCGCCCCCAGCCTCATCACTCCCTCTGGGTTCCCCTCGTGGGGGGACGGCTCCGCCACTTCCTTTCCGCCTGGTCCGCTGTCACCACGGACCGCTGGGTGTTGGAGGTGGTAGGAAAGGGCCTGCCTCTGGAGTTCGAGCAGACCCCACTCTTATGAGCCATCGGCCCTCGGGGGGGCTACGGGGTCCGCAGCCTCACTGTCAGCCCGCTGAGCCGATATTGCTCTGCTCCTCGAAAAAGAAGTGATCAGGAAGGTGGCGGATCCTCCTCCAGACCTGGGGTTTGTGTCCAGGTATTTCCTGGTCCCAAAATGGACGGGGGGCTGGCGCCCCATTCTCGACCTGCATGACCTGAACAAGTTCCTAAGGTCTCGGACCTTCAGGATGGTCACTCTGGCTCAGATAATCCCATCCTTGGAACGAGGCGTGTGGTTCTGTTCCCTGGACCTCCAGGACGCGTTCTTTCACGTCCTAATCCGTCCGTCTCATCAGAGATTCCTCCGCTTCAGAGCGGAGGGATCCCTGTAGTTCCGGGCCATGCCCTTCGGCCTCTCCCTAGCTCCCAGGGTCTTCACCAAATGCATGGCAGTGGTGACAGCATTCCTGCGGCGCCGAAGGGTCCAGGTGTACCCGTACCTGGACAACTGTCTGATTGCAGCCCCCTCCAGAGCGGAGGTGGAGCGATCCAGAGATCTGGCCCTCCAGGTTTGCTCTCAGATTGGCCTCCTCATCAACGAGGCCAAGTCGGAACTTGTCCCAAAGCAGGTGATGCATTTCATCGGTGCAGAGCTCGACTCTTTTCGAGCCAGAGCACAGCTCCCGGCGGACAGGGCCGAGGTTCTTTCCTCCTTTGCCCAATCATTTCTGGTTGGGCAATCACACCCTGCCCGGGACTTCCTGCGCCTCCTGGGCCTCATGTCAGCCTGCACCAGCGTGGTCCATTGGGCCCGCTGGTACATGCGTCCCCTTCAATGGGGACTGGCCAGTCAGTGGTCAGGCGCTGATCCGTTGGATCAGCTAGTGACAGTGACCCAGGGATGTGGGCAGCTGTCCAGTGGTGGACCGTTCCAGCACATCTGCAGGAGGGCATCCCGTTTGTCCGCTCGAGCCGACGGTCTCTCTATCGACTGATGCCTCTCTGATGGGTTGGGTGCCCATCTGGGGAGCACAGCGCCCGGCCTCTGGTCCCCTCAGGAGTCCTGATGCCACATCAACCTGCTGGAGCTAGGCGGTCTGTCTAGCCCTCACCGCCTTTGCTCCGTTTCTACGGGGTCAAGTGGTTCAGGTCCAGACGAACAATACCTCGACCATGTACTATCTAAACCGCCAGGGCGGGACGCGCTCCTTGCCTCTGTGCAGGGAAGCTCTCCACATTTGGTCACTCGTGCACAGCCTGGAGGTGGATCTCCTTGCCATTCATGTGGCAGGAGCCTCCAACACCCTGGCCTATGCCCTAAGCCGGATAGGGACTGCGTCTCACGAGTGGTCTCTCCTGCTGGAGGTAGTACAAGATCTCTTCTCCCAATGGGGCACGCCTCAGGCGGACCTGTTTGCCTCCAGGGAGAATGCGAAGCTGAGACTGTTTCATGCCTGCCCCCCTCAGCAGGGCTCGCTGCAGGGAGATGCCTTCTCGAGGCCGTGGACCCAGGCCTCTTCTACGCCTTTCCCCCATTTCCCTTGATCCACAAGGTGCTTCTCAAGGCGAGGAGGACAAGGCGCAGGTGATTCTGGTAGCCCCAGACTGGCCCCGTCAGTTCTGGTATCCAGATCGCCTCAGTCTCAACTCAGGCTCCGAGGCGGCTTCCAGCCCGCCGGACCTGATCTCAGTCAATCAGGGAAGGTATTCCATCGGACCTTTAATCCCTGCACCTGACGGCCTGGTTTCTGGCGGCTGGGAGTTCCAGGCCTTGGGTCTTTCTGACGAGGTCCTCAACGTCGTTGGGCGTCCCGTATGGAGTCGACCAGAAAATGCTACGCCTTCAAATGGAAGAGATTTTCCATTTGGTGTCAGGGCAAGGGCCTGGACCCTTCCTCCTGTTCCTTGGCAAGCATTCTGGACTACCTGTGGTCCCTTTCTCAGCATGGGCTTTGGTCGTGACCCTAGGTGCACGGCAGCCATCTCCTGTACGCCGGCCGGGAAGCAGTCGGCAGTGCAGGAGAGTGGTCAAGCGCTTCAAAGGCCTTGATGACATATCCTCTCGTGTGAGAACCTCCACCTCCATGGGATCTACTGCTGGTATTGGCTAAGCTCATGGGCAAGCCATTCGAACTGATGCACAGGTGTGACATCTCTCACCTGTCGTGGAAGACCGCCTTCTTGGTGGCTATCATGTCAGCCAGAAGAATGGGAGAGCTCCAGGCGCTTTCCATCGAGTCTCCTTATCTGGTCTTCCACAGGGACAAGGTTGTCCTGCGCCCCCACCCGAAATTCCTTCCGAAGGTGGTGTCGAATTTCACCTTAACCAGGTGTTGACTCTGCCGGTGTTCTACCCCAGTCACACCTCTGAGGCCGAATATAGGCTCCATACTTTGGACCCTAGAAGAGCGCTCGCTTATTATAAGGAGCGGACGGCTGAAGTTCGGGGAGAGGTTCGCCAGCTGTTTGTCACCTACGCTGAAGCCGCACCTGGCAGACCTGCAGCCAAGCGGATGATAGGCAGGTGGGTCACCTCCTGCATAGATCTCTGCTATACGTTGGCGGGCATGGAGCCTCCCAGAGGGATAAGAGCTCATTCTACCTGCCATACCGCTGCATCGGTATCTGCTTCCAGGGACATCCCTATCCAGGAAATCTGCAGGGCTGCTACCTGGAAGTCAGCACATACCTTCATCACCCACTACCACATCGACCTTGAGTCACGCCGGGATGCTGGTTTTGGGGCCTCGGTTCTCCAGTCTTTATTTCCCAATTAAGTATCGGGGTGCGCCTTGCCTCCCTCCTCCCGGAGAACTGCTAGGAGTCTGCCAGACAGTGTGGATGAACAACATATCCATGTCCCTAGAAATACAGGTTACTCACCTGTAACAGGAGTTCTAGAAATGGTATATGTTGTTCATCCACACGACCCACCCAACCTCCCCGGCTTCGACGCACAACCTGGCTTCCAGCGGGCTAGATCTGGCGTCATGGGGCGGAGCCGAGAGTTTTACCACCCGGGTGGGTGGGAGGAGCCAGCTTGAAGACCTTCCTGCAAGATTTAAAGCGGCAAAGAACCTGCCAGTGTGGATGAACAACATATACCATTCCTAGAACTCTTGTTACAGATGAGTAACCTATATTTTTGACCCTCCTCCCCAACTGCTTGACCTTGGTCAGGCTCCTTGCAGTCATGGGTACAATCGAAGGTTCCACAGTAACTCTGGGCTTGTCGATCTTGACTCCACTTGAGCAAGTGGTCAAGACTGTTCTTGAGCTTGTTGACCAAATGTCAGAGGAGATCGACAAGGAGTTTATCTTTCACGCCCCCGTTCTCCTGGTCCTCACTCAGGAGAATGTGACCCAGTCGGCAACCCTGGCTCAGTTGCCTCAGGAGCGGCCTTCACCAGTGGTTATGCCTCCGAAGCCTTTGGCCTCTAGTGCTTAACCTGCCAAGGCAGGTGGTTTATACAAACTTCCAGAGGACACCTGTCAACCCTTGGGTTGACTGTCACAGTTGAGATTGAGGTGCCACTTGTGCTCTCTATCCTGCTTAATTGGCAAGCGTCGCTAAGGACGATCCTTGGCCGAGGAGATGCATCGATGAAAATTGCGTCCTTACTATGAGAAGCTCCTCTGGCAGCAGTAGATAATGATTGGGGGGGGGTTAGGGTTCTACCTCTGGATCTTCGGTCCCATGTCCTATGCCGGTCATTCCTATGCTGGTCCAAGCTTCTCAGCAGTCCACTGTGTCTGCTTCTGTGTCCCTTCGGGTGGAGCCAGTGTCCAGGGCCCTGTCCAAGGAGCCTCGCTCCGCATATGGCTTACCAGGCTGGCTCTCTTTGGAAATCGCCCAGGCTTAGAATACCAGGCTGGTCCATGGGGGCAAACAGTCGAGAGCTGTTTTCGAGGAATCCTCGGATGACTCTGAATGAGAGTCATCCATGGCCTCGACCAGGACTTTTATGTTCGACCAGGAATCTGTCGAGTAGTTGGCCAGTGGGCATTGGCAGATGTCTTGTGGGGCTTTGGTCCAACTTATTTTGGAATCCATGAATGTGAACTTGGAGCTAGTTCAGAAAGCAGGCCAAATACCTGTTTAATGACGTACTGAACAATGATGATTCCCCAGGGGTTGCTTTCCTGTGGCTGAGACAATCTGGGGAGTGGCCCTGAAGTTTTGGCAACAGCCAGCATCGTGCAGACATCCTCCACTCTTATGGTCCGCAAGTACGTGGTCCCGCCAGCCTCACTTTCTGGGTTCTCCTGGCTTGGTTTTGGACTCTGCTTTCTGTAAATTGGGGGTCAGGGGTATGTGGACAGGCCTCCAGAGAGTCCAAGAAAATTGACCATGCAGCTAAAAAGGTGTATGTTGCTGTTTCACTGGGTCTCCGTTGGGCCTGCTATGCTGTCATGATGGCAAACTTTGGCCATTCCTTTCTGGGAGTGTTAAGGAACCTCCTTCCTTCATCTTCTTGCTGACAAACATTTGCTAGTGAAGATGGATGCCAGAGTCAATCACTGGCTAAACACCAGCTCTAGACAGCTTTGGACATGGGTGACTCCTGTGCTTATGCCATGGCAGTGGCTGATACTATGCATCATAGAGTCTGGCTGAGGCTTTTCACCTTTACAATGGATACTTGGCATAAGCTGGCTGATGTCCCCTTCTTGGTCACTGACCTCTTTGGCCCTGGAGTGTAAGGGGATCTCGCGAGGACTGAGAAGTCCATTGCCACCCTTGATTTTGTGACTTTGTCCCAGAAGGCCCAGAAATCTACAAGAAGGACTTTCAGTGTTGGACCTTTAAGTCACAGCAGCACCAGCAGGGGCAGTTTCAGCACTGATATCGAAAGCCCAAGTTCAGCAGCCAGTGACAAAGTAGAGGGGGCAGAAGTGGGGCTGCCCTTGTGGCCAGAGTCCTCGCCAAGGCTTTGCAGTAATGGTTGTGTGGTGTCTCTCCCCCCCCCCCAATCCAGCCCCTGTACCAGCTTCCAGTCACGTGTCAGTTGTGCCACTTCTTACCACAATGATCCGCCATTACCACAGACAGGTGGATGCTAGAAGTGGTTGGCAGAGGATTGCGTCCAGATTTCAAAGTTCTCCTACCATACCGACTTGAGCTCTTCAGGTGTCCAAAGTGTTGAAGGACATATCCACACTACAAGCCAGCACCTAGAGCATGTGGTGATAGCCGTGTTCCAGAGGACCTGCCTGTTTAGAGATATGTGTGAAGGTACTTCCTGGTTCTGAAATGGATGGAGGGCAGGTGCCCATAGTGGATCTGCATGATCTGAACAAGTTCATGTGGAAATGCAAGGTCTGGATGGTCACTCTGAGTCCGCTCATTCCACCTCTGAAGTGTAGGGCATGTGATTCTATTCCTTGGATCTCCAGGATGCATTCTTTTATATCCCAGCCCATCTGGTCCATTGCTGGTACCTTTGGTTCTGTGCAGGTGGATCCTGTACCAGTTCCAGGTCATGCCCTTCGGCCTCACGTCTGCACCTATGGTCTTCACCAAGTGCGTGGCAGCAGTGAGAGTCTTCCTGCTTGGAAGGGCATCAGAGTGTATCCCTCTACGACTTGCTGATAGGTGTGTCTTCCAAACGACTTGGAGAGCTTCAGAGATTTGTTCCTTCAGACCTGTTGGGACTTGGACCTTCTGGTCAACCAGGCCAAGTTGGAGTTGGTCCCCTTGCAGGTGATCAAGTTCCTTGGGGCAGAACTAGACACCTTGAGGGCCAAGTCATGTCTTCATGTGGACCGGGCATTGGATTTTACCTCCTTTGCTTGATCATTTCGGATTGGGCTGTTGTGCCCTGCCCAAGACTTCCTGCGGTTGCTGAGGTACATGACATCCTCCACCAGCATGATCCATTGGGCTCACTGGCAGATGTGCCACCTGCAGTGGGAGTTGGGCTGGCAGTGGTCCCAACGCCTAGTTCATGTTTACCAGTCGATAGTAGTGGCCCAGCTGATGTGGATGGCATCCAGTGGTGGCTGGACCCATAATATCTGGAGGAGGGAATCCCATTTGTCTGCCCAGAACCATCTGTCATGCTCATGACAAATGTCTCTGGTAAGATGGCATGCACACCTGTGAGACCACAGAGCCCATGGGTTCTGGTCATTCTGGGAGATCTGTCATCACATCAACCTGCTGGAACTCAAGCAATACATCTGGCTTTGACAGAGTTTGCTTCATTGATCCAGGGTCAAGTTGTACAGGTCCAGATGGACAACAAATTGGCCATGTTCTACCTGAACTGGCAAGGCAGGACGCACTCCCTTCCATTGTGTCAGGAGGCTGTCCACACCTGGTCACTCATGCGCAGCCTAGGTGCAGATCTCCTGGTGATCTATGTGGCTGGGGAGAATAGTCTGCTGTCAGGTGCTTTCAGCCAGGTTGCAGAGACATCATACAAAGTGGTCTCTGCATCAGGAGGTGGTAAACCACCAGATCTTACTTCGAGAAACAGCTCTTGCAACAGGTTACACCATTAGGACTGAAGCCGGCAGGCACCAGGACCCCATGGAAATTTTCTAGCTAGCAGTATTCAGTGGGGACTGCCTCCGATGTCTCCTGCCATCGACTCGCCAGCATCGGCCTCTCGGTCTTTATCTAGTGCACGACGACTTAGAACATCAAAAGTTTCTACATAACTAATGTCCTCTCCAACTCCTTAACCTGAGGGACACCTTTCAAAGTGTGCCTGCGGAAAACAGATCCCTTTCAAGGACCCTCACTCTTCCTGTGTGCGGTGCTTAGGCCCGGACCATGACACCAAGGCCTGCAACTTTTGCCAAGGGTTCAACAGCTGCACCAGGATCTGCCATCAGAAGGCACTTCAGGCTTACCTGTTAGAGGAAAAACTTAGCAGGATGGACAAAGAACCTTTCTCCAGGGGCGATTCTTCTTCCAGTGCCCATAAACACCAGGACAAGCACCGGGAGAAAGCAAGGTCCAGATTCCCGAATTGGGCCTCGGACTCACGGAGCTCAGGCTCCACCCGATCGGACCGCCTCCCTCCAGGGCTCGGTCTCAGCCCCCTCCAGTTAAAGTCTGGGCTTCAGGCGGTTCTTTGACTCTTCAGCCCATCAAGACTTCTAGGCCCTCAGCGTCGTCCACTCCCTCTCGGGCCTCTTCCAAGTCCTCCGAACGCCACAAGTCTTCCTCATCCACCCAGCATCGGGACCCTGACTCCAGATAGGTCTCCCATCCCCACAGGGGCCTGGATCCACCAACTAGGAAGACGAAGGACCTGATGTCCCTAAAGTCGACGACGGACCAGACGTCGGCCAAGCACAGTCAGCCAGGAGTTCGCCGGAGCCGAGGACATCGGCTAAGCACCAGATGCCGGTGGGCATTTGCCGGACCCGAAGTTGTCGGCCAAGCGACCGACGTCAGCTTCACATTCGCCGGAGCCGAAGACCATCCCCCAGTCACTGGTGGACACCGGTTGCAGGGATTCCACGGAGGATACGACATTGCCTGAAGACCAGGCGGGCGACATAGAGGATTCTGGACTTCTGAGGGAACCTTCGCCCACCCCGGAGACACCCGCGGACCCGACGCCCGACCCCGGCGACAGGCCTGTCATCTGGCATGAATTTACAAGAGGTAAAGGATCTCTTTACTTTCTGGTGGGACACTATCCGAAAAAACGTCCCAGTAAAACCTCCTCCTACTACTACTCCTTCACCTCCTATGCCCCCTCTTCCACCACAGGGGCCAGCAGTACGACCACCAACCCCTAAGGAGCACACTCCACCTCCTAGGGGTAGACCTAAGGATCGGAGAAGGCCTCCCTCAAGATCCCCATCAGGGTCTCCCAGCCCCAAGCGACCCAGACGTCATCGGTATACTCCATCAGGGGAGGACTCCAGATCTCCTTCTCTACTCAGCATTCCATCGCCTGACCCACATGACCTACCCAGGTCTCCTCCGGATGATCCCTCTTTCTCTGAGATCATGAGGCTCATCCAGGACAACATGGGATGGGATGCTAAAGACCTCGACCCTGAAAGACAGCGCCTTGCCCGTTATCTTCGGCAGAAAGATCCAAAGCCTGTGGTAGTGCCACCCTTGGTGGACACCATCACGGATGTCACCAAGGCTGCGTGGAAGCGTGCACACTCCACTCCCACTGTGCCAAGGAAAGCTGACTGCCTGTACAAGGCCCCGAAAGAGGACCAGTACTTGGCTCAACAACCTCTGGCTGACTCCCTGGTCGTTACGGCCTCACATGACTGGTCCCAAAGACCGCAGCACATGAGCACACAGCCACCGGACCAGGAATCCAAACAGCTATGCCCATGGGAGGCGCATGTATGTGGCTGCTACATGTTCCGTCAGGTCCTTGAACTACCTATCTCACATGGTACAGTTTCTGAATGCCCTGTGAGAACAGGGCCAGGGCCTGGTCGATAAGTTACCAGATGGTGATCAGAAGGCGGAGCTCCTAAACCACCTCCGCACTGGGTCTGATGTGGGTACCCAAGTGCTACGAGCCGCATACGATTCTGCGGACTCGTCTGCCAGAGCTGCAGCTTCAGGCATCTGTCTCCGGAGACGCTCTTGGCTCCGTGTCTCAAGTTTTACCCCGGACGTACAAAAGAACATTCTTGACGTCCCTTATAATGGCAAAGTACTTTCTGGTGAACCCTCAGAGAAGGTTATCACCAAACTCCAGGATGCTGGGAAGGCAGTCAGGTCTGTACAGGCCATGTACAGATCGAAGCCTGGTTCCTTTCGGAGGAACCAGAGCTGTTTTTGCAGCCGGCAACAAAGGCAACAGCCACGTTCCGGCCAGCAACAAAGGGACACTTTTCAACGTAAAGCCCAGGCTAAGTCATCCCCAGGCAGAGGTCAGCGCTACACAAAACCGGCCCAGCCCGCAGGGACTGGTGCTGCCACAGCATGACTTCTTCCCGGCCCCCGCCCCTCCTCTGGATCAATGGGCACAGAAGGTCGGGGGTTGCATCGCTCGCCACTTTTTATGGTGGCAGTCGATTACTGCCGACCGGTGGGTTCTCCAGTTGGTCAAGAAAGGCTACTTCATGCAATTTCTCCACCACCCACTGTCAAGACCTCCCCTGCTTTCCCGTTACTCGGGTCAGCACGCCGTGCTCATACAGCAGGAAGTGCTCGCGCTTCTTGGAAAGGAAGCTATAGAGCACGTACCATGGAACCAAAAGGGTGCAGATTACTGTTCTCACTTATTTTTGGTTCCCAAGAAAACAGGGGACCTCCATCCAATACTGGACCTCAGCGACCTCAACATGTCGGTCCTGCACAAACGCTTCTGCATGGTGACCCTCCCAGGTCTGATTCCCATGCTCAAGCAAGGTGCTTTTCTAGCGTCCTTGGACATGCAGGATGCTTACCTGCATATACCCATAGCTCAAGCGCACAGGAAGTTTTTGCACTTCGAGTTCCAGGGTCACCATTATCAGTTCCAAGTCCTCCCCTTGGTACTGTCATCGGCACCTCTTGTGTTCAAGAAGTGCATGGCGGTAGTAGTGGCGACTCTGAGGAGGCAAGGCCACTACGTGTTCCCCCACCTGGACGACTGGCTTCTCATGGCACCCACTCGGGAGGCCCTGATGTCTGCCATTCATTGTACTCCGTCTCTGTTTGAGACACTGGGCATCATTATCAATCAAGAGAAGTCACGCCTGGTTCCGTCACAGACTCTGCAGTTCATAGGTGCAGTTCTGGACACTGTCCAGGGGAAAGCTTTTCTACCCCAGGACCGAGCGGAACACATCAGATCCCTCACCAGGGACATATTGGCAAGGAAGACCGTCCCAGCCAGACTGGTCCTTTGCCTGCTCGGACACATGGCTGCGGCCATTGCAACAGTCCTGCTAGCCCGTCTCCACAAGCAGGTGACTCAGTGGATGTTATGGGTCTAATGGGATCAAAAGCAAGACCATCTGCAGCTTTCAATTTGGATCACGAAGACTGTAAGCCGGGATTGGCAATGGTGGCTGGATCCAAAGAACCTTTCGATGGGGGTCCCCTTTACTGCGCCTTCTCCGATTGTGACGCTCTCCACAGACGCCTCAGGGCTCGGATGGGGAGCACACCTAGACGGTATCCGGTCTCGGGGCCTGTGGACAGCCCAAGAATCTCATCTCCACATAAATATCCTGGAAATGAGAGCAGTTCTTTACGCCCTGCGGCTTTCCAGTCGGAGATTCCACCGGGTACTCTTCTGTTACAGACAACTCCGCGGTGATGTATTACCTCAACAAACAAGGAGGCACCCATTTCTACCTGCTTTGCAGGGAGGCCATGAGGGTGTGGGATTGGGTTCTACAACACGGTGCAAACCTCATTGCTGTTCATGTCCCAGGAGTGGACAACTTCATGGCAGACAGCCTGAGCCGCTCTCAGGCCAGAGTCCACGAGTGGGAACTACTCCAGGAGGTAGTAGAGGATCTGTGTTTCACAGATGGGGCACACCAGAGTTATACCTTTTCATGTCCCTATCCAATGCAAAACTACCCAATTTCTGCTCGCTAGATCCAGGGCCTGGTGTTTTCTGGCGAGACATGTTGTCCCTCTCCTGGATGAGCAGATTCCTCTACGCATTTCCTCCCTCCCTTCCCGTTGATCCAGAGGGTCCTACTGAAACTCCGCAGAGAGCAGGCGACGCTGATACTTATCATGCCTTTTTGGCCCAGACAGATTTGGTTCCCTCTACTGCACCAGCTATCCCGGGAACCTTTGGTGCCTCTGCCAATCAGTTCTCACTTATTGTCCCAGGAGGCAGGTTCTTGGTCCGTCCGGACCTTCGCCCTCTGAACCTGCATGCCTGGCTCCTAGAGACATACCTATCATGCGGTACGGGGTCTTGCAGGAGGTAGCAGATCTTCTAGCGGCCTACCTCCTGTCTCTCTTCCAGGCAGGCTTGGCCTACTCCTCTATTAAAGTACACCTTTGTGCCATCTCAGCCTATCATACACCTGTAGGCCGACGTCCCGTAACTCAGTTGGACACAGCACGACCCTTCTTGAGAGGTGTTCTCCACCTTAGACCTCCGATTAAGGATCCTATTCCTCCATGGGATTTACCCTTTGTCCTGGAGCAGCTCACGCTGCCGCCTTTTGAACCAGCTGCGGATTGCGAGCTACATCTCCTAACATGGAAAACGTTATTTTAGTTGCCGTTACTTCGGCCAGAAGGATTTCTGAATTTCACGCACTGATGTGCAAAGAACCTTATTTGGTTTTTCACCAGGACAGGGGGTCCCTAAGAACAAATCCAAAGTTTCTACCTAAGGTGGTCTCAGCCCTCACCCTCAATCAGGACATCGACTTACCAGTGTACTTTCCTAAATACTCTAATAGAGGAGAGGCCCTATTGCACACTCTAGATGTGCACAGGTGTCTAAGATACTACCTGACCAGAACCAGGCACCACCGTAAATCCAATCAGCTTTTCGTCTCCTTCGCCCATAGGATGATGAGAGCTCCGGTTTCTAAACAGTCGCTGTCCAGATGGCTCATCCATTTTATCATGTTCTGTTACCAGAAATGCAACAGACCTTGACCGGGCGTGGTTAAGGGTCATTCTACAAGGGGAGTGGCTACCTCCTTTGCAGCCATGAAGAACGTGTCCACTTCAGCCATCTGCGCAGCAGCTACTTGTAGCACTGTGCACACCTTTATCAGGCATTATAGCCTGGATGTGGCATCATGGCGAAGAGCTGGTTTTGGTCTAGCAGTCCTTCAGGGACACCTATCCTAAGCTTCGGTTCAACTTGCGATCTCTACCTAGCCTCCTCCCACTTGCGAGGGATTTCCAATATTGCTTGGGAATCAGTCCTGATGTAACCTGCTGCAAGAGCTGTTTCTCAAAGTAAGATAGTACAGTTACATAAGAACTTACCGTAACAGTAGATCTTCGAGAACAGCTCTTGCAGCGAGGTAGTTTCTCTCCCACCATCCCCTCTGGAGGTAGAGTTGTTCCGATATCTTTTCTAGGATTAGGCGTTTCTAACACTGTTATGAATACCTTTTGATGGTGGATCCTCAGTCTCCACTTCTGATGTCATCGAACGGCCGGGAGTCTCCAGTGGGAGAACTGGGGATTCTGGGGGACCGCACCCTTTATACGATGCCTGACATCGGGGCAGGGCCGACATTGGGGGCGGTCCCCGCTGGATACTGCTAGCTAGAAAATTTCCGCGGGGTCCTGGCACCTGCCGGCTTCAGTCCTAATGGTGTAACCTGCTGCAAGAGCTGTTCTCGAAGATCTACTGTTACGGTAAGTTCTTATCTAACTGTACTTTCCCACTTCAACAATTGGCAAGGGAACCCCCGGTTCCTCTTCCACTCACGCACACCCTTCTCACTCAGAACCAAGGCCATCTTGTGCACCCGGGGCTCAGGACCTTGCACCTTCATGTGTGGCTCCTGCAGATGTAGTGAAATCGTGGGGTGTGGGGTTTCCACCAGAGAAGTCCCAAGTCATAGTGGAGGCTGAAAAGCCCTCTACCAGGTCCACCTACACCATGAAGTGGAAGTGTTTTTCTGTTTGGGCGGCTTTCAAAGGTTGGACTCCTTTCACTTGTTCAGCCCTTAAAGTTATAGTGTACCTGCTTCATCTGCCTGATTCAGGGTTATCCTATTCCTCTCACGGAAAGTCCATTTGTGTGCCATTTCGGCCTATCACGTGCTAGTGGATGGTAAGCCCGTGGCTTAGTTGGAAATACCCAGAACCTTTCTGAAAGGGATTCTCCATCTGAAACCCCCATCCACAGCCCTACACTGCCTTGGGATTTAAATTTTGTGTTGGAGAAGCTTCTAGGATCGTGGATATGTTGTCTATCCACACTTATTGGCATGTCCCTTTCCCCTTTAAGAATCACCAGAAGTCTTCAAGTTGGCTCCTCCCACCCACCTGGGTGGTATAACCCACGGCTCTGCCCATGATGCCAGTTCTTCCTTTCCGCTGGAAGATTTAGGTTGCCTCCTTCGTGCTCCCGCATTTTGTAGGCCCTGGCTTTGAAACCTTCGGTTATTCCGAAAATTTGTCTAGTTTGCATTAGTGATCGCAACTGCTTATGCGGCCAGAAAATGTCACGCACCGATCCCCTCACTGCGTGCGTCTATTGCCTGGGTGTCGACCATAACACCTGTAAGTACAATTTTTGTCTTGCATTTCACCGTAACGTCCTCGACGACCATCTTGCATGCCTGAAGTTGGGGAGGCTTGAAAAATAAGAACCTCTGGTGAAATCAAAGGAGGCTCAGTGGGCGGTTTCCGCGGCCATGGGATCCGCCGAGCAATTGGAACGCATGCAACCCTTCGAGGAGGAAGCAACTTGTGCCGCGGAATCTTCCTCTCATTGCTTCTTCGTGCCGCTGAACCTGGGCTCCACCTTTTTGGTTTCCTTCCGAGAGTTGTGCCAGTCTCTCCTGACTAAGTGGGAGGGTCCTGCGGGCACACACTTCTCTTGGTCCCGTAAGCAGGAAAAGGACCAGGGATCGTCTTGTCTTGGTGAAGATGTTCTTGGGATCGGGAGAGATCTCGATCCCAGGAACCGGCAGTCTTGACTTCAGTCGAAATTGCCTCTTCAGCCACTGGCTTCTCGGCTTTGCCATCTGGCCAGTCGACTGTAGTGTCAATCGACGAGGTTGAAATAACCATCGACCCATTGTCGCAGACTCTGGTCGACGATTCTCTGTCGGACTCCCCCGACCCTGGGAAATCACCAGTCCTGCTGGTGTCTCCCGAGCGACCGAATCGGCCCATCCGATCTTGACCGAGGTCTAGGACCCCCTCGACTGACAGGCCGAGGAAGAGCCACAAGCGCTAAAAAAAAAAGAGGTGATGCCATCGGTCGTCCTCGTCCTCCTCGGATGAGGAGAGGCTCTGGCGGAAACTCCAGCGCTACGAGGACCTCATGTGGCAACAGTGGATTTTGTCCGGGCACAAGCAGACCCCGGCTTCCACCCCAACCATTACTTGGCTTTCGCCTCCCAGGACGAAGCCGACTCTTTCAGAGCCGATTAAGTCGGCTGCCCCGCACGCGGAGCCGGCGAAACCTCCAGTTCGGCTTAAATCGGTCTCTCCACCGATCATGGTGGAACCACCGCCCAAGCAGCCAGTGGGAGGGGCTCCTTCTAAGGAAGATATGCCAGACACTAGGCTTCCCTGGAGTCTTTCGGTCGCTGTCACACCGGACCGCCCTTGCGCGGGTCGAAGGTGACCTGGACGGTCTACTGTTGTATCCGGATTCCTCAGATTTGGACGAGACCGGCCTACATTTTCATCCCGGGGATGACGAATCGGCCGATGGGTTAGAGACGGAGGAAGGTCCTTCATCCTTTCAGGGCATTCTTCATCTCATCTCTGAGTCTACAGGGATATCCCTGGAACCTATCCAGAAAAAGGCGGAGTACCCTGTCATGGACATCCTCAAGAGAGGGGGGATACCCCAACCTAGGCCTTTCCTGTGATCGAGGCCCTAGTTGGCCTGGCCTTAGAACTTTGGCAGCACCCTGCTTCCTGTCCAGTTCAGTCTGCCCACATGGCCCGCAAGTATGTGGTGCCCATGGGGTCCCTTGCGGGGTTCACAGAGCACCCTTCGGCCGAGAGCCTAGTGACCGTCTCTCTGTTCAGGTGTATTGGCAATTCTGCCAACACTGACCGACCTCTCGAAAAAGAATCCAAACTCTTGGATCATTCGGCTCGAAAGGTCTATGCAGCCTCATCTTTAGGCCTTCATCAGGCAAGTTCGGCCGTCGTCATGGCACACTTCTCCCATGCCCTGTTGGGGTCTCTGGATGAAGTCCTCCCACACCTCGCCGCGGACATGCAGACCACGGTCAAGCAGGTCCGGGCTGTTGCCAAACAGCAGCTTCAGACAGCCCTGGACATTGGGGAGTCTTGTGCCTGCTAGATGGCAGCTGCAGTTGCCTCTCGTTGTAGGGCTTGGCTGAGACTCTCCTCTTTTCTGGCAGATGCTCAGCACAAACTAGCTGATGTGCCTTTCCTGGGCACCAACCTTTTTTGGCCCAGGTGTGGCTGGTCACCTTCAGCGTATTGAGCAGTCCAGTGCCACCTTGGACGCTACTTCTGCTAAAGGTTCTTCGGGCAAGAAACAGCAGAAGAAGAAAAAAGCTTTTTCAGCACTCTTCCCCTGCAGCACAGCAATCCTCCTTTCAAGGAGGGCAGCAGCAACAGCAGCTGCAGGCTCAAGCTTGGTGCCCCTGGCCCAAGCCCGGGCCCTCCCAGGCCCGTAAAGCAGGCCGAGGTTCAGGTCCTGGATCCTCCTCCTCCAAGCCTGCTCAGTGATGGGGCGGGGAATGCCACCCCCTCTCCCGTCACGCCAGCTCTGGGTCCTCCCGTTGGGGGCCGGCTCCGCCACTTTCTTTCTGCCTGGTCCGTTATTACCATGGACAGGTGGGTTTTGGAAGTGGTCGGTCAGGGATTGTCTCTGGAATTTGAGCAGCACCCTCTAAGCTGAGCCCGCGCCCCTCGGGAGGAAAGAGTTATCCGTCCATACTCAGTGGGCTCTCCAAGATGACATCGCTCAGCTCCTCTTCAAGGAGGCAGTAGCTCCTGTGGCAGATTCACCCGCAGACCCAGACTTTGTCTCCAGGTACTTCCTGGTGCCCAAGCAGATTGGGGGCTGGCGCCCCATTCTAGATCTGCATGACCTGAATCAGTATCTCAGGTCATGCACCTTTTGGATGCTCACTCTGTCCCTGATCATACCATCCTTGGAGCAAAACATGTGGTTCTGTTCACTGGATCTGCAGGTTGCGTTCTTTCACGTCCCAGTCCATCCATCTCATTGGCAGCTCCTCTGCTTCAGAGCCGAATGGACGCTATACGAGTTCCGAGCCATGCCATTCGGCCTGTCATCAGCCCCATGGGTCTTCAAATGCATCGCAGTAGTGGCAGCCCATCTCAGGTGTCGGGGGGGGGGGGTATCCAGAATTTACCCCTACCTCATTGATTGTTTCTTACAAGGTCCCACCCTGAAGGAGATGGAGAGGTCCAGGGACCTGGCCCTCCAGACCTGCTCCCAACTCGGCCTCTTGATCAACAAGGCCAAGTCGGAACTCATGCCTTCTCAGGTGATGTGCTTCGTCGGGGTAGAGCTCGACTCTCGTCAAGCCAGAGCTCAGCTCCCGGCGGACAGGGCGGAGGTTCTGTCCTCATTTGCCCAATCATTTCTGGTTGGGCAACTGCGCCCTGCCCAGGACTTTCTGCACCTTCTGGGTTACATGGCGGAGTGCACCTCCATGGTCCATTGGACCCGGTGGCACATGTGCTCCCTCCAGCGGGAGCTGGCCACCCAGTGAGCTCAGTGCCACGGTCATTTCAGCCAGCCGATCACTGTAACCCAGAAGATGTGGGACACTCTCCAATGGTGGACTGCCCCAGACCGATTGCAAGAAGGGATCCCATTTGTCCACCCCGAGCCGATGGCCATTCTCACGACCAATGCCTCTCTTATGGGCTGGGGAGCCCACATGGGGGACAAAAGGGCCCACAGGTTCTGGACCCCCAAGGAGTCCCGATGCCACATCAACCTGTTGGAGCTCAGAGCAGTCAGACTGGCACTGTCAGCTTTTGCTCCTCAGCTCCGGGGTCAAGTGGTTCAAGTCCAGACAGACAGTACCACGACCATGTACTACCTCAACAGGCAGGGCGGCACGTACTCCCATCTGCTGTGCAAGGAGGCGCGCCACATCTGGACCCTCGTAAGCCATCTGGAGGCAGATCCCCTGGCCATTCATGTAGCAGGAGCCTCGAACCAGCTAGCGGATGCCCTCAGCCACATAGGCTGGACATCCCACGAGTGGTCTCTCCATCTAGAGGTAGCTTACAGCCTGTTCTCCCACAGGGCAAACTGATGGTGGACCTGTTTGCTTCCAGGGAAAGCACCAAGCTGAGGCTGTTTCATGCCCGCACCCCTCAGCAATGCTCGCTGCAGGGGGATGCCTTTTCGAGGCCGTGGACCCCAGGCCTCTTCTACGCCTTCCCTCCATTTCCCTTGATCCACAAGGTGCTCCTCAAGGTGAGGAGGGACAAGGTGAAGGCGATTCTGGTAGCCCCACACTGGCCGTGCCAGTTCTGGTATCCAAATCTCCTCAGCCTCAGCTGCAGGCCCCCGAAGCGACTTCCAGCATGCTCTGACCTGATCTTTCTCAATCAGGGGAAGGCATACCATCTGGACCTTCAGTCCCTGCACCTCACAGCCTGGTACATGAGTTGCATGAGTTCCAGGCTGTGGGTCTTTCCGAGGATGTCCTCACCGTGGTGGAGGCATCCAGAAAGGAATCGACCAGGAAATGTTATGCCTTCAAATGGAGAAGGTTTTCCAATTGGTGTCAGGGCAAGGGCCTAGACACTCTGTTCTGTCCAGTGGCTAACATTCTGGACTACCTTTGGTTTTTGTCCAAAGGGGGTCTTCGGTCATCGACCCTTAGGGTGCACCTGGCAGCCATCTCTGCTTACCAGGAGCGGGCCGGTCAGCAGGCGGCGCAGGAGACAGTGGTCGGGCGCTTTTTCAAAGGCCTGGATCACATATCCCCTCCGGTGGGTGAACCTCCACCTCCGTGGGATCTACTGCTGGTACTGGCAAAGCTCATGGGCAAGCCATTCGAACCAATGCACGAGTGTGCGTTGTTCCACTTGTGGAAGACGGCCTTCCTGGTGGCTGTCACGTCTGCCAGAAGGACAGGGGAGCTGCAGGTGCTTTCGGTGGACTCCCCTTATCTGGTCTTTCACAGGGACAAGGTTGTCTTACGACCACACCCAAAATTCCTTCCAAAGGTGGTGTCAGAGTTTCACCTCAACCAGGTGTTAACTCTGCCAGTATACTTTGGACCTGAGAGGAGCTCTCTCCTGTTATAACGAGAGGACAGCAGGAATTCGGGGAGAGGTTCGCCAGCTGTTTGTCACCTACGCTGAAGCCGCTTCTTGCAGACCTGCAGCAAAATGGACTATTGCAAGATGGATTACATCTTGCATAAGTCTGTGCTATGAGTTGGGCATGGAGCCTCCCAGAGGGATAAGAGCTCATTCTACCCACCATACCGCTGCATCGGTGGCTGCTTCCAGGGACACCCCTATCCAGGAAATCTGTCGGGCTGCTACCTGGAAGTCAGCAAACACCTTCATTACCCATTGCCACATCGGCCTTGAGTCATGCCAGGATGCTGGTTTTGTGGCCTCAGTTTTCCAATCTCTAGTTCCCAAGTGAGTATCAGTGGGGGGGGGGTGTGACATTGCCTCCCTCCTCCCAGAGAACTGCTAGGAGTCTGCCAGTAAGTGTGGATGAACAACATATCCACGATCCTAGAAAAATGGGTTACTCACCTGTAACAGTAGGGCTTCCACGGAATGGTCTCTTGCAATAAGTAATTTCTTCTGGGAGTTCCCGATAAATGGCGCTGTAGTACGGCAGTCTCTCCTAGCAGTCTCCACACCAGGGACCACCCACATGACCTCACTTCCCGGGCTATGCCTATAAAAGTGGGTGGTTCCTGGTAGTCTCTGTTCATTTTACCACCAGCCTCAGCTCGGTCAGCAGCTTACTATTCTGCCAGCAGTCTATGACGTGGATTGAACCCATAGCTTGGGGTGCCTGGGCTTCATACACGGCACCATATCCCTGTGCTCGACCAAGAGCTTTACAATGGATGTTTCCCTGTTACAGACTCAGGGTACTCTATCAAAGGCTCTAAAACCTCAGAGTCCTCTTCAAGAAGCAAAATAGGGAAGGAAGTACCTTCACCTAAAGTTCTGCCTGACCGCCCTTCAATGGTCATATCTTCTAAACATGTATCATCAAGAAAACATTCCTCATCAACAGGCCATATCCCCCCCCCGTCGACGGCAGGCACTTCCTCATCAGAAGAACATAGAAGTTCAGCTTCACATAGAAAGGAACGTTCATTGTCCACGGAACATCATTCCTCAGTTCCCCCGTAAACTAAACCACATGCACCGTCGACGACGGAGGTCCTGCTGCATTCGTTGTCGACGGGGCACACTCCCCCGTTGATGAGAGGACTCCACAAGACATCCTCATCGATGAAAACACCTCCTCTGTCGACTGAGCACACTCTACTTGCTTTATCATCGATGGAGCTACCTACCCCATCGACGGGACATGCTCCTACACCTCCATCGTCGACGAGAAGTCTGCCACTGTCGACAGAGCATGCATTTGCCTTCTCATTGTCGATGACACACTTTCCATCCTTGACGGAGCATGCACCTACTGTTCCATCGTTGAGAAAGAGCATCCCACCATCAACGGAGCATGCACTGACTCCTCCATCATCGACGAAGCATGCATTCACTTATCCATCATCAATAAGACACATTACAGTGTCGACGGAGCATGCTTTTATTCCTCTTCTGTTGACAGGCCTGATCCCACCGTCTACGGAGCAGCCCCTGCATCATAGAACAGCACTTTTATCAGCATATAATACATTTATGGAAGATCCTTCTAAAAATGTAACCATGAGATACCATGAAGATTTGCATAAAACAGTATCAAAAGATACTTATGGGGCTGCATCACCACAAAATAAAAGATCATATACTATGGAACGTAGAGGCAAACCAGCCTCATTTTTACTCATGCATGGTGCTCAGACACCAGTCCGTGGTGAACAAAAACTTCAAAGACATACTGGATCACTTTACCGGGAGGCCCAAATTGAACCCCCGACACCATGTACACAGGGCTCAGAACACGCTTACGTGGCAGTTCCATCCTCACAAGTGCCAAACATAGAAAAAATTGTAAATACTGTTAAATTCTGTGGGTTTTGACTATACACCCACTCCATTAAAAAACCCTCAGTCGCAGACTGTGTCCTCCTCCTCCATCAAACAGGCACGCACAGAGCCAGAACACTCGCCATTTCTGCCTCCTCATGAATATTCTGAGGAATATTTGTCAGATTCTCATGTAATTTTGGAACATTCCAAAGACACAAACTATGATGGTTCCCCTACTACAAAAGGGTATGAGCCCCCATATTCTGTACCATCATACTGGGACGAAGAAATATTACTACCACTAAAGGTAATTTCCCCACTGGATGGCCCCTTATTCCCAGAAATGATGTTACAAATACAAAAAACAATGGGGTTTACCACAACAGAACAAGATAAATTAAGATATGGCTGAATATCTTGAATCCTGGAAGAACCTATCCGGGCAGTCCCTCCTTTTATGCCAACGTTCAGAAATGCGATTACTGAAGCATGGAGTCAGCCAAAAGCAGCACAGGAGCTACCTAGAAAAGCGCATAGGCTTTATCAAACTCCCCTTGATTATCAGTATTTAACAAATATTCCCACTGCAGATTCTGTGGTTATTGCAGCCGCTCACAACCGCACTGGCAAACCTAAGCATACAAGTACAGTACCTCCGGAAAAAGACTCTAAACATTTTGATTATATGGGGAACAAAGTGTTTGCTCTAAACACATGAAATATTAGAATATGTAACTACATGGAACATATGCTGTAATACCAGCGTACGGTGGGCACCTCTGCTGGGGACATTATAAGGAAACTACTTACATCCGCTGAAAAAAAGCAACTCACATCTATGATAAACACACTTCCTTCCCTCTCTCGAAATTTACTGAGATCAGGATACAACATTGCCAACGGTTCGGCTCGAGCCTCTGCAGTTGGTATTCTGATACACCATCAGGCATGGCTCCGACTCTCAGGGCTAGCAGCTGATATTCAGCAAAAAGTGGCTAATGCCCCTTTTTCTGGCAACCATCTCTTTGGCCCAGGGGCACAAACAATACTGGATAACCTACAAGCCTCAGGCAGACAACTAAAAATAGTACAATACATGTATTACAAAACATGCCTTTAGTATAGTTCGTCATACAAAACTGGAAATTACTATAACCAAAGAGATAATGTTAGAGACAAAGAATGAATGACAAGGAACATATCTAAACCGACCCGTGGCCGCTCCTCAGGACAGCCGGGCGCCTCTTCCTCTCATTAAAAAAAACTTCAGACTGTGCTACGGAGACCTTTTTCTGGGGGCTTCAATTCGAAATTATACTGAGGCCTTTTCCCATGAGGCTTTATACATCTAGCCACTTTTTGAGGTATCACTGTTACATGCCATTACGGTCATTCCATCAGAATGCCTCTAGGCCTGTTGTGCGCCGGACCTTTGTGTCCCTCCCACGAACAGAGCCTGCTACTACTCACATGCTGAAAAACAATCATTCTAGGAGGGTGGATATGTTGTTTATCCACACCGTTTGGCATGTCCCCTTCCACTTTAAATCTTGCTGGAAGTCTTCAAGCTGGCTCCTCCTACCCACTTGGGTGGTATATACTTCGGCTCAGCCCCATGACGCCAGATATTCCTTTCTGCTGGAAGATACAGGTTCCCTTGTGCTCTCAGCATTTCGTAGGCCCTGGCTTTCAAATTGTCGGTTTTACCGAAAATCAAACTTGTTCGAGTTAGTGATCGCGCTTTCGTCGCATCGACTGTGGTGGAAAAATCTTCCCCAGGATTTTGTCAGTGCCCCTGCGGCCAGAAGATGTCACTCACCGATCCCCACCACATGTGCGTTTACTGCCTAGGTGTCAGACATGACACCTCGTCATGTGGTTTTTGCCTGGCCTTCCATTCCAACGTCCTGGACGACCACAAGGCACACTTGAAGCTGGGGAGACCGGAAAAAAGAAACCTGCCAGTGAAATTGAAGGAGGCCAGGTGGGCGGTTTCCACAGTCGCTGGCTCCACAGAATGGCTGGAACAGATGAAGGCATTTGAGGAGGAAGCAGCTCGCGCTCCGGCCAATTGAAGCATCTTCATCCTGCTGAACCTAGGCTCCACCTTTACGGGCTCATTCAGGGAGATGTGCCAGTCTCTCCCCACTCGGGGTGAAGCACTCTCGGGCTCGCAGTCCTCCCACTCTCGGAAGAGGGAGAAGGACCCGTTGTGTTCGTCTCGATGGAGACGCTCAGTCCCAAGAGCATGTGATCTTGACCTTGGTCGAGATCGCATCCTCAGCCGCTGGCTTTTCAGACCTTCCGTCTGGCCAAGGGACCGAGGAAGTGGCCGACGAGGTTGAAATTATCCTTGACCCGATCGACCACTTGTCACCGGCTGTGCTCGATGACTCATTGGAACAGACTCCAGTCCTGGTCTTTCCGGATGAGGAGACCCAGCCTGCTGGTGTCCCCATCAAGGACCCGGTGCCGGACCCTCCGGTCTCACCGATCCCGGTGTCTCCCTATCAACCAAGTCGGCCTCCCCAGTCTTGGTCCAGTACCCCCTCGGACGATCGACCAAGGAAGAGCCATAAGCGCTCAGAAAAGAGGCGATGCCACAGGTCCTCATCCTCCTCGGACGAGGAGAGCCTCCGTTGGAAACTTCAGCGCTATGAAGACCTCATGTGGTAGCAGCTGATCTTGACTGGGCAGAAGCCAGCTCTGCCGCCTACCCCGGCCATCACTTGGCTCTCACCTCCTAGGCTGAAGCTCATCCCTCTGGAACCGAAGCCCTCGGTTCTTCTACCAGTGGGGCCGGGCTGTCTCCCGGTTAGGCCTACTTCGGTCTCTCCACCGATTTGGGTGGAACCACCACCTAAACAGCCCGAGGAAGGGGCGCCCTCGAAAGAGGACCAACAGGACACCGGGTTTCCCTGACGTCTGTCGATAACAGTCACCCCAGACCGCCCTCGGCAGACCAAGGGTGACTTAGGCGGTAGACCGCTGTATCATGACTCTTTGGACTCTGATGTCACCGGCTTTCACTCACATCCCGGGGATGATGAGTCGTCGGTTGGCACAGGAATGGAGGAAGGCCTTTCCTCTTTCCAGGGCATTTTCTGCCTCATTTCAGATTCCACCGGAATGCCTCTGGAGTCTATCCAGAAAAAGGCAGAGTACCCTCTCACTGACATTCTCAAGAGAGGTGATACCCCGACGGAGGTCTTTCCAGTGGCCGAGGCCATTGTTGGCCCGACCCTTGAACTTTGGCAGCATCCTGCCTCTTGCCCAGCACCATCTGCCTGCATGGCCCGCAAGTAAGCGGTGCCCATGGGGTCCCTTGCGGGGTTCACAGAGCACCCTTCGGCCGAGAGCCTGGTGACTGCCTCTGTGTTCAGGCGTACTGGTAGTTCGGCCGACATTAACCAACTCCTGTACAAAGAGTCCAAGAATATGGACCACATGACCCGTAAGGTCTATGGCGGCCTCTTCTTTGGGCCTTCATCAGGCCAGCTTGGCTGTCATCATGGCACACTTCTCTCATGCCCTGCTTGGGTCATTAGACAAGGTCCTCCCTCATCTCCCACCAGACATGCAGAATACAGTCAAGCAGGTCCGTGACCAGGGTCATGCTGTTGCTAAACAACAGCTCCAGATGGCCTTGGATATCGGGGACTCCTGTACCCACTTGCTGGCAGCCGCAGTGGCCTCTCGCTGCAGGGCTTGGCTGAGGCTTTCCTCCTTCCAGGCGGATACCCAGCATAAGCTTGCTGATGTGCCCTTCCTGGGTACTGACCTGTTCGGTCCAGGAGTGGCCCGGTTACCTTCAGCGTATAGAGCAGTCCAGTGCCACTCTGGATGCTACTTCTGCCAAGGGTTCTTCAGGCAAGAACCAGCAGAAGAAAAAGCCATTCCGGCACTCTTCCCCTGCAGTCCGGCAGCCCTATCAATGAGGACAGCAATATTAACAGCAGCAGCAGGCTCAAGCTTGGCGTCCTCAGCAGCCCCGTAAAGGAGGCTGAGGCTCAGGTCCTGGAGCCTCCTCCTCCTCCTCTTCTAAGCTTGCTCAGTGATGGGTTGGGGTGGCCACCCCTACACCTGTCACGCCAGCTCTGGGTCCTTCCATGGGGGGTCGGCTCTGCCACTTCCTTTCCGCCTGGTCCGCTATCACTTTGGACAGGTGGGTTCTCGGAAGTGGTCAGTCAGGGACTGCCTCTAGAATTCGAGCAGTACCCTCCCAGCCAAGCCCATGCCCCTCGGGAGGATTTCAGCATACACCCAGTCAGCTCTTCGAGACTACACAGCCCAGCTCTTCCGCAGGGAGGTAGTAGCTCCGGTGCCGAATCCTCCGACAGACCAAGGCTTTGTTTCCAGGTACTTCCTGGTGCCCAAGCAGATGGGGGGGTTGGCACCCCATCCTAAATCTCCACGACCTGAATCAATATCTCATGTCCCGCACCTTTCGGATGGCCACTCTGAACCAGATCATACCATCCCTGGAGCGAAACATGTGGTTCTGTTCACTGGATCTACAGGATGCGTTCTTTTACGTCCCAATCCGTCCGTCCCATCAGCGGTTCCTTCACTTCAGGGTCGAGGGGGCCCTGTACGAGTTCCAAGCCATGCCATTTGGCCTGTCATCAGCCCCATGGGTCTTCACCAAATGCACTGCAGTGGTGGCGGTCCACCTTCGGCGTTGAATCAGAATCTACTCTTATCTCGATGATTGCCTCTTGGCAGGTTCCACCCAACAGGAGATGGAGAGGTCCAGGGATCTGGCCCTCAAAACCTGCTCCGAACTCAGCCTCAACAAGGCCAAGTCGGAACTCGTACCTTCTCAGGTGATGGGCTTCATTGGGGCAGAGCTCTACTCTCGTCAAGCCAGAGCTCGGCTTCCGGCAGACAGGGCAGAAGTTCTCCCCTCCTTTGCCCGATCATTTCTGGTTGGGCATTTGCACCCTGCCCGGGACTTTCTGTGCTTTCTGGGTTACATGGCGGCATGAACCCCGGTGGCACATCCGCCCCCTCCAGTGGGAGCTGGCCACCCAGTGGACTCAGCAATATGGTCACTTCAACCAGCTGCTTACCAGGCATGGGCCGGTCAGCCGACATTGGCACAGGAGACAGTGGTCAGGTGTTTCTTCAAAGGCCTGGATCACATATTCCCTCTGGTGTGTGAACCTCCACCTCTGTGGAATTTGTTGCTGGTTTTGGCAAAGCTCTTGGGCAAGCCAATCGAACCCATGCACAAATGTGAGCTCTCACACTTGTGGAAGACAGCCTTCCTGGTGGCTATCACATCAGCCAGAAGGACAGGGGAGCTCCAGGCACTTTTTGGTGGACTCCCCTTACCTGGTCTTTCACAGGGACAAAGTTGTCCTGCGCCCCCACCCGAAATTCCTTCCGAAGGTGGTGTCAAGAGTTCCATCCACCTTAACCAGGTATTGACTCTGCCAGTATATTACCCAAATTACACCTTGGACGCTGAGTACAAGCTCCATACCTTGGACCTGAGATGTGCTCTCTCCTACCACAAGGAGAGGACAGTGGAAATTAATGGAGAAGTTCGCCAGCTGTTTGTCACCTACGCTGAAGCCGCTTCTGGCAGACCTGCAGCCAGACGGACCATAGCAAGATAGATTACATCATGCATAGGTATGTGCTATAAGTTGGCGGGCAAGGAGCCTCCCAGAGGGATAAGAGCTCATTTACCCACCATACTGCTATATCGGTGGCTGTTTCCAGGGACATTCCTATCCAGGAAATCTGTCAGGCTGCTACCTGGAAGTCGGCAAACACTTTCATCACCCATTACCACATCGACCTCGAGTCGCGCTGGGATGTTGGTTTTGGAGCCTTGGTTCTCCAGTCTCTGTTTCCTAAGTAGGGGGTGTGCACCTTGCCTCCCCCCTCTCGGAGAACTGCTTGGAGTCTGCCAAACAGTGTGGATGAACAACATATCCACGCTCCTAGAACAGGCTACTCACCTGTAACAGTAGTTCTAGGAGTGGTATATGTTGCTCATCCACACACACCCACCCGACCTCCCTGGCTTCGGGCGCACAACCTTGCTTCCAGCGGGCTAAGATCTGGCGTCATGGGGTGGAGCTGAGGTATATTTTTATTTTAGTCTTTGGTAACCAGGTAAGGCCCACTAGGCACAAGTGCCTGTTTTCAGGGGCAACCTGGGAGCACTGGGCAGTTAAGTGACTTGCTCAGTGTCACACAGTATGCAGGTGGAGGTAGTGAGACTCAAACTTGGGTCTGGTCTGCTGGATGTGTTAAGCTTGTTCACACCTCGTTCCTCTAACCTCTAGCACCCGGGTGGATGAGAGGAGCCAGCTTGAAGACTTCTGGCAAGATTTAAAGTGGAAGGGGACATGCCAAACAGTGTGGATGAACAACATATACCACTCCTAGAACTACTGTTACAGGTGAGTAACCTGTTCATATAGCCCGATAATATTATAATATGGATCATAATATTCTTACCAAATAGCTGCTGCTACATGCAGTCTTCACCTGGCCATAGATAAAGGCCACAGAAACCATGGTGAGTTCATATATATTATAAACATACTAACATTTCATGTTTACACCTAACAAGGCTGCAGGCCCTGACATACGTGGGACCCCCTTGAAAATTAGATTACTAACACATGATGGAACTGACAACATCACTCCGTTGCATTCCATGTCTTTACCCAAAAACGAGTACAATATTAATTACAATAATACTACTGACTCTAAGAGCCACCAGAGTCCAGTATGAAATACATTGTTTCATTTCACATCATCGTTTGCTAATTATGTAGCCTATTTCTGCCAAAATGGATACATTATCTAATGATTTGACAGACATGGCAAAAAAAAAAATTGTATTAACTTGCTACATTGTAGCACTACAAAATAGTAACATTGTATTTGAGTTACTGTTCAAAACTCAGAACCCAATAGGCTTTGACATCTACTGTCTCTTCCAGTGCATGCCACTGAGACCTACCAATCACTTCATTATATGGCTGCATGCCACTGAGACCTACCAATCACTTCATTATATGGCTGCATGCCACTGAGACCTACCAATCACTTCATTATATGGCTGAATTTCTTCTGAATTCTTGCAGTATTTTGATATGCAATACCCTGATCAGGTCTACATCTACTTAACTCATCTGACGATGCCCAGTAATAGTCAGTCTGGCTTGTCTTTCAGCCATAACTCTATAACGAATACTATAATGGAGTACTCACAGATAGAATACAACATTATCTTTATATGCTGATATACAGTCCTCGGCACCTAGGACCACACTATATATACAGCAGAATGCCATATCTGGCTACCCCACTGCCACATAACTGCTTGGGGATCTCCCAGAAGTAATGACTTACTGCAAGAGACCATTCCGTGGAAGATAGATCAGTTACACAAAGACTTTTGTCATAACAGTAGATCTTCTAGGAATGTCTCTTGCAGTAAATAGCTTCCCTCCCTCCGGCCCCCTGCCATTCTGTAACAGAAAAAACGATGTAGGGTCGGGAGGTTTTGATACCTCGGTTCCTCACTTTCAGGAGTTGAAACCGTCGGGGAACGGAGACTACCAGGGACCACCCACTTTTATAGGCACAGCCCAGGAACTGAGGTCATGTGGGTGGTCTCTGTTGTGGAGACTGCTAGAAGAGACTGCCATGCTAGAGCGCCACCTATCGGGAACGCCTAGAAGTAATGACTTACTGCAAGAGACATTCCTAAAAGTCTTTGTGTAACTGATCTTTCTAGGAGTGGTATATGTTGTTCATCCACACGGACCCACCCGACCTCCTCAGCTGTGGACGCACAAAGGGAGCCGAGGGTTATACCACCCGGGTGGGTGGGAGTAGCCAGCTTGAAGACTTCCAGCGATTCTTAAAGGGGAAAGGGACATGCCAATAAGTGTGAATGAACAACATATACCACTCCTAGAACTACTGTTACAGGTAAGTAACCTGTTTTTTCTCCCCCTCCTTTTGAACCAGCGATGAGCTGTGATTTGAGCTATCTTTCTTGGAAACCGCTGTTTTTAGTTGCTGTTACTTCTACTCAAAGAATTTCCAAGCTCCAGGCTCTAGTCTGTAAGGAGCCTTATCTTATTTTTCATAAGGACTGGGCGGTCCTCAGAATTCATCCCAAGTTCTTACCTAAGGTGGTGTCGGAGTTCACGCTGAACAAGACAGTGGAACTTCCAGTATACTATCCAGCTCCAGTGGATAGAGGTGAGGCTGTACTTCACACCTTGGATGTGCACCAAATTCTGAGGCGCTATACCCACAGGATCAAATATTCCCGTAAGAACGATCAGCTCTTTGTTTCCTTTGCCCCCAAAACTTTGGGGATGGCTGTCTCTAAAGAGTGCCTAAGTGGCAAGCAAACTGCATTCGCTTCTGTTCTTAGATGTACGACAAACCTCTGCCGGGGTCTGTTAGAGGTCATTCCACTAGGGGCATGGCTGCTTCTGCAGTCTTTCTCCGTAATATTTCTGCAGCTGAGATTTGTGTGGCAGCAACTTGGAGTTCCATCCATACCTTCACCAAACATTAGTCTAGACATTGCTTCTAGGCAAAGGGCCGGGTTCGGCCTAGCTGTTCTGCAGGGCCTTCTGTCCTAGGCTAGTCTGTTGGACCCTCTTTTGTGTTTCTCCTCCTCCCATGTTTCTTTCGGTTTCTCTTTTGAGGGACTGCTTGGGATTCAGTCCTACATGTTATGACGTACTGCAGGAACCCTCTCGAAGTAAGACAGCACAGTTACATAATAACTTACTGTAACAATAGATCTTCAAGAGAGGTTCTTGCAGTAGGTCATGTTTTTCCCTCTGTCCTTTCCCCTATTTTTCTGTTGCATCTCCAGATCCGGCTTCCTCTCCTGTCGGGCTCCAGCAGGAGACCTGGAGGGCGGGCGTGGGGACCGCCCACTATATAGGGTCACACTGGTGGCATCACATGACGTCAGGTGGGCGGACCCCCGTTGTGCCATGCGGTCCAGATGCCAGGTGGCGCTAGTCCTACATGTTATTACCAACTGCAGGATCCTCTCTCGAAGATCTACTGTTACGGTAAGTTCTTACGTAACTGTACTTTCCTGTACGCCTTCCCTCCCTTCCTGCTCAGGGTTCTTCTAAAACTCCAGTCGGAGGGGGCAAAGATGATTCTCATAGCCCCCTACTGGCTGCGTCAGATTTGGTTCCCTCTACTTCAGCAGCTGGCAGTGGAACCTCCAGTTCCCTTGCCCCTCTGCATTGGCTTGCTCTTCCAAGATCAGGGCACGGTGGTTCATCCAGATCTCAGGTCCCTTCATCTCCATGCGTGGCTCCTGCAGACTTAGCTAACACCTGCTTTGGTGTGTCTTCCAGGGTTGCCAGTGTCCTGGTGGCTGCCAGGAAACCTTCCATGAGAGCCACCTGTGCCATGAAGTGGAACCGCTTCTCCCTCTGGGCTACAGCTCACCACTTGGATCCCTTCAACTTCCTTGCGAACCTGATTTTGGAGTACCTCTTCTCCCTTTTGGATTCCGGTCTGGGGTTCTCTTTGTTAAAGGTACATCTTCACACCGGCGACCTGGTATTTGGGAACGGATTCGGGGTTGGCAGGGGAGGAGAGCGTTGAGCATCTGTAGGGACTGCGCTCCTCTCCTGGGGTGGGTAGCTGCATTGCTCTGCAGTGGCACCCAGTGGAGACCGGGAGCACTGCATGAGTGTTGATGCTGGGGACGTACCAGAAAAATGGAAAATCATCCCCGATTGGCCAGGATGACGGCAGCCGATCTGCCAGCACCACCGAAGAACTCCTGAGGAACCTGACTGCCTCAGCAGCGCCCTGGGGCCGAGAGAAAGAGTGTGCTGGCTGCCCCACCAGTGCCTTCCCCCTCTTAGGAGGGGGACATGCTCTGCAAAGGGTCATGCCGAGCTACCCCAGGGTCGACTGCAATCTGAGGTAGGGGGTTCCAAGGGAGGACAGTAGGGGGATGTCGGCGATCGTGGCTGCCCTAAGGAAATGGCAGATCCGGGGCACGTAGGAAGGGATAAAGAAATGATGCAAAAAAAAAAAGTGCATTATTCAGCCATCTCTGTGTACCATGCACCTATAGAGGGCAAGGCTGTTTCCCAACTGCCCCTCTCCCGTATAGTTTTGTGGGGCATTATACCTTTGAAACCTCCCATTCAGGATCCTGTCCCGTCTTGGGATCTTCTTTTCATTTTGGAAAAGCTCACTTTGCCTCCCTTTGAGTAGGCTGCGAGTTGCGAGCTATACTTTGTCATGGAAAGCGTTGTTTTTAGTTGCTATTACTTCTGCTCAAAGGATTTCCAAGCTTCAGGCTCTGATACATTAAGAGCCTTATTTGGTGTTTCACAAAGACAGAGTGTCTTTGCGTACCAGCCCTAAGTTCTTGCCTAAGGTGATGGCTGAGTTTACATTAAACCAATCCATTCACCTTCCAGTTTATTTCCCTGAGTATTGTGATCAGGGAGCGGCCTTGTTGCAGACGCTTGATGTTCACAGGGTGCTACGTTATTACACTAACCTCACCCAACACATTCGTAAGACTGATCAGTTTTGTTTTGTTTGCCCCTAAGAGGGAAGGGGCACCAGTTTCGAAACAGTGTTTGTCTAAATGGTTGGCAAACTGGATTGTGTACTGTTACTGTAAGTATGACAAGCCCTTGCCTGGGACGGTTAAGGGCCACTCTACTAGATTTATGGCAGCCTCTACTGCCTGCTTCAGAAATGTGTCTGATGTAGACATTTGTGCAGCTGTCACTTGGAGTTCAGTTCACACCTTTGTAAGACACTACAGCTTGGATATTGCCTCCAGACGCAGGGCCAGTTTTGGACTAGCTGTTCTTCAGGGCCTTCTCTCATGAATGGCCTGCTGTCTGTTTTTACTGCCTCCCGGCTAACTTAAGGTCAGTTCCAGTACTGCCTGGGACTCAGTCCTACTGGTGTTGCCTGCTGCAAGAGCCCCCTCGAAGCAAGATAGTACAGTTACGTAAGAACTTACTGCAACAGCAGATCTTCGAGAGGAGCGCTTGCAGCAGGTGCTGCTTCCCCCCCCCTCCTTCCCCCGATTGCTTTTTCTCTTTGCAGCTTCGCTGCTTTTCCTCAGCCTTGAGGAAATGCCTTGGTTCTCTTTCTGCACCGGGGTCTCTGGTGGGAAAACTGAGGTAGGTCTGGGGGACCGCCCCTTTAATAGGATAGGCAGATGTCAGCGTGCTGATGTTGGTGGGGACAGTCCCCTGCTGTAGACTGCTAGCTAGAAGTTTTCCATGTGTTCTTGGCATCTGACGGCTTCAGTCCTACTGGTATTGCCTGCTGCAAGAGCTCCTCTCAAAGATCTACTGTTACGGTAAGTTCTTGCATAACTGTACTCGGTTGTCTCAGCCTGCTGACCTGACGGGGACACCGTGAAGCCAGCAGCCTTAGCCGCAACCTCGACCGAAGTCGAAAGTCGACGGTCTGGTGAAGGGGATCTCTCCCGCTCCCACAAATGTCGACGGTGGGACTGAACTTTTGAGTCCTTCTTCGTGGACCGACTGGAATGTCCCAATGGTCCTTCTCCCTTGGTGGACAGGGATTGACAAAGCTCCTTAAAGGAAGCTGTATAGGAAGAGCCCAGGGAGAGTGGGATAAATGCCGCAGCCGAGGAAGAAGAAGAAGAAGCGTCCTGGACCGCCTCCTCCTTGAGAGCGATCATCTGCTCCAACTGTGCTGTGGAGCCTACCATCCAGCAGACCTTCTCCTACTTGACTGGCGGATGCTGTTTTTCAGGGTACCCAAGAAGAGGTCGAGCAACGCGGTCCTCCAAGACCGAAGCCGAGAAGGAGTTGCACAATTCGCAAGCCTGCGAATCATGGCCAAGCCCCAGGCAGTAAACGCATGTTGAGTGCTGATCGATCCAGGACATCTTCTGCCCACAGGGGCACCGACGAAAGCCGGGAGTCGATTTGTCCATTACAGCCACGAGGGAAGACAAAGACCGGAGTCTTCTAAACTTTAGAATTATTTTTGGGTTAACCGAAGAGTGTGGATCCAGGCCTAAAACGCAGAGCGCTAAGGAGGGAACCTGAGCTTCCAAGTGGTAAGGAAGATCTGGCGTCATGGGGTGGAGCCGAGGGTTTTGCCATCTGGGTGGGTGGGTGGGAGGAGCCAGCTTGAAGATCTTCCGGCAACATTTAAATCGGCAAGGAACCTGCCAATAAGTGTGGATCAACAACATATACCACTCTTAGAACTCCTGTTACAGGTGAGTAACCTGTATTTCCTGACCAGCAACCAGAGTTACCTGCTATTCTGAGTTAAAGCATCACAGCTGAACAGTGTCTATGAAGAAGCTCAAAATGTGATGGCCAGATTCTTGTTTATTGAGGGGGAAGTGCATTCAGATACTAGGGTGTGGCCCCCATTTATAGAATATTTGTGAATCTGTTGGCCCAGAGGGAGACCCAAGTGCCTGTAATGCCTTAGAGGTTCTACCCCAGGACTGACAGGTTGGGCACATTGTGGGGGTGAGTGCTTGACTCATAGACAGAATGTGCAGGTGTCCCTGGATTTGCACACCTTCTGCTGGTCAACCAGGTGCTTGCCTGCCCTTCCAGCCTGTAATCAAAAGTGTAGCTATTACAACCCCCCAAAAGAAAGAAAAGTATAACTGTTTTTTTCTTATTCCCTAGGAGCAACGTTGACGGCTCTGTTGTTAACTGCCTGCATCATTTGGTGTGTCTGCTCCATCAAGTCCAACCGGCACAAGGACGGCTTCCACCGCCTGCGACAGCACAATGAGGACTACGAGGAGGAGATCCGCATGATGTCTGTGGGCTCCAAGAAGTCCCTGCTGAACCACGAGTTTCAAGATGAGAGTGACAGCGATGAAGAGACACTTTATACCAACAAACAATAGGTTTCTGGCACTGAGGGCCCTAACAGCGATGGGGCGGGCAGTACATCAAGAGACATCTGAGCACTTTGCCTCTGGGAGTACTGACTTACTGGGTGTTAACTCCCTGCCTTATGGGACTGGACCCTGGGCCGGCCCAGACCTCCCTGCTTTCTCAAGAGCTCTTTTTGGCTTGTTTTATTAGCCCTTATTCACTGGTCTTTTGACTTGGCCCGTACTTCTCTGGCCACAGTGAGGGTAGCTCTGACCGCACAAGGGTTATCCCCCAGCTGGACACGTCTTGTTTTCCTACTTGATTGACCGGTTGATTGTTGATCATCAAAGTTTGTTTTAAGATGGAGCTTTGTTCACTGCCGATTACAGCCACTGATCCAGGCTCCAAATTATTTTTTGTGCCTTTTTTTTTTAATACTTTTTATTATTTTTATTTCTTGTGTGTCACGTATTTTTTTTCCACTTTGTGGTTGGACCTCTGTTGGATTTGCACACATCAAAACATTTTAAATGGTTTAAAATGATAAATCCACAGAATCCTGAAAATAATGTATTTGAGTAACACAACACACTATGAGCAGAGATCTGTCCTCTCCTCCCTAAAATTTTAGGATCAGATTGGGATCTCCTGGCTGGAGCTGACACATTCCTTCATGTACTTGGGAAGGTATCACAGGGTAAGCTTCTGCAGATCCAGGCAGAATGGACCCAGCATACGTGTGTCCGGGGAGAGGGTGAAAAATGGACCAGCAGACTCTGTGTAAGTGTGTATTGTGTTCAGAACAGACTCTGTTGGGGACCACAGAATGGACTGTACATAAGTGTTGTGTGTGTGGGGGGGCACAGAACCGTCCCAGTATAAAAGCATTTGGGGGGGGCAGAATGGATTTAGCATAACAGTGTCCAAAGGGGGCTTAAAGTACCCAGTGTAAAAGTGTTGGGGTAGGTATCATGCAGAATGGACCCAGCACAGGAGTGGTGGTGGTTGGGGCACATTAGAAAGGATCCAGTATAAATTAAGGGTGGTGGGGAGATGGGCAGAATGAACTCTTTGAAAGAGTAACTGTCAAAGAGCAGTACTCACTTTGGGCTCCAGGTATTGAGAGGAGCACTGTCCAGCCAGACTGCCTCTGCCTGTAGGGGGTGCTGTGGTCCCCCTTTTACACAGTATGAAAAGGGACATGTCTTGTGATCAGCAGAAAAAGGCCAACTACTGTAGCAATGATTATTATGAGAAGCCTAGATCTGCCATAGCTTGACACTGTTGGCACAGGGGCATGCCTTCCAGTTACACCGCTTTGTTTCATTGGGAAGGGGTCATTGTGGAATCAAGTCCAGGCAGCACAGTGAGAGGTTTGAGAACACTTGTCTGAGGAGCTTTTTGTGACATCATTGCTGTGTGGTACATGGGCATTCAGAAGAAATGAGGTATAAAGTTACACACTTCACAAATTACCCACTGTGTTTCCTCTGCTGCAGTGTGTGTGTGTCAAGTGGTTTCTGGTTGAAAGCAAGTAACCAGGTGCCATGCTGTTTCCATACACAGGGAACCTATTTCTGTGCGGTGGTGCAGTCAGACAGAACGTGAGCATCACTGAAGCCAAAGGAATTGCCTTCCTGCACAGAAATGGGCTTCCTAATCCCCTCATTCATAGTACTAGTCAGTGGTAGCAACACAGATGCCCTGCAAGAAGAGCTTTACATCAGTTGCCCAGCAGTGCCAGGAGCAGGCTCCTTATCCTCATTGCCCCCAGAGCAGCCCCCTGTCAGTGACTGGAACCAGCTGCATACCCCCACAGGTGGGCACTGGCGCAATATCCCTGAACCCTCTTAGCAGCACTTCATGAGCGACAGGAACCAGATCGATATCCCCTGAAACCTTCCCCAGCTGGCCCTGGCTCAGTATCTCCCATAGCCACTAAGTGGCACTCTGCTGATGATGGGGGTCTGCTTCCCTATCCCCTTATCCTCCACAGCACTGCTGATGACATATCTCCCAAACCCCCGCAGTTAGGTTTAACTCCATGATACTAAAATGTTCCCTGCTCCTAAAGTAGTCTTTTACTCCAGACTTTTTTCTCCTTCCACTCCACAGCCTTCAAACGTGTTGCTGGGAGATGGCTCTGAATTCGGATCCAGCCTGCAGTGCGCAGATTCAGTCTCCCAGCCTTCGAAGGGAGTAGTGCCAACATCTATGTGGAATTTCTTTCTTTGAACCATGCAACATTGCACCTTCAGATGTGCCAATTCAGAATGCCTGCTATGTGCTGCACAGATAGCATGCAAGGCCATAGCATTCTATGTTCTGAGAGTTTAACCAATAATCACCATGGTTTCTGCCCTTTGTGCTGACTGTATACTGTGTTGTTATATAACAAGTCAAAGAGAGAGTGGATGCAAAGAGGAAGAGCACAACACAAGAATTAATTTCAAGAGAGGCTCAAAGCAGACCATTTCTCCTGCCCAGACTCCTTGATGTGCAGACAGAATACTCCGTCCTGAGCCGAGTGTTTGAAGCACACTGTCATCTATGAAACTGCTGCTAACCTCAAACCCTTCAGACTCTTTAGAAGTATGACTGCAGTACACAAACATATTTTTCTAGTCCAAGTTAACAGGCATGTCCTGGAAAGCCAAGTTTGTATTTTTTTTTCTGTGGAAATAATGTGCTTTTTGTACTTGTCGCTCTCAGTGTGGAATTAGTAAACCAAAAGGTTTTCCCTCAGGTAATAGGAGTCTCCAAAAAATTTACTTTTCTTTTGGGGGTATAACCGTAATGATGGTAGAACGCCACCGAAAACAATCTGTGCCGAGACTAAGAGGGGAGAGTTGGCCCATTTAGTTTTGCTGTCTCCAGTGTGCTGATCCTTTCCTATTCTTCAGTTTTATTAACAACCGCCTAAAAAATAAAATTTGTGGGGAGACCACTCAGAATGGAATGTATAGATGCTGTTCTGTGCCTGTAATTTATAATTGGTGATTCCGGTAACAACATTCAGTACACAGCATTTGCTGCAACTGAAACATGTCCCAGAAGAATTGTTATGGTCTGATCACTTTGCAGGTGTATGAGAGAGTGGAGTGCGCCATTATATGTTGTCCCCTCTCTCTCCACCCCAGTAGAATTAATCCATACTGTGAGGAGATATTGATATTTTCTGTCATGCCCAGCAAGACTACCAGCTTGAGAAGTTTGCTAGCCATAGCAATTTTTTTTTTTTTATATACCCCAGCAGGAGTACCTTTTGAAAGCTTCAGCACTATTTACAAAGTTGCTGATTGCAAGCATAGTGGCAGACCTACTGCTTAAAAAAAAAAAAAAAGACTAAAAGGGGTTAGTAAAATCTTGTTTTGTGATTCGTGAAATCTGATCACATGGTTGTGATGTACCCACTGTAAAGAACTCACTCCTACACTTTGTTAAACATCCCCCCCGACTTCACCTGGTTTTTGTATGTTAGAGTATAACCACATGCTTTGTGCGTTACTACACAGATATAACACCAGCTGCCAGTGGAGATAGCTACATTATTTATTGCTTGTTGTGGCAGCCCAGAGCGATTTTCTTAGGGTTAGCAAGCTTCAGTCATACCTCTCAACCTTTTGTCACTGAAATGAGGAACTCGTCCTCAAAATGAAGATACAAGCTTAGAACACTCTGGAAACCATTCTGTTTATTTGTACAAAGTTTATTATTGATTTAGCAACTTAGAATATTATGAATTTCTGCTATAAAGTCTGAATTCAGAGTTGATTTTTATGTGTGGGTAGCACCTTTTCTATGAGGGATGGATGAACACAGCAATTTTGAGGGGTAAAATGAGGGACGTCCCTCGTAACCAGGGGCATTTGAGAGGTGTCAGTGCTGGGAAGGAGTTCACTGGTGCTGATTGTATGGAAAACTAAGATCATTCTAGCAAACCTTCTTTTATATCCTTGCATGGGCAGAATATTTTTTAATCTTTACATTGGGCAGTATTAACATATGGAGAGTCGCAGTGACCAAAAGCAGCCACCTGTGCCCCTTCGGAGTGGTCAGCATTGAACTGCAGAGAGTTACAGCAGATGCACTGATCTAGAGAGAGAGTCACAGTGACCACCGGGCCCTCATGTTCCATCACAGTGTTTGAAGGTTAGACAGCTCAGTAGCATCTCGGAACATTTTTTGCCGCTTTGCATTGTCCAGTATTCGGCTCTGTTCCTAAAGCTGTCTTCCGTATCTGAGAGAATTGTCCTGCAGATTGTTCATAACACATTCTGAAGAAACATTATTTTAGATTGTTTCTAAATGTGTTTAAACTTGTATTCAGGTCACATAATGTCTGAAAATGAAAGGGTGTCTATTCTAATAAAATATTTTTTTAAATTAACCCTTTTGACACTATAGGAGACCTCTTGTTCTAACAGTGCACATAACTCATAAGGATAATTGTTTTTTTTGGGGGTCCTTAATACTACACTTGTTAAAAATGATTGTCAACCCAGAGCCACATGTAACAACATTGGCAGATAGCACATTGCACAGTACAGAACTAGGAATGCCTCTGTGATCCATCTTGCAGAAAACCATTGTGTGGTGTAGTGCTACTCACATACCCTGTGCTTTTTTGGCCTAAATGTAGCACCATGTTAGCTTTTCAGCACTGCATGACCAGGGTGTAGACAAATTGAGCCCTATACTGGTCCCAGTACATTTTGGCAGTCTGCCTCTGCCAGTTAAAACTCTTGGAGAGGCTGTCAACATGACAGACAGCACATCGTGCTGCTGTCTGGGAGCCAGGTTTTCTATATGATTCCCAGAATCCCATGCTGAAGCTGGGGGGGGAGATCAGGTGTGTTGTGGAGGTGAGATGTTTGGCTCCCTTGGTGGGAGCAGTTTCCCCTTTTCCCTATGGTCCACCATTTGTGCACACTCTATTGTCTGGCCATGGAGCAGAGTGGCAGTGATGTCAGCTGTGAAAGTAGTCACTCGCTTGCCCTCCAAGGAGGAGAAGGGGTGCTGCTTGGCAACCCCAATATCAGGTCAAAAACAGAACCAAACAGGGCACATATTCAGTACAAAGGGTGTTTTGAAGGTCCCCCTCCCCCGCTGTCTGGTTAAGGACTTGAAAGATATTTTGTAGTGTTGGCTCAGTGTTCCTCACCTTGAGAACCAACCGTTTCTCTCTGGTTTGTACAGTCCTTGAAGTGTGTGTGTAGGTGAACATGTGCTTTTATGGACATACGTGCAATGTTTTTTCTATAGACCTGAAGTAAATGTAGACCTGCATCTGAACAAGCTGCTACTGTCCCGTGAGACTGAGAGTCTGGAATTGTCATTGTTTCTACGAGGGCTGGGCTGTGCTGCACCACAGATCTCAAACTCTGTTCAGATTTCCCACAAGCAGTATTTGCCATCCCAGTGTGGAGTTCAAGGAAGTGTGCAAGGATGGTCACAGTGAAATCACTGAGAAGGTACTGGAAGGAGCTGGGGAGGCCTTCAAAGGCGGCACATGATTCCTGTTTTTGTGGTGTCAGGTTTGAGCCTACTGTTCCTAGAAAGCCACAGAACAGCCTCCAGCCGGTCTCCCTAGGAACAGTGGCCGGCAAACACTAAATACTCTGCCCTTTTAATATGAACAGAGTAAACATGGGGATACACAAGGACTGGTGAACACCCCGCTTTTTTTTTTTTTTCCTGATTGTTGAGATGTGCATAATAGAAGCCTCTTAGGACAATGGATTAAATCAAGCTGTTGTTTTTTTATATATATTTAGGAACAAATTGTTTCCTCACTGGTTGGAATAAATACTGATCGATTCTGTTTAGTAGGGGCACTCTGATCAAGGATGCAGCTGCTGGGATGTCCCCAGCAACGTAATTTTAGATCACAAGTGACTCTTGCATCATCATATAAACTGGGATGAAAAATTATGTTGTGCAAACTTAATAATTTAAAGGGATTCCCTGCCTTTGGCGTCTGTGTACAGGTGATGCATGTATCTACACATGCATACACAAACAAGCAGAAATGAACCTTTGCATTTGACTTGTCTAAAAACCTCAATAACTGGGCACATGGAGTCTTTTCAGTAGTGCTTTGACATCAACATTTGTATAAAGAAGCCACGTTTTGTAGGAGGAATGTCTATTTTCTGTACTGATAAATATTTTGTGTTGTTTTTGAGCTGTTACAGAATGCCTTAATGCTTTTTCATCTTGGAAACAATATATTTACATTGATATAAAACAAAACGTTCTGAAAGTTTTGAGTGACTGAAATTATGGATACAGTGAATTAAATGACATAGGAGAAAGCTCATTGTTGCCAGTGACAGTTTAAAGCTTCAGATGCCTTTTCTGAATAGAAGGTGGGTTCACTGTCCTGATAGAGCCATCTGCAGGTGGAGATGCTTAAGACTCTGAGTGTAAGGGAGTTATTCCTCGGGGTCAGATGTGGTGAGGGTGGGCTTCATACAGAGACAAATCACTGGGGCTGTTGCAGAATGACACAAATATAGTCTGTTCTGTGGCCCAGAAGACAGGCTTGCTGACCCTCTGTACCAGCTAAGTCCTGGAGGTTGAAGATGGTGGGAGCACCAGTGGATGGCATGGGGACTGTGGCATGGTACTGGAAAGGGGAACCAGACAGCAGGAAGTGATGCTATAAAGGAAGAAGGCTTGGAGAACAGCAGAGGGTCTGCAGCAGTGCTTGGCTGAGAAAACATAACCTAATAAAGAAGGCACAGAATGGAATGATGTTTCACATGGTGCAGGGACTAAACCCATGCACTAAGAGGTAATTAAACCACCAACAAAAATTTTTTTTTTCTAGGATTGTGGGTATGTTGTTCATCCACACTTCTTGGCATGTCCCTTTAAGGATCGCTGGAAGGTCTTCAAGCTGGCTCCTCCCACGCACCCGGGTGGTATATCCCTCGGCTCCACCTCATAACGGCAGATCTTCCTTTTCGCTGGATGATTCAGGCTGCCTCCCTCGTGCTACCGCTGTTTGTAGGCCCTGGCTTCTATACCGTTGGTTATTCCGAAAATCCGTCTAGTTCGCATTAGCGACCACGACACTCTATTTTCAGTTATGGAAGACCAGTTTTCCCCCGGATTTCACCGGTGTTCCTGCGGCCAGAAGATGTCGCGCACCGATCCCCACACCGTATATGTTGCTTGGGTGTCGACCATGATACCTCAAAGTGCGATTCTTGTGTTGCATTTCACCCAAACGTCCTCGACGACCATCTTGCACACCTAAAGTTGGGGAGGCTGGAAAAATTGAACCCTCCGGTGAAATCAAAGGAGGCTCGGTGGGCGGTTTCCCCGCCTGCGGGATCCACCAAGCAATTGGAACGCACGCAAGCCTTCGAGGAGGAAGTTGCTCGTGCCCGTGAATTTTCCTCTCGGAGCATCTTCTTTCTGCTTGACCTGGGCTCCACTTTCTCGGGTTCCTTCCGAGAGTTGTGCCAGTCTCCCCCGACTAAGGGAAAGAGTCCTGCGGGCACGCACTCCTCTCTGTCCCGTAAGTGGGACAGGGACCTGGGATCATCTTCGTCTCAGCAAAGACGTTCTTGGGATCAGCAGAGATCTCTGTCCCAGGAACCGGCAGTCTCGACTCCAGTCAAAATTGCTTCTTTGGCCACTGGCTTCTTGGCTTTGCTGTCCAGCCAGTCGAAGTGTCGACTGACGAAGTTGAAATAATCATCAATCCGATCGACCCATTGTCGCCGATTCTCTCAGTTGGACTCCGGTCCTTCCTTTCCCCAACGAGGAGACCCAGCCTGCTGGGAATCCCGTCGAGGATGTGGTCCCCGACCCTGGGAACTCACCAGTCCCGCTGGTGTCTCCCGAGCGACCTAATCACCCTGTCCGATCTCGATTGAGGTCCAGGACCCCCTCGACCGACAGGCCAAGGAAGAGCCACAAGCGCTCTAAAAAGTGATGACGCCATTGGTTGTCCTCGGATGAGGAGAGGTTCTGGCAGAAACTCCGGCGCTGTGAGGACCTCATGTGGCAACAGCTGATTTTGACCAGGCACAAGCAGACTCCGGCTTCTACCCTGGCCATTATTTGGCTTTCGCCTCCCAGGCCAAAGCCGACTCCTTCGGAGCCGATTAAGTCGGTTCCCTGCCCGCGGAGCCGGTGAAACCTCCGGTTCAGCCTAAACCGGTCTCTCCACCAATAGTATTGGAACCACCGCCCAAGCAGCCTGTGGGAGGGGCTCTTTCTAAGGAAGCTAGACCAGACACCGAGCTTCCCCGGCGTCTTTTGGTCACCAAAAGGTGGACCACCCTTGGCGTGTCGAAGGTGACCTGGGCGGCCGACCGTTCTATCCGGATTCGGATGAGACCGGCCTACATTCACACCCAGGGGATGACGATTCGGCCAGTGGGATTGAGACGGAGGAAGGTCCGACTTTCCAGGGCATTCTTTGTCTCATCTCTGAGTCTACAGGGATGCCCCTGGAGCCCATCCAGAAAAAGGCGGAGTATCCTGTCACAGACATCCTCAAGAGAAGGGATACCTCGACGGAGGCCTTTAGTTGGCCCGGCCTTAGAACTTTGGCAGTGCCCTGCCTGTTGTCCAGCTCCATCTGCCCGCATGTATGCGGTGCCCATGGGGTCCCTTGCGGGGCTCACAGAGCAGCCTTAGGCCGATAGCCTGGTGACCGCCTCTGTGTTCAGGCGTACTGGCAGTTCTGCCGGCACTGATCAACCTCCCGAGAAGGAATCCAAAAACTTGGATCATTCGGCTTAGAAGGTCTATGCGGCCTCAGCTTTAGGCCTCCATCAGGCAAGTTCGGCCGTCGTCATGGCACACTTCTCCCATGCCCTGTTTGGGTCCTTGGATGAAGACCTCCCACATCTCCTCGCGGACATGCAGACCATGGTCAAGCAATTCCGGGATCAGGGCCGGGCTGTTGCCAAACAGCAGATCTAGACGGCTCTGGACATTGGGGATTCTTGTGCCCGCTCGCTGGCAGCTGCAGTTGCCTCTCACCGCAGGGCTTGGCTGAGACTTTCCTCTTTCCCAGCAGATACTCAGCATAAACTAGCTGATGTGCATTTCCTGGGCACCAATCCTTTCGGCCGATGTGTGGCTGGTCACCTTCAGCATATTGAGCAGTCCAATGTCACCTTGGATGCCACTTCTGCTAAGGGCTCTTCGAATAAGAAGCAGCAGAAAAAGAAGAAGCCTTTTCGGCATTCTTCCCCTGCAGCCCAGCAACCCTCCTTTCAAGGAGGGCAGCAGGCTCAAGCTTAGCGCCCCCAGCCCAAGCCCGGGACCTCCCAGCTCCATAAAGGAGGCCGAGGTTCAGGTCCTGGATCCTCCTCCAAGCCTGCTTAGTGACGGGGTGTGGGCTGCCACCCCCTCTCCCATCACACCTACTCTGGGTTCTCCTGTGGGGGGCTGGCTCTGCCACTTCCTTTCCACCTGGTCCATTATCACCACTGACAGATGGGTCTTGGAGGTGGTCGGTCAGGGTCTCCCTCTGGAATTCGAGCAGTACCCTCCAAGCTGAGCCCGCACCACACGGGAGGAGAGAGTCTCCGCCCTTACTCAGTCGGCTCTCTGAGACATCGCTCAGCTCCTCCTCAAGGAGGCAGTAGCTCTGGTGGTGGATTCTCCAGCAGACCCAGACTTTGTCTCCAGGTACTTCCTGATGCCCAAGCGGACGGGGGGTTGGCACTCCATTCTAGATCTGCATGACATGAATCAATATCTCGGGTCACGCACCTTTCGGATGGTCACTCTGTCCTAGATTATACCATCCTTGGAGCGAAACGTGGTTCTCTTCACTGGATCTGCAGGACGCATTCTTTCATGTCCCAACCCGTCCGTCTCATTGGCGGTTCCTCAGCTTCAGAGCTGTACGCTGTACGAGTTCTGAGCCACGCCTTTCGGCCTGTCTTCGGCCCCATGGGTGTTCATCAAATGCATTGCAATAGTGGCAGCCATAGCAGGGTCAGAATTTACTCCTACCTTGATGGGCTCTTAGCAGGTCCCACCCAGCAGGAGATGGAGAGGTCCAGGGACCTGGCCCTCCAGACCTGCTCCCAACTCTGCCTCCTGATCAACGAGGCCAACTCTGAACTCGTGTCTTCCTAGGTGATGTGCTTCATTGGGGCAGAGCTCGACTCTCATCAAGCCAGAGCTTGGCTCCTGGAGGACAGGATGGAGGTTCTCTCATCCTTTGCCCAATCATTTCTGGTTTGGCAGTTGCGCCCTGCCTGGGACTTTCTGCGCCTCCTAGGTTACATGATGGCATGCACCTCCGTGGTCCATTGGGCCTGGTGGCACATGTGCCCCCTCCAATGGGAGCTGGCTGTCCAGTGGACTCAGCGCCACAGTCATTTTGACCAGCTTCTCACTGTAACCCAGAAGAGGTGGGATGCTCTCCAATGGTGGACCACCCCAGACTGGTTGCAGGAAGGGATCCTGTTTGTCTGCCCCGAGTCGACGGCCGTCCTCATGACCAATGCCTCTCTCATGGGCTGGGGAGCCCACATGGGGACAAAAGGGCCCATCAACCTGTTGAAGCTCAGAGCAGTCACACTGGCACTGTCAGCTTTCGCTCCTCAGCTCCAGGGTCAAGTGCTTCAAGTCCACACAGACAATACCACGACCATGTACTACCTCAACAAACAGGGCGGCATGCATTCCCGTCTGCTTTGCAGGGAGGCGCTCCGCATCTGGACCCTCGTCAGCCGTCTGGAGGCAGATGATCTAGCCATTCATGTAGCAGGAGCCTCAAACCATCTGGTGGATGCTCTCAGCCGTTTAGGCGAGACATCCCACGAGTGGCCTCTCCATCCAGAGGTAGTTTACAGCCTGTTCTCCCACTGGGGCAAACTGATGGACCTGTTTGCCTCCAGGGACAACACCAAGCTGAGGCTGTTTAACGCTGCCCCCCCTCAGCAGGGCTCACTGCAGGGGGATGCCTTCTCGAGGCCGTGAACCCCAGACCTCTTCTACACCTTCCCTCCATTTCCCTTGATCCACAAAGTGCTCCTCAAGGTGAGGAGGGGCAAGGTGAAGGTGACTCTGGTATCCAGATGATCTCAGCCTCAGCTGCAGACCCCTGGAGCAGCTTCCAGCACACCCGGACCTTCAATCCCTGCACCTCACAGCCTGGTACCTGAGCGGCTAGAGTTCCAGGCTTTGGGTCCTTCCGAGGATGTCCTCACCATAGTGGAGGCATCCAGAAAGGAATCGACCAGGAAATGTTATGCCTTCAAATGGAAAAGGTTTTCCATTGGTGTCAGGGCAAGGGCCTGGTCCCTCTGTCCTGTCCAGTGGCTAACATTCTCGACTACCTTTGGTCTCTGTCCAAAGGGGGTCTTTGGTCATTGACCCTTAGGGTGCACCTGGCAGTCATCTCTGCTTACTGGGCACGGGCCGGTCAGCCAATGGCGCAGGAGACAGTGGTTGGGCGCTTTTTCAAAGGCCTGGATCACATATCCCCTCCAGTGCGTGATCTTCCACCTCCATGGGATCTACTGCTGGTACTGGCAAAGCTCATGGGCAAACCATTCGAACCAGTGCACAAGTGTATATTGTCACACTTGTCATGGAAGACGGCCTTCCTGGTGGCTATCACATCTGCCAGAAAGACAGGGGAGCTCCAGGTGCTTTCGGTGGACTCCCCTTATCTGCTCTTCCACATGGACACGGTTGTCCTATGCTCCCAACTGAAATTCCTTCCAAAAGTGGTGTCAAAAGTTTCACCTTAACCAGGTGTTGACTCTGCCAGTATACTGCCCTAACTACACCTTGGAGGCCGAATACAGGCTCCATACCTTGGACCTGAGATGAGCTCTCTCTTATTATAAGGAGGGGACGGCGGAAATCCGGGGAGAGGTTCACCAGCTATTTGTCACCTACGCTGAAGCCGCTTCTGGCAGACCTGCAGCTAAACGGGCTGTTGCAAGGTGGATTACACCTTGCATAGGTCTGTGCTACAGGTTGGCTGGCATGGAGCCTCCCAGAGGGATAAGGGCTCATTCTACCCGCCATACCGCTGCATCAGTAGCTGCTTCCAGCGACATCCCTATCCAGGACATCTGTCGGGCTGCTTCCTGGAAGTCAGCAAACACCTTCATTGACCATTACCACATCGACCTTGAGTCACGTCGGGATGCTGGTTTTGGGGCCTCAGTTCTCCAATCTCTTTTCCCCAAGTAAGTATCAGTGGGGGGATGCGCCTTGCCTTCCTCCTCCCGGAGAACTATTAGGAGTCTGCCAAGAAGTGTGGATGAACAATATATCCACAATCCTAAAAAAAACAGATTACCTACCTATAACAGCAGTTGTAGGAGTGGTATATGTTGTTCATCCACACAGACCTCCCCGGCTGTAGACGCACGCTAAGATCTGGCGTCATGGGGCGGAGTCGAGGGATATACCAGCCGGCGATCCTTAAAGGGAAAGGGACATGCCAAGAAGCGTGGATGAACAACATATACCACTCCTAGAACTACTGTAACAGGTAAGTAACCTGTTTTTTTTTTTTTTTTGCGCTTCTTTCAGGGCCCCCCAAGCCCCATGATTTTCACGATTTTTCTGATCTAAGTTGCTTTCCAGCAGTGACCTCCAGGCTTCCTCAGGTTCTCCAAAGTATCTCCTGGGATTTGTAGTATCCCTGACTTTATCTGGCCCCCTTCCCCAGGGCTGGAGGAGGAAAGCGCAAACAAAGTTTGGAGACGTCAGCCAAGGCGAGTCGCTCGGGTACACAGAGGGGCCTAGAGATATGGGGTAGATGACAGGGTGCTGTCATCAAATGCACCCAGCAAGTTTGCTTTTCAGTGTTAGTCCTACTAGGTCAGCATCCCTGCGGTGGCGTCAGCGCTGCCATAGCAGCAGCACACTAGTACTAGGAGCTACTTTCCAAGCAGAACAGGACTACACCCTTCCTCCAGGAGGAAAGCGTCCTCGTGAACATTGCATCTCCCTCCTTGCCGGCCCCCGCTTCTGTTTCCTGTTCTTGGGATGTCACCCTGGATAACTTTCATGCTGAGCAGACACACCACCACTCACCGGTATGTGCCAAAACAGTTGAAGTAAGATTGCCACCACATTTCTAGGTCCCAGTCACAAAAGATCTTAGCTTTGTGTTCGCCATTTTGAACCTATTTAACCTGTTACAGTAGATCTTCCAGGAATCGACCTATCTTACTTTGAGAGTCTTCTCTTGCAGCAGGTTAACACATTTAGGACTGTAGCTGGCAGACGAGGACCCAACGGCAAAGTTCTGTCCAGCAGTACCAAGCCGGGACCGCCCTGATGTCCCACATGGTATAAGAGGCGGTGTGCCCCAGTTCTTTTCCCACCGTTACATGTTCATCAGCTCCATGGCTAGACACGCCAGTACAACTGCTTTATCTTTAATAACTTTGTTTTTCCTCATCGCAGTACCGCTACTTCTGCAACCGTTCATGCATGTCTGCTCCCCTGTCGCCTTGTTCTAGGCCAGGGCCCCGATTTTTCTGCGGCACATCAGAGCAAAGTTCTGCGAGTGAGTCTCATTTGCCGTAGAACTTCAAGTGCACGCTTACCTCTAATTTTTTTCCTTTTTTTTTTGCCAAATCTGACACAATGCACGCCGTAATACAGTCATTTTATGAGCGTTTGTCACCAAATTTTCAACATAGCCAGTTTAAGACCTCTGCTCATGAACAGTATCACTATGATTTTATTAATCTGGAACATTGATTTCGTACACCGACCGTGCCATTGTGCGCTACATGTGTGAAAACACATTTCGGGTGAGATGTGAAAAATGACAGTTGTACTGTTCATAAGGAGGTGTGGTAAAATGGCAATACTGAAAATCTGGAGTGAAAATATTAAAAATGCTTGAAGTTACGAGCGTGCATAGGAACTGCGCAACACTCGCTCGTAACACAGTCGTTTTGGGGAATATTTTCACCAAATTTTCAACATAGGGGTTTTAGGAGCCTACCTCATGAACTGTGACACTGTCATTTCGTTAATCATTCCAGAAAGGTGGTTCCGCACAGTGACTGCGAAAACACCTTTCGGAACTGATTAATGAAATAACAGTGTCACAGTTCATGAGGTGGGGTCCCAAAAACCCCATGTTGAAAATTTGGTGAAAAAATTCCCAGAAATGGCGGAGATATGCACTAAAGTTGAAAAAAATCCATTTATGCCATTATACAGCTTACCGGCATTTCTTCAGTTCGCGGTCGGCTTTGAAGAGTGCAGACGTGTTCCCGGTCCACAGAAGATCATTGCGCTGGGCTCCGGAGGTAAGTATGGGTTGAGGTGGGGGTGTGGGTACGCAGAGGGTGGGTGTGGTTGGGGAGGGGGCAAAAGAATCAACGATGGAAGATTTTTGTTTCAGGTTCAGGCAGCTTGGAAACAGGAAGCCGACGGGGATTGGGCAATTCTTGCCGGCAAAGGAGTTTTGCCACGCTGGGGTGGGCTCTCAGCGGCACCAGGCAGCTTGGGGAGGGAAGTGAAGCTGACGGGATTGGCACTCCTGTCGCAAATGAAGCTTTTGCCACGCTGGGGTGGGCTCCAGCATGGCATACTAACATTCTGCGAGAACACGTTTGTTCCGTGGGCAGCCGTAATTCAGGGCGACGGTAAATTCGCGTTTGCCGCACTCGCGGAAAACTGGGCCCTGTTCTAGGCACACAACTAAGTGCACCTGTGGGAAGCAGATCCCTGCCAAAGATAGCCACACGGCCTGCTAGTTGTGTCTGGGCCCAGACCACGACACCCAGTCCTGCCCTCACTGCCAGGCCTTCAGTGGTCAGACTTGGATCTGCCGTCAGAAGTCCCTTCAGGCTTACCTTGCTCAACAGCAGTTGGCCGCCATGCAGAGGGGTTCTTCCTCAGAGTGGGAGTCTTCCCACAAAAAAATTGGGTAAACATCACAATTCCTTTTCAAAATCTAAGAAGAAACGTAAGGAGAAAGAATGGGAGAGATCCCAGTCAAGATCTAGATCCTCCAGATTGCACTCTGTCTCAAAGGGCACTTTGGAACCGTCAGGCCATGACTCCCGGCTAACTGTCGTCAAAGCTCCGCTCGCCTCGCGTGTCGAGCATGAAGGAGAAGGCTTCGGGGTCCTCTGGTCAGACACTTCAACCGATTAAGATTCGGCCCCCGACGCAGGTCTCAGGCCGATCTTCGAACCCAGGTAAGGTTCCTTGTGCCTCCCAGTCGGCCTCTGCATGCAGCGCCAACTCCTGGGACAAGGCTAAGACCTCAGGCCAGGTGACAGGAAGATATTCCTCTCTCACGCCCAAGCGGGCCAAGAAATCGGAGAAGCATCCTCCCCCGCCATCGGACAGGCGCCAGTCCGACAAACTTGCCAAGCCAGTGTCTGACCAGCACCATCGCCTGTCTTTGGCTGGCGCACCCAAGGTCTCCCATACACCGGCTAAGACACAGTCGCCCCCTCCTCAAACCGATGTCGGGGCAGACGACACACCTGTGCAGGAGGAACTGATGCCGGTCAACAGGGTAATCTCGGGACCTGACGACGACAACTATAACCCATCATCATCTCCAGAATGCCCACTGATGCCGGACAGGCCCAGCGTCTGTGCCGGTGCGGGCACCAACCCCAGTCTGTCACCAGACCCGGCTACAGGTTCCCCAAAATTAAACCTTTCCCAGGTGAAGGACCTGTTCAGTCACTGGTGGGAGACCATCAAACCTGATATCTTCCCACCAAAACCTCAACCTGTTGCCCTGGTGAAACCGGACTTGGCTCAGAATCCTGATGGGGTGCACACCCCCCATCCACAGATCTGCACACAGTTCCCCAATCTCTGCCAGATGAGGATTCAGGGAAACAGCCCACCTCTCCTGAGAGGCCCAGGAAAAAAGTGGCCAAAAGGAGAGCCAGATCTAGATCAAGGAGCCCTAGCTCATCAGACAGGCACTGGCATAAAAGGAAGATGCGCAGATCTTAGTCAGTCTCCTCCTCAGACTACTACCATCCATTGGCCTCCTCAACTTCGTCCTTTGAGGACCTATTCCCCAGGGACCCTGAGGATACTCTAAAGTCACCTCCCAATGACCCATCCTTTATGGAGGTCATGCAGCACATTCAAGCCAACACGGGCTGGGATACGGAGGATTTCAACCCTGAGCATATGCAACTTGCAAAATACCTCAGGCAAAAAGATCCCAAACCAGAAGTGATCCCACCTATGGTTGACACCTTTGAAGATGTCACACAGGCTACTTGGAGACTCCCCATTCGTCCACAGCTATCCCAAAAAGGCTGTTTATACAGGAAACCCAAAGAGCAACCGTTCTGGCTGAACACCCCACCGCTGATTCGGTGGTCATTTTGGCAGCACATGATTGTTCACAGAAGCCCAAACACCCGAGTACCCAACCCCCAGACAGTCTAAACAACTGGACTCCATGGGCAGAAAGGTGCATTAGTTTGCCACCTGCAGCATCAGGAGTCAACTTCTCGACTCACATGGTCCAATTCCAGAACGCTCTAGGGGAACAGGGAATGGACATATCTTACTTTGAGAGGAAGCTTTTGCAGCAGGTAACACATATAGGACTGATGGCAGGACCCCACAGCAAATTTTTTCCAGCAGTACTCAGCGGGGACCACCCTTCCCCAATGTTGGACCCACCCTGATGTCCGATGTGGTATATAAGAGGCGGTGGTCCTCAGCGTGCTCTAGTTCTTTCCCTCCGTCCATGCACAAACAGGCTTCATAACCCAACTCTCACCAGTTCAACCACTAGTCCTGTGTTTTTGGCTCCAGATTACCTTTCGACCGTTATTTCCTTCGTCAGCTATCGCGCATGTCTACTACCCCGCCCAGGCACACAAACAAGTGTGCCAGCGGTAAACAAATTTCCTCCAAGGATGGCCATGTGGTCTGTATGTTTTATCTGGGCCCGGACCACGATACTTTGTCCTGCCTCTACTGCCAGGCCTTCAACAGTCTGACCCACATCTGTCGACAGAAGTCTCTCCAGGCCTTTCTGGCTCAGCAGTAATGCAGAGGGGAGAGTCCTCTTAAGCGGATTAGCCTTGTCACTCTCACAAATCCTCAGGGAAACACCACTCTTCGAAGTCTAAAGAGAAGTGCAGAGAGCGGGACAGAGACAGGGAGAGGTCCCAGTCCAGATCACGATCCTCCGGGTCCCACACGGTCTCTAGGTCAAAGCCGTCAGGATACTACTCCTGACTGACTTTAGTGAAGCCCCCAGTCACCTCAGGAAGTTCTGGCGCCAAAGAGAAGTCTTCTGAGCCTTCAGCAATGCTGAAGATCAGGCCTCCTTCTGCGTAGTCTGGCCGTTCGTCGGACCCAGGTAAGATGCATCCTTCCCCCGCCGGTCGGCCTCTGTATGCAGCGCTGACTCCCCGGAGAAGGCAAAATCTTCTGGCCTGTCGGAGAGGTCTTCCTCCCTCCTGCCAAAACACGCCTCAAAATCGGCGGAGAAGCGCCACTCAGAGAAACACTCTAAGCTCGCGTTGGACCCCCACCGACGCAAGTCTGCCAATGGCACACCCAAGACTGCCTTGCCTCCTCTGCCAGCCAAGTCTCTGTCGCCCCTGGCATCCTCCCCTCGATCTGACGCCAGGGTGGATGACGTACCAACACCACTTGACCATGCGTCTGCCCATGGGCTCCCTTCTGGACCCGATGACAGCCTTGACAGTCATGATGCTCCGACATCACTTCCAGTCCAGCCGCTGGACCACCATCAGTACTAGCACCAGAGCTCCAGAACAGGCACCAGACCCAGCCCCTAGTGTGTGTCCCCCCCCCCCCGGTTAACCTGAGCCAGGTCAAAGATCTGATGTTACTTCGAGTGGGTTCTTGCAGTAGGTATTCACATATAGGACTGACCCGCCAGGCATCAGGACCCCACGGAAAGATTTCTAGCTAGCAGTCTCTGGCGGGGGAACTGCCCCCATGTCAGGTGACCAGCGTCATACAATGCCAGTATAAAGGGGCAGTCCCCATGGTTGCCCTCCAGTTCTTTCCCACCATCGACTTGTGAAAGTTCCTCGCGGCTGAACAATGCTTCGTCAGGCATTCGTCTATTCTTAAGTCTTTGAATTGTTCGACCTTTTTTCTCTGGTCTATAAACTATTATTTAGGATTTGCTATGTATGTTGTTCTCAATGCCCTCCAAATTGCATAAGAATAAGTGCGACTTCTGTGGTTCCCAACTTCACACAAGGATGGCCACTCCTTGTCCCTCTTTTATCTAGGCCCAGACCACCCCGTGGAGAGGTGCCAGCGCTGCCAGAAATTTAACTCCACTACCCGCAAAAGAAGGCAGCAGTCCCTGGAAGCCCATACCTTGAAGAATAAAATGGTCTCCATGGAGAAGGAGCTAAAGAAACTCAGGCAGGCGTCCACTTCCCCTGAAGGTCACAAGAAAAAACACAACAAGGAGAAGCACCGGGAGCGGGAACCAGCTTCCACAGCAGCTGTGACTCCAGCCGGAGTTGTGGCACTTAAGGTAACATCCCCTCCGGGGATCGCTCCACAACGGCTGTCTTGGTGGTTACCAAGAAGGTGTCGCCCCTCCCGTCTGGCTCGTGCTCTGGCCCTTCAGGAGCCTTGGGGCAAAGGAGGCCTCTGCTCCCGTGAAGGACGCTTCTACCACGTGGCCTTTGGGTCAGAGCAGGTCCGGTAAGTCTGACGTCGGTCCCACTGACGCTCGCCCGGACAAGGCTGCTAAGCCACTTGCCCCTTCAGGGGAACGCCCAGCCAAGACTACACCCAACAAGGCCGCATCTCCTGCGCAGCCTTCCTCAGGCAGGGAGTTCGATAAGTCTGATGTCTGCTCCTCTGACACCCGCCCAACAGTCCAGCCCAGGCTCTCCTCAACGTTCTAAGTTGCCTTCTGAGGTCCCCGTGTCTCCTCAGCTGACCCCCGGGGATTATAATCCTCCTTCCACGGTCGTCATGGGATACTGAGACACTGCCGTCAAGTAACCCTCCTGGACCTGATGCCAGACCCAACGCCATCTGGTGTCCCCTTACCTGGTGGCAGGCCTATCCTTCCGTCAGGTCCTTTGGACCCTATCGACGGCATACCCACACCGGGCCCGATGCCTGTGGGGCCAGCGTTACCACCGCCTGGCTCGCCATCAGGGCCTCTGCTCTGTCAGAGCCCCTGGCACCCAGGTATCCGGCACTGCAATATCCGGTGCCACAATACTCAACTCCGCAGTACCCAACGCTGCAGTATCTGGCGCCACAGTACCAGACGCCAGGCTACCCGCCGTCAGCTTATGGATACTCCTACGGATATCCTCAATATCCGTATCCCCTCCTCCTCTGCCGCCCACTCCCCGGCGGATCTGAAGGAGACCCTGGCCTCCTGGTGGGCTGAGACCAAGGCTCAGCTCACTCGTGAGGTCGAGAGTCATCTGCCGAGGCCGGACCCTGTACAGGATCCCCTACGTTGGAGACGGGAGACTCCCTCCCCCTTCCCAACACCAGAGGAGAGCCCTCTGGCGCCCAATGAGGGGAGGATACATGCCCCAGGGAACTCCCCAAAGGGGCTGTTCCTCCCCCTCGTAGGGAGTAGTCTTCCTCCTCTTCATCAGATACGTCTGACTCGGACTCAGAGATAGGACGCTCTGACCCTGAAGACGAGCCATATACTCCGGATTGCCCCAGGCCGAGGACCCCTGCGAAGTCTCCTCCGGAGGATCCCTCCTTTCTGGAGTTATTGAGGAAAATCCAGGAAGTCCATCAGTGGAGCCAGACCCACAGCATAAGAAACTCGCTGCTCATCTGGATCTGCCCAAGACCGCTCCTACGCTGATTCCACCCTGGATAGAGCATCACACGGATCTTGTCTCCACCATTTGGAAACAACTTTCTTCGTTAGACCCCCTTTCGAGGAAGGCGGATAGGCTGTATCAGGTTCCTGGGGGTATAGATTTCCTTAACCTCCACCCCAAGGCGGACTCTGTTGTCATCAGCACTGCTCACGGCCGCTCCACAAATCCCAAACACCTCAGCTCATCTCCGCCTGATAAGGAATCCCGGCTTCTCGACCAATACGGGAAAAAGATCTATTCCTCTTCTACCCTTGGTAGTAGGTCCCTGAACTATGTGGCACATATGGGGGAATTTCAGAAGACCATCTTAGTCAGGTGGAATCTAAATTGGACTCCCTTCCTGAGTCTCAGACTAAGCAGAAAGTGGTGAATCTTGTCCATTCTGCTCGTTCGGTCAGTCGGCACATGCTTCTTGCCACTTATGACGCAGTGGACACAGCTGGAGAGAGCTCAGCTTTCTCATAGGTCTACGGCATCATGCCTGGCTCCGCATGTCAGGTTTGGTCCCTGAAGTGCAATCCGCTATCCAGGATGCTCCCTTCAGGAGTTCAATGGGTGTTCGGGGGTAATGTTAAGGACATCATTAGCGAACTGCAAAACAAGGGCACTGAACTCAAGTCTGCTAACTCTATGTACAGGCCACCTCAAGGGCAGCGACGTCCTTTTCGTAGACAAAACCGACAAAGACAAAAACCACAGGGTAAACGGGACAACAAACGGGCCCCTCCAGCAACCAAGACTCCTCCAGCAAAAAAAACACAGGAGCCTCGGCTGCTGTGCTGCCCCACCCCGATCTCAACCTCCTGACTCCCTGCCTCTCCCACTGCCTCTGGAGGCTCCAGAGGAACTGGTAGGTGAGAGATTCTCCTCCCATCTGCCGGGTTGGGCGAGGATAACGTCAGACGCTTGGGTGCTCCAGCTGATAATCAGCAGGACACTCAATAGAGTTTCTGAAGAAACAACCCCCCCAGTTGTCTTACTCCCTGCTACATCTTCCTCTGGTTCTAGAGGAAATCATCTTCCTTCTCTCGAAGGCGGCTATAGAACCAGTTCCCACCTATCTTTGGGGGACAGGTTACTATTCCCATTTCTTCCTAGTTCCAAAGAAGCTGGGAGATCTGAGGCCTATCCTAGACCTCAGCTCCCTGAACATGTTCGTGGAGTACAAACGCTTCAGAATGCTCTTTTTGCAGAGCCTGCTACCACTTCTTCGGCAGGGACAGTGGCTATGCGCTCTGGACATGCAGGATGCCTACTTGCATATCCCCATATGCCTGTCCCACTGCAAATTCCTTCGTTTTTGCCTTCAGGGGGACCATTACCAATCAAGCCCCCCCCCCCCCAAAGTATTTACCAAATGCTTGTCTGTGGTAGCGGCCCACCTACGTACCAAGGAAGTTCAAGTATTCCCGTACTTGGATGATTGGCTCCTGGCAGCCCCATCCAAGGAGCAACTCATGCACTCCCTTTCCCTTACCCTGCAGATTTTCACCAGCCTGGGTATCGCCATCAACCAGGCCAAGTCCCATTTGGTCCCTTGCCAATGCCTCCAATTTATAGGGGCGATTCTGGACACACCATTGGCAAAACCTTTTTTGTCTCCGGACAGGGTAGACACCCTTCAGACTCAGGCCCGTCTGTCCAGTCACAGGAGGGTAGGAGCCAGGTCAGTCCTTCGCCTCCTCAGGCTAATGGCGGCTGCTATTCTGACAGTCCCACTCGCTCTGCTCCATATGAGGATCTCTCAATGGATGCTTCGGTCGCAACGGGACGAGACCATAGACAATCTAGACCAAAAGGTACTAGTTTCAGATCCCATGATCAGGGACTTGCATTGGTGGATGGTTCAGGAGAACCTATGCCTGGGAGTTCATTTCAACATCAAACCCCCCTCCCAGACATCGACGACAGATGTGTCAGGAGAAGGCTGGGGTGCCCATCTAGGGTCTCACAGGACTCTGGGCAGCTGGTCCAAGTTTGAACAGAATCTGCACATGAATGTGCTCAAACTGACAGCAGTCCTTTATGCCCTTCAGGCGCTACACTCCCTTATCCTCCCCGGTCATCTCCTCATACAATCAGGCAACATGTGAATAGTCTGGTATCTCAACAAGCAGGGAGGAACACGTTCCTACCCTCTAAGACAGGAAGCAATGAGAGTCTGGCTTTGGGCAACCCAGCATCACCTTCATTTGACTGTGGTTCACGTTCCGGGAGTGGAAAACACACTGACGGACCAACTCAGTCGGTCCTCAGCCAGGTCCCATGAATGGGAGTTGGATCAAGAAGTTGTAAACAGCATCTTTCAGCGATGGGGAACACCTCAGGTAGACCTCTTCGCTTCTCTCCAAAATGCAAACCTTCCTGCCTTCTACTCGCTCACTCAAGGGGGAGACATTTCTTGGCGGGATGCTCTGTCTCTTGCTTGGAGGGACAGATTTGTTTATGTCGTCCCTCCCATTCCCTTAATTCCAAGAGTCCTGAACAAACTCGGATCTGAGGGAGCTCGAATGATTCTCATGGCTCCCTTCTGGCCCAGGCAAGTTTGGATCTTACTTCGAGAAACAGTTCTTGCGGCAGGTTACACCATTAGGACTGAAGCCGGCAGGTGCCAGGACCCCACGGAAAAATTTTAGTTAGCAGTATCCAGTGGGGGACTGCCCCCATGCATCATACAAAAGAGGGAGGTCCCCCCAGCATCCCCCTGCTCTTTTCCCCACCCGCCGACCGCCAGCATTGCCCTCATGGACGCCCACAGATGAACGACGCCACGAGAAATCTTTAAAAAAAAAAATTACTTATTTTTCAAAACTCCATGTCTACTCCTTTTACTGAAGGACACCCCTCCAAGTGCGCCTGCAACAATCAGATCCTGTTTGCTGACCACCACACAACCTGCATGCAGTGCCTAGGCCTGGAGCACAATACTCAGACCTGTCCTATCTGATAACAGTTTAAAAGTAGGAACAGGATCCGCCACCAAAAGGCCCTTCAGGGGTTCCTTCTCAAGGACCTCAAGAAGATGGAGAAAGGCCCTACCTCCAGGGAAGAACCCTCTCATAAATCAGGACTCTGGTAGGTCCAGATCCCCGCGCCGGGTCTCTGAGTTCACAGCCAGTTCCAGCTCTACCCGGCTGGACAGATTGCCTTCCCGGGCTCACACTCAGCCCCTACCAGTGAAGGTAAGGTCTTCAGGAGGCTCCTCAGCCTCACTGCATCCATTAAAGATAAAGGATTCTCGAACACCCGACTCCGCTGCCAGGCCCGGATCCTCAGACCAGCATCAGGCCAAGTCGTCTTCTAAACAGAGCGGGGCGTCGGACCGACATTGGGACAGCGACCGGTCTCCCAACCCCCAAAAGGACCGGATGGCACTTCACAGAAGACAACGGAGCCGACGTCACTTAAACGGACGTCGGAGTTCAAAAGGGCGACCAACCCGACACCCACCAAACGGGCCAAGGAACCAATGCCTGCACCACCGACACCGGTCGTCAGGGGTCTTCTGGAGAAGAGGTCACTGTTCCGCGTGACAACCAGACAGGCGACATGGAGGATGCTGGTTTACCCAGAGAACCATCGCCAGACCCGATAGTTCCCCAAGGCCCAACCCCGGTGACAGGCCCACACTGACGCCTGGCCCGTCGTCAGGTATGAATTTACAGGAGGTCAAAAACCTATTTACTTTTTGGTGGGATACCATTAAGAAAGATGTGGTGCCCAACAAACATCCTCCACCACCTCCTCGAGGCTCTGAGGGTGAAAGACCCCTTACCCCTAAGCAGCCCACTCCACCTCCAAGGGGCAGATCCTGCGAATGGAAGAGATGCCCATCAAGGTCTCCCTCAGGGTCTCCTAGCAATAAACAACCCAGAGGCAGACAATCCTCTCCGGGGGATGACTCCAGGCCGGATATGTCCGACACTTCCAGGTCTCCATCTCCCATCAGTTCCCCCATCACCCGACCCACGAGACCTTCCCAGGTCACCACCGGCTGATCCCTCATTCTCTGAAATCATGAGGCACATCCAAGAGAACATGGGGTGGGAGACAGAGAACTTAGACCCCAAGAGACAACGCCTTGCCAGATATCTCTGGCAAAAAGACCAGAAGCCTGTGGTGGTTCCACCGTTGGTGGACACCTTTATAGACATCACCAAGGCAGCTTGGAAACATCCATGTTCTACTCCAGCAGTCCCAAAAAAGGCTGACCGCCTCTATAGGGCTACACTGGAGGACCCATACTTGGCGCAACAACCCCTGGCCTATTCTCTGGTCATAACAGCTTCTCGTGATCGGTCCCAGCGGCCTCAATACCCGAGTACCCAGCCACCAGACTAGAAATATAAGCAATTAGATTCACTGGGAAGACGCATGTACGCGGCTGCTACATGCTCTATAAGGTCTTTGAACTACTTAACGTACATGGTGCAGTTTCAGAATGCCCTTTGGGAACAGGGCCAAGACCTTATGAAAGATTTCCCGGAAGTCAAAAAAGAAGGATGAACTTCTTTAATCTCCTTCAAACTGGGTCAGACGTGGGGACCCAGGTTCTCCGAACCGCTAATGATTCAGCAGACTCTGCGGCCAGGGGAGCAGCCACAGGCGTTTTTCTCCGGAGACACTCTTGGCTGAGAGTCTCCAGTTTTACTCTGGACATCCAAAAGAACATCTTGGATGTCCCCAATAATGAAGCAGTCCTGTCCGGTGAGGAATCGGAAAGAGTAATCACCAGGCTACAAGACGCTGGGAAGGCAATCAGGACTGTACAGGCCCAAATCTAGTTTCTTTTGTAGGAACCAGAACCACTTTCGCGGCCGGCAACAAAGGCATCAGCCACATTCCGGACAGCAACTAAGGGGCAACTTTGGTTGAAAAGGCCAAGCTAGGTTCCCCATGGGCCAGGGTCAGAAACATCCGAAGTCTGCCCAGCCCGCAGGGACAAATACCACCACAGCATGACTCCTTCCCAGCCCCCACCCCTCCTCTGGATCTAAGGGAAGAGAAGGTCGGGGGTTGTATCTCTCATCGCCTTTCGGGGTGGCAGAGGATATGTCAAGGGCACTCTATCGAGTTCCTCGACCACCCACCTTCAAGACCTCCCCAGCTTTCCCACTATTCGGGTCAGCATGCTTGGCTCATTCAGCAGGAGATCTTGGCACTCCTGGACAAGGAAGCCATAGAGTCAGTGCCACGGAGTCAGAGAGGAAGAGGGTATTATTCTCACTTCTTTCTGGTTCCAAAGAAGACAAGGGACTTGTGCCTGATTTTAGACCTCAGCTATCTCAACACCTTCGTGTTGTACAAACACTATCGCATGGTTACCCTCCCGGGTCTCATTCCCATGCTCAAAGAGGGCGCATGGCTCGCGTCACTGGATCCTTCTCCCGATCGCTTGAGCTCATCGAAAGTTTCTATGCTTCGAGTTTCTGGGACGCCACTACCAGTTCCGAGCTCTCCCCTTCAGACTGTTCTCAGCATCTCGAGTGTTCACGAAGTGTGTGGCAGTCGTGGCAGTGGCTCTCGGGAGACAGGGCCACTGTGTGTTCCCGTACCTAGACAACTGGCTCCTGATGGCCCCCTCTCGGGAGGCCTTGATGACCGCGATCGACTCAGGATACCCGTTCCCTCTTCGAATCACTGGGCATTACCATCAATCAGGAGAAGTTGTGCCTTGTCCCGTCTCAGAAATTGCAATTTATAGGTGCAATTCTGGACACCACGCAAGGGAGGGCATTCCTACCTCAGGACAGGGCAGAACGCATCAGATCCCTCATAAGGGACATAAGGGAAAGAAAGCGGTACCAGCCAGGACCGTTCTTTGCCTGCTCGGGCACATGGCAGCTGCCATTGCAACAGTTCCCCTAGCTCGACTCCATATGTGGGTCACCCAGTGGATGTTACAAGCCCAATGGGACCAAAGGCAAGACCAACTGCAGCATCCAGTCCAGATTACGAATGCAGTCATCCGAGACTGGCAATGGTGGCTCATCCCAGAGCACCTATCTAAGGGAGTCCCCTTCGTAGTGTCGCCTCCAGCTATGACTCTCTCCACGGATGCCTCTGGGTCCGGATGGGAAGCTGACCTGAATGGAGTCAGGGCCCAAGGCTCCTGGTCGTCTCTGGAACCTCATTTGCACAAAAACATTTTAGAAATGAGAGCGGTCCTGTTCGCTTATAGTCTTTCCAGTCAGAGATTCCACCGGGTCCCTTTCTGTTACAAACAGACAACACCACGGTGATGTACTACCTCAACAAACAAGGAGGCACTCATTCCTACCTCCTTTGCAGGGAGGTCGTGAGGGTATGGAATTGGGTATTACAGCACGGCGCAGAAATCATTGCGGTGCATGTTCCCGGAGTGGACAACACCATCGCGGACAATCTGAGCTGACCGCAGGCCAGAGTCCACGAATGGGAACTGCTACAGGAAGTTGTAAAGGACCTGTTTTGCAGATGGGGGACACCAGAGTTGGACCTCTTCATGTCCCCATGCAATGCAAAACTGCCCAATTTCTACTCGCTAGATCCAGGGCATGGTGTTTTCTGGTGAGATGCTATGTCCCTCTCCTGGACGAGCAGGTTCCTCTATGCTTTCCCGCTCTTCCCTTTGATCCAGAGGGTTCTCTTGAAGCTCCAAGAGCGGGCATCTCTCATTCTGGTAGTGCCCTTTTGGCCCTGGCAAATATGGTTCTCTACTGCACCAGCTGGCCCAAGAAACCTCCAATGCCTCTTCCATTCAGCTCTCATCTATTGTCCCAGGAGGCAGGCTCCTTGGTCCATCCGGACCTTCAGTCGCTGAACCTGCATGCCTGGCTCCTAAGGACATAGCAGTCATGCGATATGGAGTCTCGCATGACGTTGCAGACGTTTTGGTGGTGGCAAGAAAGCCATCCACTCATGCCACCTACGCCTTAAAGTGGCACAGATTTTACATTTGGGCTCAGGCTCGTGGACTGACTCCATTGGACTGCTCGGAGAGGTCAGTCCTGGATTACCTCCTATCCCTCTATAAAGCAGGGCTTGCCTACTCCTCTATTAAGGTACACCTCTGTGCCAGTCACGGGTAAGTTACAGATCTCTAGCACAGCTAGAGGCTTCCCGCGCTTTCTTATGCAGTATTCTCCACTTGAGACCTCCCATCAAAGACCTGATTCAACCTTAGGATCTCCCCTTTGTCCTAGAGCAGCTTACACTGCCCCCTTTTGAACCAGCCACAGATTGCGAGCTGCATCTCCTTGTCTGGTAGATGCTATTTTTAGTTGCTGTTACTTCCGCCAGAAGAATTTCTGAGCTTCATGCATTTATGTGCAAAGATCCTTATATGGTTTTTCATAAGGACAAGGTGTCCTTAAGGACAAATCCTAAGTTTCTTCACAAAGTGGTCTCAGCTGTCACACTCAACCAGGATACAGACCTTCTGGTGTACAACCCCAACCATTCCAACAGAGGACAGGCCCTGCTGCATACCTTAGATGTACACAGGAACCTCAGATACTATCTGGCTAGGACCAGATCCCATCGCAAGTCAGACCAACTCTTTGTATCATTTGCGCACAGGATGTGTCGAAACAATCACTTTCCAGACGGCTCGTCAAATGCATTTCATTCTGTTACCAGACGCGCAATAAACCTTTACTGGGACCTGTTAAAGGTCATTCCACAAGGGGGGTGGCTACCTCCTTTGCGGCGCTGAAGAATGTTTCATCAGCCATCTGTGCAGCAGCAACCTGGAGCACTGTAGACACCTTTATCAGGCATTACAGTTTGGATATCGCCTCTAGGGGCAGAGCAGGTTTTGGCTTGGTGGTCCTTCAAGGACTTTTGTCCTGAATCTGACCACATTAACATCTCTCCTATCCTCCTCCCGATCAGGAAATAGTTCCCTAACTGCTTAGGAAACAGTCCTAAAGGTGTAACCTGTTGCAAGAGCTGTTTCTCGAAGTAAGACAGTACAGTTACGTAACAACTTACTGTAACAGTAGATCTTCGAGAACAGTTCTTGCAGCAGGTAGTTTCCCTCCCACCTTCCCCTCTGGAGGTTGAGTCTTCTGACCTAGTTTCTAGGCTACAGCGTCTTTGACGCCATCCTATACCAAACCTTCCTTTGGAAGCGGATCCTTGGTCTCCCCTTCAGATGTAACCTTTGGGCCGGGAGTCTCCGGCGGGAGAACTGGGGATGCTTGGTGGACTGCTCCGTTTTGTATGATGCCTGATGTTGGGGGCAGTCCCCCACTGGATACTGCTAGCTAGAATTTTTCCGTGGGGTCCTGGCGCCTGCCGGCTTCAGTCCTAATGGTGTAACCTGCTGCAAGAGCTGATCTTAGTTTGAGTGGGAGCTCTTGCAGAATGCTATCAGAATAAGGACTATGCTGCAGGCACTAAGACCCACTGGAAAACTTCTCAGTCAGCAATACCCAGCAGGGACCGCCCCCCAACGACTGCTCCACCCTGACATCAGCCCTGGTATAAAAGGGGGCAGACCAAGCTCCACCTCAGTTCTTTTCCCACCGCGTCCTGTGCACGTGGAGCGTTCCAGTTCTTGGCTTGCCAGCCCAGCTAAAAACCTCGTTTTTTTGCCTTTCCTCAGCATTTTTCTACACAGTTTGATGGTTTTTCAGTCTACCAACATATGTCTTCCCCATCCTCGATCTCCTCGTCGGGACCCCATATTAACAAGTGCGGTTGTGGCCGTCAAATACCTTCCAAAGACGGCCGTAAGAAGTGCGTCTTCTGCCTGGGGTCTGACCATGATACCGTGGCCTGTTCCTCCTGCCAGAGTTTCACCAGTAGGACTCGGATCCACCGCCTGAAGGCGTACCTCCTAGAAAAGAAGATGGACCTGCACACCTCAGGGAAGAAGGTTAAGTATAAAGAAAAATCTAAAAAAGAGCGGTCCTACGACAAAGACCGTAGTCGGTCCAGGCACCGGTCCAGGTTCCGGTCTCCCTCCCAGCCCTCTCTGAAGAAAGACCGCATTTCTCTGGGCTCAGGTGAGCATCCCAAATCTTAAAAATAGGCTAAGGCTGGACCTTCGGGGGAGAAGCCAGCAAAGCCTAAGGTGACTCCGTTAAGGGTCAATGTTAAGTCCTCAGAGGCACAAACTTCAGCCCTGCCTTCCAAGGCCATGGCGCCGCCTGACAAGTGTGTGCCCTTGGAGTCGAAGGACACTCCAGTGCCCCCCCGGTGGTACACCGTCGTCTGTCCCTGCACCGGCGCCGGTTAAAGGGGCGACAGATTCTGACACGGCTGGTGAGAGGCACGCGTCCCCATTCCCTAAGTCCTCCTCACCCCAGGGCTCTCCAGGAGGCTCCCCTTCGGGGACCGATGTTGTGGACATTCCCTTTCTGGGGAAAATGGCCTCAATCTTCTTGAAGGACGAGCTCCAGGATCTTTTTTCCTTCTGCTGGGGGCAGGTCCAGAAACGGACCCCCTGAAGCCGGCCCCGACAGCGGTACCGGACCCTTCAGGTGAACCACAGCCGGGAGGTGCATCTTCGCCGCAGAAGACCCCCGAGAGGCCGCTGCCTAGACCTCCTCCCAAGGTTCGTTCCCGTTCATGGTCCTTTGACAGACATCGACGGTCTTCAAGATCGGATAGCCGACGCCGGGTCAGGTCTCACACCAGGAACCATTCCCAATGTTAGGCGGGATCACTCCCGACGTCGGTCTTCTGACCGTCATCGGTCTCCGCTCCGTAGTTGGTCCCATGACCAACGTCGGTCGGTGAGTCACCGACGTTCAAGTGGGGCTAGTCACAAGGATAGGTCCAGCTACTTAACACCCAGTAGCCGGTCCTCCTCTTCCATCTTGGGAATCGGGGGTTCCCCAGGAGAGAAGGACCAGACCTGCTCGCCTGACGATCCAACTTTCATGGACGTCATGAGGCACATCTGGGTCTCCAATGAGTGGGATATGGAGGACCTGGATCCAGAACGCCGCTGGTTGACTAAGTACCTGAGGCAGAAGGAGCCCAAACCCCTTGTGGTGCCTCCTTTGGTGCACACATTCCAGGACCTCACCCGGATTACCTGGAAGTGTCCGGCTTCGGTCCCGGCAGTTCCGAAGAAATCAGACAGGCTGTACAGGGCCCCGAGAGAAGAACCATTTCTGGCCAAACACCCTCAGGCGGACTCTTCAGTGATTACGGCTCCTCATGATAAATCCAAGCAACCAAAGCACCTTGGCTCGCAGCCTCCCGATCCTGAGTCTCACTACTTGGACCAGGTGGGCAAGAAGGTATATTCTGCCTCCACCTGTTCCGTTAGGTCCCTGAATTTCCTGACACATATGGTCCAGTACCAGAATGCGCTCTGGGAATGGGGACAGGAGCTAGTGAATGCCTTGCCAGACTTCAAGAAGAAGACTGAGATTCTGGATCTTCTGAAATCGGGCACGGACATAGGTACACATGTTCTGCATGCCTCGTACGATACTGCGGATACGGCGGCCAGAGCAGTAGCGTCAGGGGTCTGTCTCTGGTGCCATGCTTGGTTGAGAGTCTCTGGCTTTCACCAAGATCTGTAGTCCAGGATACGGGACCTTCCATTCCAGGGTAACGTTTTGTTTGGGCAAGAGACGGTCACTCATCTCTCATCTCCAGGAGTCGGGGAAATCCATCTGGTCTGTCTGTCAGATGTACCGCAGAGACAAAGGAAACGGCCATTTCGTAAGCCCTCAGGAGCCCAAGCCCATGGCAGCCAGCAGGGCCAGAGAGGTGGCTTTCGGAGGACAGCCAGCAACCAGCAGCCTGGAGACGCTCCTTCCCGTGGCCCCAAGTCCGGCAGGAGTTCCAGGGGAGGCAGTAGGAAGGGTCACTTCTCCCACTATCTAAAGGGATGGAGCTCCATTACTGTAGATCAGTGGGTCCTTGATATCATAAGGAGAGGACATACTCTAGAGTTCACGGAGATTCCTCCAGACACCCCACCAAGGTCCTCCAAATATTCTCCTTCTCACATTCCACTCATAGAAGAAGAGATACGGGCCCTCTTGCAAAAAAGGGCAATAAAAGCAGTCCCCCTGCAGCAACGGGGGAAAGGGTATTATTCCCACTTCTTCCCGGTCCCAAAAAAGACACAAGACCTTCGTCCCATTCAGGGACCTCAGCTCTTTAATCTGTTATATACAGTACAGAAGATTCCAGATGGTAACTCTTCCAGGACTGCTTCCTCTGCTGCACCAGTGGGACTGGCTGTGTTCCCTCAACATGCAAGATGCGTACATGCACATCGGGGTCTTTCCCCGCATAGGAAGTACCTGAGGTTCCACTTCCAGGGGGAGCATAATCAGTTTCAGGTTCTTCCATTCAGCCTCTCCTCCGCTCGAGTCTTCACAAAATGCTTGGCAGTAGTGGCTGCGGCTCTAAGGTGCCAGGGACATTATGTCTTCCCTTACCTGGACGATTGGCTGCTCACGGCCCCGTCAAGGTCACGTTTTCATGCTCTCGGAGACACCTATATGCTGTTCCGAGACTTGGGGATCACCCTGAACCTTCCAAAGTCTTCCCCAGAGCCCAGCCAAAGACTCATCTTTATAGGTGTGGTCCTGGATTCGACCCAGGGGCATGGCTTTTCTACCCCTAGAGAGGGATGATCACCTGCGGGAGATTGCTGGATCAGTCCTAGTAACCCCTCAGGTCCAGGCGAGGACCTTCCTCAGATTTCTGGGGCACATGGTGGCGACCATTCCAGTCACTCCTCTGGCTCGCCTTTACATGCGAATCCCATAATGGATGCTCAGGGTGCAGTGGGATCAGTGCTTGGATGACCTAGACTGCATAGTCAGAGTCTCAGAGCCAGTAAAGAGGACACTTCTTTGGTGGTTGGACCCACCAAATTTGGAAAAAGGGGTCCCTTTCCATCCGGGGCCCCCGATTCAGACTCTGACAACGGATGCCTCGGATTTGGGTTGGGGGGGGCGCACCTGAGGGCCCGCCAGACACAAGGCACTTGGACCCCCACAGAGTGCGAACTCCACATCAATGTCCTGGAAATGCAAGCGGTCCTCAATTTGCTTCACGCCTTTCAGGAAGACCTCATGCCAGGCTCTCTTCTTGTTCAGACGGACAACATGGCGGTCATCTTCTATATCAACAAGCAAGGCGGCGCTCACTCTTATCCCCTGTGCAGGGAGAGGATGAGAGTCTGGTAATGGGCCCTGGAGCAGCACATCACACTGTCTGCGGTGCACGTTCCAGGCGTTCTAAATGACTTGGCAGACAGCCTAAGCAGGTCTCAGTCCAAGTCGCATGAGTGGGAGCTACTGCAGTCAGTATGCCCCATGCCATGGTGATTAAGGCAGTGAATATGGCCTGCCATCCCCAGTGGACACCCATCAATTCCTTATTTATATTCTGCCATTTTTGCACTGCAATCCCTGGGGTATCCCACAAAGAGGCTCTCTATCCTTACATCACTCCTCAAGTGCCTTGCATCCATTTTGGCATTACATTAACCCACTATGCCTGTCTATCAGATTATTACTTTGTGATAAATTCCACACCCATATAACAGGACCCTCACCCATTACACAGTGGTTCCCCAAGAAGAGGAGGAAATGCTCTGATCACTCCCTATCCCTATCATTTGGTGCCCTCCTCAAACTAATCTTCTTCCTTCTGATCAGTATTGGTACTACTGAAATCAATCCTGGCCCCACTGAAAGTTTTTTATCCCCATCTGATCTAACCTCCATAAATGGCCTAAGTTTCCTTCACTTCAATGCCTGCAGCCTCCTAAAAAAGTTCTCCTTAATACAGGCATGGGTTGCACATACCCTACCTGACTTCCTGGTTATCTCTGAAACTTGGCTCAGATCTACAACAAAAGACAGTGATATAAACCTTCCCAATTACCAGTTCTTCAGATCAGATCGCCTTCCAGGGGTGGTGGGTGGCCATCTACGCCAAGGAAACCATCTCTGCATCCTGCCTCATCAATACATCCAAACCAAAGGAATCTGAATGCTTGTCAATTAAAATATCCTTCCTAACATGTCTTCCTTTAAATTGATTGGCTGCTATAGGCCCCCCTCTGCAGGCCTCAAATTCCTATCCCACCTAGGATCAATACTCAGTCTAGGCCCTGAAGATACCATCATCCTAGGTGATTTGAATTTAAATTGGTTATCTAATGCATCTGCACCCCTAGTAACCTTCTGTGACATCTATGGATTCACTCAATTAATCAAAGATCCAACAAGGATTAACCTAAAAAATACTACCAACAGCTCACTCCTGGATATTATGATGGTAAACAAGCCTCACTTATATTCTCATGCTGGACTGCTACCCAGTGATGTAAGTGATCATTGTCCTATAGCTGGCATAAGATCTACACTCAAGCCATCCAATCCTGCAAAATTTCTCCATAAAAGGTCAAAAAAGAATTTCAGCATCTCAGGATATCTCCATGATTTGTGCAATACAACATATTGGCAAGATTTTTACCTTACAACCTCAGTTGAGACAGCTCTTCAGATCTTAAAGGACATTATCACTAATGCCCTCAATATACATGCACCAATCACCAGTGTCAGAACTAAAGTAAAATCTTGTCGTTGGTTCACTGCTGACCTTAAATCAGCTTTGTTAGCCAGAGACAAACTCTGGAAAAAGGCAAGAAAAACAAAGGATACTAGAGACTGGCTTCAATTCAGAAAAGCAAGAAACTCATGCACAAAACAAATAAGAAATGCCAAAGCTGCCTACTATAGAGCTGAATTGGATGCATCCTATACTAACCCATCCAGATTCTGGGGTACTATAAAGGGAATTCTAGGCCAAAATTCTACCCCTGCCTTACCCTCCAAACTGCTACTAAGTGACATAGAAATCATTGACAAGCAAGAAATCTTAAATACCTTCAATGACCATTTCACCACAGCTGGCCTAGCATTTGACTCTTCACCTGCAAATCTCGAGATCATCATTAAACCTTCAATCCACTGTGGGACAAAGGCTGCTAACATTCTCCTTCAACCAATATCCTTAAAAAGTAGAAGACCTCCTATCCAATTTAGATACTTCTAAGAGTGCAGGTGCAGACTCCTGGACCCCTACTTTCTTAAAGTAGCATTGCACGCCTTTATCTGCCTCCTCACTCACCTCTTCAATCTTTCCCTAGCTACTGGTTCCATCCCTCCATATGGAAAACAGCTCAAGTAGTTCCACTACTTAAATCAGGTGATCCCATGGACCTTAACAATTACAGGCCCATTTCCATCCTACCGGTACTATCCAAGATGCTTGAAAAATTAGTAAATTCACAGTTAGGGCCTCTGGACACCAACAACCTCCTAAATCCAGCACAATCTGGATTTAGATCAATACATAGTACCATCTCTGCCCTAGCCAAAGTCACTAACGATTGGCAGACTGCCTTGGATAAAAGAATAGTACCTGTGCTGTGTTCCTGGATTTGAGTAAAGCATTTGATACAGTGGATCATGAATCATTAATCTCCTCTTTAGCTCTGTAGGCCTTGATTCACTCTCACCAATTGGTTTAGGTGCTATCTCTCTGGAAGGTTACAATTGGTAAAAATGAAAATTACCTATCTACCTCTAAACCACTGCTAAGAGGTGTACCACAAGGCTCTATCCTAGGCCCCATCCTCTTTGCCATTTATATTAATAACATTGATGCCAACCTCTCTCAATCTAACATTCATCCGTTTGCTGATGATACTATATTATATGTCAGCAATCCCTCACCATCAAAAGCCTGTGAACTGTTACAGTCAGAATTCTCCATCCTACAACACAACCTATTGGAAAAAATTACTTCTAAATGCCAAAAAAACAAAAGCTATGTTCTTTGCAACAAAGAATTGCTCTGCCACTACCCCATCATTCATCACCCCACAATTATCCACCTTATTTGGAGAAAAGCTGGAATTTGTGGATAAATTCAAATATCTTGGAGTCTGGATTGACAATAAGCTTGACTACTCTGTCCACATTGAAGAGCTATTAAAAAGTTGAGACAAAGGCTTGGCCTATTTTACAGAATAAACACTACCTTACCAGAGACTCCAAACAAAGATTAATCCAGGCATCATTCCTATCCTTATTGACTATGCTGACTTTCTCACGGCCATTGCTCACTCTCCCTCTTAAATAAGCTGGACACCCTGTATCATAGAGCCATCAGATTTATTACAGACCTTCCTCCAGCACCCATCATTGCTCTCTTTTACATGGCAGTCAATTGGACATCCCTACAGCACAGAAGAAATGGAATGCTGCAATCTGGATCTTTAAAGCTTTATCAGGCAAACTCTTCTCCTATATCTCAGACTGTTTCACGAATCACATCTAGGCCATACACCTTAAGGATCAATAAGCTCATTATGCTAAAGATTCCATTACCTGCACACGGTTTGGGAGGCTGCTATCAGCTATTCCTAGCATTTGTCTGGAACTCACTCCAAAAATCTATGAATCTGAATACCCTCTTACCCTTATCATCCTTCAAAGATTATACACCCCTTTTTCCAGAGTTGTGCAACTGCTTCCATAAGGCCTAGTCTCCCATCCAACCTACACCCCTCCCTTCTGTAATCCACTATGTTTAGTTTCCCTTCTTCTACCCAGTCAGTTATCACATTTCATATAAAAGCCTACAAAAGCCCTATTTGATTATCCCTGCTATATCTATTATCCTCTTCATTTTTACAGGTTAAGTTATTTTACTGTGCCTTGTATATCTGTAAATTTTGTATATATCTCTTATTTATTTGATTGTACTAATGTTATGCTATTCTCATGTCTTTGTAAAAAAACTTGTACCCTTATTTGTATGACCACTCAGGTCCATCTTGTAAATGAGCTACACTCAATGATGTTCGCCTGAATAAATAAAGATTTTGATTGATTGATTGAGTAGCAGATCAGCTGTTCGACATTTAGGGTCGTCAGAGCGGACCTCTTTCGTCTCACGCAATGTCAAACTACCCATTTTTTGCTCGCAAGAGCCCGCGCCTGGTGTTTTCTGGCCAGACGTGTTGTCCCTTTGTTGGGCAGGGAGGTTTCTTTACGCCTTCCCTCTCATTCAGAGGGTTCTTTTGAAGTTACAGGCCGAGGGGGCTCGGATGATTCTAATCGTCCCGCTATGGGCTTGGCAGATTTGGTTCCCACTACTTCAGCGCTTGTCCACGGAACCTCCAATCCCGCTGCCAATATGCTCGCAGTTGCTGTCCCAGGATCAGGGCTTGCTGGTCCATCCCGATCTCCGATCTTTGCACCTTCACACTTGGCTTCTTTGGACATAGCAAAGCCCAGGTATGGGGCTTCTCCAGAGGTGGCAGATGTGCTCATTTTAGCGAGGAAGCCCTCTATGCGATCCACTTATGCTATGAAGTGGAAGCGGTTTTGCTTATAGGCGTCGTCTCACTGTCTGGATCCCATTACCTGTCCAGTGAACTCAGCACTGCAGTATCTCCTCTCCTTATACCAACAAGGCTTGGGCTACTTCTCCATAAAGGTGCACATGTGGGCCATTTCGGCTCATCACGCCCTCTTGGGAGATAGAACCTTGGCTCAATTGGATGTGGCCCGCACCTTTTTACAGGGGATTCTTCACATGAGACCACCCACTCGGGATCCTATCCCACCCTGGGACCTCCTATTTGTGTTGGAGAAGCTTACTCTCCCCCCATTTGAACCTGCCGCAGACTGTGAGCTGTGTTATCTTTCCTGGAAGGCTTGCTTTTTAGTTGCCATTATGTCAGCTCGAAGAGTTTCCGAGCTTCAGGCTCTGATGTATAAAGAGCCGTATTTAATTTTTCACAGGGAAAGGGTTTCCCTCAGAACGAATCCTAAGTTTCTTCCTAAGGTGGTCTCAGAGTTGACCCTCAACCAGTCGGTTGACCTTCCAGTTTATTTCCCTTCTCCCTCTAACAGCGGGGAAGCTCTCCTTCACACTTTGGATGTCCACAGGACACTAAGGTATTACCTTAAGCGATCGGCTAATCACCGTCAATCGGAGCAACTGTTTGTGGCATTTGCGCCACAACACTTGGGTAAACCGGTGTCCAAGCAGACCATTTCCAAGTGGACTGTCCACTGCGTTACCTTCTGCTATGAGAAGCACAATAAGTCCCTTCCGGGCCCGGTTAGGGCTCACTCTACCAGAGTTATCTGCTTCTTTCGCCGCTCTGCGGAATGTCTCGATTAGGGACATATGCACGGCTGCTACCTGGAATTCAGTGCATACCTTCGTAAAGCACTATAGCTTGGACATTGCATCCAGATGCCGTACCGGCTTTGGCCTGGCAGTCCTTCAGGGACTCTTGTCTTGATTGCTGTGTCCAGCCTCTTCTCTTCCACCTCCCGGGATTGGATACCTCCTTGGCGAGGGACTGCTTGGGATTCAGTCCTTATTGTTGATAGCCTGCTGCAAGAGCTCCCACTCGAAGTAAGATAATACAGTTACGTAAGAACTTACCATAACAGTAGATATTCGAGAGGAGCTCTTGCAGCAGGCGTTGCTTTCCTGAGCTCCATCCCCCAAAATGAGGTGTGTAAATCATCATCTTCGCGCTTTGCCTTCTTCTCTTGACAGGGCTCGTACACTCCTCTCCACCGCAGTGCAAGTCAAAGTGTGCGTGTGGGAAACTGATACCGGCCAAGGACAGCCACGCAGCCTGCCTCATCTGCCTAGGTCTCGACCATCAGCCCACTGACTGCCTGCATTTCAAGAAATTCAACCAGAAGACCAGAACTCAGACAGCCAACGCCCTTAAGGCCTACCTCTTCAAGCAAAAAGTGGAAGCTATTCAGAGGACCTTGGAGCACAGCTCTTCTTCTCCTGCTAAGGACTCCCCCCCCCCCCCGAGAGAAGGCTTCGGGAGGGAAACACCACCATAGGGAGAAAGACAGGGCAAGGTCTGAATCCTGCCAAAAGTCATCTTCCAAGACGACATCTTCGGCCTCTGGCGGGAGGTCTGGTTCTGTCCCTCTGATGGCAGCAGGGACATCTTCGAAGCCAGCTCCCTCCTCTTCCCAAGGTAAGCACAGGGAGCCATCTTCCTCCAGGCTTTCACCTGCTAAACATTCTCTGGCCCACCGACCCCACAAATTTTCCACTGGGTCGACCCAGGAAGGCCATTCGCCTGCAGGCAGGCCTAAAAACTCCAACCATAAGCCCAGCAGGTCGTCTGACAGATGACTCTGACAGGTGAGAGGAGACTGTCCGCCATCGGACGTCCCCTCCTCCAGCCAAGGTGCACCCACCCCCAGGCGATGGGTGCCGCCAGAGCTGCTCGCCCTCTGACTACTCATGTTCTGATACCTGATCAGAGGCAGTCGCCGGATGAATTTCGGTCACCCGCCCCACCTTCTGAAGGGTGGTCGCCCGAGGGGCCTCCTCCTACTCCAGAGGCCGGGTCCCACAAGGATATGGACATCGAGCAGTAGCCTGACAAAGGCAAAGAGGGATCTCCTGACCGGACACCAGATCCTGAAGATCCAAGGATGCCCAGTTCTGCGAACCCAACGCCCACGCCACCTGTAGTTCCTCTGACAGACATCGGCTTGCTTTTTTTTTTTTTCCACCTGGTGGAATATGGTCAAAGGGGACCTGCTATATATAGACCCTCTGACCCACCTTCTAGGGAGACTCCTATGGGGACCCTTCCAACTTCTGATAAACTGGATGGAGGTGACCAACCCCACCCAGATCTGAAGGGCAAATGTAGGAGAAGGCACTCATTCCCGGTCCCCTCCTCCAGTGGACACCTGACCTCTTCGGACAACGGTGCTGCGAGTCCCTTTTCCTCAGATGAGGAAGGGTTTGCTCCCTCTTCTCCAGGTCCCAGGAACTCGTCCAGGTCCCCCCCCGGACGATCCTTCGCTCCTGGACATCATGCGCCACATTCAGTCCATTTATGAATGGGACACCAAGGAAATGGACCCAGAGCGAAAGCGGCTGGCCAAGTTTCTAGGCTCCAAGGAGCCAAAACCTCTGGTTATCCTGCCACTGGTGAAGCCTTTTCAAGACATCACCAGACTTACGTGGCAGAAGCCGTCGTCCACCTCAGCCATTCCCAGCAAGGTGGCGAGGCTCTATAAACTCCCCCCAAGGTGGAACCTTTCTTGGGAGTACATCGCAAGGCAGATTCTCTAGTGCTTACAGCTGCTCATGGTCATGTCAGCCAGCCCAAGCACCTGAGCACCCAGCCCCCTGATCCAGAGTCCAAGAAATTAGATCACTGGGGCAGAAACGTTTTTTATTCAGCTACCAGTTCCATTCGTTCGCTGAATTCTCTTGCCCACATGGTTACCTACCAACAATCCCTGTGGGAGAAAACTATGGAGTTGGATAAGACCCTGACAGACTCAGACAAAAACAAAATTCTAGCTTATGTCCAGTCCAGAATGGACGTGGACAAGCACATCCTCCGTTGCTTGTATGACTCGGTGGACATGGCTTCCCATGCGGCCGCAACAGGAATTTGTCTGAGGAGGCACTCCTGGCTCAGGGTGTCTGGTTTTTGCCCTGACCTTCAAGATTCTGTACTGGACGATCCCTTCCAGGGTCCAGTGTTGTTTGGCCAGGAGGCAGAGTCCCTCGTCAAGAGCCTGCAGGACTCCGGCAAGGCTGTTGCCGATGTCCACAAAATGTACAAGTCGTAGCCTCAAGGTCCCCATCATCGTCCCTTTCGAAAAGGTCAGGGACAAGGGAGCAAACAATCCCAAGGAAAAGGGTTCAAGAGGTGCAGCCACCCTGACCCTCAAGGTGCCCAAGGCCCCAAACAGCCCAAAGTTCCTAGGGCCCCAGGCCCAAACCCTTTCTCTATAGCCTCACTGCAAACCCTTCCTCATTCTTGGATCATGCAGAACGACAGTAGGAGGGAGATTTTCCCTTTACCTCACAGAATGGTCCAGTATCACCTCGGACCAATGGGTGCTGGAACCCATTGGGAGAGATTATGCTCTCGAGTTTCTCGGCACACCCCCAGAAAATCCACACACCCCCCCCACTGTCCACCCACCCATGCCGGCTTCTGGTGGATGAAATTCAGTCCCTCCTCCAGAAGGCCATTCAGTCAGTACCCCTGGCCCAGTGGGGCACAGGCTTCTACTCCGATTTCTTCTTGGTTCCAAAGAAAATGGAGTATCTTCGTCCCATTCTGGATCTCAGCCAACTTGATCTATCAAGTACCAGAGATTCCAGATGGTGACATTGGCAAGTCTGTTTCCCTTCCTCCATCAGGGAGACTGGTTATGCTCCCTCAATATGCAGGACACCTACATGCATATCAAAGTCCTGCATTCCCACAGAAGTGCTCTACGCTTCCAGTTTCAGGACCAGCACTACCAGTTCAGGGTTTTGCCTTTCGGACCTTCGTCGGCATCCAGGGTTTTCACCAAGTGCCTGGTGGTGGCAGTCTTGAGGAGGAAAGGTCACTTCATTTACCCTTACCCGGATGACTGGCTTATTTTGGCTAAGTCAGCAAGCTATTTGAATGTGGCCCTGGAGGAAACAAAGGATATTTTTCGCTCCCTGGGCATCACTGTAAATTGGCCGAAGTCGCAACCCTGCCTCTCCCAGTGGCTGCAGTACATTGGGACTGTTCTGGACACTACCCAGGGCAAAGCCTTCTTGTCATCAGACAGAGCAGGCCCTCTCATGGACCTGGCATGCAGGGTTCAGGCAGCAATCTCCCAGCGAGGGTGATTCTTCAGCTTCCAGGCCACATGCATGCGGCCATAGCTACAATCCTTCTTGCCAAGTTAAACATGAGGGTTCTGCAATGGCACCTCAAGGTCCAGTGGGACCAGGTGGTGGATGACCTGGATCACCCGATTCGAGTCTCAGCAGCGATTCGTCATTCTCTCCAGTGGTGGCTTTGTCCTCCACATCTCGAGAGAGGAGTCTCTTTCCAGAGACCGTGCCCGCTGCAAACCTTGACGAAGACACCTTAAAGTTAGGTTGGGGGGGGCCCCACCATCTAGAGGACATGGGAAGCTTGGTCCCCCACAAAGCGGTCTCTTCATATCAACAGCCTCAAACGAGGCGTTTTGTATGCCCTACGGGCATTTCAAGACCAAGTTTCACAGGGTCCTATCTTGGTGCAGTCAGACAACACTCCGGTTGTCTTCTATATCAACAAGCAAGGAGGCACTCGGTCATATCCCCTTTGCAGGGAGGCCATGAGAGTTTGGGACTGGGCAGTGGAACACCTTCTGGATCTCACGGCTGCGCATGTGCCCAGAAGCCAGAACGTTCTCACTGACAGTCTAAATCGCTCTCGTTCTGAGTCACAAATGGGTGTTGCTCCAGGAAGTCACAGACGATCTCTTCGGTCACTGGGGCCAACCAGAGTTGTACCTATTTGCATCCCAGTGCAATACCAAACTGCCAAATACTTGCTCCCTAGATCCAGGGCCTGGTGTTTTCTGACGAGACGCACTGTCCCTCTCCTGGACAGGGAGGTTTCTGTATGCCTTCCCTCTCATTCAGAGAGTTCTGCTCAAATTGCAGACAGAGGTGGCCAGAATGATTCTGGTGGCTCCTCTTTGGCCTCGACAAATTTGGTATCCACTGCTGCAACTGGCCATGGAACCTCCCGTGCAGTTGCCCCTCTCCGCTCACTTGCTCTCTCAAGAGCAGGGGACATTAGTCCATCCTGCTCTGCGGCCTCTTCACTTGCACGCCTGGCTCCTGCAGTCTTAGCAGAGGAGAGATTAGGAGTGTCAAGCAGGGTGGCAGAGAGGAAACCATCCACTAGGGCAACTTATGCCGTGAAGTGGAAGCATGTCTGCCTTTGGGCAACAGCACATGCCCTCGATCTCCTGGATTGTCTGGTCAAGCATGTGCTAGACTACCCACTCCAGGGGTATGATCTCTTCAGACATTGGCCACCATGTTTAAAATAACCAGGTGGCCTTACAGAACCTGTAGTGCTGAAATTGTTACTCCAGTGGAGTAGCCGCTTCCCAAAGTCATACCCAGCCATTCGCTCAGAGTTACACCTTAAAACTTCTTGAACACACTAAGGTAAATGTATCTCTGAATGAACTTTCACATTCCACATTTCATAAGATACTACTCTAGGAGTGTAAGAAATTAAAGTCCCGAACAATGCGATGGATCCCTCAATTGTCAGCCAACTTTACACTGAGAAAAATGTCAAATTCAAAACAGAAACTGGTGTACCCTTTCCCTTTTAACCAGAGAAACACCACGGCACAGGTACTTTCTTCAGGAAGCACAAAGTCAGATCTACTCACAGTTGGAACAGTACAGGCAGCTTCAAATTGTTCTGGATCAAATAGGGGATTGCCCCAGGATCCATTCTCTAGCAGTCCTTTTCATCCCTCCAGGGATGAAAATCAGGGGATCCTGCTGAAGACAAGGGTTTCCACCACTTCTCTTGGCAGGTTGGTGACTTTCAGGACTAGGGTGAGAAAACAGGCTCTCCTCTCAGGCCCTGTCCACACTGCACATGGTTGAGCAGTAACGGTTTTAAAACCAGTATGGCATGTACCGTTATCATCCGTCCGCATGGACGCTGAACCGTTTCTTGAAACGGTCACCTCCCATCCACATTGCTGCTCTTTTTTGGAGCTCCATGCAAACCGAATCAAGGGGCTATCCCACAGTGCCTTGCAGGGCATCCTCATACACACATACACAAAGCATAGAAATCAGTACAGTCACATGTCCGCACTGGTAAGAGAAACGTTATAGAAAATTAACCATTTCAGATTCTGACCTAAAGACATCTTGACAGGTCTAAAGAATGGTTTTAAAATCACATGATAAACCATTACCAGTGTGGACGCGACCCATTTTTGGAGTTCACAGTAACGGTTCATCATGTGCAGTGTGGACAGGGCCTCAGAGCTCACAGCAGCTCTCACTCCTCACATTTCAATTACTGACTCAGAACTCTCTGACAATTGCTGCTGACAGACTAACCCAAGATTCTAAAACTCCCCACTAACAGCCAGCTGCTGTAGCTTATACTGCTGCAAGAGTTCTAAATGACCTCATCTCAGCTGAGACTAAGTAAAGAAGAGTGAGTAGGGGGAAACCCCCATTTATTTAGGGATTCGGATCATACCTTTGCACTCAGAGCTCTTTTACAAAGGTTCCACGTCAAACAGTGACAATGACAGCAGTAACAGTTTACATACAATACTCGACTAGTAGGTAGGTAGCTAGTATACAATAAGGTTACAATGTCATTCATAGTACCAATGGTGATAGTACAGTGTCAAGAGCATTCAACTAGGGTAAAGAACAGTGTTTATATGTAGTGAAGGAAATAAAGACATGTGACACCTAGTGTGAGAGTCTGAGGAGGAGTCAAGGTGAGGGGAAGGGGAGGAGAGTGGGTGGCCAAAAGAAGTGGCTTTGTCTAGGAGGTTGGGAGGTAGTGGTAGTAGGTTAGTTTTAAAGTTGATCCAGTAGGAGAAAAGGCACAGGGTGGAGAGGAAGACAGAGGGATTGGGCAAGAGGGAAGAGTGGGGGTAAAAGGAAGGAGAATGTAGATGAGTGGGCATCATGGGTGTTATTCACCAGCTGCCTTTCCTACCAAACACTGATGGGATTCTAATAACCCCAGGGGTCTGGGTGGTTATACATTAGTCCATTTCTCAAACACAATTTATTTAAACACCAGTCTCTCTGGACTGCTGGTGTGTGTTTTTTTTTTTTTTTGGGCTGCCAATGAGTACCCAAACGTGTTCTCGAGTTAATTACGAGAAAAAGGGTGATTTGTCACAAAATAGTTATGCCTAATCTCAGCGAAACGCCACTGTTCCCATCAAAATCATTCTGCAGGGTTGTACATTCTGAAAAAAATAAGTCTACGTTTCGGCTTTCGAAAACTTGTTTAGCAGGGATTACTCAGTTCCACCTCCTCCGATTATTTTCAATAGAGAAAAGTGAGTTCCACCTCCTAAACATTTCCAATTTAACCACTTCTGCTCAGTACACTTTCACATTTCCCTGCACCTGCAATAGTATAGTAGTGAATTTCCCGTTTGTTCGCTGGCGTACTGAGCCACACGTGAACCTAGCTTCCAGTTCGACTTTCCCCGCCGCAGAGATGGCACGCACTCCATATGGAACATAAACAAATGTAAGAAAGCAGTAAAGTGAGTGCCGAATTCTGAACCCAAAGCTTTCGAAATAACGCTCTATAAATGCAAGTTTCGCCTAGACAAACTTTACTGACGTACGATGAGTCTCGCTCTCAGAGCAGTAACGCCACAAAGTTTGAGGTCTGTGAGCGTCGCTGCACCTGTGTTGCAAAATCCGGAATTCGCACGCCACCTGCAAACTTGTCCCCGGTGTACCACGTGACTGCCCTTTGGCCTATTGGCAGTCCTTAAACGCTGCGTGGCGGAGCCGATAGGTGGCGCTACACTGTCGCTTGCGGTGTAACTAGTGCCGCTCCGGCAGAGCCCTGCTCTCGCGGCTCTAGTTCCCATCGTTGGATTTCAGGTTCCGGGTGACGTTGGAACGACAAAGATGGCGGTGGGGAGCAGTAACTACTGGGAAGGTGAGTTGGCAGCACTGGACAGGTTGGGAGCGATGGGTAAGCAACGGGGAGTTTGGCGTGAGGAATGGAACCGGGAGAAGGCGGTGTGTGCGGGACGGGGTGGTACAGGGTTGGAGAGGTGAGGAGACATCTAAGTAGCCCAGTCTGAGGAGAGGGAGCTGTAGCTCCAGTCCCGGGACGAGTGGCACGGCATCGTTGCCGGGGAGGGGGGTTGGGGGGTTGAGGGGTGACGAGGGCACTGTTAACAGTGTCGGTGAGGGGCGAGCAAAGCAGGACCATGTTGGAAGGGGAGTGGGGTTGGTAGTGTTACCAAAGGGGGAAGGCGGTGAGCAGAGCATCATCACCGAAGAGGGGATAAAGTGTGGGAGGTGAGAGATGCACCATTTACCACTGGAGGAGATAAGGGGTGAGTGGTGCACTGTTAAATTGGGAGGTTAAGGGGTGGAGTTGAGCGGGGTGTCTTTAACCTAGAGGGTGGAAAGACGGTTGGGTATCTTTAACTCCGAAGGTTGAGTTAAGTGATACACTGTTACTGCTGGGGGAGGATGAAGTATGAGCAGCACAACATTATGATGGTAGGATGAGGGATGCAGGTGAACAGGGGGCGAGAGTAAGTGATGCAGTTACCATTGGTGAGGGGTGAGTGACACTGTTGAGGTGGGATATTGAGTGGGGTAAGTTGGCATGTAGTTTAAGCACTGTTACTGGGGAGGGAAGGTGAGTTAGTAGGACACCATTACTGGGTAGGGAAGGTGATGGGTGAGTGGAGCATCCTTACTGGAGAAGGAGGGTGAGTGATTCCCTGTTACTGGGGAGGGAGACTGGTGAGTGGGGTGCCTTTATCGAGGAGGGATGGTGAAGGTGATTAGGGCACCATTACTGAAGAGAGAGGCTGAAGTATGAGCTGGGAACTATGCTTATTGGAGTGTGCGATTGCCGTCTCAGCCACCCTTTCTATTACTTTTCTTTGAGTAACCTAAACATGCCAGATATAGACTGTCACCAGTGCCCAGCAGCAAAAAAGTCCATCACTGCTGGATTTCCTGCAGGATTGCTTCCTGATGCAGTGGGTAAAGGAACCAGCAAGGGAGGAGGCCACCATTGATCTGGTATTCACAAACACAGAAATGGCAGGGGGTTAGGGAGCTTCTAGGGTTTAGTGACCACCATTGAGTGGTGTCTGAAATGACCACCGGAAATAGTTACCATACATCAAAGGCTGTGGGTGGGGGAAAAAAAATTAAGAACTAGCACAAAAAAAAAATCAATAACTCTGGTTTGCCAGGGAGGTGGGAGAAGCGGTGAGGGCTGCAAGTCCGGCCTTCAGATAATACAAAGGTGGGTAAAATGATGAGAATGGAAGGGCAGTCAAAAGAAACTAAAAAAGGCAAGTAGTATAGTTGAGCGATCAAAAGCAGGTATGAAATTATTAATAGCAGAGAGGGTTAAAAAGGGGGGAGTTCTTTTGATACAATGGGGAAAGAGGAAGAAGGGAAGAATTATGTAGCTGAAGGAGGGGGTGGAAGATGATGGACAGAAGGCAGATGTACTGAACAACTATTTCTGTTCCATATTTATGGTATAGAAGGGGGACCCCTGCTGGAAAGTAGCACCAGAGCATTCTTGAGTGGAGCAAGAGAAATGGAGCTTGTTCAGATTAGAGAATAGGGTAAGTTAAGGGCTTGCAATGCTCTGGGTGGACTAGGCAGGTTACACCTGAAGCCCTGAAAGAGCTACACCCAGAATGGGTTGCACCACTCACAGATTTGTTCAGGTGCTTCATAGAGACTGGGTTGGTGGTGGAGTGTGACTGGAGAATGGCAGCTTTGGTGCCACTTCACAAGGGTGGTGACTGGAGGAATCAAGGAACTCCAAACCGGTTAGCCTCACCCTAAGGAGGGATTAACCCACGACAGGGTATGGGTTTACTGAGCATTAATCCACGCCGGGGGGGGGTTGGAATCGCAAGGCAAAGCTGAGTGATTTCAACCACCCAGATGTGGATTAATGCTCAGTAAACCCATACCCTGGAGTGGGTTTAATCCTCTTGTAACCTGGGCAAAGTTTCGTTAGAGTTTTGCCTAAGGAAACAGTGAAATAAAGCCATGTGACCATGCAGCTGTGGGTATGTCAGACAATCCACGGTCAGGTGACCTGCTTGGATGAATCAGAAGACAGTATTTTAGGAACCCATGTTACAAGTGTTTGGTAAACTCGTGGAGACCATAATCAAGAACAAAGAAAGCGGTACCTTGAAACAAGCAGGTTGCAGGACAGTAAACAACATGGATTCGTAGCAGGAAGCTCATGCCAGAGTAACCTTGTAGTTTTCTTTGGGTCACTATTGCAATGAACAGGGGACAAGCTGTTGATGTATTGTACCTCAATTTCAGCAAGGCATTAGATTCTGTGCCGTACAAGGGACTTGTAAGGAAGCTAGAGGATCTGTGATTGTAGGAAAGATTTAATAGTGAAATAGGAAACTGGTTGGAATGAGGTAACAAAGGGTGGTGGTAAATGGGATGGAATCAGAGGCTGGGGGGGTTACGAGTGGGATGCCTCAGGGAGCAGTCCTGGGGCTTTTCCAACATGTTCATCAGTGACAGCGGATGGTATACAGGGCAAAATGTCTGTTTGCAGATGACATTACGCTGTGCAGCATGATAGATATCAAGGAGGGTTTCAGGGACTCTACAGGATCTAGAAATGCTGGAAAGATAGTCCACAATATGTCAGTTGAGGATTAATGCACTCACATGCTGAATTTTGGATTGGGGGGGTAAGGATAGCAGACGGGGGGGGGATCTCTGGGCCATGGTCAGCAACAGTCTCAAAGTTTCAAGGAATTGCAATGGGCATACAGCAAAGCAAATGGATGGTGGGGTCTATAGGCAGGGATTTTTATGGCAGCAGGAGTGATGTGATGTTTTCCCCCATACAGGACCCTGGTAAGGCCGCATCTCCAGTACTGTTCTGAAACCTGCACCTGAAGGACAGTGGGGACAGGCTGGAGATGGTGCAGTGGAGGTGCAGCAAGATTGGGCATGTAAGGAGGGGCTGGCAGACCTCGACATATACTTGCTGGAGACCAGAAGAAAGAGGGGATATTTTTATTTATTTTTATTTTATTCTTTTGGTGACGGGTAAGGCCTACTAGGCACAAGTGCCTGTTTTCAGGAGTGACCAGGAGCACTGGGGAGGTTGTGTTTTACTGAGTGTCTCACAGTATGCAGGTGGAGGTTACGGGAATTATACCCATGTTTCCTGGGTGTACCAAGCTTATTCACAGCTTGTTACTCTTAACTTTTAGTGTAGGCTATATTGCCAGCCCTAGAGGGATGTACAAGTTTCTGAAGGTTATAAATAAAGTGGATAGTGAGGATGTGTAGTAGGAATTGAAAGGCGGTAACAGGAGGGCATGATTGGAGACAGGTGGGTGGGAGGTTTAAAAAGGACATTTGGAAGTTGTTTGCACGGAGCGAGGTGGATCAGTGGAACAGGCTACTGAAGGGGGTTGTGGAGGCGGGGACTGCAACTGTATTTAAGGGGAAAGATTCCGGGGTCTGGTGACTAAAAAGGGAAGTAGGTAGGCCTGAAAATCAGACTCATATGGCTGTAGGTCAGCTGAGTTGCAGGTAACAGCTACAGCACAGACTGGATGGACTTCAAGTTGTTATCTGCTGTCACCTTCTGTGTATCTGTATTTCTATGACAGATCTGCGGAAGCAGGCCCGGCAGCTGGAAAATGAGTTGGACCTGAAGCTGATCTCCTTTAGCAAACTTTGTACCAGCTACAGTCACACCAGTGCCAGAGAGGGACGCCGCGACAGGTATAGGTACAGTACTATGACATTTCTTTCCTGCCTGTTTGTGCCTGTCACTGAGTGCGTGGGGGGGGGGTGTTGTCACAGTGTTGGGCCTAGGACTGTTCAGTTGAGTTGGTTCAGGTGTCTGTGATCTGGTATATACGTTTGATTACATTCAGATTTAGTGGTTTCCTACCTTACAGAGATAATACTTGCCAAGTAGTTCAAATAATGTCTGCTGGTGCAGCGACGGGGTTGCTGCTCATGATGCTGGCGACCCAGGGTCAGATTGTGCCTGGGATTATCGGAGGGCTGACTGGGGAAGAGGATTGAGAATCCCAGAGGGTGCTGTCCTCCAGGGAGGGGAGATTGTGCAGCCCAGTGCATTACTGCCATTTCGGTGACCACAGGTGGTTGTTCGGTTCAGGTGCATGTGGCATGTTTTGGGAGGCGAGCATGCTCACGTTGGTCCATCACCTGAAGAGGCATGTGAGCTCTGGGTGGGTGGTTGAAAAGTGGGAAAAATTGTTACAGCTTGGCAGATGAAGCTTTGTCTGCCTGCCTCAGCTTCATTCGGCTCCTTCTTCCCATCTTCCAGGATGCCCTGGTAGGATCTCTGTCAAGGGCGGCTGGATAAGAGGGCTATATAGTAAGCTTGTCCTAGGGGGACAGTGCAATGGTATGTAATTTGTGCCCTGCAATCCTGGAGTATCAGGGCTAGGAGGAGTGCCAAGGTTGGGTAGATGGTGCTGGCAGGAGACGCAATAAGTATTTAAAAAAAAAAAAAAAAATCCCTGCCCCATGTAAGCTGAATGTAGAAGCTGAAATGTATAATTTTTTTATTTGCAGTGATCTTTGGTGCTTGTGAAAGGCACAGGATTAATGGCACTTGCAGTGGAAGCCCTTTTTTCATACACATGACTGGTACAGAATGGGTGACCAGTCACTGAGCAGGCTTCCCTACACTGCTCTGCTGACCGTGAAGAGGAGGAAGGGCTGAAGAAGCCTGTGCTGCTGTGGCTGGTCGAGCCGCTTCCGTGGTGGAGTGGCTAAGGCACTAGCATACAGCAGCAAAGGAGACTTGGGACCACGGTTCAGTTCCCACCCAGGTCTCCTGGTTTTGGAGCTTTAAAAAAAAAAAAAAAAAAAAAAAGTTTCACCCCATCCCCAAGTCCACACCCCCCCTGGAGCTGGTTATTTAAAGTCCAGGGGGCAAAGCCCCCCCATGTTGGGGGGGGTGTTTGAGGGTGACAGAGCCCCCTGCAAAACAGAAACTGTCCTATTCATTTGAATGGGGTGTGCACATTTACTGTATGATTGGTGTTTTGACCAACCTTATTTTTGCAGATGCTGTTTTGTTTGTGGCATTTATTGCCGTGCTGTTTCTGTCCGCAACAGTATGACCCTGTGATGGGGGTAGAAGGCATTCTGATTTCAGTACAGAAGGTCCACTTTTTGGTTCGGTGTCTTTGAGACTGAGTCCAGATGATACTGATAGGTCAAATTTGGGTTTATATAAAACCCTTAAATGTTTAAACGACTCTACTTGAGCCAGCAAGTTACTCGAATGTTGTGTTTGGCAGTTTCTTTCAATGTAGCTTCTGGACCTTCATCCCCCAAGGTACAGTACCTTTAGCCGTAGGACCATGTCCCTCCAGAACCTCTTGATTTGTCCTTGTGGCACCTTGAAAGGGTAGTAGTCCCTTAAGTGGGACAGAGAGAGACAAAACCGAACTTGTATAAGCATTTAAACGTGTACAAACCATATTATACAAGCCATTCTTGGATTACAAGCATTGCATGCCACCTGTCCAATAATAGACTACAATCCTGCATACCTGGTCCATGATTTGACACGTTATACTAAGCAGCTGTACGTAATCTCCCAATGGTCCAGTATAAACTAATTATTTTTGTTTTTTGGTAACCGGGATAGTGCACTAGGCATATGGATACCTATTTGCAGGCATGCCCTGAGAGAGGGAGAAGACATATGCAATGGGCTGACTTAGAATATGTATTTTATCTTCAAGTGTGAGGGGGTAGGACCATAACTCAGAAGTGACAGAGCCACGAGTGAGTTGTGAAAGTCTTGTCCCCCTGCAAGTGATGATGAACTGCGTATTTTGAGTCATACCATTGCATATTTGATTTATATAACCCCTGTTTACTGATTATGGCTTTTAATCCTGCTGCTTTGCTTAAAGATTGAACTGTCTCTGTTTGACTGCAACAGCTGGCTTCAGCGCTGCACCAGGTAATTGTGATGTCAACAGTATTGTGAAAGCTCCTCTTTGGTTCACTATTCCATTGTGATGAAACTGACCTTCAAGATATTAATCATGTAAGGGATAACACATGACAAGGTGTGCAGTTATAAGAGAATAATGCATGCTTTGGGAGTTTTTAAGCACAAGGCAATGCTTGTAATGTAAGACTAGCTTGTGCCCCCCCCTCCCCATGCTAACCCTCTTTCCCTCGGAGGTTTGGTGCAAGAGGGAAGTGTCTTTCATTGGAGGAGGAATACCAGAGCATGAGGGCATGCTATAAAGCTGGTGGGGGTAGTTTCGGAGGGATGTGAGAAACTACTTCTTCACTGAGAGGGTGGTGGATTCCTGGAACAGCCTGCCAAAAGAGGTGGTGGGGCTAAGACATGGGGAGCTTCAAGCATGCGCGGGTTAGGCACATGGACATAATAGGGAAGAGGAAAGGGAGGAGGGAGGGATACCTGTGACCAAATAGGATCCGGGGTGTAGAACTAGGCAGGAAAATAGGGCATACTAGATGGGCCTACCAGTCCTTTTCTGCAGACAAATTCTCTACGTTTCTATATTTAGGCTTGAGTTAAGGCTCTATGTATTTCTGTAATTTAAGTTAGTCCCAACAGTTTGTCCACACCAGCTGAAACCCCCATTCTTTCTTCGGGAGTACACTTCTTAGTATTTCTGATTTAGCTGTTTCTTTTAATTTATTCATCCATGCATTATGAGTTCCACCCCTGTACAATAAACCATTTAGCTTTTAACATCAGTATATTACACCATTTGATCATTGGCTCTGGGAGGATGTTTTGAGTGTTCTAGTTTCCTTTCTGCAGTTCCAGCATATCCCAGTGGGGACCACTTTCATCAGCACTAGTTCCCTTGGTGTGAGGTGTCACTTGCGTACAAACGTAAAATGTAGCTCTACCACCCTAGCCTCCCTCTTTCCATAGTATAAGTTCTCCCATACTGTTTCCCATTTGATCGTGCCAGGCTCTACTTCCAGGTCATTCTTCCAGCTTTATTCCAGGGGTTAATGGGTTTCAGCAGAGAATTTTGATGTATTTATAAAATGCATGCGTCCATTTGCTTTAACTAAACATGCAGCCCTTAACAAAGGGCTTTTTGCTGTAACTGTGTTTGTGGACCTCACCAAGGCTTTTGATTTTAGCTGATCACAGCCTTCTTATCTCGGCTCTTATTAGTCTTGGAGTGTTCTGGGATGCTGTTGGGTGGTGTGGGAGTTATCTGACTCAATCTACCAAGATTAATGGATGTTATTTCTTTCCTGCTTCTATTACACTGGGTGTTCCTCAAGGTTCTGTTTTGGGTCCTTTTTTGTTTAGTTTGTTTTTAGATACTTTATCCTCGGTTTATTCAAAATCCCACATTTTCTTATATGTAGATGACGTGATGATCCTCACGAGCAGATCCAGCTCTGACACGATTCAAGCTAACCTGGCTTTTGACTTTTTGAAAATTTAAAATGGGTTTTGTACACACAAATTAGTTTTGAACACACACAAAAAAAAAAAGACCAAATCTATGGTCTTTTATAATCGTAGGAAACCGCTGAATCCTGGGCCTACTCTTTTTATGACACAGTGTACTGGGGTAGAAACGGAGCAAGTTAAATGTTTCAGATATTTAGGCCTGACTGTAGATTGAGGTATGAGTCATGAGTATCATACAGTATGTGTAACATGGTTAAAATGGTTTACCAACGACTTGGAGCACTTTGTAGATCGAATTCACTATTAATTCCCTCATCCAGATTACTTTTTTCCCCAAAGTTTTTTATTACCAGTTATTGGTTATGACCTGAATATGTTTTTTTAATCATTCTGCTGGGAATGGGTTATTATCAAGGATTAAAGTTCTCTTAAACCAAATTGCTCGATTTACCACCCAAGTACTGTCTTGGACCCATTATTGTGATCTGCTTTAGCACGTGGGATGGGTTTCTTTAGAGCATAGATATAAATTTCAACTTGGGATTTTAGCAAAAAAGATAACTTTAAATAAAGTTCATACCACTCTTCAAACAATTTTTAAAAAAGCACACTAACTCTGCAGTTACATGCATATCTGCTTATCGTTATTTTTCCGTCCCAAGAATGAAAACAACAGTTGGTCAGAAAACTCTGCTTTACAAGCTACCAATTTTTTAACACACTTTTGACAACACTCGAATGCTTTGAAGTTACTATGCCCAGTTTTAGACGGGCTTTGAGAAACTATTTGTTCTTAGAGAATGAATACAAATGTTATGTAAACGAGTATTCTTTACATGCCTGTGCTTGTCGTGTTAATTTGCTTGTATTTAAGCAATAAACCACTACAGGGTGTGGGTTATGCTGGGATTTACCCTCACCTGGTGTGGTTTAGTCACCAAATCTGCATCAGAAGTGGGTAAATCCCAGCATAACCCACACACTTGTCATGGTTTGTGTGAGTATACAATGTCTCTCTTTTTTTTTTTTTTTTGTTACAAAAAGGAAGAAAATAATTTTATTTTCGGGGATTTTAAATTATTTGCATTCAGTGTATTGCTGCACCAGAATAAAATAGTGCTGCGTTGCTAGCGACAAAGTCAGACTGAAAGATTACAGTGACAGTTTGCAGAAGGCACGGGAGGCTCCTGCTCGCTCTTCATGGTTCCAGTTCAGCTACTGACCTATTTTAAGTCTCTGCAGAATGCTGAACTCTGCAAAGTCTTTCTTTATTAAAAACGAAGGCTACAGTTTACAGAAATCATGGCCGAAAAGCGGAGGCATGATGATGCACATGCCCACTATCACGGCTCTGCTTTGTACATGTTCTATAAATGTAAACCTAAATAGGTTTTGTACTTTCTCCTTTACCCTCCATGTCCCCCAGCTCCGACTTTCTTGGGAACCCCAAGAATCGTCCCTCTGCTGTCCGCCTTATCTAATGCCCCCTTCACCCATGGACCCGGTTTACCCCGAGTGAGCAGTGGGGCCCCAAGCACCCGGCACGGTTGGTCGGAGGGTGGTCAAACAGGCGCAGCACATCGAGCAAGCTCCAGGCTCCATCTTCTTTGGAGCTGGAAGGCATTTCCATGGTTTTCTGTGGACGTCATGAGTTCTCTTGGCGTCAAGGTGCAAATGCCGGCGTCCGACTTCCTCCCTTAGCTGCCTCTGAGGGGTGTTGGATCCCCTCACCTTCGTCCAAGGCCAATCGGACCTGAGGAGCACAGCCTATGCTAAGTTCCTGGTCTCCGCCAGGGGTCAGCATACGCCGGACTGATTCCCCACCCTCCCCCAGAGAAGGCACGCCGTCGTGGAACACTCAAGCCTACTTCCCCTGGCTGGCCCTCCAGCGACCAGAGTCTGCTCCCGAACTCTGGTTGCCGGTGGTGCAGACAGAAATCCAGCCGCTGAGCCAGCGGGCTGGCCGTAGCCCTTGTTTTTAATAAAGAAGGACTTTGCATAGTTTGGCATTCGGCATAGACTTACAATATGTCCGTAGCTGAATTGGGATTGTAGGAGGCAAGAACGAGCCTGCCAAGGTTTAGTGCTGCAGCACTGCGCTTTACCGGGGAATGAAAGTTGGCGACTTCAAAGTTTTTGTTTTTTTTTGTTTTTTTTCTTTTCAGGGGGTCAGAATGCTTTTTGCCTACAGGGATGGATTTATTTATTTTCTCGTGAAGGGGCTACTGGATCATTACCCATGGGTTATCATAGGATTTATCCACGGGTAAAGATCCTCAGTTGCCAATTGGATTTCAAAAAAAAAAAAAGCCCATCGTATAAATGTAATTATGTATTTACATGTGCGGTATGTTACCTATTGTTTGTTATGTATTTTGTATTTGTATGTTTTTATGTACTCTGGTCGCCCAGGAAAATAGGTCTTTGACCCATGGACCTACCAGATTAAATAAACAAAACAAACTAATGGTTTAGGATGTATTCTCTCTCTCTCTCCCCCTCCCCCCGGGCTTTGCTATCTAGTCGAAATGTTTGCCTAAGCCTTTTAAAGGATACCATGCTCCCATCCTCCCATACATACCTGATCAACAAACTCACGGTTTCTGCCACGGTGTCTAGGTAACCACTCTACCCCCAGCTTTAACCTTCAGGTTCCTCCATAATGGGACTATTGTTGAAGCCCCCATGTTATGCTTGTATGATTTATGCACTCTGTTCCATATATCCTTCTGATATGCAAGGACTGGATGGGTGCTTTGAGTCTCTTATGTTTGGGCCAGTATTTATTGTAGTCTCTTCATGACTCCCTGAACCCATTCGGTTTCTATCCACCTTGGCTGCTTCCAATCGGAACATGTCGTAAGGGTCGGTGCCTTCATTCCTTGGCTTAGCTTAATAGTGCCTGAAGTTTGGGGGAGGTATACTCTTCCAACCCCCTCTGTCTTTCAGTAATTGTAACCTCTGTAATTGAGCTGGAAATCTTCGTTTTCCCCAAAGAAGTTTGTGATTATCTTATACAGCACCTTAAGGATCAAACTGGGGACAGTTAATAGGAGCACAGAGAGCAGCAAATGATATGTGGGGGTATGATCATCTTGATGGCCGAGATTTTTCCCCCGAGGGACAAATGAAACTTTTCCCATCTTTTTTACATTGGTTTCTTAGTTTTGCCATCAAGGGGTTAAAATTCATGTGGACCATGCTGAGGATGTCTCTTTGTGGCTTCAGTCCCAAATATGTCATTTCTTCTCTAGGGGCCTTCAGGGGTAGAGGTGCAATAGTCAGTCAGTGAAGTGAGGAGTTCTGATTTTCTCCAGTTCACCTTGTTCATTAATATTTTGGAGAAAGCCTCCATGCATTCGACTACCCTGGGGATAGTGTTATCGTGGTGTGAAACCAGTAGCATCATGTCGTCAGCATACTCTAACGGCGCTTTGTGCTCCTTCTCCGTCATCCCTATCCTTCGTATCTGTGAGTCACTTCTAAGTAGCATAGCCAATGGTTCTAATGCTATTACAATCAGTTGGGAGGGGGCAACCTTGTCTTGTGCCTCTGCCCAAGAAGAACAACCCCAATGTTGTCCCATTAAATGCCCCCTGGTATAGTGCAGCACCCACCCGATGAAGTTCTCTCGCAGTCCAGACCACATGCGTCAGGTACCCCCACTCTATCCCATTGAATACCTTCTCAGCACTGAGGCAGATTGCCGCCACTGGTGGAGTAGAGACACATGACCTGTGCATCAGGTCTGTCAGTCTTCTGACGTTATCTAAAGCTAGTATCCCCTTGATGAAGCCCACCTGATCTCCTTCCACTAACTGGGGGACGTATTCCGCCAGCCTGTTTGCCAGTACTTAGGGCCAAATTCATAGGGAATGTGTGATGGTATTTATGAGATATATTTATCATCATGAGTGGTAAAGCCACAAGTGAGGTCAAAACAGGTCACTGACCACTTGTGAAGATAAATGTCATGGCTCATAAGCTCCCATCACATGTCCGATTTATACGCTACCCGTTAGCATTTCTAAACTGGTTTTATTTTATTTAAAAGTGAAAGTTTCCCATAGCTTAGGAGATCTGAATTGCTGGCAGCTGCCACATGCTGTTTTTAAGAAGTAGCTTGTACTGGCTGGAGTGTGCAGCTAGTTACAGGTGGCAGAAAAGGTCCTTTATGATGTACCCAACTAGCGGGATACATTTTTATTCATAAAATGTATCTAGCTAGTTGGTGTTTTCCGCTACAGTTAGCGTTTTTATTTAACCTAAAAAAACACTGATGTGTATTGTATAAATAGAAGTTACACATTTCCCTTTCGTGTGTTATCTTGCAGTACTGCCTCATAGTGCCTCCTCACCACTTGAAGTTATATTTCTCTACCTGTGACGGCACAATCATTTCCTCGGGAACAGATTGTGTGTTCAGAAGCCGAGGAATGTATCTTCAGGTGGGAAATAAGCAGCAGTGGCCGCTTAATTAGTAGTGATCCAGATCCTGTTTCCATGCAAAAAGCTGCTCATAAAGAATGGGCTCAGGAAATGCGGAGTGCATTTTACGTACCTGTAGAATTGTCTGTATGATTTTTCCAAGTTTTCTCATGAGGTGTTTGTCAGCTGCTGTTTACGGATTTATAAGAAAATGTTTAGAGCCAGTGGTAGCATTTCAATTGCCTTTCCTTTCTTCCACAGTTCAGAAACGGCGCCTCTCCTAAATGGATCGAGCCAGGACCGAATGTTCGAGACCATGGCTGTGGAGATTGAGCAGCTGCTAGCGAAGGTAGTCTGGAATAGCCCAGCTTTGATAGAAAAACATAGCACTGGCCAGGGTTTAGCTTGGCAAACTGGGCTAATCTCTGTTTAGGAGAGACACAGAAAGGAGGAAGGGTTGTACTGTATGTAACGGAGGAAATCAAAGCCACAGAAGTACAGGGGCATCCAGAAAAGAAGGACTGGGGGTGCTGTGGGTCACCCAGGAGACCGGTGCTGCAGCCACTATCCATACAGAGTTGATAAACAGACCTCCAACACAGAGAGAGGAGTTCGATAAGGTACTTGGGGGAAGCCATCGTCACAATAGCAAGTATGGTGGAAGTGCTGCTAGTTGGGGACTTCAGTCTGCCAAATGTGGATTTAAGCCTTCCAAGTGCAGCTCCAGCAAAGAAGCAGGGCCATCCTTGACTCCCTACAGGTGGCTTTCCTTGGGCAGTTAGTCGAGGAACCCACTAGGGACAGGACAGTGCTGGACTTGGTGCTTACAGATGGGGACGACATTGCAGATGTCACAGTGGGCAGTCCCCCTAGGCACCAATGATCACCGTATCAAGTGGTTTAACATTAAGATGGGAACAGAGGTAAACCAAATGAGGACAAAGATGCTGGACTTTAGGAGGGTGGATTTTAAGGAAATGGGAGACTGCCTCAGAAACTGGCTTTTGGGGGGGTGCCACGGAGGGATAGAGGCACAGTGGGGGAAAAGGCAAGCGAGGGCACAATTGAAGCAGCTAACCTCTGCATGAAGGAAATGAATGAAAGCAGAAGGAAAAATAGATTGTTACTTCTCTAGGGAAGTGGCCATGGTGGTGAGGGGATAAAAGGGTGGCATTCAGGAAGTATAGGAAAACACAGAGAGAAGAAGGCCGAGGTATACAAAGTAAAACCGAGGGAAGCAGGAAAGGTAGTGAGGGGAGCAATGGAACAGACAGGAAAAAATAGCTAAAAGGGAATAAGACTTCCTTTAGGTACATAAGTGAGAAGAGGAAAGCAAGGGGGAGGGGTAATGAGGACAACGAGGGTGGTAGGGAGAGAGTGTGCAGAAGATGATCCAAAAAAAAAAAAAAAGACATCCTGAGCAGGTACTTCTGATCAGGCTTTACAGTGGTGGTGGTGGTGGTGGTGGTGGGACAGACAACCAGGGAGCAGCAGGATTGATGGGGAGGGAGCTGGACAAAAGTCAGTTTTTAGAGGAGAAAGTCCTGAAGGGACTTGCAGCTCTGAGAGTGGACACGGCTTTAGAACTGGACGTGGTACACCCAGGGGTACTGAAGGAACTAGTGAGGTGCTATCTGCCCTACTGATGGCCTTATTCAACAGCTCACTAGAAACTGGCATGATTCCAGAGGACTGGAGGAGAGCAGACATGGTCTCTTGCCATAAGAGATGCAGCAGGGAGGGGGGCTACCAACTACAGTCCAGTCAGTCTCTCATCATTGGTGGGGAAATTAATGGAAACCCTGCTAAAGGAAAATTTGGTAGAGTATCTTGAATCCAGTGAGCTTCAAAACCAACTGCAGCGTAAATTCTTGAGGGAGGGGGAATCCTGTCCGACAAATCTGATTGATTTCTTCGACTGAGTGGCCAGGGAACTAGATCAGGGAAAGGCAGTGGATGTGTCCTATTTGAATTTTAGCAAGGCCTTCGACACTGTGCTGCACACAAGCCTGGTAAAGAAATTGAGCAGACAGTGGATGGGATCCAAAGTGGTGACTTGGGTAGGGAACTGGTTAATGGATAAGCGACAGAGGGTGGTGGTTAACAGCACTCTTCTAATGAAGGGAGAGTGACCAGCAGGGTGCCGCAGGGCTCAATACTGGGACTGGTCCTCTTCAGTGTCTTCATAAGTGACATTGCAGCAAAACTGGAAGGGAAGGTATGTCTTTTTGCACTTGGCACCAAAACCTGTAATAGGGTGAACACTCCAAAAGGGGTGGAGAGACTACATAGGGACCTTGAGGAACCTGGGGAGTGGTCAGGAGCGTGGCAATTGGGGTCCAATGCCAAAAAGTGCTAATCATGCACCTAGAGCATAGGAACTCAGTAGCTGAGTACAGGATGGGTGAGATGCTGACAGTCACTAAGCAGGAGAGGTACCGTGGAGTTATCATATCTGATGACCTCAGAGTGGCAGGGCAGTGTGACGGAGTAGTGAGTAGGGCACGTGGGATGCATAGAGAAGGTATCTCCAACAGGAGGAGGTAGGTAGTGGTGCCACAGTGTTGCTCACTGGTGTGAGCCCATTTGAAGTATTGTGTCCAGTTCTGAAGGCTGCATCTCAGAAAGGACATTGTCAGGGTGAAGGCAGTCCAGAGGAGGGCAGCTAAAATGGTGCAGAAGTTGCATCAAAAGCTGTGAGGAGAGACTGAGGGATTTCAACATGTACGCCCTGGAAGGGAAGAGAAGAGAGTGAGAGGGGTCATGATATAGGCCTGCAAGTACCTCATTGGGATGAGCAGGGTGCAGGAGGGAAGTCTCATTCACATGAGAAAGAGCACTAAAACCAGAGGGCATGTAGTGATGTTGGGGGGGGGGGGGAGTCAAGAGGGATGTGAGGAAGTACTGCTTCACTGAAAGAGTGGTGGATGCCTGGAACAGATTGCCAGCAGAAGAGGTGAAGGCGAAAACAGTAGGGGGGCTTCAAGCATACGTGTGCTAGACATGGGGGAATATTAGTAAATAGACAGGGAGGATCACTGGAGACCAGTTAGGATCTGTGGAGACAGACTAGGCAGGGACCATCGAGGAAGACTAGGTGGGCCAAGTAGTCCTTTTCTCCCGACAGATTCTATGTTTCTAAACCTGAACGTGCCAGTAGTGTGGTTGAATGGGTACACAAGTTTGTACGCACAGGACAGTGCCGTTTAACTGAGTGTGAATGTGTTTGTGAGTTTTTGCACACTGAGGAGTCTTGTGGGGCTGAGTGTATATTTGTGCACACAGAGCAGTCCATATGGCTATGTGTGTACCAGAGTTTGTGCACACAGGTGTCTCTTGTGGCTAAGTGTGTGTGGGAGTTTGAACGTGCACTGGAGTATTGTCACTGTTGAGTTTGTGTACGCAGAATCCTGTGTGGTTGTGTGTACCCAAGTTTTGAACAGATGGGAGTCCTGTGTGACAGTGTGTACATGAATTTGTGCACAGCAGAGTCCCTTGTGGCTGAGTGTATATGTGAGTTAGATGCATAGACAGTGACAGCAGAAAAAGACCACTAGTCCATCCAGTCTGTCCATAACCTTCTTTGAACACGCATCGGAGTCTTTGTGCACCTGACTTTGTGCACACAGAGGAGTCTTTTGTGGTTGTTTGTGTATGTGTGTTTCTGCACACAGAGGAGTCCCATGTGCCTGGATGTGTGTGTTGATTGTGTGAATACAGGGTGATCCAGTTTTGTTCCGAATGCTGTTGTGAAGATCCAGATCTCGGCAATGCAGACTTATAAGCCTCTGCTAGTTTTTAAGATGGAGAGCAGCTTGTCCCAGGGATAGAAACGTAGAATTTGTCAGCAGATAAGAACCACTTGGCCCACCCAGTCTGCTCATTTTGTCCTTGCCTATACTGTCATTGCAGTCCTTATCTGATGTCCAGCTACCCCCCCCATTAGTACCAGGATTTTTTTGTCTCTTTCACATGCATGCTTGAAGCCTACCACTGTTTTTGCCCCCATCACCTCTGCTTAAAGTCTGTTCCATGCCTCCATCACCTTTTCAGTGAAGTACTTCCTCAACTCCCTCCTAATCCCCCCCCCCCAACAGCTACACTGCATGCCCCCTTCTTCTTGTGCACCTTCTCTTCTGAAAATGACTCTTCTCCAGTACCTTATTTAACCTTGTGAGGTACTTGGAGATCTCGGTCATGTCCCCCTCTTGCTCCTGTTTTCCAAGGTGTACATACTGATGAAGGGACTCAGTCTTGCATGTGCACTGTACTATCACTTATAGATAGTGTTTTGTACAGTGGCTAGCAGTAATGTGCTTAGTGTATGTGAGTTTGTGCAGGCAGAGGGCACCTGTGTGACTCTGCACACAGGTTTGTGCACAAAAGGTACCATGTCATGGTGTGGGTGTGTGTGTATATGTATATGTGTGTGTGTATATATGTGTGTGTGTGTGTGTGTGTGTGTGTGTGTGTGTGTGTGTGTGTGTGTGTGTGTGTGATATTGTGTATGTGTATATATGTATGTATGTGTTATATATGTATGTGTTATATATATATATATATATATATGTGTTATATATATGTGTGTGTTATATACACTAAAAATACCACCAACAGCTTAATCTGGTTCAAGGTCAGTTGGCATTTATCTGTATCCCCCTCCCCTGGGTCGTGCCTGAAAATAGGCAGGATTTGTCTAGTGCACTTACCCAGTCAACAGAAACTAAATAAATATATGTGTGTGTGTGTGTGTGTGTGTGTGTGTGTGTGTGTATATATGCATATATACTGTGTGTGTGTGTGTGTGTATGTGTGTGTATATATATATAGTGTGTGTGTATGTATGTGTGTGAATATAAAATGTGTGTGTGTGTGTGTGTGTGTGTGTGTGTGTGTATGTGTGTGTATATATGTGTATGTGCACACTAAGGATTCCCTTGTGCCTCAGTGTGTATGTGAGTTTGTGCACAGAGTCCTATGTGACTTTTGTGTATGCGAGTTGTGCGCATAGAGAAGTTTCATGTAGCTATGTATGGGATTTTGTTTTGTGCACATAGGAGTAGTGTGTGATTTGGCATATACTAGCATTCATGCACATAGAGATATTCCCCGTGGCTATGTGTATGAGAGTTTGTGTGGTCAGAGGAGCCCAGTTTTCTTCTGAGTGCTGCTGAGGTCCAGGTCTCCACACACCAGCCTTGAGGACCTCTGCCATAACTATAACAGAGAGAGTAGCTTGCCCCGGGGATGAAGGGACTCTGTCTGGCTTGTATGTACATGCAGGTGCATCACTCATAAGTTTGTGGTTTGCTGTATGGTGGCTTCTCTGTACATTGGCTGTCTAATATCTGTCAGAGTTTATGGTGGCTGTCTGATGTGTCTGCTAGTCACAGTACAGTGGTTGTCGGTTGCCTGTTGGCAGTGGTGCCAGTCAATCTCTGTACGTTGACTTTCAGTTGACTGTCAGTCTGCTGGGCTGTTGGTTCTCTGTCAGTCTTGGTATGGCATCTGTCTGTCAGTCTCCAGTGGCTGTTGAGTCTGTCATTCAGTCAGTGCATGACGGTGTTTGGTTGTGACACATGTCAGTGATTTTTTGCTCACTGTTTAATTGTTTCTGTTTAGCTCACAGGACTGAATGACAAAATGGTAGAGTACACCAACACAGCAGGGGGAACATCACTCAACGCTGCATTGATGCACACACTACAGCGACACAGGGACATCTTGCAGGTAAGGAGGGGCTCTCAACAAACTTTGTGTGTTTTCTGGCTTCTTAATGCCTACTTATGTGGCTAAACCTTGGGCATATCACATGGCCGCCATACTCATAGAGCCCTACTTTTGGCACATCCTGGAAACATAGCAATTGACAGCAAAAAAAGGTCCACTGATCCACCTAGTTTGCTCATCCTTACCAACAGTATGAAGTAAGTGGCATAGTGATCACTCACTACCCCTCCTCCCCAGCCCCAATATGCCTGTCCCACCCTTGATTGAATCCCTCCACTCATTTGGCACAGACCAACTCCTCCAGCGGTCTGTATGGAGGTACTTGAAGAAATTGCAGATGGGGGGGGTGTATTTATTCCCCACCAATGCATACTGAGGATGGTTTAAAAGCTGCTTCTTTTCACTGTACAAAACTTAGCGCTGATAGCAGGGTTGTGGTTTTGGGTGATGTGCATGACAAACTGTCCAACCTTGACCTTTGTCAGGTTATCCAGTCACCAAGAGCTACCGATAATTATAAAAGTGCATAATTTATTGGACTGGATCGGGCACCCTATTGAGTGACCATTCCCCTGGTCTGTTGCGATTGGTCCAGCCGGACATTGATAGTGCTTGACTACTTTATTTGTGAATGGGATAATATACTAAGTAACTAAGTAGTTCCTGTTTTGTAAATTAAAAAATGAGTACCAAACAGAACAGTTGTTACTGACCAGTTTCTTGATTTAATGAATGATGGAAACCAGGACTAGAAAGCTTGGAAGTTCACTGGGGATGAGAGGTTACTAATGAGTTACAAGAACAAAAGAAATACTGTCTTACTTTACGCAGATAATGCAGTCATCTGTGCAAGTAACCCCTGCCGGGACCTACTTACTCGAGACCTCCAGTGCAGCTTTGCATCCCTCGAGAATTGGTTCCAGCAGAACAAGCTTGTGCTCAACTACAAGAAGCCCAAGACGATGTTCTTCTCAAGTGCACAGAAGAGAGCTAGGGTACAAGCGCTCAACATGCTCAACAGTAAGGGCAGCCCTCTAGAATGGGTAGAAAGTTTCAAATACCCCAGGGTCACCGTCGACTAGACGCTTAACATTTGCACCACATGTCGACCAGATCGTCTGCAACATTAACAGAAGACTAGGAGCTCTATATAAACATAGGCACAACCTTACCCCAGAAGCCAAAAAAAGTGGCACTTACAAGCTCTATCTTTCCCATAGTTGAGTATGGCCTAATAGTCCATGGGAGTGCCACAGACGCTGTGTTAAACAGGGTCCGGTCAGTCCTGAACAAAGCCTACATCTGTAACTGGGGCTGACAAACTCGCGCACACCTGCACTCTTTACTGTCTCATAAACTGACTTCCCCTGCAGGACAGAATAAAATATCAAACCTGCCTGCTAGGCATGCCTGACCCCCTTCCCCCAAGGCTGCAGGGTCTCCTACAACCTGGCCCAAATCCTTGCCCAACCAGAGGCATGACTATCGGTACATTGGCTGTTCCATTCAACTGAACCACTCTGGCCAAACGCTCCTTTGCAACCAGGGCACCAAGCTGGCTTAATGAACTTCAGGTAATACAAAAGACACCAACTAAGCTGAGTCCTTTCAAACAGGAACTTCTAAATTTACTCCTACCTGGCTCCAAATGTAGCTGCTTCTCCTAATGAAACCCCACTCCATGCACTGTCACTTGCCAGCTGCACCCCTACTCAGCCCATCCCAACCCTTGCACCATCTGATCGTGGTGCTTCTGCCCCCTAAGGTCCCCTCTTACATGTGAACATGATGCCAGCACCTTACCCTCCACACGGTCTCCTCACGCATGTGCCTCTCTCCATTCCAGTGTGCCGTAAAAGCACACAGACTTAACCTCTGACAATGCTCAGATGGATTGCTGTCTTTGTTTAGCTCCTAGTGCCCATGTTATGCTTTGTATTATTTAACCTGTTGAATGTAAACTTTTGTTCACTGTGTATTGCTAAAATGATACTTATGTTACTCATTCTGTTTTTTTATGTGACTGAATCAATATTGTCCAACCTTTGTTAATCCGTTTTTAATACTGTCTTGATATGGTGTAAACAAATTGTTTATTCTAACTGTGACCGGGTGACCCCTGTCATTGGTGAGGTGTCCTGGTAGGGAGAGATGTGGGTCTTTCCTTGCCTCCCCCCGCCCATTAACCTACCTTATACCTATGTTGTATAAAGTACATGGAAGGAATAGATGAAGGTGCTGGAGTGCTTTAAAAACAATTAAAGTGCTAGCTAATAAAGTGCAGGGATATGTTAAATGCTATGGTTAAAGTACCAGAATAGTGCTTTCTGTACAAAGAAAGAAAGAAAGAAATATAAAATGCATATGTGCCTTTAATTGCAGTAATAAAAAAAAAAATATAGACAAGGAACCACAGAGTAAGGACCCATCTGTATTGTCCGTTTTCTATGGTTGCAAACTCTATCTTCCTTTCTAGTGCAGCTATCCTTTCTTTCTTGGTTGAAGGCTGGCCACCTCTAAGCAGCACCTCTACTGTCTTAAACCCTTTTCAAGTTCTCTTCCTTTTGGTCCAGGTAAAAGGTTCATGTAAGGAACCTTGTAGTTATAAACTAAAACACAAGTGGCAATTTGTGTTTTACTTAGTGGCTAGTTAAATGAGCCCAGGATTAAATAAAGCAGTAAACAGCATGCCCTTTCCCTTTGCTTTATTATGCATCCTGTGCTGCCTTGCTAGAAATACAAAGATAAGGGACATGTTTGGGAAACCTTTTCTCCTGCTATTGTCTGCTCCCCACACCTTTCACTTAACCTCTCTGTTCTGGACTTTTTCCCTATTTGTTTCTCCTAAAATGGCAATCTTTCTTGTAATAATAATGTGATTATTGATGTTCTCATGTCCTTTTGCACAAGTGATTTGATATGTATTTGTATATGTTTTCTTGCTCCTGACACAACACAAATTGTTGTGTTATCTATGTAACCTTTTGTACTGTACCTAATTGACGTGGAACCTTTGTAAAAGAGCCGCTGGCTCAAAGGTAGTAATTCCTAGAACAATAAACTAAACTAAGGCGTCCATCTAGAACTAGCTGTGAGAGGTGTAAGACCTTAAGTTTAGAAGGCCTGTGTCTACACCCTAGACAGCATTGATGTTATTGACTTAATGACAATTTTCTTATTTTCTGTTCTGAATAATTATCATTTTATGTTACAAATAATAAAATGATAAATGCCAGCCTGGCATTTTTTATGCACTACCTCTGGATGTCTGCCTGCTAATTGTCTCCTGAACAACAACCCTGCTACAGTTTGTGTTAGCAGTGGGATGTCCTGGCTGAGTGTCTGAAGGATATATGGGAGAGCTCAGTCAGGGGTGCTGGAAATAGTACCTCAGGAGAGAGGCAGAAAAGTGCATGGCGCCAGTGGAGATGAGGATATGTGGAAATGGTGACCTGGGTGAGGCACCACAAAACCAGATGGCGGACTAGAGGAGGATGTTGCATTGGATGAACGAATGCTGGAGGGAGGCAGAGCGGAGATGCCAAGAGCTGGAGATCCAATTGGAGCAGGCCATGGATGTATCCAGGAGAGATGAGCCTTGGATTATGGACATGGAGACAACCCAGATGGAACATTCAGAATCTGAACTTCCTTTCCTTCCTATTTTCCCAGGAATGTAATGGACTGAGGACAATGGAGTGGTAATGCCGGAGAAGTCACCAGTTAAGACTGTTCTTATGGACCTAGAGGTGAAGACTACAAGCAACGTAGAAAAGGCTCTAGGAGCTGAAGGAACTTTAAAATGTATTGGACTCTCTGATTCACAATGTAATGATTTATTTGGAATAAATTGGGAAAAAGAACAAAAGGAAGATCCTGAAGTCACTAAGTTAGGGGCACATGTCACAGTTCAGGATGGAAAGCAGGTTAATAAGGGGATACAGAGGAACTGGTTAAGGTGGTATGAAAGGAAGAATGAGGTGCTCTACCATATGAGGCCTAACCCCCCTGACCAGACGGGTGGATGCAAGGGTTGTGGTACCCATGAGTTTAATAGAGAAGGTATTGAAGATTGTGGGAGGCAGCTAGTCGGGGAAAATAACTCATGGAGAGGTACTGGCCCGTATCACTCAATCATATTACTGGCCTGGCATGTATCGGCAGGTGGCCAACTGTTTGAGTGTTGGTGCTGATCACTGGCAGAGAAAGGTGCCAGGGCTATGGAATGGTGAAACCACTACCAGGGTAGAAGGCCAATATACATGGCACCCTTGGAGAAGGTGGCGGTTTCGACAAAAAGACAGGTCAAAGCTGTAACCATGTAAACCCTTTTTTTTTTTTTTTGAGTAAGGATCTGGTACTAGTGTGAGGAGTTTCTGTAGAGTAACAGTCACTTCCCAGTAAAGGTATTCTTCTAAAGAGGAGCAAGTTAGATTTGGGAATTCCTCTAGGAAGAATATTGGGAACGGGATCTGCTTTCTAAAGGTCGAGAACATAAAAATATTTAAAATTAAAAATGATTTGTTATAAATGTCTCGGGGTAAAAGTATAATGGGAAATGACAATAATGAGATTCCATGTAGGGAATGATTGTTATTATAAGGGACCCTGAGACGGAGTCACTAGAAGAGGGTGGGCCATGGCTCCATCCCCTACCAAGTGTGAGGGAAGGTGATGAGTAAAATCAACCTTTCGTTTGCCTTGTTCTTAAAGACAAAACTGCTGTTGCAACAGTATTTGCTTTTTTCTGTTCTATTTTTTTTTTTTTTCCAAACGTCTGGATGGTTGGCCACCTTTCGGGCAAGTTCTTCTCTTCCTTTAACATATTCTTAACTGTCTGATCTGTTATCTTTCATCTAGTCCAAACTCAGTCACCGTCTGAAAAGTGTATCTGTGCATTTATGAAAAATGGATATCTAATGTTGTTAATGGAACATAAAGTTATGAATTCTGAAGTAATAAGAATTCAAGGAAGGGTACAGGACGCATTGGTTGGTACTGGTGATTATTGTCCAGAAACTAGATCTGTTAATCAGCAGATTCTAGGTGTAACAGTTTAAACTGCCCTAGGGTATGTTGTATTGTATTGTATAATGGTAGTACTGGTGCAATCTGTTTGAAGGGACCCTGGGGTGGAGCTTCTTGGTGAGGGTGGGCTGGAGCTCCACCATACCCCTTGTTGGGATGAGTATGGGTATTGGACAACCAGTAGTTGGTTGCCCTCTTAGGTGGGGAGGAATATGACCAAGTGACCCCTGTCATTAGTGAGGTGCCCTGGTAGGGAAAGATGTGGGTCTTTCCTTGCCCCACCCATTAACCTACATTATGTCTATGTTATATAAATTATATGGAAGGAATAGATGAAGGTGCTGGAGTGCTTTAAAAACAATTACAGATTAAAAGTGCTAGCTAATAAAGTACAGGGATATGTTAAATGCTATGGTTAAAGTACCAGAATAGTGCTTTCTGTACAAAGAAAGAAAGTAAGAAATATAAAATGCATCTGTGCCTTTAATTGCAGTAATAAAAAAAAAAATATAGACAGGGAACCACAGAGTAAGGACCCGTCTGTATTGTCTGTTTTCTATGGTTGCAGCCTCTATCTTTTCTAGTGCAGCTATCCCTTTCTTTCTTGGTTGGAGGCAGGCCACCTCTAAGCAGCAACCCCTTTTCATTGTCAAAACCCTCTTTCAAGTTCTCTTCCTTCTGGGTCCAGGTAAAAAGGTTCATGTAAGGGAACCTTGTAGTTATAAACTAAAACACAAGTGGCAATTTGTGTTTTACTTAGTGGCTAGTTAAATGAGCCCAGGATTAAATAAACCAGTAAACAGCATGCCCTTTCCCTTTGCTTTATTATGCATCCTGTGCTGCCTTGCTAGAAATACAAAGATAAGGCGTCCGTCTAGAACTAACTGTGAGAGGTGTAAGACCTTAAGTTTAGAAGGCCTGTGTCTACACCCTAGACAGCATTGATGTTATTGACTTAATGACAATTTTCTTATTTTCTGTTCTGAATAATTATCATTTTATGCTACAAATAATAAAATGGTAAATGCCAGCCTGGCATTTTTTATGCTCCAACTCTGGATGTCTGCCTGCTAATTGTCTTCTGAACAACAACCCCGTTACACTGACAAGAAACCTTTTGTAAATGGGCATTTCTGCTCAAAGGTGTATTTCTGAACCTTGAAATAAATAAAAACTAAATAAAACATATGTAAATCCATTGTTTAAAAATGGCCAAAATAAAGCATTTTGAGGATAAACAGCTCGGTAAAGAAGGGGTCTGCAGATTTTTGGAAACGAATAAAAAATTTAACAAACATAGATAATTTATTCCTAAAACTATAGTAAAACAATACAGAAACTCTGATGGAGAAAATTGACATTGCTAGTTGTTTCAATAGCTATTTTGGTGAGTATGAGCATCTGTTCAAAGATTTACCAGACTTTAAGTCTCATCATTTGAAGAATTTGGATATTCTAGTTAAAACGTGTTTCTAGTTTTTATTTAGAAACGTTCATATATTCCACATTGAAATATTTACAAAAAATGAGCTATAGTACCAGGATTAGGCCAGGTGGAATTGACATGGATATTGTAAATTTAGGTAGGGAAGAAACTGCCATCCCTCTGAAAAAACATTGTGCCCCTTTGCACTGGCTCAGTGCCAGTCTTATGGAAAAGGGCTGACATTGTCCCAGTCCATAAACAAGGACCTAGGACATCTGTAGAAAACTTTAGTCCTGTTGCTCCGCGCTCTCCTTTGTCCAAGTTGCTCGAAAGAGTAATCTCATGATCAGCTGTAGGATTATTGCAGTAAAACAATCTTTCGACTCCCCAACAGCATGGGTTTGGACGGTACCACAGCACCAATATGGCTTTGACTTTCACTGATTATTGGCACACTGTGTTTTTGTTGCTTCATTTTTGTTGATTAATTGTAAGCTAGTGCACACTAAATTGAGAGCCCTGGGGCTTTCTGAACTTGTCCTGAATTGATTTGTGAGCTACCTGGACAAACAAGAGTGCAGAACAAAGGTAAGAGATGCATTCTCGATGTATAGAATGACCTGTAGCAGGGTACCACAAGGGCTTGGCCTTGGGCCTCTTGCTGATCAGTCTCTATTAATGATCTGCTGGATACATGCACTGCGTCATCTGTGTTATTATATGCAGACGACGTAATATACACTGCAGCTAAAGAGTTTGCTAATGTGGTAGAATGTTTTATAGAAGATTTTCTTTCTTTCCAAACCTGGATTAAAGATCGTCTCATCCTGAACACAAAAGAAACAAAGACAGTGCTTTATGCAAGTTCTTGCACATATAATCAGAAAGTCTCACAAATGGCAGTTTATGCTCTGGATAATATCGGTCTTGAAAATGTTCATTCTTTTAAATACTTGGGGTTGACATTAGATGGCACACTTATGTATGCATTACACACTGACTGGCTAATTAAAGAGCTAGTTGGGCCAAAACAGGCAGACAGGAAAATAATACACATTTTAAGTAGCAGTCAGTTGTAACTTTTTTTTCTGAAGTATTTTTCTTTTTTATTTTGCTCATCAAAAAGTCTTCTATGTGGGGGGCGCTAGAGAGCCGCGTTCATGACAGGAAGTATCTCTTTGATGCTCTGCACATTGGACAGCTAAATATCTATAAAAAGTATACATTTTAGTAAAGTTATTGCTAGACAACTCGTATCATCTGAAGGCTTTCCAGACAGGGAGCTGGCAGATACCAGAATTGGTATGGGAAGACGGAAGGCAACAGTTGCAGGATTGGACCAAAAAATGGCAACACAGCCCACACAGACTCCACATGGCAGGCCAGAAGGACGCACTGGGAGGGAAATGGATCGAAAGCTGGAGTGGGTCCTGGAGCAGTTAGTAGCACAAGATTTTAAAATTGAAGCGACAACAAAAAATAGCCAAGGAGACCTATCGCTCCCTAAGGACACAGGTGATTTTGCTAAGTCCGTTACAGAACTTAATCACTTAAGAGCCCGAATGGAGAATATGGAGAATTCAGCGAGGGCAATGAACTTGTTTTGGGGGCTCAGGAGGGCATTGGGATGGGTGGAAGACCTGCTGGGTTTTCTGAAGAACTGGCTGCAAAATAGTTTACCCCCCGAGCTGCAGGTGGACAGTGATTCCTTTGGCCAGGCATTTAGAATAAATAACCATTGAGCCAAGACAAGCCGAGATATCCCTTGTGCCATCATGCGCAAAACAACGGACCCTGCAATCCGAGATTGTGTCTTACAGTGGGCGAGGGCTAACCATCCCATTGCCATTGAGGGGCAGGAATTTTAAAATTTTTCCAGATTGGTCATTTGCCACTTGGATGAGGTGCAAGTTGTTCGACCCACTAAGGAAACCGCTTCAGGGTCTGGGGGTGGCTCACTCTCTACTGGCACCAGCCCAACTTCGTTTGACCTACAGGGGCAAAATACATCAATTCAGTGATTCTGAAGAGGCAAAGAAAAGGGTGGAGGCGATCATGCGGGTGTTTAGGAAGAGACCCCCTAAGCCTCGAGGCCTGCCTTCAGAATCTGAAGATGGAGAGGACTAACAGATGGTGGGTAAACTGCCGTATTTTCTTTTCTGTTCTTACTTTCTCTACCACGCATCAATCTTGAGGCCAGTCGGTATTGAGACCACGGAACCAAGACGATTGTTTCTATCCTGAACTGAAATTATCCTTAAACATTTTTTCCTGAGAGAAAAAGGAGACTTCATCTTTCCTGAAGTTTTGTGTCTCAAACTGACTGCATGGCCTTAGACTTTTTAATATGCTGGCTATAGTTTTCGGCCAAAAGTTACGATGGTGGTGACCACGAGGCATCCAACATGGCACAGGCCAAAATGTGGGGATGCTTTTGCTGATATAAAATGAGGGTCGAATGTTGGCAAAGTCAATAGAATGTTGTTAGTACCATTTAGATTTTTAGTACTATTTTGGGTTACAGAGGCTTATGTAACTGTTCTATGGTAGCACTGAACAGGGGATTCGTGGTTGAAACTAGTGACCTGAAGCACTCCACGTAGTACAAAAAAGCAGCAGCAAAGGCAAACAAGATGCTGGGATGCACAGCTAGGGGGATCAGTAGTAGGAGAGAGGAGGTTATACTGCCCTTGTACAGGTCACTGGTAAGGCTGCATCTAGAGTATGGAGTGCAGTACTGGTGCCCACACCTCAAAAAGGACATTAACCTGTTGGAGAAGGTACAGAGGAGAGCTACAAAGATGATAGCCAGTCAGCAGGGCAAGGCATACGAGGAGAGGTTGAGGGCACTGAACATGTACTCCCTGGAAGACAAGAGAGAGAGAGGGGGACATGATTGGGACATTCAAGTACTTGAAAGGGATAAATAAAGTTGATAAGGACAGTCTCTTTAAGCTGAGTGGCAACCATATCACAAGGGGGCACAGTCTTAAGCTGGAGAGTGGAAGGTTTAGGAGGGAGGTCAGGAAGCACTTCTTCACAGAGAGGGTGGTGGGCACTTGGAATGCACTGCCAGAAGAGGTCATCTTGTTGATTATGGTGAGCAGCTTTAAGAGAGGCTGGGATAGGCATAGGGGGAAGGTAAGGAGGAGTGGGGAGTGAGGGAAAGGACATTGGCTCAAGCTGTGGACCCTGCAATATGAGCAGATTTGATAGACCAGATGGCCTTTTTCTGCTGGCTTCTTCGTATGTTTATATGAAACTGTTAATACAAAGTGAGTTGTATAGTAAAGTTTTGTAGATGTTTTTGGTGGGCTGGATGTACGGTAGCAGTGGGGAGTTATAACATCCCTTCAAAATATATATTTTTTTAAATTTAGTTTTTGATGACCGGGTGGGTGCACTAGCCATAACAATGACTATTTTCAGGCACGACCCGGAATGTTTAAGTGGGGATAATGATCTCAACAGTCATGACAAATGTTTACCTTAAGAATCTTACCTAACTTTGTTTTTTACCCCACAGTTTTTAATGTGGCTAGCTATCCTAAATGTTTCTTTGGAAAAGATGGTTAATTATGCTAAGGTTGATACCCCATATGCTGAATCAGTAGACAGAGGACATCTAATCCTGATGCTAACATGTCTGTAATGCACCAAATGTTGGAGACTATGTAACCTTGCTCCTCTAACTGTAATGTGTTCTACATGCTCATTGCAAAATGAATAAAAGAAAAAAAAAAAGTCTTCTGTGCGATAATATTGTGCTGGATATGAGGAACAGCTCTTAGCCTGGCAGCTGTCATATCTAGCTATACTGCCCCACACTACATCATCAGCATTGTGACGTCACTGACAGTGACATCACAGGTGAATGACCTGGCAGTAACTCGGTTGCTGTTCCTAAGCAGCAGTGATGTCACAATGCTGATGATGTGGTGTAGGGCAAGACAGTACAGCTAGGAATGTTAGCTGGCAGGCAGAGTGCTGTCCCACACGTCACACATACTAACATCTGGTAAACAATCTTCTAATTAAAGTGAAAAAAAAAAAAGTACCTCAGATGTAAAAGGTAATGGTTGGCTGCTTTTAAAATCTATGGCTTCGCTTTGATAAGAGTTCAGTACTCTCCGATGGTGCTGCTTTAGAAATGATTAAATGCTACTGCACCAGATAGTCGTAAACTATTAGTTCAAATTCAGACAGGATGTGGCACTATCACCAGAGCTAACACTAATCGGAATCTTGTAGTACCTAGGCGCAAAATCAACCTGGAGAAAAAGGCAAAGGCAGTAAGGACAGTGATGGGGCAAAAAGGGGTACGGCCATCAAAAAATGGAGAGTAAGGAGTACCAATGCCCATAGTCTAGGTAACAAGCTTCCTGAACTGGTGGCCTTGATGGAAGAGGGATGCCTGGATATCGTGGCAGTCACAGAAGCGTGGTACACAGAGAACCATGACTGGGATGTCAACATACCAGGGTACACAATCTGCAGGAGGGACAGGGAGGGTAGAAGAGGAGGAGGAGTAGCTCTCATGTAAGGGAAGGGATCAAAGCTATGGAACAAAAGGGTAAATGGGGAGGAGAGGCAGCACTGTGGGTCACCCTGGAGACTGGAAATGGCACCACAGTCTGCACAGGGGTTGTATACAGACCCCCATCTCAGGGGGAGGAAATGGACAAGGAAATGATAGAAGGCATCCTTAGGATGGCAGAGAAAGGGGAGATATTATTGATGGGGGATCTGAATATGCCAGATGTTAACTGGAGCATCTTTGCTGCAGCCACATCCAAGCGCATGACCATTCTCAATGCCCTACCGGGGGCATGCCTCGGACAGCTAGTGTTGGAACCCACTTGGGAGGGAGCAATCTTAGACCTGGTACTCTCAAACTGGGATGGAGAGAGGATCTCAGACCTAGAAGTGGGTAGTCATCTGGGAACAAATGACCCCCAAACAGTGTGGTTCATGATAAACTTAGCTGCAGAGTTGAGCCATACAAAAGTGAGGGTACTGGACTTCAGGAGGGCTGACTTTGTCAAAATGGGAGTATGCCTCAGAAAAGCACTAGCAAACAGGCAAGAAGGAGGGGTGGAGCAACAATGGGAAACATCTACACTGCTATCAGAGGCAACAAGCCTTCGTGTGAAGCAAATTAACAAATCAAAAAGAAAGAAAAAAAACACTATGGTTCTCAAGAGATGGCGGGGAAGGTTAGGGAGAAAAAGATAGCATTCAGGAAACAGAAGGAGCAGGACAGAGAACTGTACCAGTTAAAGCAGAAAGAAGCAGGGAAGGCAGTCAGAATAGCAAAGGCCCAAACCGAGGGGAAAATAGCCAACTCGGTTAAGAAGGGGGGATAAAACCGTTTATAGGTACATTAGGGAGCGAAGAAAGACAAAGGGAGGGATAGTGAGGCTTAATAAAGGGGAGGGTGAGTGGGCAGAGAGGGACAGTGAAAAAGCAGGGATGTCGAATGAATACTTCTGCTCAGTATTCACAAAAGAAGAATAGGGAGGTACCTAATCCAATCAATAGAAGCACTCTGAATAGGGGGTCGATACAGTCCTTTAACAGAAGAAAGGGTTCTGAAAGAACTAAAACTGAAGGTGGACAAAGCAATGGGGCATGACGGGATTCACTCTAGAATTCTAAAAGAACTAAGGGGAGAACCAGTGACACCACTGACTACCCGTTTTAACAAATCATGGGAGGATGGTGTGATACCTGAGGACTGGAGGAGGGCAGATATGATTCCCCTTCAGAAAAGTGGGAGCAAGACAGAGGCAGGAAACCATAGACCTGTCAGTTTGACCTCAGTGGTAGGGAAAATGAAGGAATCACTTCTGAAGGAAAGAATTGTTGAGCACCTAGAGGCCAGTGGAGCACAGGACCCAAGGCAGTGTGGATTCACAGCAGGAAGGTCATGTCAGACGAATCTAATTGATTTCTTTGACTGGATCACCAAAGTAGCAGACCAGGGAGGGGCTGTGGACATGGCCTACCTAGACTTTAGCAAGGCATTTGACACAGTCCCACACAAAAGATTAATAAACAAATTAGCCAGCCTGGGACTGGGTCCCAGGATGGTTGCCTGGGTAAAACATTGGGTGGACAACAGGACACAGAGGGTAATGGTAAACAGAGTCCACTCCGAAGAAAGGGGGGTTACTAGTGGGGCACCGCAGGGTTCAGTACTGGGTCTGGTCCTTATTAATGTCTTTATAAGTGACATTGCAGAGGGACTGGAAGGAAAAGTATGTCTCTTTGCAGATGACACACAGATCTGCAACAGGGTTGATACACATGGGGGGTGGAAAGGGTGAGAAGGGACTTGGGAAAGTTGGAGGAATGGTCAGAAGTATGGCAGCTTAGATTTAATGCAAAGTAATGCACCAGGAAACCAAAACCCTGGGGAAGAGTACACAGTTGGCGGGGAGAGTTAATGCAACAAAATGGAAAGGGACCTGGGGATAGTCATATCCGATGATCTAAAGGTTAGCAAGCAATGTGAGATGGCTGGAGGGATACTGGGATGTATAGTGAGAGTCATCACCAGCAGAAAACAGGAAGTTGTTATCCCTCTGTACAGACAGTTGATGAGACCCCATCTGGAGTACTGCGTGCAGTTCTGGAGACCCCCATCTCCACAAGGACATAGACAGGATGGAAGCAGTCAAGAGGAGGGCAACTTAAATGGTGCAGGGTCTGCAACGGAAGCCATACGAAGAGAAGCTAAAGGAGCTTAATATGTATACCCTTGAGGAAAGGAGGGAGAGGGGGGGATATGATAGAAACTTTTAAGTATCTCAAGGGAATTGACAAAGTCCAAGAGGGTAGCATCTTTCAGAAAAAGAGATGTGCAAGGACAAGGGGACACTATTTGAAGATAATGGTGGGGACGGCTCAGGGGCAATGTGAGAAAGTATTTTTTCACAGAGGGGTGGTGGACGCAAGGAACAGCCTTCCTGAGGAGATGGTGGGGTCAAAAACAGTGGAGAAGGGGGCGTGGCTAGCTGCCGACTAACAAAGATGTCTCACACAGAAGCTCCCGTTTACAGGCTTAATTTTAGCAATTAAACCGCACAACTCAACTCTTGGTAACCCACAGGATTGATTTTTGGCTCTCCCGAGTGTCCTACCGCTGGAAAATACAAGTAAAATACCAAAAAAACAGTAATTTCACCAGCTCTGTTGGAGGTAACATGGGGAGACCCAAGAATCCGCAACAACAGGGCGCAGCACATGGCTCAGACACCGAACCTTCCAATGCAGCTGTCCTGAAAGCAGTTAAGAACCTTGAGTCTTTCATTAAGGAGTTAGACAAGAAAGTGGATGGTTTTACTGCGAGGGTCACTACGGTGGAAACAAAATTGGATGTGGTAGCAACACAAAAAGCAAATTGTCACGCACGATGGCTGGAAAGGCCGTCACGGCTACTGTGGGTCTGGTGAGTGAGAACCATTTATTGCGTCAGTGCTTAGAAAATGTGGAGAATGGTGCCTGCCTAGCCAACGTGCGGGTATTAGGGGTCCCAGAGACTTTCAAAGGTCATAACCTTATGGAATACGTGGTTTCTTTGGTGACATCTACGCTTGCCATTTCGGTGGATGGGGCTATCAGACATGCCTACCGGATTACTCCACGATGTTGACCCCAGCTGGAAGGGACTCCACAGATGATCCTTATGGTCACGGCAGGTCCAACCATCAAGGAACTAATTTTGCTGGCAGCCAAAGAAAAGGGACAGCTTCATTTACCGAATGGCCCAAAAATGTACTTTGCCCCCGATCTTTCCTATGCAACACGCCAGAGACGCAAGGCATTGGATGCGGTAAGATCTGAGTTGCATCAACTGGAGATAGCGAATGTACTGATCTTACTTCGAGGAGAAGCTCTTGCAGCAGGTTCCAACACTGAAGTCTGGTGCCACCTGGCAGCGGTTCCGGCAGCTTTTTCTCTAGCAGTGCCGACATCGGCTCCACCCCCGACAACTCCCTGTATAAGGGAGGAGTTCCCCAAGTGCTCCAGTTCTTTCCCACCACATGGTCAGGGTTAGTTCAGCGTTTCGGCTAGTACTGATTGCTCTTCTCCACTGGTTAGATTTTCACTCATAATTTGGATTTTTGATATCTGTCATCTCATTTAAACCAGTGCGCTTGTGGGGGACAGATTCCCGTGAAAGACTGACATTCTACATGTCTGTACTGCCTGGGACCCGACCATCGCACCGATGCCTGCCCTCATTGCCAGGCCTTCAAGTCACGGACGTGAATCCGGCACCAGAAGTCCCTCATGGTCTTTCTCGCAGAAACTAAACTTGTTACCATGGAATGGGCCTCTTCATCAGAGGAATCCGAACCTCGGCCCACCCACAAGCACCATAAAAAACATCGGGAGCAGAGGGAGATCCCACTCGAAGCATCGGTCCTTGGGATCAAAGTCCGGATCATCGGGCCATGACTCCCGCCTCACGATGGTCAAGCCTTCGTCGGTGGCTTCTACTCTCACTTCTCTCCAGCCCTTGAAGGTCTCTGTCTTCCGAGAAGCCCAAGGGTTCAGGTAAGGGCTCCTTCTCCTTGGCTTCCTCCTCAAAAGCTGACTCCCGGGAGTCGAGCAAGGTCTCAGGGTCTTCGGCCGGCAGGGCCTCCTCTTTGCTGCTAAAACACAAGGCCTCAGACCGACGCCAGCCTCCAGCTGATAACCGGCATTCGGCCGAGAAAACCTCGAGCCAAAAATCCAACGATCATCCGTCCAAAGAAAAGGAACGACGTCTGTCGGGTCACAGGGAGAAACGGACGCCAGACCCTCATCCACCCACAGCCCCCTCGGCCCCTATCCTGGCGAAGGTTATTCCACCGCCGGTCATAGTGAAACAGACGCCGGTTCTGTCCTCAACGCCCGACGTCAGTTCGGACACCCTTCTCCACGGTTGCCGGTCCGCCTGATGACGGACCCAGATGACGGTGGTGCTGATGCTCTGACGTGCCCCCTTAGGCCGACGCCAGTCGACAAGGGTTCAGACCTGATGCCAGCCCCTTCGGACGATGGGGCCGGCGCTGGTATGGGCTCGGGCGCTCATCAGCCTACACCTGACTCCCCCAAGTTACATTCTCTCTCTCTCTCTCTCTCTCTCTCTCAGGTTAAGGAGCTTTTTTCCCCACTGGTGGGACACAATCAAGAAGGACCTGCCAGCTGGGGTGCCTCCACCCACTCCGGAGCCAGTTCCTGACCGAGTTGAACCGGGTGGTGGGGGGATGACATGCCTCCTCCTAAAAAGCGCAATAAAAAATCCAAGAGGGACCGCTCCTACAGTTCCTCCCATTCCCCTTCTCCTCTGGACAAGAGGCTGAAAGGGAAGAGGCGTAGCCCCTTTCCCTCTTCCCCTACCACCTCCTACGTAGACTCAGATACCTCCTCAGTCTACTCGGAGCCAGACACTGGGGACACAGAGTGCTTCCCCAAATCCCCTCCAGATGACCCATTTTATGGAGGTCATGAGGCACATCCAGGCCAACATGTGCTTGGGACACTGAGGCCCTGGACCCCGACCGATTTGTGGCTGGCTAAGTACCTCTGCCAAAAAGACCCAAAGCCAGTGGTCATCCCTCCCATGGTCGACACCTCTGCTGATGTCACCCACGCAACCTGGAAGCATCCTCATTTCTCCCCTGCTGTGCTATAGAAGGCTCACCGGCTCTACCGGGCGCCTGCAGACCAGTTCTTTTTGGTTGAACCACCCACTGCGGACTCGGTGATTTCGGCAGCTCATGATCATTCGCAGAGGCCCAAACACCTGAGCACCCAGCCACCTGATAGAAGATTGAAGCAGCTGGATTCCGTGGGCCGTAAGGTGTACTCTGCTGCTACCTATAGCATAAGGAATCTCAGCTTCTTAACCCACATGGTCCAGTTCCAGAACGCCCTCTGGGAACAAGGACTGAACATAGTGCAGAGCCTGCCCGATTGTCCTCAGCGGACTGAGCTCGCCAAGCTACTGCAGACAGGCTCAGACGTGGGTACCCATGTACTGCGGTCGACCTACGACTATGTGGACACCTCCTCCAAGGCGGCCGCCACTGGCATTTGTCTCCTCCGCCATGCTTGGCTTTGGGTATCTGGGTTCGATCCAGACGTTCAAGTCAGTCTTCTGGATGCTCCCTTTAAAGGTTCCGTGCTCTTCGAGGACACGGAGCGTATTATCACCAGGCTGCAGGACTCCGGGAAGGCCGTCCATTCCATGCAGTCCATGTACCGCCCGAAGTAGGGGCGAGCCAGAAAGCCTCGTTTTCATGGCCTTGTGGGGCATCAATCGCAGCAACCTCATTTTCAGCAGCATGCTCAATGAGATGGCTTTGGTCGTGGGGCGGAGCCATAGGCGCTTCGGCATCTGCCTGTAGACCTTCCAAAGCAGCCGCTGTCATCCTCCCTCCCCAACCCAATGCCTGACTACTCAGGTGACCCTCCTCCTCTGGTAACTCCACCAGGGGAGCCGGTAGGACTACGCTTTTTGCTCTATGCGGATGCGTGGGCTCAGGTGACCTCCAACCACTGGGTTCTGGAACCCGTGGAGTTTCTGGCGCTCCATAGAGTTCACATCCGTTCCTCCGGACAGACCACCCCCCCCCCATCCTGGTACCCAAAGAAACACAGAGCCCTGATCAGACAGGAGATATCCTCCCTTCTAGGAAAAGGGCCATTGAGCCGATTCCACCGGCCGAGTCAGGAAAGGGGTTTTTCTCCCACTTTTTCCTAGTTCCGAAGAAGTCTGGAGATCTCAGACCCATTCTGGACCTCAGCGATCTTAATCAGTGGGTCTCCTACAAGAGATTCATGATAGTTTCTCTACCCACTCTCCTCCCTCTTATTTCAGCAGGAGACTGGCTAGCGTCCCTGGACATGCAAGACGCTTACTTGCACATCCCAATTATCAGAAGCCATCGGAGATTTCTCAGGTTCAGGTTAGAGAACAAGGATTATCAATTCCGAGTCCTCCCTTTCAGTCTTTCCTCGGCCCCAGTGGTCTTCACGAAGCTTGGTGGTCATAGCCGCAGTGCTCCGAAGACGGGGCCACTTTGTGTTTCCGTACCTGGACAACTGGCTCTTCCTGGCCCATTCCAGGCCCCGCCTTTCGGAAACGCTCAAGGATTCCATCTCTCTGTTTCAGAGTCTCAGAATCACCATCAACCGGGACAAGTCCCATCTGTCTCCATCCCAGATACTCCAGTTTATAGGAGCTTCTCTGGATACCACTCTCGGGAAGGTTTTTCTTTCCTTCGACAGAGTGGGTCGCATTCGTACCATCGCATCCCAAGTCTCTTCAGCCTCAGAGGTGCCAGCTCGCCTGCTCCTCAGATTGCTGGGACACATGGCGGCTGCCATAGTGTCAGTCCCTCTGGCCTGTCTCCGCATGCGGACCATTCAGTGATCCCTGAGGGTTCAGTGGGACCAGACGTCAGACAATCTGGATGCCTTGGTCAGAATATCAGAGCCAGTCCACCGAGAGCTTCGCTGATGGATGTCATCCAAAAATCTCCTAAAGGGCATTCCGTTTCAATTGGGGGTGCCTACCCAGTCCCTAACAATGGATGCATCATCCCTGGGATGGGGGGCACATTTGGGGAATCATCGTACACAGGGTACTTGGTCTCTCCTAGAAGCGAATCTGCACATCAGTGTCCTGGAAATGAGAGCAGTGCTCTATGCCCTTCAAGCCTTGGTATCGGTCCTATCACTGGGCCATCTTTTGGTGCAGACGGACAACACCTTGGTGATGTTTTACATCAGCAAACAAGTCGGCACTCATTCCTACCCCCTTTGCAGGGAAGCAATGTGGGTATGGGATTGGACCCTGGCACACTACCTGTTCCTGACAGCAGTTCACGTTCCTGGGCTTCAGAACATGCTAGCACACACGCTCAGCAGGACAAGGTCGCAAGCTCACGAGTGGAAATTGCGTCAAGACGTGGCATATTGCATCTTCTGCCTGTGGGGGGACACCAGAAGTGGATCTTTTTGTGTCTCAATACAACGCAAAACTGCCCAGTTTTTGCTCACTAGGTCCAGAGCCTGGTGTTTCCTGGCAAGACACGTTATCCCTCTGTTGGAGCGGGAGGTTCGTTTATGCCTTCCCTCTTCTTCAGAGGGTCCTCCTCAAGGCCCAGTCTGAGTCTTCCACCATTATTCTAATCGCCCCGATGTGGCCTCGCGAGATTTAGTTTCCATTACTACAGCGTCTAGCGGCAAACCTCTGATGCCTGTTCCTCTGTCCTCGCATCTTTTGTCGCAGGATAACTGGTCCCTGTTACACCCGAACCTGCATTCTCTTCACCTGCACAGCTGGCTCCTCAAGACTTAGCCAAGGTCCATTTTGGGGTGTCTGATCAGGTTGCCCAGGTGTTGGTTGAGGTTAGGAAACCTGTCACCAGGGCCACTTACGCTATGAAATGGAAGCGGTTTTGCATTTGGGCCATAACGAAGCAGGTGTATGCGTTAGTCTGTCCGGTTAACACCATCCTGGAATACTTGCTCTTTCTTTTTGAGAAAGGCCTTAGTTACTTCTCCATCAAGGTGCACCTGGCTGCCATCTCCGCTTACCATTCTTTCGTGTCTGGTAAGATGGTGGCTCAGATGAGGGTTTCCAAAGCTTTTTTGCATGGCATTCTGCATATCAGACCTCCCATCCGGCACCATGTTCCTCCTTGGGATCTCCTGATCGTCCTGGAGAAGCTCTCTCTCTCTCTCTTCCTCCCTTCAAACTGGCTATGAGCACTGAGGTTAATTTTCTTTCCTGGAAAACGCTGCTTTTGGTGGCTGTTACTTCGGCCAGGCGCATTTCGGAACTGAAAGCCCTCATGTGTGGGGAACCCTATCTGGTCTTTCACAAGGATAGGGTTGATTTGTGCACAGATCCAAAGTTTTTGCCGAAAGTGGTCTCAGAGCTCACTTTAAACCAGTCGGTTCAGCTTCTGGTTTATTACCCGTAGCATTCCAATAGGGGAGAGGCCCTTCTCCATTTCCTGGATGTCCACAGGGCTCTCAGATGCTACTTGGCTAGAACCAGAGAGATCAGGCAGTCTGATCAGTTATTTGTATCTTTTGCTCCTTGGTTTGCAGGTCGCCTAGTCACCAAACAGACGCTTTCGCGCTGGTTGGTCCATTGCATCTCCTATTGTTATGTGACACACAATAGGTCGACTTCGGGGCCGATTAAAGCTCACTCTGCGAGGGCTATTGATACTTCGTTCGCCGCACTTGAGAGTTCCAACGGCAGATATTTGCACTGCCGCTACCTGGAGCTCCATGCACAACTTTGTCAGGCACTACAGCCTGGACATTATTTCCAGACGCAGAGCAGGGTTTGGCCTTGCGGTCCTGCAGGGCCTGGTTTCCTGAGGGTTCTCCCCTCTTTTTTTTTTTTTTCTCCCTGTTTCCTGTTCTTCCCCCTCCCAATGGGTTGTCATATGTTTATACTGCTTGGGACTCAGTCCTCAATGTTAGAACCTGCTGCTAGAGCTTCTCCTCAAAGTAAGATAGTACAGTTATGTGAGGACTTACCGTAACAGTAAATCTTCAAGAGAAGCTGTTGCAGCAGGTATATTTCCTGCCCTCCTTCCCCCAGGGATCGGGTCCCTTCCAGGTTGGCATTGTTTCTCTTGAATGGTTGTCCGTTGACAATCAGTTATCGTTACTGACCTGCTGGTTTACTTGCCTGATCGGGGGCAGTGTCAAACTGGAACGCGTGGGGAACTCCTCCCTTATATAGGGCGTGATCGAAATTGGAGCCGGCGTCGGAGGGGACGTTCAGGAAGTGGTGCTGCTAGAGAAAATGTTGTCAGAACCGCCGCCAGGTGGTGCTCGACCTCATTGTTGGAACCTGCTGCAAGAGCTTCTCTTGAAGATCTACTGTTATGGTAAGTTCTAACGTAACTGTACTTTATACCCTGCAAAACTGCGTATACAGTATGCAGGGAAAACTTTTATTTTCAATGATCCAACAGAAGCTGGGAAGAGAGTCGAGAAAATCTACTCAGACTTTGCAAGATGCAAGGAATCTGATGATTCGGAGTCTCAAGGGGACTGAGAGGGTCTTAATATTAACTAAACATGGGCCACTTAACTATATAAGGGATATAAGAGTTAAATGGTTAACTGCTGGGATTAGTGGTATGTACAGATTTTGTATAGGGTAGGACATAATAGTGATTGTACTATTGCCCTAAGTTATTTATTTTCTTCTCAGCTTATTCATTGCTTACTGAGTTAAAATAGTAATACTGCTGTTTGCAACTACTGTTCAAGGAGCCAGTGTGTGGTCAGACGTCTCCATTATGTTTTGGGACTATTATAGTTTTTACGTGGACTTATGATAGGTCACTAAGACTACATCGAGAGTGTTTCACTCAGGGACTTTTAGAGTACAGCTATTTAGTATAAGGGCCACGGTCCTGGCGAAGAAGCCATTTAAGGAATGTATTTAGAATTTAAATGTTTACAAAAGCAAACATAAACCTATACTTGTTAATCCTCCACTGATGTAAAAAATGGTGATATGCTTATAATCCTCTGTAGAAGACATATATAATGCAACGTTCTAGTATATGAAACCAAGTATAATATATTGAATATGTATTTTGACATATTCAGTAAATAGAAAGTTTAAAAAAACAGTGGGGGAATTCAAGAATGCATGGGACAGACATAAGGCAATTATTGCGGGGGGTAGGAAGAAATACACGGTTGGTTAACTAGGATCTGCATTTTATCCAATAGGTAGGGAAATGAGCAGGCTGGGTAGGCCAAGCAGTCCTTATCTGCCATCAGTCTGTTTTTATGGGCCGGAATTCATTTTCTGATACTGCTGCTAAAGTATGGAATGCTTTATCTCCATAGATAACATCTAAGTCTGACAATAGTCTGTTTTTAAAAATGAATGTTGTGAAAAGGTATCTCCTGGATACTTGTTAATGCACATTTTATGGAATATTGATGCTTATAGTTTTAACTTGAACAGTGTACTATGTGTACTATTTGTACTGTTTATTGTTATGTAAACTGTGTTTATATATGGATTGTGCTTTGCACTCGGGTCATCCCTGAAAATCGGTACTTGTACTCAGTGGATTTAAACCTGGGTAACAAAAATAAACACTTATTCCACTTCTATGGCACATGGCCTTCCTACTCATGTGGCCGTACCTTGGGTACATAACATGGTCCCCCTACTCTGGGGGGCCTCCCTACTCACAAGAGACCTACCCTGGGTGCAACCTGTGTCGTCCTTGTTTATTGAGCACTAGCTTAACTTGTTACATGGTCTCCTAACTTGTGAGACCACTCATTTGGGCACATCATGTCCAGGGCTAGATTAATATCCCTTCCTGAGATTAATCTAGCCCTGGACTACTTCGTTAAAATCTTCTCCTCCATCCTTACCCTCCATGCCCCTTTTAAACTAAGAAGAGCTAAAGGTAGCCATTCCCCCTGGCTAACTAAGGAATTAATGCACCTAATGTACTCCTGTGACAGAGCCTGGAAAACCTTTAAAAAAATCCGTCCATAGCTCTGACTGGCAAACCTGTCGTCATTTGCAGAATGTATGCAAATCTAAAGCCACCAAATCCAAGCGGGACTATTTCCAATCTCTTCAAGTCCATCGTCTCACCAACCCCAAACACTTCTGATCCCAAGTCAATGCCTTACTCAATAGCAAGGAACGTACCATCCACCAGGATATGATTAAAAAAGGTACAACTCTAACCAACCCCTTAGAGATTGCCATGGGGATAAATCACTTTTTCACAGACCTAGACACTTTCGAAACTGGCCCCCTGCTGGACCACTCAACCCAGTCGTTGACAGCCCTGAGTCTCTTCCCCCCCCCCTCCAAAAAAATCCTTTCCACCTGAAACTCACCATGCGCACTGAGGTTCTCAAGCTCCTAAACAAACTTGATCCAAACAGTTCACCAGGTTTCGACACCCTTCTCCTCCAAATTCCTCAGGATAGGCACCACCACAGTTGCTTATCCTGTTGCCCTGCTAATCAATAGATCCTTCCTCTCTCAAACCGTACCAGATAAATGGAAAACTGCAATAGTAGTCCCAGTTCACAAAAGTGGACCAACTAACCTCATCGAAAATTACAGGCCTATATTTATACTATGTCCTCTAGCAAAAGTTCAGGAAGGAATACTCTATAATCAGTTGTACTCCTTTTTAGAACTGGCGCCCTTACCATCTGTCAGCATGGTTTCCAGTGCATGCAGCTTTTTTGAGGGTCACCACCGACATATTTTGTTCAGTGGATCAGGGACGTGCTACTGGAGCAGTCTTTGTAGATCTTACAAAGGTGTTTGACCTGATTAGTCACCAGCTCCTAATAGCGAAACTGAATTCTCTTGGGCCTCGATGCTAACTCCCTCTCGTGGTTATCTATCTGTCTAACTGAATGCAATGTGTTAAGTGAGTTGGGGTTACCTCCTCCCTATAACCTATCAAAGACAGGGTCCTCCAGGGGTCCATGCTGGGTCCCCTGTTGTTTTCCATATTTATCAACAAACTTCCCTGCAACTGTGGTGGCACGTCGGTACAACTCTATGCCGATGATGCTATCCTCTATAGATCAGACAACATTGTTTCCTCCGTCAAGTCCAACCTACAGAAAGATTTCCAGTCGTTGGAATCCTGGTTCCGTGAAAACTTACTGGTGCTCAACACCAAGAAAACTAAAACCATGCTTGTTCCATCACACTTCTTTTCACTTGACTAACCAGCAACCCTTAGTAGTCAACACCTCTGCAGGAGTGGTACTTGGAGTGAACTCCTTTAAATACTTTGGAGTAACACTGGATGAACATTTCTCCTTCGAAGCACATGCTGATAGAGTAGTAAAGGCTACCCATCAAAAGTTGGGCCTACTTTACCAAACTGCCCCTTACTTGACCCTCCAATCCTGGAGAACAATTGTTTCGGCCACTCTTCTCCCTGGCGTTTTCTATGGAGCTCCCCTACTTCTCTCAGCTAAGCAAACTGTCTTGTCCAAATTAAGGCAAGCCTACCACAGGATTGCCCGATTTGCAGCTGATGTTCCTGCTCATTCGCATTATTGCAGTGTGCTCCAAGCCCTAGGCTGGCCATCCTTTGAAGCAAAGATTGACTTCCCCTTACACTGCACCACGTTCAAACTCGTCCACCTCCCTTCCCCACCCATCCTCTCCAACCTACTCATGTTGAAACCCTTCTCAAGGACCCTGCGCTCCTGTCACCTCCCAATGCTTGTCCTTCCCAAAACACGGTTAGCCATAGGCAGGGGATCCTTCTCCTTCTTAGCAACTTACAGATGGAATAACCTTCCTCAGCAATTACTTTTCTGTAAGTCTCTCCCCCAATTCTAAAATTACTTCAAAGAAATCTTCCCCCTCCTACCTGCACCTGTAATTAAACCCACCCTCACCAAAACAGTTGCTCCCCTCCCTTCAAAGCCAGCCAACCATCGACCCCCTCCTCTGCAGACTCCCCCTACTTTCTCTCCCCCCCCCCTCAACTTCTGCTCAGTCTGTTTGTATATTTGTACATATCTATTTATTTATACTTGTAAATACACTGTTTACGTGGAAACAATTTGCATATTATGTCTCCTTGGTCTAGTGTATAATCAACATATTACTGTATGTCTGTTCCTTGTAACTTATTACCCTGATTTCTCTGTAACCATTGCTCTGTACTGCTCCTGTTAGAATGCATTTCCCTAGGTCGCCCCTGCAAAAGGGATATGCATATTCCAGTGGGCCTACCCGGTCACCAAACTTTAAAATAAAAATAAAAAACATCCCTATGATATCCATACTCAGATGAGTCTTCCTTAGTCCTGCCTCGTGGCCTCCATACTCATTGGGCCCCTACCTTGAGCACATTGCATGGGTCTCATGGGGCCCCATTTTTGAGCATGTCACCTGTTTTTTCTACTTACAGGGCCCTGTTTGGTCATATCATGTGGTCTCCCTATTCATAGGGCCCTCATACTTTTAGGGACCTACCTTGGGCACAACCAGTGACCTTTTCTACTCATGGGGCACTACCTTAGGCATGTCACATTGCCTCACTGCTTGTAGGGTCTCTACCTTGGGCATGCCACATGGCCTCCCTGCCTGCAGACCTACTTTCGGCTTGTCGCATGGTCTTCCTATTCAGAGGACTCCACATTGATCATGTCACATAACCTCCACTTCGCGGGACCCTATCTTGGACACATTGCGTGGCCTTCCCACCATTGGCATGTCGCATGACCTCTTCACTCATGGGGCTCAATTTTGGGCAAGTCACCTGGCCTCTCTTCTCATGGGACCTCATCTGGGGCACACATCCAAGACCTCTCTACTCACAGGGCTGTATAGTGGGCATGTTGTATAGCCTCTGTACTCGTGTGGCCCTATCTTGGCATGTCATGTGCCTCCCTACACACGTGGCCGTACCTTGGGCATGTCACATAGAAACATAGACTTTGATGGCAGATAAGGACCGCTAGGCCCATCTAGTCTGCCCATTTCCCTACCTACAGGATAGGCCGCAGATCCTAGTTAGCCAACAGCCTATATCTTCCTGCCCCCCCACAAGAATTGCCTTATGTCTGTCCCATGCATTCTTGAATTCTCCCACAGTTTTAGACCCCACAACTTCCTCAGGAAGGCTGTTTCATGCATCCACTACCCTCTCTGTGAAATAATACTTTCTCACATTGCCCCTGAACTGCCCTCCTTCTATCTTTAAATTGTGTCCCCTTGTTCTTGCAAGTCTCTTTTTCTGAAAGATGCTACCCTCTTGGACTTTGTTGATTCCCTTGAGGTACTTGAAAGTTTCTATCATGTCCCCTCTCCCTTCTTTCCTCAAGGGTATACATATTAAGCTCCTTTAGTCTCTCCTCATACGGCTTCTCTTGCAGACCCTGCACCATTTTAGTTGCCCTCCTCTGGACTGCCTCTATCCTGTCTATGTCCTTGCAGAGATGGGTTCTCCAGAACTGGACACAGTATTCCAGATGGGGTCTCACCAACTGTCTGTACAGAGGGATAACTACTTCCTGTTTTCTGCTGCTGATGCCTTTCCCTATACATCCCAGTATACCCCCGGCCCTCCCTACTGCCTTCTCACATTGCTTGCTAACCTTAAGGTCATCTGATATGATTACCCCCAGGTCCCTTTCCTGTTTTGTTGTTGTTACTACCTCCTCCCCCATTGTGTACTCTTCCCTGGGTTCTTGTTTCCCAGGTGCATTATTGCACTTTTTGCATTGAATCCTAGCTGCCATACGTCTGACCATTCCTCCAACCTTGCCAAGTCCCTTTTCATCCTTTCCACGCCTCCTTGTGTATCAACCCTGTTGCAGATCTTTGTGTCATCTGCAAAAAGGCATACTTTTCCTTCCAGTCCCTCTGCAGTGTCACTGATGAAGACATTAAAAAGGACTGGACCCAATACTGAACCCTGCGGTACCCCACTAGTAACCCGCCCTTTCTTCAGAGTGGACTCCATTTACAATTACCTTCTGTGTCCTGTTGTCCAGCCACTGTTTTACCAGGCTACCACCCTGGGACCCATTCCCAGGCTGGTTAATTTGACTAATAATCTTTTGTGTGGGACTGTGTCAAATGCCTTGCTAAAGTCTAGGTAGGCCATGTCCACAGCCCTCCTGGTCTACTACTTTGGTCACCCAGTCAAAGAAATCTATTAGATTGTCTGACATGACCTTCCGCTGTGAACCCATGCTGCCTTGGATCCTGTGCTCCACTGACCTCTAGGTACTCAACTATTCTTTCCTTCAGAAGTGACTCCATCACTTTCCCTACCACAGAGGTCAGACTGACAGGTCTGTAGTTTCCTGCCTCTGTCTTGGTCCCACTTTGTGAAGGGAATCACATCCTGCTTCCTCCAGTCCTCGGGTACCACACCATCCTCCCATGATTTATTAAAAGAGTAGCCAGTGGTTTCACTAGTTCCTCCCTTAATTCTTTTAGAATTCTGGGGTGAATTCCATCAGGACCCATTGCTTTGTCCACCTTCAGTTTTAGGAGTTCTTGCAGAACCCTTTCTTCTGTTAAAGGACTGGGATCGACCCCCCTATCAAGAGTGCTTATGTTAATTGGATTAGGCACTTCCCCCTCCTCTTTTGTGAATACTGAGCAGAAATATTCGTTCAGTATTCCTGCTTTTTCACTGTCCCCCTCTGCCCACATACCGTTCATTCTATTCAGCCTCACTATCCCTCCCTTTGTCTTTCTACGCTCGCTGATGTACCTATAAAAGGTTTTATCCCCCTTCTTAACTGAGTTGGCTATCTTTTCCTCAGTTTGGGCCTTTGCTATTCTGACTTCCCTCCTGCTTCTTTCTGCCTTAACTGGTACAGCTCTCTGTCCTGCTCCTTCTGTGTTTCCTTATACTCGGAATGCTATCTTTTTCTTCCTGACTTTCCACAGCCACCTCTCTTGAGAACCATAATGGCTTTTCTTTCGTTTTGATTTGTTTATTTGCTTCACACAAAGGCTTGTTGCCTCTGTGATGGCAGTTTTGATAATTCCCCATTGTTGCTCCACACCTCCTTCTAGCCTGTTTGCTAGTGCTTTTCTGAGGCACACTCCCATCTTGCCAAAGTCAGCCCTCCTAAAGTCCAGTACCCTCACTTTTGTATGGCTTGACTCTGTAGCTGAGTTTAACGTGAACCACACTGTTTGATGGTCATTGCCTCCTTCCTTACTTATCTTTACCTTGAGCATGTCGTGTGCCTCTTTACTCACAGGGACACCTATCTTAGGCATGTTGCGTTGCTTCCCTACCTGCGGGCCCTACCTTGAGCATGTGGTGTGGCTTCCCAACTCATGGAGCCCTACTGTTGACACGTCATGTGGTTGTCTTACTTATGGGGCTCAACTGTGGGCATGTTGCATGGCCTTCTTCTCACAGGACCCTACCTGGGACACATATGGCCTCACTGCTCGCAGGGTTCTACTTGGAGCATGATGTGCCTCCCAGCTCACTGGGGCCCAACCTTGGGCATGTCGTGTTGCCTGCCTACTTACTGGCCCTACCTTGGGTACATTGCGTGGTCTCCCAACTCATGGCACCCTACCTTGGGCACGCCCCATGCACCCCTATGCTTCAGTCCCACTCGTTTATATGTAATTTATTATCAGCCTCACATAATTTACTTCCTCCTGCCAGGTGCTTCCTCTGCTCATTTTGCACTTCTGGCACGCTTTCTGATGTTCGTGACCACCAGCATCTCAGATCCATTTATTTCCTCTCCCGGACTCTGAGGCCTTTGCCTATAGGCCAGGACAGGTCTACCAGCTGCTCACTTGCCAGTCCCTGGGAACATATGAACATACGAAGAAGCCAGCAAAAGAAGGCCATTTGGTCTATCTAGTCCACTCGTATTGCAGGGTCCACAACTTGAGCTACTATCCCTGCCCTTACTCTCCACTCCTCCCATCCTCTCTACCTATGATCCTTACCTTCCTCCTATGCCTATCCCAGCTTCTCTTAAAGCTTCCCAATGTCTTCAATGAGATAACCTCTTCCGACAGCGCATTCCAAGTGTCCACCACCCTCTCTGTGAAGAAGTCCCTCCTGACCTCCCTCCTAAACCTCCCACCCTCCAGCTTAATACTGTGCCACCTTGTGTTATAGTTGCCACTCTGCTTAAAGAGACTCTTGTTATCAACCTTATTTATCCCTTTCAAGTACTTGAAGGTCCCAATCATGTCCCCTCTCTCTCTCTCTCTCCTGTCTTCCAGGGAGTACATGTTCAGTGCCCTCAACGTCTCCTTGTATGTCTTATCCAGCTGACCAGCTATCATTTTTAGTAGCCCTCCTCTGGACCTTCTCCAACAGCTTAATGTCCCTTTTGAGGTGTGGGCACCAGTACTGCACTCCATACTCTAGATGTGGCCTTACCAGTGACCTGTACAAGGGCAGTATAACCTCCTCTTTCCTACTACTGATCCCGCTAGATATGCATCCTAGCATCTTGTTTGCCTTTGCTGCTGCTTTCCTGCATCAGGTCACTAGTAATCAGCAACAACCTGAGTCAGTATGACTACAAGGAGGGGTTGCTGAATATTTGTGGATCTGAGGCTGGCATGGCAGTGGGGCCATCACAGGTAGGTGTGTGTGTGTGTGTGTGTGTGTGTGTGTGTGTGTGTGTGTGTGTGTGTGTGTGTGTGTGTGTGTGTGTGTCCCTCTCACAGCCCAGTCACCTTACGGCCAGTCGATGGTATTGGCGGAGGGTGGTTGATGTTCCATGGTTACCTATAGTCTGTGCCGTCATCTCTCCCACCATAGGATGTGCTTTTACAGTGGACAGGAAGGCTCTCTTCCCCAGGGTTAGCTCACAGTGCCTCCACTTTCATGTCCTGGACCCCATCTGTCCAGAGTGAGAAAGCTAATCCCATGTCTTTCCATGTGGCAGTGCAACACACTTTGAGCCAGTGTCAGTAGCCTGAGCATCTCTCTCCATTATAAAATTGGGAAGAGGCTGAACTCCACTGAAAATGAAATGCTGCATCTCTGTTAAACTGTTTAATTTTTCATGAAATGCTGTAAGTGGCTGGCCTCATGGTTCAGAGCAATGGGAGACCACTGGGTTCATGCCTTGAGCTCAGGCTGTTGGGAGCTGAGGGTGGGAGTGTGACAGTCAGCGTGGATGTTCTCCCTCTGTGGAAGGTTTAGTGCAACACCACTGTCTGATGGACTCCTGGTGCAAGCTTGTGGAGGCACGTGTGATGTGGTTGACCATGAGTCGTGTGTTTCCCCCACACCAGGATACCATGGCTTGAGGTGCACTTGGAAGGTGAGAGGTGGGAGGGGACAGGAGACAGTAGAAGACGGTCTGGCCCAGCACAACGGATGACAACCACCTTCGGTTCCCACCCATGCCACCAAACCTCTTCTTGCTCAAGCTCCACCCCACTGTCTTCCCCTAACGTTCAGAGGTGCTTCTACTTTCCTGGTACTAATTGCCAGGTACTAAAGGAAGGGGGGATTCCATAGCAGGGATAAGCCCCGGGGCTGGCAGTATAGTCTTTAAATTAATATACTGAGCTGTGACTAGGCTTAATACATCCAGCAGACCTGGATTTGATTCCCGCACCATCCACTTGCATACTGTGTGACCCTGAGCAAGTCACGTAAACTCCCCTGTGCGCCCACATTGCCCTTGAAAACTGGTATTGTGCCAAGAGTGCCTTACCCTGTTCCAGAGAATAAAGAAAAGCTTGAAATAGTATTGCATGCCATGCCTCCAGGGGACAGAACAAAGAAAAATGCTGACCACGCAGTATGCCGCCCACCTTGCTCTGCAGGTCTCGCACCATTGCCCCGTTGTGCTCCCTGGACACTGAGCTAAAGGACCAACTGAGGAAGGCCCACCCCGCCCTTTTGGGGGGTATACCAGAGAGGAACATCTGGGTGGTAAGTCGTGGGGGGGGGTGACGGGGTGCTGGTGGAGGTTGGGCCAATGTGGGCTGGTCCGGAGGATAAAATGTACTGAATAATAATAAAAAAAAAAAAAAAAGCTTGAAACAGGGACAACGGACCACTAAAGGGAGCCTGGAGGTGGATACCCAGATGCAGAAGGTGAGTTAGGCAGGGAGCTGTGGATAGTTGGAGTAGGGCATAAGCAAAGGGGGAAAGGGTCATCATTCTGTTCCATCAGTGGACACCCTCTTGCAGTCTGCCAAGGAATCCACAAGACTGTGGAGCAGCAGCTGCTCCAAATGTGCCAGATTCACAGTTTTTCTGTGATATTGGGTCAGAAATTTGTCTGTGATAAATTTAGAGATCATCTTGGTGGAGGAGGTTAAAGTTACAATCACACTTGACCCAGCCCATTTCCAGTAATTCATATGTCTCACGTCGGGAACCAACTGATGGGGCCCCAACATTGTCCTTGGACTCTGTTCCTTGGAGTTTGGACAGTAGTCCCATTACTAGAGATTTCACACATTGCTGTCTGTATCAGGGTTCCTATTCTGGAACTGATTTATTGCTGTTTTCTTATTCTTTGGTTTATAATGTTTTAGAAAGATTCTAAGGTAGGATTTTTTCTCCCTAATCGTCTGTTCCTTCTCCAACTTGGCACAGCCTCTCTGCTTCTGTCTCCACTAGATGGCGCTTGGACACCACACTTCCAACAGCTCATCTTTCTTAGACTTGGTAATGCCACAGTACTGCAGTTTGGAGTTTTAAACCAGATCGTGCCTCCTCTTGCGCCTATTATCAAGGCACGACCTGGGAGATCGCAACAGTGGAGATTGACATGACACTATACAAAAAGAGAGAGGATTTATACAACTGCCTAAAAGTAATGCAGAGAACTAAACCAAAACAACACGAGATATGACATGTGGTGAACACGATGCAAGGTGCAACAGTAAAGTACAGGTAACGAGTGCAGGGATAGGTTTTATACATATAGAGTTGATAATCAGCAATACACACAAGTGCAGTAATTCAGAGAATTACTACTGATCCTGTGCGACCTACGGACATGTACATGTCAAGGCCTTGAGTAGGAGGGAGTGGTATCCACTCATGAAGGCATAGCTGTATAGACACAGACGGACCACAGCCGGGATGGAGTTCCAGCATGCAGGGGTGTGGCAGAGCAGGAAAGACAGTTCCTCCATCTTAGTTTTGGTTTTGGGGATGGCCAGTGAACCAGGGACATTAGACCTTAGGGGAATAGGATACTCTGTTGGGTATGAGGAGTGGGGCTAGGGATGGCGGGGTTTGTTTGATTACGACATTATGAACAACATTTCTCATAGTGAGTTTGTGCAAGGCAGATGGTGGTAGCCAACCAAGTTTGTAACATGGCAATTAATGTTACAGTCAAATACAGGAAATTGATTGGACAAATTAGCACACCTGATGCAAGTTGAGGACGGCATTAATCCCCTAGTAATGCCCGCTCCGACTTGCAGTACTTAACATAACCACTCTCAAATCGCCATCAGGAGCGCGCTCTAGACTCTCCATCTGTTTGTATTTGTGCCCTTCTCCATCTCTGTCGCTGTCTCCCTACAGGTGGTGCCGTTCCATGTGTGGATGGCGAGACACAGTGAGTCACTGTGCCTCAAACAGCGGCAAGAGAAAGTCAGGAAAAGTTTTTGTTTCTGTGCTGACAGGCAGCGGAGACTGAGAAACTCAGCAGAAGTGGTGTCTCTTTTAAGAGACACAGAGTGGAGTGGTATTTTTTTTTTTATTTTGTTGTTTTGTCTATATTGTGTTCCACACTATGTCCCTACCCACCCACCTGCCCCATGGAACTACGGGACTGAAGCGGTCAGTATAACCCTTGAAAGAGAATAAGAAGGGAGAGAAACAATTACAACAAAAGATAAGTTGTTGTTAACAGCTGCCCAGCGCATGTCGGCAAAATCCTGCGGACCTCCTAGAAAGATAGCACCAGTAACTGTGGCACAAGTAGGCATTCCAGAGTGAGTAATCGGGGACAGGAGAGTTGCAAATATTCCTACTTATCCCATAATGCAGTACTGAGTGACAAGGGAAATGAAGGTAATGAGTTCTGAAAACAGTGCATTTATCAACAGAGATAATTGTTTGTATTTTGTATCATGTTCATGGTGTACAAGTGCCGCATCAGGGGAAAAAGACTATTTATGGACACTACATAAATGTATGTCCTAGGTACAACTGAATACTGTATTTCAGAAACACCATAACTGATCTTACAAAGTAGAAATCAGTGTTTCTTCTCATTTGTATTGTACCCAAACTTACTCATTTATTGCACAATGTTTTCAGTAGTGCTTGCCATGTTACAAGCACATTGTCACTCCAAAGGAGGTTTCTACTGTGGAATTAATGCATGGTTGGGTGGCTGTAGGCACTCTGCAACCCCCCCCCCAAAAAAAGACAAAAAACAACCAAGCAGTAATTCCCTAGTAGAAGCCTCCTTCATCATGGCTTAATGCCTGCATGTAGCCTGGCAGTGTAGCCTAGAGGTTAAGAGTATTAAGCAGTGAACGAGCTTGGCACATCCATCAGACCTGGGTTTGTTTGTTTATTAGCTTTTGTTTACCGGGTAAGCATGCTAGACAAGGAATGCCCGCAACCTCCACTTACGTACTGAGAGACTCTGCACAAGTCACTTAACCACCCCAGTGCTCCCGGATTGCCCCTGAAAACAGACACTTGTGCCTAGTGGACCTTACCCGGTTACCAAAAAAGAATAAAAAGAATAATGTTGAGTGTGACCCTCAGGTAGTTGAAGGAGGGAACAGTGGTGAGACTGGATCCACTTCCACATGTAAACGTCAAAAGGGAGAGGCACTTTTTTACTCTCAGCAATGACTTGGGCTTGTTCCTGAACCTGGGTTGCCAGCATCGTGAGTGGTAGCACTACCACTGCACCGGTGGGTCAGCTGACTTGATCGTTTTTGATTTCTGCCCCTCCTGTACCCTAGAATCCCCATTATGGAACAGAAACTTGTTGCAGGGATTAAGCTGGCAAATCACCAGGGTTTGAGTATCCAAGTGCAGTCTGTTGACAATGGGATTTTTTTTTGGTACAATATTAGCCACTGCTAAGCAATTTAAATCACAAATTGTAGTGAAAAATAAATAACGTGACCTACTTGGAATTGAACCCTGGTCCCCAGAATACTGTCCTGGTGCTCTTAACCACCGAGCTACAGGCTCATGTTGCTGGATGTGGGGTTCCCGGACACACTTCCTTGCAGTACTAGAGAAAGGAAGTGTGTCCAGGAAGGTCTAATCGTGTGAGTCTATAGCTCTGGTTAGAGCATCGGGTCGGTATTCTGTGGGCCTGTGTTTAATTCCCAGTAGATCACATTATTTCTTTCTCACTGCAGTTTGTGGGTGCAGTCTATTTAAAGTTTCAGAATGCCCTGCCCAGGGGCCAGTTGTCATGCTGTTAACTAGGGATGGCACTGTGAGCAGGGTAGAAGTGGAGCTGCATTCCAGAGAACTTTCTCCATCTCTGGGGTGGGAGTGAGACAGCCCCTGATAGAATAGCACGGGAGAAGAGGCAAGTGACGGGGGGGGGGGGCATGTATCCGTACATGCCCAAAGAAGTGGCTCTTGGCATGCTGATGTCCTGCCCCCCTTCGTGGCATGGAGCACATTAAAAAAAAAAAAAAAATCCTACTTTTCTTGTTTTCTTAAAATAGAAACCTAGAAAAGTGATGGACTGAAAAAAGACCTGAAGAGTCTTATCTAATCTTTCCCAAGATTTCCTACATTGAGATGCTTCAGTCTCCTGTTTTCCCCCTCCCTCCCTCCTCTTTCTGTCTAACCATTTTCTGTGAATTCCTGTGGAACTTTGTAGATAAATCTTGGAACTGAGTTCCTGTCCGTGCTTGTCCCTTCAGGTGGTATTTCTCTTGGTCACTAGTTACTCGCATTGTTTTCAGACTCAGTGCCTGCATGCCCTAAATGGAGAGCAGTCACTTGTGCTGCACTCGGCTGTCTTCCCTTTATGTGCAGGCTTGAACAAATTCTTCTTTTTGGATGGATGGCCCTGCAATATTTTAAACTGCCACAGAGATTTATCCTTCTGTCTCTTGAAAACAAACAGCTTGCTGAAATGCCAGTGATGTGCAGTCACATCACTTTCCACCTTTCTGGTTAATTGAAGATGTATTGCAGAGGGCATGGAGCTCATTCGCATGTGAAGCCTCTTAATTGAATGAGTTACTGTTGCTGTCATCGGATGGAGGATGAGTATTGGGAGCTCAGCAGAAGATGCCCTAAGCCTTCAGCATGGAGTAGGCTCAAGGCTTCCTGTACGAGGAGAGGCACAGCTGGCTGTATGGGAAAAGACCCGAGCCCTCATCATAAGGGGCGGGTTGGAGACTTCAGCTAAGGCGAGGCTAGAGCCTTCAGCATGGGATTAGTATAGGCCTCTACAGCATTGGACAGGGCCTTGTTTGTTGGGCCGGGCCCTTCCATGTGGGTCTGGCCTAGGCCTTCTACCTGTGGTGGGGCAGGGGCCTTCTGTGGTGTGCAGGGCCGAGACTTGCGTGGGGAGGGGCTGAGGGTTCTGCATGGGGTGGGGGTCCTCAAAGTTGGGTGAGGCTTGACCTTAAGTGTGAGTTAGTAACTGAGGCTCTTCAGCGTGGGGTGGGGTGAGGCTGGGTTCTTCAGTGTGGGGTGGGCCCGGGATATTCAGTAAGGGGGAGTCCACGGTGTTCAGCATGGAGTTGACTTGGATCTTAAGCTTCGTACACAGCATCTCTGGCTCCCTTGGCCTGACTGTGTTATGTTCACATGTGTCTTTCCATGAGCTCTCCTCTGGGACTGGTAGTGGAACTCTAATGTATGTACCTAAAATTTGTTCTGATCTTGTCAGCCCTCGTCATGCCTGGTTGGCCGGCCCGGTGGCACTGAGGGTTGAGGCGCTGGATGCCACACTCGCGCCACGCCCGCGACCGGGTTTGGAACGAGCCGGGTTGCTGGGGTCAGCAGGGAGGGGAGTTGGCGTCGGGGCGACGGCTCTCCTCTCCTCTCCTGGGGAGGGACAGGTGTCCCTGTTTGGTGCTCTGCTGATCTCTGGCATAAGCTGGAGACACAACAGGCACTGAGGAGTACAGAGAAGGAGTGGGGGAGTGGCAGACATCTGATTATGCCTTGACATCATGGCACCAGCCACTCCCCAGAAAAACAGAGAAAATGCCTCTCAGCTCTGGCAGAGACGGAGCACTGGAGCTTGCCCCTGATTTGCGGCCGCCCTCCTGACATCCTCCGGACCGACGTTACTGCAGTGTCGGGGCCCGCCCCGGGGTGTATAACCAAGGCTACATGGGCGACAAAGGATGGACCAGGTTGGGTGTGTGCCTTAGGGGTATGACTCCATGTGCTCCCGAGGAAGACTAAAGCCGGGGGGTGAGAGGAGGAATAAATAGTAAAATAAAAAATTAAAAAATCCTCATCATGCCATTACCTCACCATTTGCATATTGTCTGCATGTTCTTGAATTGTTGTACTGGGATGTAATTTGTTTGGGCCGTGTCTGAAAATGGGCATTTAATTGCCCAGTGCCCTTACCTGGTTACCAACATTTAAATAAATAAATCCATCCTGAAAACTGCTCTGATTGATTGTTCCTTTTCCATTGTAACCCAGTTATTCCCCTTGTATACCGTTCCCCCCATACTGCTGCTGGCTGACGAAGTGTGGTCACGAATCGCTTCCCTGGCCTGGAAAGCCCCCTGAGGGAGAGATCAAATGGTAAACAGACACACCGAAGCAAAGTTCAGATACTTCAAATAAAGCCAGCTGGCTGTCTATGAGACACCAACTGTGCATAGGATAACAGGTGCTCCAGGTATCAATATTGACTAGCTGAAATCATTTAGGTTTTATCATCTATGTTTATAGGGTGCTAGGACTGCCTCTTACGGCTGTACCTCCCCTTGTGAGTGAGAGAAATGCAGATTTAAACTGGGTTTGATGACTTGTACTGTATGTTTAAAATTGGCCCTGTCATATTTTGAAATTCCCAAATTCCACACTCCCTTTGGTAAAAATGAATTTGATTGTGACTCTTTAATGCTGTGGAACAAACTATAGTGTACCCTTGAACTGGGAGTTGAAGTAACCTATGACGTCTTTAAAGCATTGATCTACAAACATTGTATTGGTACTTGTAATTGTAAATAATAATTATATCTAGTAGCATGTTGTATTATTGTATCTTTGGCTGTTGTTCTTACATGAGTTACTGTACGTTAGAGCTAGGGTACTGCCTGGAATTAATAGTAATTTTTAGATACAGTCAGCTATCACTTTTTATACTGTATTTGAAGTATTTTTGCTTTTCTGTTTGCTAATTAGAAGATTTTCCACCTGGCAGTACTGGGCTGGTGTGTGGAGCAGCACTGTGTTTGGAAGCTGAAAAAAAAAAAAGTCAGTTTTGTTCCTCCCACTACATCATCAGAAATGTTACCAAACACACTGAGGCACTACAACCCTCGCAGCCGGAGCAGTGACTTTCACAAGTTACTAGTCAAACTGTAGGAAATTGTGACATCATTAGTAACTAAGAAGAGGCAATCTCTGTTGCTTCATGTGAAAGAGACTAATCTGGCAGTGAGAAATTGTTCTCCTTAGTTACTAGTGATGTCATAGTTGGTGTGGTCTCAGTGTTGAGATGTAGTGGGAGGAAGAGAACTGACTTTTTTTTTTTTTTTTTCCAAGCCTCCAGACAAGAGTGCTGTTCCACACTTCAGTCCAGTACTGCCAGGTAGAAAATGTTCTAATTAGCAAACAGAAAAGAAAACCTACTTAAGGTATAAGAAGTGATGGGTGATTACATCTGAAAGTTACTACTGATGCCAGGCAGTACACTAGCTCTTTAAGGAGCCTCATGTATTGTAGCTTACTTGTGTGCTGGTCTATTCCTTGGGCCCGCCATGGAAATAAACATTGTTCAGTGGACTTTATCACATTCAAAATACAAAGTTTGAAAAATGAGTGACTCCTGGCTAAAATAGCCATATTTAAGTCTGCAAAAAATGTCTGATTTTTTTTTTTAAAAAGAAATGCGTTTGTGATATGCGTAGATTCTTCTTGTTTGTATTTTTAATTTTACTTCAAATATTTTTAAAGCTGCTTTTATAATTAATTTTGTAATTAATGACTCGAGTAATTAAAAATGGCACCACACACAGTGTTTGTCTTTTCTGTTTAGATCACCTGCTGAATTTACATACAGTTGTTGTCTTAGGATGTATATTAATACCACTGCAGAAACCACACTTTACGGTTGTAAGAGTGGTCTCTCGCATTCCTGGGGTTTGAGAACCACAAACCAAAGGGGAACTGGTTCTGATGCACTAAGAATGTAAATGGGACCCTTCTTACAACCGTTAAGTGTGGTCTTGGCAGCAGTATTAATATATTACTGATCAAGCTTGGTCAAAAATGTATTAATTAAAAAAAAAAAAAAAATTATCGGGACTTGCCCCTTAACCAGAGCAGCTGCACATAGACACACTTCACAGCATAACAGTGTCTCACGTGTAGAGAAAAGGATTGCTCCAATTGGTCAGGAGTGCGCTCTCAATCTGTAATGGTGCAGCACATTTTTCTGATGGTAAATGGTATCGAATCAGACCAGGATATTTATATTTTTCATGGTGGGCATGGTAAGGGAGAATTTAAAATCGTCACAATCCCATATCATTTCAGGAATGAGGTAAAATGAAAAGAAAATTGAGTGTATTGATGATGTAGCTAGAAAAATATAAGTGGGGGGGGGGGGACCTGACATGGTGGCTAACAGATACTGCTGTTTTAAGTGGAAGTTTCCACTTGTTTTAATGCTGCATGCTGTGACGCCCTTTTGCGGTTATAAGAGATTCTCCCCTTCAGTAAATCCTCTGCACTGAGTGGTTGAATGAGCGCTGATGATTTATCCCTTATACTTTTTCTGCCCCCTTCTATCACCAGTACTTCCTCCTTCGGTTCTGGACCCCAACCCTGTCTCAACCCATCTCTGGCACATACCTCGCCTCTGTTGCCACAGGACAGCTTCTGCCTGTGGTGGTGGTTCCGAGGGGGAGGGTCTTCAATCAGCTGCCCCTCTTCAGTCTTATATTGCAGGAGGTGAACAGCCAGTCAGGAGGGCAGGTCATGGAGGCGCTGGGCTTCATCCTGAAGTGTCTTTTTTTTTTTTTTCTCTCTTTTGTGCTCATGAGCTCCCCACAGGATGCCAGTGGCAAGGACGTGAACTGCACATGTCCATGTAAGTATGAGGCTGCGCACAATGTTAGCCGCCATCCCCCCCCCCAGCTCTGTTGCCACCTTTGGTTACCCAAGTGGTAGATGAACCTGCTGCCCTCCCTCTGGAGGTGAATATCCTCTGGGATGTTCTGTCCTGTTCCCTTACGTCCTAGTCATCCCTGGACGCCCCCAGCTTGTTCACGAATTGGGGTCGCTGTTGGCAACACTGCCACTGCATTGATGGGCCAGGAGCGCTGCTGATTTATAATGCTGATACACAGCTTACAATCTTGTAACTCTACTGTTCTTTTTGAATTACTGTCTTCCCCATTTTTTTTTATCATCTCACTTCTCCTTAGTTTATTTTTATCATCTCCTCCCCGTTTATATTGTATCTCACCCCCCAGGTTTTTCATCATCTCATCCCCATGTTTTATTTATTTATTTATTTATTTTTATGCTTCCACCCCACACCCTGATCGACTTCTTCCTTCAGGCCTCACATGGACCTTCTCACCTGGCAGCTCCCGACCCCACCGCTTCACATCGCAGCCAGCCCAGGTAACCCCAATATATCCTTTCATCGGGTCGGTCCCTTACCTTCGTAGGGAATGAGCCTTCTGGCCATTCCAATGATCCTGGGTGCTGCTGAAGCGGCAGATGGAGGTCCGGGAGCTCAGCGATGAAGGTCTGGGAAGGCCATCACCCAACCGGCCAGGGCGCCATTTTCCGTGTTTTCTCCCAAGGGGAGTGGCATGCCACAGACGTAAAGGCGTCCGCCGACGTCCGCCACTCCCCAGTCATCTGGGGCCTGGCATCCTGCGATACTCCGTCCTCTGCCAGGGGCCAGCAGGCGCTGGGCAGCATCCACACCCTCACCCCCGGAGAAGGCGAGCTGTTGCTGGACACTCCATACTTCTCCCCCTGGCCGGCCCTCCAGTGACCCAGGTCAGTTCCTGAACCCGGGTCGCCAGCGTCACAGATGGAAATCCAACCTCTGTGCTGACGGGCCAGCATATGTTTTATTTTTTTTATCATGTCATTCCCAAGTTGTTTTATTATCTTATCCCTTATGTTTATTTTTTATAATGTGAACCCCAAGTTTTTTTTTTATCATCATCTCACACACTCATATTTATTTTATTTGCCATTTTTGCATGCTTCTCCCCAGTCCTGATCCCACGTGTCCCCGACGTGATGCACGCATGTGGAGACATGCGCACGTCACGCCCTACGGGATACCCCACCCTACCAGCCGTCCCTCTATCCGCCTGTGCTATCATTGGACCTCCACCCGGTGGTGATGGGACTACGGGCAGGATGGCATCCACCCCAGGAGAAGAGAGCCGCCAATAGGCAGCTCAATCCTGCGCCTACCCTCCCTCCCCGGGTGACACCCCGACAACCCAGTATCGTTTCCGAACCTGGGTTGCCAGTGTGGCGCAAGGTGTGGCGTCCAACGCCTCAACCCTCAGCGCTGCTGGGCCGGTTTACACATGTTTGTGTATCATCTCAGCACCCAGTTTTTTTTTTTTTTATTGTCTCACCCCCAGTTTCTTTTTCATCATACCACCCCTGTTTCCTATTTTTTTTTTTTTTTTAATCGTCTCCCCTCCCCTTTATTTTTGCTTATTTGTAATTCTTATTGTCTCTGTTTTTGCAGGACTACACGCATGAATTTCATAAAACCAAAGCAAACTTCACAGTGCTCCGAGAGCGGGAAGATCTCCTGGGATCAGTACACAAAGACATTGAGTAAGTGACACCACTTAAAATGTTGCGTCAGGCAGTCATAAAGAATTTATACCCAGCTTTAAACAGAAAATGCTCTTCGATTAAGTTA